>CM070082.1:6360052-7031271 GCA_036250285.1 Pyrocoelia pectoralis
GATTTAAATTTGTTTAACAAATCTAGTTTATAAAATCTCATTGTAATGCGGTCATTAATTTTCGAATTTCATCGTGATGGTCTCTCTATGCGATCTATCATTAAAAATAAATGTAAAATGCAAGGAAAACAGGAAAAAGGGACAATCGATTTTTATTAATATTTCAAAGCCTGTAATTGAAAATCAATGTTAAGGTCAAGAAGCTCGTTAAATGTAATTACAAGAAACGTTCTTAATTGGCAGCCTTTTTAAACAGGGCGAAAATAAATAAAATTTCAATTTAGTAGTCATTAGTTACGTTTTTGCACACAACCTAATTGAATTGTTACAAAAATAATGATTATTAATCAATTAATTTTATATCCACCTCTTTCAAATTTTTATTAAATGTACGAGTTGAAATTCTATTAAAGTTACACCCTCAGATCATTTTCGGCAACAAAAGGCTGCGTTATTGTACCTATGTGCTTGCGTCGTTCTTTTCTTTTATTACCTAGGTACTTTGATTTGAAGGGTCTACCGACTGCTTCGGTTTTTGGTTACTCAAAAACGGGCCTGGAAAATGCATTTTGATTAATTTGCAATCTCATTTGTGCTATTATTGTCAGGCTGTTTTTCTCACCCAAAGTCCTCTTCTACTTTAATTTCCCCACACATTTTTCCCTTTCCTTTTCCAAATCTCTAATTTTCGTACTTGGCTATATTTATTGTACATAGCTCACAACCGTACAGGGCCACAGGTCTTTTATAAAGTTTTTCCGCTGCCTTGGACACTGTGTTAAAGTCGCTTATAATATGATAATCTTTTCATCATAGCTTGGTGCATTATTATACATCTCATCTAGTTTTGGAAGTACGTACATTTATAATAGTAATCATTCTGAGCTCCCCACCGAAATTTCCCAAAACTTTCCTGTATTGCTAATAAGTCAACTTTACATTTTTCCATTTCTCTTATTATAATTTTAAAAATAGCACCTTTCCTATAGCTGCAATCCATGAACCTAAATTTAAGATATTTACAATTGTGGTATGTACTTCAATTTTTGCATCTTTTTGAATCCTTCTTTCGGAGACCCTTATTCAGATATATTTTCGGCCTGTTCTCTCCATAATTTTGCAGTTATCCTTGTTTTGTAAAATTTTGCATTTCCTACAATTCCCTAAATTACCAAAGTATCCTGGTACTGTTAGTAGAAAGTTTGACGGTTATACTACTTATTTCACCGTAAATTGTAATTAAATTAAATAATTTCCATTATTAGTTACATTTAATCTTTACACTATATCGTTCAGTCATTATTATTTAAGTGTAAACTAACACAACCTTTAACCTATTCATTTGTTTATCGAAGACCGCTTGATCTTGTTAATCTCATAAAATGTTGTACAATTCACGTATATACAAAATACCTACATTCCTAAATAATTCCAAAGGAGTAAAAGTTTATGCCCCCAAACTTCTTACTTGCTGATAATTATAATTATCAAATTGTGGAGAATGCATCGGAACCATTCACACACAAAAAGACAGATAATGTGTAAACCCAGAAGACTCCAAAACACAAGCGAAAACAAGACGGCAACCAAAAACTATAAATAATTCTATTAAACCATACGTATCTATCTATAATAAAAGATAATAATTTTGGTACCGAAAAGCGTATGGTTTATGATTATGGTGGTACGATACGAAAGTAAGTTTCGTAAATTTCTTTTTTCTGGAGAAGCTTTATTACATGCCTAGGTAGAGAATCACAAAATTTAATTTCGAATCTACTTTTGTCCTCAAAATGTTACAAAGTATGTGGTCTTATGTTTCCTTTTTTATTTAAATTAGTTTGTTAGCATTATACTGCCCTTCGGCCGAGACTCTTGTTTCTAATAAGTCGGCATAGATAAGTCCAGATATTTACATAGTACAGTGCGAGAAATTATTAATAAAGGTATTGGACCCAACCCAGTATTGAATCCTGTGCTACTCCTGACTAAGCGGTTGAATGTTAAGACATTCAACAAAAGATCTATACAGCACAAATACAAAAAGTCAAATTCACACAGAAGGTTTACAAATTTTAACCCTCTATAACAAAGCCTGAGCATTTCGCTATAAAGGGTAATGTAATATCCAACCTACGAGCCAAAGAAGGTTTTAAATACCTTTTAGGATTCAATTCAATATGTGGAATTGCACGGCGAAGAAGAAAAATAAAAAGCATTCTAAACGAATAGCAAGAGGTATACTGGAGCCAACGCCTTGCACAGGTTCTTTGATTAAAGGAAATTACAAAAATTACAAAAAACGTTAAACCATATTTTATTAATGACTTGATGTATTAATTTTTCATGTTTTACAGCAATATAATATATTCAACTTGATAAAGCCTTTGTTCTATGGCGAAACGTCGATTTTTGTAACTAATGTAGGTATGTACTATACTCTAGTAATAATACTAGATAGTGAAAATTTGACAAGAAATACTACCCTTTTCATAAGTAATCTATATAAAAAAAAGATTTTTTCTTCACCTTCATGGAAAACTTCTTTTGAAGTTGATGGACCTAATTTTATATCTTGAAAGTTTCTTTTTTGACTAAAAATTGTCCCAGTACCCCGCTAAGTCTTTTTCTTTCTTCAGTTTTCGCTTCTTTTTTTGCCTATATTGAAAACCCGATGGCCACTTTTTTTTTTCTTTCGGACATTTTGAAGTAATCAGTAATCGCTAATAAATTAAAAATGCAAATGCATAATAAAATAAAACAGGCACCTGTCCATTTTAACGCAGAAGTAGGTAATCGTGCAAAAACCGAACGGTAGGTACCTACCTCATGATTATGTTTAGATCATAAAGGGACAAAAAAAACAAAAGCGTTAAGGAGAAACACTTTAATGTTATACCGACCTTAGAGGATTTGAAGGCGAAATCAAAGAACGCCAGTATTTTTTCGGTAAGACTTAAAAGATGGTTTTTGGCAAATAACATTGGTAAAAAATAGCGTAAAATATTGTGCGTTTTCGACAATATTTGGTTGTTACGCATTTAAAAGGCTACCGTTTGGTCTAAAAATAGTACCAAACATTTTTCAAAAGTTTAACACGGAACTTTTGGTGATATAGAAGGTGTATTTATATACATGGATGATTTGTTAATTTATGCTGAAAATGAGAAAAAGCACGATGAAATTCGACGGTAACACTTCAATATGTCGTAAGTCCGATTTCAGACAAATGTAGATACATTTCGCCCCTAATTTGCTAAATTCACCTCAACACGTGTCTTAAAACATTTCTATTGGCTTAGGTTGCGGAATAAGCCAATACTACAGTGACTCTATTACAAACAATGACGACAAGCAGCTATTAGCTCCGCCCATCCTCCATTAGGAGGCAAAATTTTGGGCAGGTTTATATGAACTCAACGGTGGTATCCTAGCAAATTGCTAAATCAAATAAAAGTTACACGCCCATCAAAGGTAAACTACCACGTAATTAGTCCGGCCGCCATTAAGAGGCCAAATATACCACGGCCAATAAAAATCTAAATCGATAAAGTCACTGTAGCCAATACCAAGCAAGAAACAATATGGCGTAAATCTGAAGTAGGTTGCAATTTGTCGTAAAATTGTATGTTATCCGTCGGTAAGCAAAATTGCCTTTTTTCCATATTATTTAATAAGTACTTACTTTATACAAGTGTCAAAGGTTCTATACAAAAAACATTATTTCAAACGATTGAACATTATTCAAATAAACTTCATCCTGTTGATTGAACATTAATTTCGGTTTTCTATTATTAAGTTAGACTTAGGCATTATTTTTTTGTCGGATTGAAATGCTCGATTAGGTCATATTGAATAATGATTTTTAGTTACCGTCAATATTAAAAAATGTATTTGATAAAGCTAGAAAGTTAAATATTAAGTTTAATTTAAATAAATTTCAGTTTAAAACTGATAAAGTTAAATATTTATGGCATGTTTTTCGTAAGGGTGTTGTAGAAATTGATCCAGAAAGAACAAAAGCGATTTTAGATTACAATGTAAGTACCTCAAAATAAGAAGGATGTGCAACGATTACTAGAAATGGTAAATTACTTACGGGCTTTTCACCAGATATTGCAAATCAAACGGCGCCTCTAAGATCGCTTTTGAAGAAAAACGCTGAGTTTGTATGGATTGATAGGTAATATTCCCACACACTAAATGTTGGAATGAAATTAAACGTATAATTTGTAATGCGTCAGAATTACAAAATTTTAATAATGACAAGGAAGTTGTAATGCAAACTGACAGTAGGTAGTAAGAAGTAAGGATGGAATTGGTTACGTACCTATACGTACCTATTAATGCAAGACAACAAACCTGTATGTTTTGCATCGAAAAGTTTATCAGAAGCAGAAGCGCGTTATGCGCAAATTGATAAAGAGTTTTTAGGAATTTTGTTTGCGTGCAAGCGATTTCATGATTATATTTATGGCAAAAAAGTAACAGTTCAAACAGATCATAAACCGTTAGTGTCCATTATGCAGAAAGAAATTAACAAAATTAATTCAAACAGGTTGCAACGCGTAAGTTCGTAAGTATGATGTATGAAACTATCAATCAATGATCTCGATGTAAAGTACATTCAGGGAAATAAAATGTATAGGTATTGCAGACACCCATAAGCAGAGCATGTTTGAAAGCTGATAATACCCAAGTTGATTATGATTTAAACGATGTTATTCATGTGGTAAATGTGAGCGATAATTTAAAAGATATTCTACAAAATGAGATAGCGTATTAATAAATGTAATGAACTATTGTAAACATGGTTGGCCAAAATCAATTACTAAAGTAGAACAAAACGCCAAATTTTATTTTAATAAGAGAAATAACATTAGTTTTGAGTATGGATTATTGTTATTCATGAATCAGTCAATTATTGTACCGGCGGTATTGCAACAGATATTCTAAATAAAGTTCGTTCATCTCATTTAGATATTTTGTAAACTAAACAACGAGCAAAATCGTTATTTTATTAGCCAGGCATGAACTCCCTGTCAAAGATATCGCAATAGAAATATAAAGGAACCGATGTTATATCAGACAATTCCAAAATTACCGTTTGAAATAATAAGTTGTGATATTTAGAATACTGAATATGCAAACAAAAACTATTTAGTCGTAGTATCTAGATTATTTTTCAAAATGGGTATAGTTGAAATCACTAAAGTCCAAAGATTCAATATAAATATCAAACGTATTAAGGTGCGTATCCACCAAGCGCGCAATATGATTGCATTTGTTAGTAAATATTTGCAAACTCAATATTTGTTGGGTGGAAACAAAAATAACGTGCGTTCGAAAACGTTAGCAATTTGTTAGCAATGATTTGTCCGTGTTTCGAGTGATGCCGGTACATCAAAGGGATTTGTTGATAGTGCGCGAGCGTTGTGCATTTAGGTGGAGACGTGGTCGAAGTATTCTCCGGTACAATTGATATTTTCCAAAAGGACAAGAATCTTATTGCCAATATCTAAACAGTCACTGAAATTAAAAATAATTAAGAATTTTCCAAAATTTCTCTCCGAAAGGAACAACAAAGTGAAAGCACAATACGATAAGAGTTTGAAAGTGCGCCAATATAATATGAAACCAAGTCAGGAAGTGACCTATAGATATGGCAATGAGTGGCGTCCTGCTGCTATAGTTGGGAAAGCAGACACTCCCAGTGGCAGGTAGAGTACGAACGACTCTTGGCTAAGCGTTCGTTGCGTATTCTCATAAGCGAGGCTAAAATCCAAGAGAGTAGGACTCTTAAAGTTTTTTAAGCGAACAAATACCTATACTGAAAGAGTGAAATTAAAAGGAACCAGCTAAAAGAGAAATAATAGTAATATTGGCAAAATAGGAAGACTTGAAAATACATTAGGCACCGTTGCATCCTATTGAGAGGAGCGTGGAAACGATTAATTGCATTTAACAAATAATATGCCAGCTCAAGGGCGGATCTATAATATGGCTTTTTGGGCTTCAGCCCAGGGCCCCGCAGATATAAGGGGCCCCCAGCGCTCATTGAAGACAATGGACAATATTGCGAATTAAAAGAAAATAATCTAAAATCATAGGGTCATATTAAATAAAAAAATATTTCATTGCCCTAATTTTTCCTATATAGTATACATCATTATAAAAAAACAGTTTTTTGACAAAATGGCAAATAGTTTGATTAATTAGGTAGGCCCCCAAGTAGTGTTAGCCCAGGGCCCCACAAATTCACGGTCCGCCTCTGTGCCAGCTGTATGACAATTTTATTTAATGAAAGTCATGCAAATTGAAACGTACACCCCTACTATTTGGCGGCGAAATTTCTGTTTACTGAATTATTTAATACATTTGCAAAAAAACAAAATTAGATTTCAGCACATAATACAAATACAATTGATTTTATTATGTATCTATGTTATTTTTGTGTACGCATAATATTTGAGCTCAATACTATGAACCCAATTTAAAAAACAGTTCAAAAAATACAGAGTTATAGCAATAAAATGACTTACTCTGTATAACCCACAATACAAGAACATATAAAAATGTCATTTCAATTGTAACCTTTCAAATATTCACTTTTGTATACGCATTATATTTGAGTTCATGCTATGAACACAATTTAAAAAATATACAGAGGTTATAAAAGTAAAATGACTTACCACGTATAATCTGTAATGCAAAAATACATTGAAATATTCATTTTTGTGTACGCACAATATTTGGGTTAATAGCAATTCAAGTATTCAAGCAATTCAATAAACATAGCAAAAATAATGACCTACCTTGTACTCCCTGTAAAGCAAAAATTTACACAAATAATATACAAAAAAGATATTAATATGCCCAAATAATCGATCATTGTGTTTTTAAATGAGTGCAGAGCAATAATAATATTAACTTTTCATATACAGTGCGTCCAGTTGTACAGTTAAAGATTTTAACTTTACGATCAAGTTATATTCTGAACCGATTATTGTTTACAAGGAGAAATACATCATCTATCTCGACAACCCAGGAGTCATAACGGCCCTAACCAATGGATATTTTTGTCAATGAGGTAGATTTTTATGGTATTTAACCTGTTGATCTAATAGAAGAGGTAAAAAGGGGCTTTTTTCCCATTTTCATTTAATCAATTATCTCCATCTAGATCCTTTTAAATTGGACACACTGTATTCTTTTCTATGCCCCCTCAGTGTATGGATTCGTTACCATTTAACAAGCAGTTTAAAAAATAAAGCGGGAATAGAAATAAAATCATTTTACCTTGCGCCACTGTTTCATCTATAATGAAAAAAATATAGAAATTAGCAAATTTTGAAGAATTTCTATATCACGCACTTACCCTTAGTGACATTATCAACTGTTTTCCTGGAATGCAGAACTCTAATTAAACAACGTTTATACGATTTAATTAAGTAATTCACAGATTTTTGGATTCAAAAACACGAGCGCGAGACGCGGAGAGCCACTTTCGAAATTTATTAACACTCCCGATCACTACTGATCGATATTAATTTCCGACAGTCACAGTGTTATATAGAACCGGGCGGCGTCGTTATCAAGTTTCTTTGTTAAACTTGTTAGGGTTAGTTTCACGTTTAAGTAAAAAGATCAGCTTGTAGTAACCTAACGGCAGTGATTCACTTAAAATTGAACAATTTTGAAATCAGGCGATTGGACGAACCAATCAAAATCAATCAAATTTGGTAACAATGCGGATTGTTACCAGCTGGTAACGTTATCCTTATAGCGACACATTTAATGATTATTTAGAATCGTTTACAGCGATGGTTCTGTAATGTTGAACAATACAACTTCACAGACTTATTTGATTGATCAATTATTGCTTATGTTAGATTAACGTAACTATTAACGAACTTCCGTATTTTTCTTTCATGTGTTTCATTTACCTACCTACACTTATCTTCTGAAAATTTATGGTTATTTTTGTATAGCGAATGCACAACAAATACGACGTTGCATTAAGTACCTATAATAGTTTTAGAAGTAGGATTTGGATGGCGTAGGGAATTAACTTAGGTATATTAGTATTACCTACCTAAGTATTATTCGTACTTCAAAAATACTCATGTTAAATTAAGAAAAAAATAATTACTCATTTATGTACAATAATTCTTTGCACTTTCTGAACAAGGCGACATTAAATAAGTGGTCGACAAAGACAAATATAATTATTTTATGCATTAACAGAGACAATTACAATAAATTATAATTTATGCATTATAGAGCACAAGAGCACCGCTCATGTTACATAAACAATATGCACAATTATCAATTTGCTGACAAACACCCTTTTGTACCTATATGTGTTAGCCGCTATTGTTTCATTAAATTGAAATTGACTGTTAGGTTCAAACCATAGTGTATTAACACTAATAAATCATTAACGTGAAGTTTTATTTGTTTTTTATTTACGTGAATTCGGTTAGCGTTATTGTCCAGATTTATAAATTATATGTATATATGAACGTGTAGTTTTAGATACTTTCCTAATTATTTAAGATTTATACTTTTCTTTCTTATATAACCAACGTAAAACAACCAAACAACGGAAAATGGACACAGCTGGTAAGGTACGTATAAAAAGTTTGGAATACACCTCACTTTTTATAGCAAATTTTCTGTTGTTTTATAAAGGCGGATCCAAGTCATACTTATTAGTTAATGACCGGATTAAGTACGTGATTGGTTGTTTATATTATTTTAACCCTTGTAAGTAATTGACACTTAATCAGGTTTGTGAAACTGGGTATCAGTGATATTTTCCGTGCAGACAGCAATTCATTTGTTAATTGTAGAAATAAATACCATAATAATCACCCCTACAATTTTTATTTTTAAATACAACCCTAACCCAACACTTTTTTTAGACTAGACTAAAATTACTATTGACGTTTGTATATTACGTTTCAATTTTAGGAGCAGTGAGAATTTGTTCTCCTGACGTAATGGATAGGCAAATTGAAGAAGACGTAATGAATTGGTTTCGTCATAAGGAACAACCCCATATCCGGTAGATGTTAAAAATGTTGAATAACCAATAAATGACAAATACCTACGAATAAATGATATAGAACCAAAATGGTATTTTATTTTATACTCAACCATGGATCTATCTGATCCTTTGTAAAAACGTCATTGTTTGTGTGCCAAAAAACAGGCAGCCAGCTGTAATGTGACAGCTCTGAAAATGGTCTATAGGTACATTATAATGTGGTTTTAGTATCGTTTGATGGACGTTTTTCATAACACGTTTTTACATCGGTATAAAACGTTGGTTTGATTTCTTTTGAAAACGTCAATTTAACTTTAATGAGGTTACATTGTATCTACCGTTAAATAATTTTCGATGTTAAATAGACGTAACTGTTAGGACATGATAACGTAAGGTTTGTGAAGGTGGACATTAGCTGTCACTGCAACGTTTATAACATGTCCTTGGTATTTATCTGCTAACGTTAGAAGTCACCATAAAACGTTTATTTAACGCTCAAGTTACACAATTTTGTCATGTGAGAAAGTGTACTTACGTAAAATGGGTGTCAAGAAACCTCGGCCTATAAGACATGGGTGCATAACTTTTCCCTAGAGACTAAGTGTGCCTCAATGACAAGGAAACATTCCAGCTTACCCGGCACGAAAAATTCATGTAGCATTCCGCAGGCAATATTATGCTAACAGTATTCTGCTACTAAAAATTTTGGGTTTCCAGAAGTTTTCTTAAAATCTGTCCAAATTCACTTAATTTCTGGTGTAACTTTTTGAAAACGTACCAATAAAATAATGCAACCCATCTCGGTGTTTTCAAATCAAAACATCGCCAGTATCGTTTTTATCAATAATAGAAATCTACAATACATGGATCTTATGAAATATTTGGAATTGAAGCTAAATCAGTATGAACATCCAGTCAATAACGCAGATCTTCCTATACTTTTTATTTCCTCAAAGTGCGATCGCTTTTTCTAGCAAAAGAACTATCATTTTAATGATTAGATGATCACAGTGGCATTTTAAGCAAAAGAAGTGGTAAAGGACAACGAAGAGAAGCAAAATCTGCATGTCGTCAAATCGCTGGTGCAAGGTATGGCAATTCATTAGATTTAAGGGTGTACGTAACAAATGCATTACATGGGGGGAGCAAATTGTCAATAAACAAATGGTGTAACCAACAACAACAGCAGCAGCAACAAAGTTGCTACCCTCAGCAAATCACCACAATAAATTAATCAATCGAAACAAGCTTTGTCTCTCATGTCAACACAACGTCATCCTTTAAATGTATTTTTACAAACAGAAATTGAAAATTTATGAATTTATGATCAATTCACTTGTCTACGTCAATCAATACGTTAACAGCATCCAGACATTTAAAAAACCAATTTTCAAATTATGGTTACTGGAGATGAAAAGTATATGTATTTTGAAAATCGCAAGCGCAATAAATCATGGGTAGACCCAGGCCCAGGCCACCATCCACATAAATCGCAAGACCGAATCGTTTTGGTAGGATGGCGATGCTCGGTGTTTGGTAGGATGTTAAATCCTGGTGAAACGGTCAATATCAAACGCTACCAACAACAATTAATCGGTTTGAACCGATCGCAACTCGAAAAACGACCAGAATATTGAAAAAAAGCAACACAGGATCATCTTTCTCCATGACAATGCTCCATCACATACAGTAAAACCGGTTCACGACACGTCGAAAGCACTCAGCTGAGAAGTGCTCCTTTCGATTTCCACTTGTTTTAATCGATGGGTCACGCACTTGTTGAGCAGCGCTTTGGTTCGTACGATGAATGAATGAATAAATAAATAAAGATTTTTACTAGCGTAGTATCCACCACAAATTACCCGATAGATGGGAAAAATGTATAACCAGCAATGAATAAATTACTTTTTATCATTCTTCCGAATTTATCGTGTTTTTTTGAAGGATCCACATTTCATACTAACTTGTACTCCTAGGTATGTCTGGGAAAAAATAGAAAGACTGTAGTACATATAATGTATAAAACTTAAATAAGTAAAATATTTTGGAAACGAACAAGTTAAGGAGGGGGAGAAATAGGATTTTCCGACGCAGTACATATGTGTTCCGGGAAATGAACGAGAACTTTTGACGGCGATCCTCAACTAATCTATAATATAATATACTTGTGGTGTCTTGATCTTTGGTAAGTATGTAGGTTATAATTAGTTGACAAATCAATCTTTTCTGACGTTTATATTAAACGTTTTCGGCTGACAGTAAATTGACCCACAATTTTGTTTTTAGGAACATTGCGTGTTAAAGAAATTGATTGAACTGCATGTAATTTTGTGATAAAAAAAATAGTTATTAAACACTATTTTAATGGTTCCATTGGAATGCAAAGTGATAGATGGAGGTTACGAATGTTCTTATCGTACAGATAATAATATGTACACATAATAAACGTATTGTCGAAAACTGATTTTGACCTAGTTTCGTTGACATTCACGTTGAAAATTATTTATAACTTCATTCTTTATGGTGTTCCAAAGTACAGTAGGCGGAGAAGCCAGAGGTTTTCGCGAGAAAGTGCGACCGCAATAAGTGACATACATTTCACTTGCTTATCTTCCTCCCGCTTACTGTTTTCCAAACAACTATCTCGCATTTCTTTCTTTGACCTCAATTATGGAGAAATTAAATGCTAACATAATACACAGTAATGGTAATTTTATAATTGTTATAACGAGAACACGTTAAATTGAATAAATAAGAAAAACGTTTCCCTTCTAATAAAAACAAAGTTTATAATCATTATGTATTTACCTGCATTAAAACCTAATTAACACGTAAGCTATTGTTACAGTTTTTCAACGTCACAATTTGACATTTACTGAAATAAAAACCTTTTTGGTCATTTGCAAAGAATTTATATTTCCAATAAAGGGCAGTTCGAAATCCACAGTTTTTCAAAATGGTTACCGTCAGAACTTTTCCTATTTGTTTAATAAAGTATGACTTTGGTCATCATTTTCTGGTGAATTACTTAGTTCCCGGTTTTTCCATTTAATTTTACATTAAATTTCTTATCTTAGAATTTGAAAATTTGTTTAATTTTTAGGTCATGGTAAGGATTTGTCTTATATTTGTTGTTGATTATGAATATGATGATGTAAATCGGTCGTAAAATTAATATTTAAAGATAAATAATGCGACTATATTCGAAATGTATAAAATAGAATTACATTGTTCCAAGTATTTTCGGTATACCTTTTTAAACTAATTAGCTAATATTTAAATAAGAATTTACACTGTGAAATGAATAAATTTATGAGAAATTATGAAATTTTAATTTTATCTTTATATACATATTACACAAAATTGTAGTCAAGGTAGTTGCTAAGATAGATTTAAAACCAAAAATAGAATTTGGATATCTTTAATAATCCCGCACCATTGTTCATGAAATACAGAATCAAATAATGTAAGTTGAAATTCTCGAGGTTAAATCATCAAAGTTGGAGGTTAATGACAGATGAAAAAAGTGCCTAGATACTATTTCAATGAAATTTTTTTATTCCAAGGAAAATCTTTCAAAACATCCCATGACTTCCTTTGAATTACTTGTATAGCTGTTGCAAACTTTATAAACCTATTTTCTTGGGTCGTACGTCACCTAACATATTTAAAAACAGTACTCCAAATGCCTATTTCACTTAATTTGTCGCACTTTGGAATGACTTTATTAAAAAAACAATGTTTTATTGCCTTAAACGATAGCGTTGCGGATTGAAATTGTTTAGTGCAGTAGTGCCATAGTGCCAAACATACTTTTATAACGCCTGATTTGTCTCAAATATACTTATTGAGTCCCTATACACATTGTGAGTTTCTTTACTTTAGTATAGGGATCTCGTAACATACTATAGTTAGAGAGAGTTAAATGTGAATGATTCCAGTTTTTAAAATGCAACTCATGTTTTGATGTTTATGAATTATATTAGAAAAAACTGATTTTTTGCATTTCAAAAAGTATAGAGAAAAAGATTATTAAAGTTATGTTTTTAATATTTTTGTATACGATTGAGTCATTTGCACCCTATCTGTTATATCTTCTGTTTCACATTGAAGTAAGGTCGTGTCACCATTCATCGGGGCCCGGAACAAAATTTGTTAGGGGAGAGGCCTTACATTTTTCAAGTAGAAATTAGAATGGAACGGGATAGAACATATATTCCAAAAGTGTACTGGTTTTATTGTGAGATTTTAACATTTTCTAAAAATTGATTTACGTGATTTCTGAAATTCCAGGGAGAGCCCGAGCCCCCCCCACCCCCCGGCCCATTGGTAGCTGCGCCCCTAGAAGTAACCTATATCATTGATTCATACAGGTTTTCCCTTTTCAAGGTATGTGATGATCTCGGTGATGATAATATAGGTTCAAATATTGTATCCATCACAAAGTTGTCAAGGCATCATCTGTGTCAGTAGGTGAAATTGTCCTGGAACGTTCCTAAAATACCAGGGCCTCAATCCAGAAGGCGAACATTCTTCCAAATGGGCAGCAGAGTGAAGAGATTTTAGCTTTGCCTTTCTAAGGTTCGAAACGAGGGATGCATAACCTAAACTTCTTTTTTCTTTCACAAGATATTCGGAGCTCCACAAGGTTGCCGACACATTTACCAAAAGTTGCAATTATTACTAGATGTAGATTTGAGAAACTTCAACCTATTGGCGGGGAACCTATTTAGTAGCTGTTTGATAACTTTTTATATATAAATAGATTTGTCTAACAACGTAACCCATTTTTAAAATACTTCATCATTTCAACGTGAAAATCTCAAAAAGTATAGCATTTATAGTCTAACATAAAAAATACATACAATTTAAAATGTAACATAACCGTCCATACAATAAAATTAAATAATAATAATAATCTTTATTTAGTTAATTTAACTAATACATTCATCATACAGTTTATAATTACTTAAATTTTTACTTAAATTACTTAAATTAGAAGTTTTCCTTCACATACTTGCTTAACTTGCTTAAATGAAGTGCAATGCACCGGGGTGCCGTCCTCAGAGGGATGCCAAATCGAGATCCGGCCAACCGAACGAAGTTACGCTCTTGAGGATTCCCCAGCTGCAGAAGCTGCACCGACAATGACTAGTCACATATAGATCAGTCATATTTTTATTGATCTGGTATGAAACTAATGGGTATACTACGAGTCATCCGAATCTGATCATTTTTTATTAACAAGAGCAGCTGCAACATTTTGTCTGCAATAATCCAGGTTTTTGGCCGGAATTAATTTCTGGTGAAACATTGTTAACATTCTCATTGGGAAATTTTCTTAAATTTTGATTTGAACAAATTTAAAAATTAAATGTAGAAATTATTTGAATTATTTGTTTATTTCCCTATGTGTTATTATATTAGGAGCGTTTATTTGTGTTAAAAGTTAATGGGAATATTATCTTGTGTTTTATAATGCACTTTGAAAATGTGGGGCTAGTTCTGCCTTCTCTTAAACTACAGATAGCATCAGCGGTTCGGAAAAACTGGGAAAAGATACCACACCACACAAACCAATACTGGGTTGCATTCTCAATTTCGTACGTTTAGCGGGTATTATGTTAAAATGGCGGTCATGTGCCAACTTTCGCACACCAAATGAATTTTGGATGTATTTCCAGTGGTTACTTGGATTGAAACCGACCTTCATATTACCCGTTAGGAGCGGTTTTACCTAGCGTAACATGGTAATTTGCCACTTGTTCAAGAAAGCGTAATTTAACCTACCCTAAGAGATGAATTGAGTCCGAGTGTACATACTACGGACCAAATCGACTATGAGAACAATATACAAAGCGACTTGCTTGTATCGTTGTACTACCAGTATGGTGTGTACCCTCAGCAATATTATTGTTTGTGTTATGAAATCAACTCATAACTCAATTATAACAGTTTGAGTTGTTTTTTAACTGAAATTAGAAAATATGTCATAGTGACATTGTGGTAAAATACTCTAGATTACTAATGTGATGGGATCTTGGTAAATGTTGCGTCAGTCCTTCTCGGTAATTAGCTCGAAAATTAATAGTTTCTTTGTGGGATTCGTTAATAATTTAAATGTTCAGATTTAAGGTTGAAGACCACAGGTAATATTCGTCTGCTCAAGTTTGTTGTTCTCCAAATTATCTCAACGTGTTTTTAGAGGTTACGACATGATGTAACAGCTATTTTGGTTTTAACCGACATTCTTTAGTATAAGTAAATTGTTTAAACATAGGAGACAAATAATTCCTTAATGTTTATCGATTTCTTTTGCAGTTCTGCCGGTGATGCATATAGTTACATTCGTCTGACCTTGCAATGTGAAGGTTTCGCCCGGATGCGGGCATTCAACTAACGACCTTTCAAATAGTTTGTAAGTGACGCCGACGTCGCCAAAAAAATTGTTGATCAGACAAAGCTTAACCCACCGACCAATTACTAATAATTTACGAGAATTCCTAACAAAGAACACCGATATTTTTCAAATGATGTAATCCGGTTTAAATTTATAATTTCTTTGAATTCGGTATTTCGATTGGTCGCGAACTTTTGCCTTCACCGATGATGATTAATGTAAAGGATCAAAATGTTGGCCAATATAGTTCGTTTTATAAAAATGAAAAGACTTTTTAAGAAATAGTCTATTTATTTAAAGATGCGGTAAAAATAAATCGTTTGCCCGTAATTTGTATTCGGAGCTTTGCGTGTGGGTAAGAGTATTCACCATCCAGCACTGACCTATCCCACTAACACTCTATCTAATCAATATTTGAATACGTTATCAAGGTTCGCGAATTTTTTAACAAGCCGATTTGTTCAGATGTCTTCCTGTACTTCGTATAATAAAATGACCATAATATTGAGTAATAGAACTATAATTATAATGTAACCGGATTTTTGTTCAGATTACACTGACCTTCCAACGCAGACAATGTGTTGTTACTACGGTTGCCTTTTTTCGGTCATTCATCGCCGAGAACGAGAAGTGCATTGTTTTTTTATCAACAATATCCATAGTTAGCCTTGACGCTGTTTACTGTAATGTGCGAATACTTGATCGCACTTGTACGGTTCACGGCTTTAATGTTATTGTAAAAACTTATTTTTAACCGTTTCCTTTGCAGACGTTTAATGATGCAGTAACTACTAGGTACATTAAAAATATATTTTTTATTTTTTAATATTTAAGGTTATTCGCCAAATTGGGTCACTATCCAACTTTTGACTTACTTGAAACGATCTTCCTTAAAATGGCCTCTTTAAAGCAAATGGCGGTTTGAACTACAATGCTAGTGTTACAACTCACTGTTACATATAATAAACATTTGAGATACGTTATCAGATTACCTTTCAATAAAGAGGATAGATTTTCGAAAATGTTTCTCTGCAAATCATTAGCGTTTTTAAAAATACTTAGCTTCTGAAAGCTGTTTGGCACCTTTCCCAAATTTTCTATGCTTGCATTTGTGTAGGTAAATACGTATAAGTTATGTAAAAAACCAAAAACAAAACCTTTATTTTACTTTCCACACATAAATGTGAACTTTTGTCTCATTAACAACGATCGTATAGACTAGACCAAATTGTTATATTCGTCTCAGTAAAGCATGTAATTTGAAAACACCACATTTTTCAGTGTCCCAAAGATGTGAAACTTAAATCTAGGATACGCTGGATAGGTACTCTAAAATCCTCCGTTTCATTTGTAGCAGATTTTCTTTTAGTACATCGGCAACATGAAGCAACTAATGGAGCAAAACTAAAGGAGTATTCTTGGTCGTTTTCATTGCTTGTGAGTTTCATTGTACAGGCTTGCATTTAGGTTCCATAAACTCTATCAGCAAGGGTCTTTCATGATGGAAAAAAATGTTAACACCACCTTGCCTGCACGGTTGTGGCTTAAACTTCTTTAGTATTGGTGAATTTGAATGTTTCCATTGCATCGATGTTAATTTACTGGTTGGTTCAAAATAATAGCACCAAGCTTCGTAGTCAGCAATTATTGACAAAAGAAAGTTAAGTATTCACTCTTTACCATTTTGGCTGTGCTCTCGTCAGACAAAAGACGAGAAATCCACTGTGCACAAACTGTGGTGTAATCCAGTTTATGTAGATCTCACACTCATTGTAAAATTTTTCGACTATTTTCTCTTATCAGACTTTTCACAGATCAGCCACATTGTGGTGGTCTGTGGATGCAATGCGTAATGAACCAGGTCGCAGTTTATTATTCGTTCCTTCTTTCGCGATTTTAAATTTTCTATAGATATGAATAGGTACGCAATACAGCATTTTAAGCGCCACTTGAATTCGTGCATGAATTTGTAATAGTTGCACACCTTCAGCACGCAAACGCACGTTGATCACACTTGGACGGTTTCTTAACAACAAAATGCCATTTCAAAGTCAGTACTAATGTTGCAAAACGTCAGTGAGTGATTACAGTTGTTTTCAAGACTAAACTTGCCAAAGATAAGTTTCAAATGAACAAGTTTCGCTAAAGAAAACTTGACACTAAGATTTTGAGTGGAAATTGGGCAGATGCACCTAAAAAACCGCTCGGACACGTCGATTTTAGTTTGTAGCGATACTTGTTTTTTCCCATTTGTAAACTCGTTTCATCAATCCTCCAGCCGTAAAATTCGAATAGGAAAAAGGGGCAGAATCGTTCCTCATTTGAAAGCCAATGAGTTCTCTAATAAGTGGTACGTAGAATTCACAAACCACGGAACAAAAGAAAAGCTGCAATAAGCTAAAAAATAAAAATTTCTCAATTGTCAATAAGCGTGAGTGACTTGCATGACTTTGTAGTACCTACTGTGTTCAATCAATTACTGTAAACGAATGCTTGGTGTACTTACGCAATTCCAGAGAGGGTTGAGATTATTCGTATGGGAATAATTAATTTTCTTCTAAAACGGTTCATTTGGTCCACCCTGACAGGGGGAGACAACCAGACAAGTATGGAAAATGTATAGGTAAATTAAAGTGAAAAATACTACCTACAGTAATCTGTGTAAAAAATCTATGGTTACATGTCGACTGTGATTTACGTTTCAATAACCATATCAAAAAGTAGATTTTCGATCATTTCCACTCTTTAAGACGATATGCGAAAATTTTAATAACTGTGCTGTACCCTATGGTCCATGCGCTACAACTATCGATACTACATAATTGAATTTGAATCCAAAAGTTGCAAAGCATAAGGCAGCACGATTACAGAGTCGGATTTACCACAAGGTTAGAGCGGCAAATCTTAGGGGGTGGCAAATGTTGGAGTTAAAAGAATTAAATAACAAAATGAAATCTAAACAAAAAAATCATATGAAAAAGTACAATATTTTAGTTTGTGAGTGTATTAAATATTGTTTACCAGCAGTAGAAACAAAAAGCGAAAATTATTGTAGATGAAGAGCGGCAAAATATATCCAGCCTAGGGGCGGCAAATTCGTAAATCCGCTTCTGAGCACGAGCATATTTCCAATAAACTAATAGAAGTTAACCCGTTAAATATCAACAAAAGAGGATTCTTTTATTTCGCTTCCTTTGTATAAGTCAAATGCCACCGTACCTACTTATATGATGCTATAAAATTTAGTTCAAATAGGTACTAGTTTTATAAATAAATTAATAATGCTACCACTTCACAGAGTGCACATACATATAAGCGTTCTTGACTTCTTGTTATAAGAACATTGCTAAATTACATACCTAATGACATTCTCCAAGAGATTAAGAAGGGACGCGCATCATTTAAGGATCATTTGCTTTTATGCAATTGCTAACTAAACAACAAACACAATGATCATTTATTATAAAAAGGATCCATACCTACTCTAATTTATAGCATTAAAGTCACTATCTTATATTCTTTCACATATCTATCGCTCGTTAATTGCTATCGAGAATGTTGACGCGTTTATTCTATTACCTACTTATAAATTATATCTGGTTGCACAGGACAGTAATAGGGAAGTAAAAGAAATGTGACACAAAGGTTGATGTGTAACGTAATTATTAATGTAGGTAGTGATATAGGTATGTAATAAGGTATTTATGATAAGTTTACTTCGCTTAGGTCTGGATGTGGATGGTCCAGAGTGGCGGAACTGAACAGGAAATTGTTATAGTAGAAATGTGAATAGTGTCAGTAGTAATCCCCCGCAGTCTTTCTTGCACTTACAAGAAATGAGTTGCAGTAGTCTCTCTGGAGCTGGAGATCACAGAGTACTCACAGGAATCAGGTCAGGTTGTTTGCAGAAGAGACAGGCACGATCTTCTAATCCAACACTGCAAATTCTCAAACAGCCTCTGAAATGAAATCCACATTACTCTCCAAAAACTTATCTGATGAGTCGCCAGGCCATTTCAAGATTTCTTCTAGGTTATTTTTCGAATGTCACTACATACTACAGTCAGGCCCGTAGCCAGGGGTGGCCAGGTGAAGCAGAGCCTCACCTAGAGCGTGATCTGGCACCATCCAGACAATATGGGTTAATCGTTAATATAAATTTAACGATAACGTCATCTTCAGACGCATTTCGCCATCTATCCAAACAAAATTGCAGAATTGCACAGACACAGACAGACCGACTGACGATAAACTAAGCGTTTGCAAGAATTTCAAAATTCAAACGTATTCGATGAAATTTATAATCAGCGGTTGGCACATGAAGATACGTACAAATTGTGGGCCACGGTTCGTACGTTCGGCTGTAGAAGCTCTCTGTGAATTAACTTTTTCTGTCCTGACGAGTTTAAATAAACCTCAAATGATACATCAAAGGTTTTCCAATTTGTTTTTTCTACTTTTGAATAGGAAAGAATACAAAAAGTTGATTTGCAGAGGGCACTACCTAAATTTAATAACTCGAAAATTACAGATATTTTGAATAAAAATTTCGTTATCAATGCTTTTTGCTTAAGCCCCACCTAGAAAATTGTTTGCCACCTATGCTAGCTACTTCATCCTGGCTACGGTCCTGACTACAGTACTACACTAAATGACAAACACTCGGTATGCTGAAAAAAGAGAAGGGAAAGCCGATATGTTACCAGGACTGCCGTCAAAAAAGGTGTTTTGTGGGCCGGAACCGGCTCTTTCATTTCCAATAGTACCTGTTAACGACATCATAACTCATGACATCCAAAAGCCTTTCTGAGAGAGATGCCTTCAATCGACCATCCCGTAGTCATTGCTCGTTAACATACTAAAAAAACACATGCACCGTATGGGGGCTTGGTCGAATTACCATCTTGTAGACTCTACACAGACATCTCAAAGGATCTACGTTAGAGGAATCCTAGTTGCACATGGCTAGGATTAGTGCCAGCAGCCACATGCATCAATATTTCACGAGCGAGGTGGTTACTTCCGTCTCATTGTCCATATTTTCAGCCTGAATAATATGTACGTTAAAATTAATGCATCCAAACGTATACGACGCTACTTTTGCTTATGTGTCTTGGTATACCAACGTTACTTCAAAAGGAAGCTCTATCATTGCAGTTTAGTTTAGTACAAGTACAGGCTAAAAGAAGTTTTTCCTCTAAAATTGCAATTGTCGTTTATCTACTCTTTTCCCACAGATGCAATTCGCTTGAGCCCATCTGGACCTTCGCATAAATTAAAAGATTGTTCGTCCCAAAAATTTTTTCCAGTTGTTTACATGATCGTGAAAAATAACCAAAACGTTATACAACTTGTGATAAAAAGTGAAGGTCAAGAGGAAATGGATAAAACATTTACCTTCTCCCCTCTTTTCTCTTCGAAAAGTCATATAGTTCTTGAATATGTTCACAATGAGCTGTAACGTTATAGGTCGTTGTAATGGAAAACCACAGAATAAAAGACGATCAGAAGCGACACTCCCCGTCGGCACCTTTGAAGTTATGTTGCCGGTGCAAGGCGGGCTCGTCGGGGCAACCACGCCCATTTTAGTAAAACTTCCTTGTCTGTTGCATTAGCAAGGCTAGTAAAAAGAGGAGTGGTTTGTAGTTTTTGGCATTATTATGTAAATTTGAAATCGTATAAAAAAATGTCATAAACGAAAAATATTTGCCATACATTTTCGCATTTGATAGGCCGTTCACCGTAAAACTAATTCCGATAGAATTCTCGCAATAAGAGTTCAAAGTAAAGGTAACCGTAACTCCGGCCGTTGACTGAACGAATAATATCGTTCAGTCAACGCTCCGGCATACTACCACATGCTACTCTCACGTTGACTTAATTTTTAATTCGCCGTTATATGCCTACTTAAAATCAATAATGCAGAAAAAAGCAGTATTTAGTAGCATGTAATTTACAAATAGATACAGGTCCTTAGGAAATCCAAACAAACTAATATTTTTATCCGATTTCATGTTGTTACTGCAGTTAGGAGCAGCGCACCGTCCTCCACCTTTATTTGGTGCCATTTAAAATCTGTTTTAATAAATAATTAATGAATCACCAATTGATTGTTTTACGCTTATTACGTCTATTAAAAATCAGAATACCTTTCAAAATTTGCAACGCACCGAACACCGCTACATACGCTGTACTGACCCACTGACCGGTATTTATAATGATATCAATGCGCTCGCTATAATTCCCCACTCAGAAGGCGGAGCGGTTGTTCGTGCGATAAGAAAATCGACAACACGGATTTAGCAGAGAGTCGCTTCTGATCGTCTTTTATTCTGTGTGGAAAACGAAACATAAGGCGAAATTAAGACACAAATTAATGAGTGTTCTTAATACCCTGCTCCCCCTTAATGATGCTTTGTCATTTCTGCTAACATTGCAAGCTCTTCTTGTTTAAATTTCCGTTCCTTTCTCTATAATTCTACATTCGCTTAGTTAGAGGTGTGATCATTCTACTAAACAACCTTTTAAATAAAATACTGTTTCGTTCTCTTATAAGTAATCGTCATTAATTTTTCTCAATGTTCAATCGTTTCCTTTTCAACTTCATTGGTACCTACTACATTTCAGCATTATGTAACCTCTGTGAACTGTAATTAATTAATAAAATCTGTCGACAGTAGTAAATTGTGGAATATGTGTAAAGTCCAAACTCTCTTCTCTTACTCTATTTTTTCCCAAAAATGTACTATTCTTAAACTTGAAATGAAAATTATTGTTTCTTGTCTCAGGTACCAAAATGTAAAGGTCCAGTTCCATCCCTCGATACTTTCGACCAAAATTTTGACATTTACGCTCTCTAGTTTTGGACATCTAAATTTTTTTATATAATTCAATGTTATAAACCTTTAGATATTGAAAAATGTAATGAAAGGTAACTCAAGAATCTCAGCTTCGTGTTGACATCGACTTGCGAATGAAAATACTAGTTCTGTGTTTTCCAATTTTACTCGTGCGTAGCTCGTAAGCTGTTTTATCTGCTACAGTAAATCACGTGGCGGTCATTACTATTTCTTATCAACCACAGTCAAGGTTCCCATGTATTGTTATTATTGGAATTGGAAACTAAAATCTTTGTGCCATCGGTCCTTCACTTCGTCTATCTTTCTAAAAGATTCCATGACTGTCTGATCCCACCTTCTAAATGAATTAAATTAATAGAGAGATTTTTACTGTCACTGAAGCACATTCTCAACGTAAGAAGAATTTCTTCCGCTTATTCAAGAAGCATGTAATTGAATGGAAGGTGCAACGTCACCAGATAAAAAATGAGGCAAACTTCAACTTAGGTGCATTGCTTTTGTACTTGGTAAACCTTTCCTTCTACTAGTCAATAACCTCAGTAGTCATTTATCACTTACACTTTGAATGGTTGTAATTAAAAAAAGAAAACACTTTAAGTAGATAAAATTGTGATTTTTATAAATGATAAAAAGCCTTTTTAGAGATAATTTTAAAAAATATGTATTTTGACTTTTGAGCCGGACGTTCCAATTTTTTTCTGTTGAAGAATTCCCTTTCTACTACAGTCAATATAGTGGGCATTAACATCGTTAGTAGTAATTGACAAATCATGAACTTGGATTTGTTCCTAACCATTGAAGTACTTTATTTTTGAATCGCTCTGAGTACTGATGAAATCATAGGTATTTATATTTCGTAAAAATCCCTAGGTACTTATTGATTATGAAATTAGATGATTATTTGAGGGGTTTTAAATACTTTTATCATATTTTTTATATAATTAATAGTCCATTATACATTAAAGCGATGGTTGAAGTGTTTTTTTCCTTAATTTATCAATATTTTTACATTTTCATTACAATTGTATGATAATTGTAATTAAACTTTCATCACACATTTTATGTAAATTCGATTGTAACGATTCACTGTTATTGAAGGTAAAAATCTTGAAAAAATTGTTTATTATAACTAATTCAATATTTGTCACGTATTTGTACGTTTGTAATAGTCTAAGCAAATATTCAGTTGCCTCACGAAGCGATACCACATCGAAACAAAAGAAATATTCTTGTTTATAACAAATACGAGATAAATTGTAAAATTGTTTTACTGCGCGAGAATTGAATTAAGCTTAAAAGATCAAGGTCTTCAAGCTATTTATAATTAATTTGAGCTTATATTTCAAAAAAATGAGTTTAACGAACTGTACTATAAGAATAATCAGTAACAAATTATCACATTATGCAGTCATACATATTTGTAGTAATACGATTAAAAAAAACGATTTAACAACATCAGAAAACAAATACATTGATACATTCCAAATTGTTGGGGGGTTTAACAAATATTTTTGTAAAAAGTCAACCTTATTATTTTATTATTTAATTAAGAATGGAGGGAAAATAGGTATAAGTTTATTGCCGTTAACGCGTTAACAGATTAAAAGGGAAAATGGTTTTAGGGGTACTGATTCCAGAACTTTCCAACTTTTAGATTGGAATAAATATTTTTGAAGGACTTTGCCGGGACCTGTAATAATTCATGTTGACAGCACGAGAAGGACTTAGAACAGTAACTGTAATTCAAAGGTTAATTTCGTAAGCATACATAACTCATTTCGTATTAAAATTTTATCATTTATATTATATAAGTTTAAATTACAAGGACTAGGCCAGCACCGTGATAAGTCTAAAATATTCATTTATTTACGTAATTAACGTCGAGTATTTTTGATGTTAATTGATAAGTAAAATAAAATGGTATTAGCGTGGAGATTTTATGCGACGAGTCAACCAGGACCTACGGTAATCGCAATTAATTTGATGAGCAAATTCGTATTCAATGAAAGTCGTCTTACGTAATCCGGGTTACAAGGACTTTGGAGTTAATTTCAAAGTAACGTTTTGCTTGACTGTTAACTCTATGAACACCTCCAATACAAGGGTAAAAAATCAATTCCGCCCCACTTTTCTGGATTTCATTCACTTGCAGAGCTTGTAAACTGGAGATTGATTTATGAAAATTTTTGAGTTGTTTCATTAATAAAACTTGCCGAAGTCACGACACGAATGGCTCACAATTCCAAGATAACAAATTGGAAAGTGTTTGTTAGTTAGGTATTTGAATTTTTACTCCAATTTCATGCTTGGTAAATGGTTATTATTGTGATACTTCCTCAAACACCCTTCACAATCAATTTGATAATGATCGTTGTGCTTTATGATTATTTAGGATTTAGGTCAAAAAGGTGAAATTATTTGATCACAATTTAACGTAGGTATTAACTAATTTTGTCACGCAAATTTATTGATACGTGCCATTATAATAATACCTTAAAAAAGGTTGTAAGCGAAAATGTTTAAGGATATCAACTTTTTAGTGGCAAAGCACTGTCAAGATCAACGGAAATAAATTTAAAAGAAATTCAAGGTGAAGTTGAACGACAAGTTGTAGTATTTCCTTGATGGGTTAAGAATTTTTCTTGCACAATTTTTCGACGGGTATAAAATTTTTATAATCTGTTACATCAATTTTAATTAAAGAAGAATCATTACGTGAAATTATGATAGAAGAAAATCATTAACAAAACAAACGTGTGTTGACATCAGGCTGCGAATAATTAGTGCATAAATGAGGATAATGTGCGTTTCCGTTTTAAAACGGAACGTAATCGTGTGGTCCAAACTAAAAATCAGATATTACTCTCTCCTATAACCTTATTTTCTAACATTGCGATTTCATTTTTATTTGAGAATATAGCTCAATCCGAAAGTCAGGTCCAAATCGAGGACACAAACATATTATGTAGTGGTAATCTCACGTAACTATATGTTACTTGTAATGGCCGCATTTCGTTTGTGTCCCTTTCTCCGCTTTCATCGGTTTGCCACTACTTCGCGGACGAGGTTGCAACTAGGTCACTATCGCATACTTTTACATCCCATCGAGTGGGAGCTTGCACATGAAGTAAACTAATACGAACTCTTGGTTAGCGAAGACGTGTGTAGTGATGTGCATGAAGTGCAGTGTCGTGAACGTGCAACCCTCTCAACTTATCTTCACTTTCAATACAGTTCACGTTTTTGACTTTCGTACAAATGCTTACCATGCATCCCGACAATGGAGTTATTTTTCCGACAGCTCCCAGTAAGTAAACGATCCCTTCTTTACTATACCTATAACATAAAATGGGAACTTAAAAAAAGTCATGGAAAGTTCTCCCCCATTGTTTTCAAGTAGAATTTTTCAAGTATCATCGACCCCAATTTGATGTTGCATTTTTCAGATTAAAAATAAATTTTTAAATGTATCTATGTGTTACATACGCCAATGGTAACTGGCTGCAAACTAATGTTATTTTTAAAACTGCAACGCAATTTTCGGGGAAAAGTGCATCTTGGGCCTTTAGGAAGACGAGAGGAGAAGGGTATTGGGGTTAATGACAAAGCGGTCTTTGCACATTGCACACGAATTTTATTTTTAAATAATCTTGGGGCGTTGTGAGACGCCTTTTTTACCGCAATTTAACACGCTTTCGTAACTAAAAACAAATATGGTGCAAGCTGTAATACATAATAAGATTATTTACTTTTGCTGATATCTAAAGATGTAACCTGGTTATGTTAGAAATTGATAAATGTCGTCACGATCGTTACGTTTCCCCACTGACCTTCGGGTTGAATATTTGAACTTGCAATGCTTTGATTATTGGCAAATTTGGGATTTAATAAGTATTGCCAAAATTGAGGTCAAGCATTTTTTTTATATTACCTACTCAGTTAATGGTCCACTACTTTTAGCAATGGTTTACATTCTATAATCTATTTGTCATGTAAGTAATTAATTTTTTTTTTCATTTATTACCACATAATAGTGAATCAATATTTATTAGTGGAAATAATACAAAGTTGCAAATTACGATACATGTAAGCGTTTTAAATGAATGAGTTTCATCGCCAATATGTTTGGCTTTGTACACTTCATAGTTCAACGTACGTTCAATTTATCGTGCCAAAGCGTCATCTAATACGATAAATTTAAAAAAAGAACCCATAAATCTCTCGATTTTAAACTAAATTTGCAATGTGCTAGATCTTTACCTGTGCAAATTAAGCATCCTTCTTTCCCTCCTAAAA
This sequence comes from Pyrocoelia pectoralis, assembly GCA_036250285.1. NCBI lineage: Eukaryota > Metazoa > Arthropoda > Insecta > Coleoptera > Lampyridae > Pyrocoelia > Pyrocoelia pectoralis. The sequence goes on from CM070082.1 coordinate 6,386,661, forward strand.
ATGCAATGTAAAGTCCCCACGTTTTGGCTCAAAAGAGGATTTAGGACACTCATGTAGCACCAAATATATCGCCTGTTTAAATAAACAAATGACGCGTTAGTTCTATTAGAACACTTTTTAAACCAATTTCTCTCTACCTTTGAACTACATAATTCAAAAATAATCGTCAAAAATAGTAGAGTAGATCAAATTCAGTGGAGCTTTTCGGGCAACTCATATTTGCGTGCATTCTTGCGATTATTCAATTTCCTTTGGATTTCCCTATTAGCGGTTTTTATTTACCTATTTTTTATTAAGGTAAACGCAATTTCTGTATAATTTTACAGACGCAATGTTATCTGCACGTACTCAACTCCGAAACACTTTGAGAAAACCATTTTTCATCACGAAATTTAACTAAGAACGTGGTTAACCAAAACCAATGAAGGGTATATAAAATTATAAATCATGTAGTAGTAAATTCGTAACAATTTGGAATAAGAATTCCCAATTTCATTTCAAACGACATTCAATTGATCGTGAAACAAAGCGATTTTATGGGAAATTACGTAGTAAAAAAATCATACTTCCGTTTAACCGTGAATACTACTACATGTGAACGGTCTAGTTTAGTGGATCTAGACCTTCATTTCTCATTTTCATGGCTATGACCTTTACCATATAGAGTATTGAAATAAATTTCTGGATTTGACTAATGGGAGTATAAAAAGGTCGACGATTTTTGAGATTTTATGTACATTTCTGAGAATATGATAAAAATTACATAATTCTGCAGTTTTTAAAAAATGTAACGCTAAATACAGCATTAATTGAACTTTGTGTAACAAAGTGATTAAACAAGAACAATAATAATATAAAACGTCAATCGGGTTCATATTTTTTTAAGATAATTGATATGATAAAATTGTTCTATTTAGTAATTACAGCGTTTAATCTATATTTACTAAAAATATATATGCGTCGTTATTTTTCACTGGAAAAAAAATGCAACCATTGGAAAAATAAAAGGATTAAAAATAGAAAAGGTGCGTTACCGGTATAAAACAAAACTGGAAATAAGAGGTCGCTTAACCGACCTTGTCGTAATACTATCAGGTCAACCTTTTACTACATAATATGGATAATGGCTGTTAGAAAATTTTGGTTATACTAATCACGTGCCGATAACGTAGTTTATAACCTATTCGAAATTATGCAACAGCTACTTGTCCGCCTTCTATTTATTTTTGTTACTTTAATTAAAATCCAGTTAGTAATGAACGCGTATTACGACATTCCGTCATATAAAGACCGATTTTCCTTTTATTTTTGTCAAGATAATGAAAAGCCTTATGTTGTCATATATAATATTTTCTGCTTCCTTTATTGGAGTATGCAACAGATAAGATTATGTAGAAAATGGCTCTTACAAATACATAGTTTATATTTGATCATTATCGAATCCTTTAATTACATGAAAAACATAATTCACTTACTTTGCCATTTCCTGTATCTCGACCTTCGTCTTTATAGGCCTACTTAGTTGTCTGACCTTTATTTGTTGCTAATACGTTCTGACCTGCTTATTTCTTATATGTCGAAAACCTTCGAAATGTTTATTACATTTATATTCAAGTACAATATAACGTTATTATACTTAGTCATTAACGTTCAGTAATTACATTTATTTATGATCGATTTCATTAGCTACACCCGGTTACGCAGTATTGTGAATAATTCACCATTTTCGTAATGGACTTTTTGCCAATTTTACAAAATTAAAAAAAGAGGAATGGAAAACACTGTCCATTTTAATTTTTATAAATGATGCAAGTTATACTATCTACGAATGACGCAAGTAAATAATCAGTCATCTAAATTACGTATAATATGTGAAAATAAAAATACTTAAAATTAACAATTTTTAATATACCTACCTTGTTTTATACGATTGCTAAAGTAATTTAATTATGCGTCAAAATCATTATTTCATTTTTATTAACAAATATTACACAACCTTAAACAGTTATACGTCAATGAAATAATTATTTCGATAACAATTACAATTTCCATTAATTTGTTTAAGAAAATGAGAAAGATGACGTGAATTTTATAAAATTGAGAAATCTCAACTCAAATTTGGAACCAAATCTATTTAGAGTAGGTAGCTGCTTCGCAAGGATAGTAAATGATACAAAGGCGACCTCCAATAGGACCGTAAGCTTGGCTTGACAAAGCAACTTGCGCCATTGCATTGTAAGCGTTCTCTTTTTCTGTTAGATGGGTGTGTACTGGCCACACTTCGAGGCCCAGGACTTTCGAGAAATGTTTTGGAGTTTTCTTGAAAGGCCTTAAACACCTGAGGTGCGGAATAAGTTTTATCGTTTACAATTCCTACTTTCTTCCAAATTCCTGTCTTTAATCTCACGAAACTGTTTGCTATCAATTTCCTGGAACATTATGTTATGTCGTTAAACAAGCATGAGGATGATTTCAATTTTAGCCAATATTAGTCAACAATTCGTTTAAAGCGGAATCCAACATTTTCATCCAATACGTCAAATAATCTCTCATGTTACACTTATATTCAAATATTTTCCAAGAAAATCTTTTAAAATGATAATCTGGCAGCAATTTGGGAAGTGTAACATAACATAACTGAAAAAGTTTATTATGTATTTAAGGGCAAGAGAAACATCTGCACTAAGTGATGCTCCAAATAATTTCCTTAAAAAAATAAAAACTGGAATAATTATTTAGGTCATCTTACCTCAAGTATATGGGAAGGATGAAGATGAAACCTACACACTATAAGTGTTATGGATCACAAAACTAAAGAGAATACCTCTTTTTTACGTAAAACGTTCACTAGAGAACAAGTTTTATGAATCCATGAAACACAATCATCGTTTTGATAGAAATGATGTATTGCCACTAGTCAGTACCCTCATCTTCTTCGAGAGTGTCTCTAGATGCCTCTGTTTCAAAATCTGGCAAGGATTCATTTGAAAATAAATCGTTGCCCAACACTACTGTACTTTTCTTAACCGAATAACTTTATTTGGACAATTTCGATTTATCCATTTTAGATTGAACCTGTTTGCTCGCTTTTCTATACATATGTTCAATAGAAATCAAAATAGTTGCAACCTGTTTGACTTTCTTTTCACTTGTTGTGTGGTTGTAGATATACTACGTGCCCAGCATATTTTATTCCTGGAGTGTTTTCATTATCAACTATGGTGATATTTACCCGAGGTAGTAGACTGACAAGTACCAGCAGATTTTCCTAGTTGTATTGCTTCAAATAAGACTCTTAGTGAAAGCCGATTATACCTTTTGAAAAATGCCGTGTCTAATGGTTGTAGGACAAATTTTTCTATACCAAAGACTCCAAAGAGGCTTAGAAAATCAAGATTAGTCGATATATCGAACATGGTTAAATTTTGAACATTTTTTTATTCCCAAAAATTAAATGCATTTGAAAAATGTGCCGCGATGGGCTACTTTTTCTAAGAAGCCCAGGTAGCCTCAACCACATAAAGTCAGAACGTACTAAAATTCACGAACCCGTTGAATGCCTTCAATTTACCAAAAAGTTAGTTCCCACTTATCCCAGTTAATTTACAGGTTTCTTATAAGCAAGCGGACTTTGAGTCGTCTCAAAGTAGCCTACCCTTCACTTCTTCTTTTGGACGCTTTTGTTTACAAATTACTTTCCATGTTTGCTTTGAATACTCGAGGCAATTTTGGCTGATACAATGAATTTGTGATCCTACTCTTGTTAACCTATCGGCGTCAATGTGTCTCGGTATCCAGACAGACTGTGTGCATGGAGCATTAGGCATGATGGTGCCTTAAAGATCTTTAATACCGCTTGATTGCTATACAAAATAGGAATTTTTTGTTGATTCATTTTCTGTTTAGGTTTTTTTTCTATTGCACGGATTTCTATCTGAAATATTGTGGCATATGTTACTTACAAGGAACCAGACCCCTTTATTATATTCCAAATCTGTTTGTTAATTAAAACAATAAACGTATTGGATTTTAATCAATCGTAATCATTAAATTTTCCATGAACAATTTAATATTTGATTGAAATTGATAATCTCAGCGAGATCTTCAAAAGTTCAAAAGAAATTCTTTCTTTAAATTTCAGTTTTTGGCTAATATAATCTGAAAAAATGCACTTGGGAGACCAAAGTGAGGATGCTTAAGTGTTCCTATTAGGATGTACCTATTCTTTATTAGGTACTGCTTCAAAGCTTCCGTAGGTGGCGGCTGTTACCCAAGCTCTATTATGGTCTCAGCAGTCTTCTGAAAAAAACTGAACTTTTCACTTAAAGGTAATTCAATAATTTTTGATATTTCTTATTTTTCATACCATCACTTAAAGTCGTACGGAATCAGAAAATTTTATAAACTAGAAGCGTTTAAAGTCGTACGGAATCAAAAAATTTTATAAACTAGGAACGTTGAGTGAAAATAATTTTTCGCTCAACGCTAGAAGTGATTTAAAAAGCAGAAAGAACAATTTATGAATGATACAAGACCGGTTATAGGTACTAATCGAACAGAACAAATACGGATCTGAGTATTGGATAAAAAAATTTTATAATGCTCTACCACACCCAGTGAGGGCTCTTTCGTATAAGAATTTCAAAGACAAAATTAAAAAATACCTTATTAGCAAGGTGTATTACTCGTACGAGGAATTCCTAAACTCCGATCTAGAGCCAATGGTAACGTTTAATTAATTTAAGACGCTATGTTATTCTTATGTTATTTTATGTTAATTATATTTCCGTTATAAATTTGGGACAAGTGAATGCACTTATTGTAGCAAAGCACGAATAAAATTATTATTATTATTATTATTAAATAAATTTGTTTCTGCTAGATGTAGTAGGAGAATAGGTAATAAGAAAACCTGGAATACTAAGAAATGCAAGTCTATTTGGTGACTTTCAGCTCTTACTTTTATTACCCATCACGTTATCACAATGGGATAGTGCGCTGGAAGGGCCGTACTTACGGAATTGTGTCCTTTTTGTCTTTTTAATAAACCATCCAGAACACATTCGCCGTTTAAGGCTGTTATGAAAAAAGCTTCTTTCATGTAATGTCTGTGATAAAGGAACATAAAAACACATTATTTTATAAGTGGTACTATTTGCCAATTAATTTCTATTTTCGATCAAAATTACTCAAAATGTACTGAAAATGAGCTTTCGAGATAGTATTCTTCACATACACTTGATAGACATAATATCGAGAACGTATTTTATGAAACACAGTACACGTGTTGTCAAATCAATTATGTATGTACAGTACATAAGTGTTTATAGATTAACATTGCTTTGTTTCATCATACACGTGGTGAAAATTACTTATACACTTGATTAATCTTACATGAAGTAGATTATTGCAGGAAGCAGTGTAAAAATGTGGGCGACAACATTTTCGGACACCCTGTACATGCTTGAGTTATTAATGTGTTTATTTGAACGTTTTTTTATTATATTTCGCGGTCATTGTAACTACATAATCACGCTGTTATCTGTTTAAATAATACGTAACTCAGCGAGTTTAATAAAAAGATTACGTTATTTATTTGTTAGTGACAAAAGACCGTCTTTATCTTATGCACTAAAATAGAAAGAATGAGGAATACTTTAAAGCCATGATAATAACTAAATGTTAATAATGTTCAGGTTTTCCACTCTCATTAAAGCTTGAAGTTTGCGATAAGTAGAGTGAGATTTAAATAATAAAATACAATATCCACGTAGTTTGAGCGTGTTTGTTCAAGTTGGCGGAAAATGAGTCGTTAACCTTTCCCAGTTAACTCAATTTTGGAGTACGTTCAGATTTTATTTCTGATGGCCTCAAGGCTGGAAACCATTTTCGAAATTCTTCCATATCTCCAGTTTACTTTTCGTCTGGAGCCAAAAGTTATGGTAGATACATAAAAACAAGGTCAATATTGTAATCACCTGTTGTTGTTACCAACACAACATAAATCTTATCCAGAATAATATTTTGCAAAATATATTATTTGTAATATACAGATAATGGACAATGAACTTATAAACTTTTCCATATGAACTTAAAATAATCGTTTATTATATAAAATTAATTTTGCAATCATTTCAGTGTATCGTGTTGAGATCAGTACGTATCCATTCTATGGAGTTATTGAGCTTTTGTAGTTCAATGGCCAAAACCTTGAAAACACAATTATGTTATACAAACGTATTATAAAATCAATTTTGAAATGTCGCTTTCGCTTATAAAAACGAACAACATGGAAGACTAAAACAAATTGTTAGTAAAAAATAGGTCCTCTAAAAATTTCTACAGGGTGTTCTAATTTGTAAATTTTATTCTAAGATTTACTCATATCATAACAAAGGATGGTAAAAGAATTAAAGCTGCAGACGTTGAGTGAATTATTCAATGCTGCAGATGAAAACTTAGGCAAAGCAAATTATCCATGGAAAACTGATTTACTCCGTGTATCGGAAACACCATTGGATATGTTAACTACATCTTGAACACCATTTTTAATAACTATATCCACTTTGAAATTCGAAGGGGGGGGGGGAATCTCAAAAGCATGTTCAAAGATCAAAAATTTGTCTTAACATTTTTGCCACTTTCTTTCTTACTATCCTATAAATCCATAAAGCACTTAGATGCTTAGATCTTTTCCACATCCTTATTAATTATTGTGATATGTTTTAATAATTTTAAAGATAATGGTGAAAGTATTAAACTTAAATATTAAAAAGAATAAAGGCCAGAAAATTTGTTTGCATTTTTTTTTAATATTTCGAAATTCGCTTTCGTACATTATCTTTTATTAACGCTGTAAATGGATTGCTCTAAGTGCATACAGTCTAAGGTATCTTATGTAACTAAGGGTAAAGCAATCCAACCAGAGGCGGATTTACGAATTTGCCGCCCTTAGTCTGGAAATATTTTGCCGCCCCTCATCTACAATAATTTTCGCTTTTTGTTTCTACTGCCGGTAAACAATATTTAATGTACTCAAATTTTTCGGTATCTCAAATACGTTTCGAGATATTATTCGACTTTAAAGTCGGAATTTCGAAATGATCAAATTTTGTCTTTTTGATAAGGCCAGATTTTTTTTATACTTTCGTTACTACGGTACTCGAAGTTTGTTCTGTAATCCGGTGATTTCAACTAGTTTCATATGTTTTAATTTGTCTAGATTTCATTTTGTTATTTAATTTTTTTAACTCCGACATTTGCCGCCCTAGACTATGCCTTTCTGGCCTTATGGTAAATCCGACTCTGAATCCAACTTTCTTACGTTATTTACGCTGTGAAAAAGGGATGGAGAGTCCTGCATTTAATCTATCTATATGTTCGTTCCACTTGCGTGACTATACAGTCGATTGCAAATAAATTATAATATTATTATAATCAATTTAGCTTGTTTAGTCATTCTTCCGTTAATTTATTTATATTAGATCGTAATTCGTTTATTTACGATGTGGAGAAATTGCGGTAGTCAGCAACACGTGTATGTTTTATCATTAAATGCAGAATCGTGGTGCCTTTTCTAATCTATGCTTATGGAACAAAGTTAAAAGCTTGTGCAACAAACGTTTTAAGCAGATTGCAGATTCTGCCAAATTTTTCGATATTTGTTTGAAAATGTTATTTCCCGTATCGACCACATCCGAAATTACATTATTTATGCTATTGATTACATCACGATGCGCTTTTTGATGAAAACGGATATACGAATTAACCACGTGTTGAATTTTGTACTTAACATTTGCAAGATATACGATGCGCTTTAGTTTACAATACATACCTACAGAGCAAAAAGGCGCTTTTTTTCTCAACTGATGAAGTACTATATCATGTGTGCTATGACATTAATGCCAATACAATGCACTTCATGAGATGAAAGTCTTTTTTTCTCATGCATTACGATGCGCTTTTTGATGAAAACGGATATACGAATTAATCACGTGTTAAATTTTGTACTTAACATTTGCAAGATATACGATGCGCTTTAGTTTACAATACATACAGAGCAAAAAGGCGCTTTTTTTCTCAACCGATGAAGTACTATATCATGTGTGCTATGGCATTAATGCCAATACAATGCACTTCATGAGATGAAAGTCTTTTTTTCTCACTCAGCACAAAACTAGCTACTTAAGCGTTAACCTGAATAAAGAAATTTTCATTTGTACATACGTTATTACAGAGTTCATCATTTTATCATTAAGGTACATTTAGATCCGGGGGGGGGGGCTACATGGCTACATGAGAGTTCGTCAGATCGAGTCAACTATCCCCAATTCGGTAATGAGAAAATTTACGGCTGACCATGTGATTTAGAATTTAGTGCAGAATGTTAACTTATTTGGGGGGGGGGAGTCAAACCCCCTAACCCCCCTATATACGCCACTGCCTTCTGGTTCATTCATTAATACGAACGTAATGCTCAACAGTACACAGTCTACAGGTGTCCACGAATATTGATCCTAGTTTTCCGCAAGGTTTACTATCACGTAAGGATGGTTACAAAGATATTAGTACCTACTTCATTGACGAGTTATATTGCAGGCATGGGTTTAGAATGATTACATAACTTCTTTGTCATAAAGTTCGCAGTTGTTCACAAATGTTCACCATACGTCTTGGCCCGTGGTGCAGATTTGACAAAAGTAGTAATTAAGATTGAAAAGGAAAATTATTATTGGGGAAATTCCAACATCACAAGTAAGATAAGTCGGCGAGAAAACATTGATAGATGATGGGGTCAAAGAGTTACTCATTGAGCATGAAGAAAGGAACTAAAGTGTTCTGTTGGTAAAAAATGATTTATAATGGAAATCGATGCTAATGACAAAATGTTACAAATTGCTTCCAATTCACGCACTGCCTCCAGAATCTAGAAAATCTATAGAGTGCACACTATTTCGAATAATTTGTTTGCTGACATACTCAGATTGTCGATTTCTTGTAGCGCTATTTCCTAAAACATATTACATTTTGTGGACTAATTGTGACCATCTTACAACACTTTTAATGAAAAAATAAGCTTTAAATCGTATCAAAAAATAAGCAAGGATTTCAAACCGCATGTAGCAAAATTAATGTCCCACATGGAGGTTTTGCAAAGCGTTCTCTTCTTCAATCGGAATGACAAAAATGCATGCATTAAAATGTCCCAATCTCAAACAAATCATACGTCCACTTCTCGGAAAATCATCATCAGCACACGTCGAAAAAACTCATAAAAGAAGATGTTGGTTTTGTGGGTATTCTCAATCAGAGCTTGCTCAAGTCAATTGCATGTTGTAGTGGTGGATCATCTGGTTCATTTAGAGCTATTCGGTAATCCAAATGACTAGCCAAACATCCAATAAAGATACACTCCTTGGTCCAAGAGGATATATTCTAGTTTTCCTGAAACTATTTATGGCTGCTTTATGAGTGGCCCCCTAAGCTCGTAATAAACTGTCGACAACTGTATTGTCCATGAATAACTCCTCAGTATTATAGAAGTCTGGCAAATTTGGGGGGATTAAAGAATTCTAACTCGTTTGCAGTGTAATAGTACTTAGTAGTATGTTATCCTCACAACAAATGAATAGCAATGAAGTGGTTTTAAAAGGAGAGTCTTAGACAGATTTATATGCAAATTAAGATAAATTGCTGTTAAAACCATTAAATTACTTTTATAGGTTGTATTATTGAAATGGGAAGGTAGATTGTTTAACACGGGCCGCTTTAAAATTGCCAGTTCGCCCCTGATTGCTCGGCTTCGAAAACTAAAGAAGAACAGTTATACAAATAATATGGCTCCTGGTTCAACTTTACATGTAACAAAAATCTACATAAATGTAAACGGTGGCATGTTTTATCAATGTCTAGTTGACCGTTTAATTCCAAGGAAGCCGGAGGGCAAGGTTTTAGTAATTTTAGATGGACTCTGTTCCGACCCCAGCTCTGTTGAAATGCTGGAAATTTATAAAGATACTGGTATGCGTATGGTATAATGGTATTTGGACCAAGGCGGTGTGATCAAATCAGTAAAATGGAGATTTTACGACGCTTTTCGTTTATGGATAAAGGTTCATCCTTTTAGAGTAGACGCATAAATCGTTTATGAAATTGTTGACTTGTTAGGAAAATTTTGCAAATCATAATAATCCAGATGTTATTCCAAATTATGCTTTTTCTATAGAAGAAGTAAGCGGAAAACCAACGAACCTGTTGAAATACAAGAAACTGAACTAGTCGCTGTCGAATGAACTCCCTCGCTGTAAATTTGTGATACCTATTCACCAAGTACCCCAGAACAAGTTGTTATCTTCCAAACTTTAATTATAGAAACCATAGAAAACAGCAAAAATGAATTTAGACGGCTGAATTAAACAATTCGCTGCAATAAAAGCCAGAAATAATGTTACCTATATGAAAATATAGTGTTGGCCTTTTTTCTGTTTTTATAATAATAAAATTGGTTATTATTATTATCTACAGGAGAATACGGCATTTGTGTAGGAATTATTCCTTTCGTTATTGTGTCATTTTTTTAGGCTTGCATAAGAAAGCATATTAAGGATCGCAAACAAAAGAGAAATGGATGGGTACACAAATGTCTAAGGAGAAGGTTCACGATATCACGCACGTGAATAATATACAAATAATTTGTGCAAAATTTATAGATTCTTTGTTTGTGTGATCAACGCAAACCGACCATCGATCCAAAATCAGGGTTCCAAGTATTTTTGGAAACTCGACAAGGTCTTGTTGCATTTTATTATTAACCGGATGTTATATAGCTGTTTATGGTAGTTTTGTCTCTCATTGCGATGCAATGTTTTGGGTATTAAAAATGAAAACATGTTTTCCTGTAAATGTTTTTATTTATTTGAGTCGCATTTAGTGTTAGCGCGTGTTGCAAGTTTCCCAAAGAAAAGCGTATTATGTAGAATACACTATCAACGTCGTGATATTATGTAATAGTTAAATTCCAAGCGAAGACGAGGGCCTAAATATGAAAGAAGGCACACGATTTAACACGAGTATATTACGTAACCTAAGAAGGTGACCTGTCACATCTCTGATTGGTGACTCATTGAGGGTGTTGTCCTCGTCTCCCCCACCGTTCAATTGTGATTTCCCCTCCTCACTGAGCGTCGCGACTCGACTAACGCGTCCACGGATAGCAAATGCGACTGTTAAGTCTCGCACACTAGACGTTATTACGTTAGTTAAGTTTCAATCGCACTGCGGAAAAGTTACGATTTATTTAGTGCTGTGACATTGTTTTTTAATTGTAAAAATTTTTGAAGATTTCTTCACGAACTATCAAGGAGTAGCTGATTTTAAAACGTCAAAGGACGTAGTTGGTGAGTCTTATTTTTGAATTTATTTACGCGCTCTTTTGTACATCGCGCGAATTTTAAACGGAGGGTGAGTTTTACCGGCTGTGACACGCGTGTTGAATCTTTGTTGTAACTTACGCAATTATTTACTAAAATTGAGTAACATAATGACGCAATATCATTTAAAAGTGGTTAATTATTTTCTAGTAACTGTTGCGTTGCCGTGAACCATCAAACTTTACCGTTAGTGACTAACTAATATGATTAAATCATAACATGAAGTCATGCTTGAGTGTTTTATTCATACTCGGATATTGCATTGAGAAAAGTCCTTTGTTTAAGGCTCCTTGTAAGTGTGATGTAATATCGGTTATCGCCGCCGAATCGAGATATTTGCAATAATATTTGGTCTCGATTTTGTTGCGTTAACGTAAGCGTGTGCGTAATTTTGTCGAATAAATATATATAATAATAAAAACCGGTGCTGCGTTGAGTTCTTACTGTATGAACTCGAGTTCTACTAGCCTACTTTTCCCTTGTCGATTCTCGGTCGCTTGTCTGCAAATTATTGTTGCAAATTTGCGTTTGATTATATTCGTAAAAGTTCACCTACACACGCTTTGTGGGATTCCTTGTACGAATGAGTCAGATTTTTTACCCAACGGAAAGTCCTTTATTAAGGCGCCTAAAACTGGATTGATGTAGTAGAAAACTTAGATTGTATTGCGTAATTTTAACAGGTTAATTGGAAATGTTATTAGGAAAATAGAACAAACGAGAGTGGGCCGAATCTTTGGGGAATATTTTTAGATCAGTTTTGTAACGCTTTGTTTTCAAGTAGACATCCTACGTCATTCTATAGTTAGAGACGAATTAGAAATTTATTTTTTTTAATTATAATTCTTAAGCGTGAATAAAGAGAAATTGTTGTCCGTCAACAATGACTCACGTGCGTTAGTCTCATTAGAAATTTTAATGTGACCACTTTTATTCCTAGAATTCTCTTTTCTGTCCTTTAAATTATTATTAAACGCCTTTGTTCGTAATTACTTTGTTTGTTGCTAATTTAAATCAATAATCGCTCCGATAATAACCTTAAGGATGAAGTGAATAGCCGACTTTTTACCTCGCAAAATTCTCCCGCTCTTTTATTTTGATATATACTGCGTAGTTTTCACAATTTCCTTTCCAACGCTAAAAATACTTTTGGAAGTTAACTACGTATAGGTCAGCGCTTTCCAAGAATTTTTATATATTCTATATTACACAACATTATGTAAATCGCCTAACGACTTGTTCTATCAATAAAACGTACGACTGAAAACGTGGAAAGATGCACGTGAAACCAATCACGTTGTCAAGTACCTATACCTATTATGTACTCCTACGTAATCGATTTTCTCGAACTTATGGATGTGCCCTAAGTGATTCATATCCGTTCCCAAATTCTTGGCGGGTCTTAAGCCCGTGTATCATCATAATTGTAGAGGGGCTTAGGCAATGACCTCTCCAAGGATATTACGATTAAACTGTAAACATCTCTAATAGCGTGATTCAACAGGTATCGATTGAAAAATGTTAAAAAATTAACTGCAGCAAAGACGTCCTTGAATGCACTTGTACAAAAACCAGTTCGTCCTTTTACGCTTAGTAACTAATAAATTCTTAATTGTTTCAGATGTTCTAAATCAAAGGATAATGGTTGCCGAACTAATGGGCCGAGGTCAAAGTGGGTCTCCAGTGAATGGTGAAATACCCCACGTGAATTCCAGTATGCCAGCCAGTCACGGACACGAGGGGTTATTAACCAGCCCCGCTCCCTCTCCAGATGAAGACAGCTATCAGGCATATAATTTATCACAACAAATGAAACACAAAGAATTATTCTCACAAAGAAAACAGCGCGAATTTATACCAGATAGCAAAAAAGACGACAGCTACTGGGATCGGCGCAGAAGAAACAACGAAGCCGCAAAACGTTCGAGAGAAAAACGTAGGTTCAACGATATGGTTTTAGAGCAAAGGGTTGTTGAACTAACCAAAGAAAATGCCATCCTTAAAGCGCAACTGGAAGCCATCAGAGAAGAATTTGGAATTTGCGGAGATAATGTCGTTTGCGTAGAAAAAGTAATGGCAAACATGCCAACCAGTGAACAAGTATTAACCTTAACAAAACGTCCAAAACTAATCAACCCATCCGCTATGTTTGGCCATCCCAGTCCTAGCCCCATTCCTACATCTGTGATTCATCAACCTGTCCTCGCCCCATCTCCACCACCCATACCTCACCCACACAATATAATACACCACCCCACCTCCCACCACGAATCACCCTACAGAGAACATCCCGATTACAGCCCCTACTTCCCCGCGTTTCATCCAACCCCAATCTGTGATTCCAACAGCGCCCTTAACCTATCAAGATCTCGATCAAGACCACAATCTCCCTACGAAATCTCCAGTAATTCCGGAGACGAAGGTGCACCAATCCCGTTAACAACAGAAGTAAATAACAGCCTACCCTTAAAACTTCGCCATAAATCTCACCTAGGCGATAAAGACGCTGCAACCGCCTTATTATCACTCCAACACATTAAACAAGAACCAAACCTACGGGCTAGCCCCTCTTGGGACGCCGAAGGTTCTAGTGATGAACGCGACTCCGGCATATCCCTAGGAGGCGAATGGTCGGCGTCTCAGGCAGCAGCTACCTTACAAAGTCTACAAAAGCAATCTCAAGCCACCCTACAAGATGCCGAAAGAGATCCACAAACCAAAAACCGACTACATTCTGAAATTGTACGTTTATCGTCAGAAGTCGCGCATCTTAAGTCAATAATGATCCGCAAGGATTCAAACGGAAAACATTAGGTGCGTTTGTTACACTAAAATTAATTGTTGTGATTACCAAAAGGGCCTCCCGCCCATTATCAGCGTGTTATTTTAGTTTATGGATATTAAATACCGCTTGTCAAAGTTCCATTTTTAGTGCTAGGTATTTATTGTGAGGAGGGTGACGATGCTGATTAATAATTTGGGGCAACTTTCAAAAGTATTTTCACCTTACGCACTATAAATACTGTTTTTTATCGACCGACTTTGTTTTTTGCGGATATATTCCTATCATTATCGTTGTTCTTATTTCAAATATAACCTAATTATAAAGTGTATTATTGTTTTGCTTGTAACTATACATTTTACTAATGTATACGTTATAAGCACTCATCATGTATCACCAAATCGAATCATTTCACCTCATCTTATTATTATGGTTATTATTAATGTACCTATTTATTTTTAGTTGGAAATGTGTGATTTTGTAATTATTTATCTTAGAGTTAATAATTTACATTATTTATAATAAATTATATTTACTTTTGTTATGGGCAGATTATCTGTTTATGCAATATCTAATTGAAGAAAATCGTCCATTAAAATACTTGAAATTAAAGTGTGTACATTTATGTTAAATGCAAAACCACGTGGACCTTATTAGGAACTTTAATTTTTTTCTATGTCGTTTTTAATTTCGGACGCTTCGGTTCTACGTCGTTTTGTTAATTGTAGGTAAAAGAAAATATTGTTATACATATTTTCACATTACCGTTACATGTATCCTATTCTATACGGAATAAATATTTGCATCGTTTTTCATTACTTTGTTGTTTTTCGTCTACTTACCTTCCAAAATGATTGGCGCAAGTTCGTTGTTTATCTCGTGGTGATTACAACATGACCATGACCATGCTCAATACTGCGCCACATATTATTGTATATTTTTGTGAAAACAATATACTTAGCCATTGAGTGAGTGAGAAAGAGAGGATAATGCGTCATGGGTATTTACACTTCCAAATTGCGATTCATTCCAAAGGATAAATACGAAAATATTTTTGATTTTTCGAGATACGTAACTTGTTTATGAGTAAAAAGTTGTCGGCACTGCGCGGTTAATCACATAGGTTAATGCACTGTTTGTGTTTGTTCGACGAATTCGGTAACAGGGAACATCCGCATAAATAAATTATTTAATATTAATATAATTGAGTAATTGATTCGTAACCCAAATGTTTCGTTAATAACTTTCCGTAATGGGGATATTGCAAATATTTCCACATTTTGTTGAAGGATGCGTATTAAAATGACGGACAAAATAAATAGACGAATTACCTAATTCATTACATTTAATATTCCGCGAAGGAAAATTACAAATGATATTAATCTCATTTGCTACAGGAATATGTTTACCTTCTTTATCTAATTTAAGATGGACTCATTTCACTTGAATTGCGCAAAAATTTATATCGTCTAATTAATTAAAAGCTTTTAATAGTTATACAGTGTTACGTATATGGTTTGAAAAACAATGATTCATTTTCTTAAATATTCCGCCAGCCCGAATAAGTTGATAAAGTCATTTTCGCCGAATCCTTTAATGTTGTTTATTCAGTCCGTAGGAAACCCCCAATTTATATTTTTTACGTAAACAGATAAAACCTATTGCGTGTTTCCTAATTACATAATTTCAACGATTTGTGGCTATATCTTAATCGTTTCGCTCAAAATATGCACTGTCATCGTTTACTATCCTTTCCTTCTTTTGGTAAATTGGGAGGTTTATTCTCCATAAAAACTATAGAAATACACAGATGCACCCACCATCTTATAATGTGCTCAAAATACTATATCTAGTGTTCTTCAAAAGTACCTATGTAAAAAATGAATGGAAACAACATGTATTTATTTACAGAAAACAACTACTATAGTGATTGAATACAACTCTGAAAAACTAAAAATTAAATGGAACAAGAACTCTCTACTAGCTCTGATTACAGCTTGCATGCTGTTAATTAAATTACGGAAGTTATTTTGAGCGATATCCTCTCACTCCTCTTGAACGGCAATGCGAAGATCTTGTAGAGAAACTGGTGACACATCTTAACCATGTTTTGTCGAATTCATGTCCGGTCAGCATGCTGACCAATCCATAGACAGGTTATCCCAACTTCACCCAGATATTAATTTGCAAAATTCTTACAACTAAGGCCTTGGATTGTCATGCATTACTGCATTAGGATGACATTATCTCAAATAAGTGCGGAACAATTGGAACAACATGGTTTTTCAGGATGTCATTAATGTATCGATGTGCGATTAAAAATTTTCCTTTTACAAACACAAGTACCGTACGGGTTTCTAATGAAATAACAGCCAATATCATAATTATGCGAAACAAAGTTGCCCTTCTTTTACACTCGTGGTCGACCCTCTGATGATTAAAGACAAAACCTACACTTATCTATCAGTAAACAGTAGAGCGCTCCAATGCTAATCTTTTGCTTTAGCTAATCTTCTGCGAACTATCCACAGACTTACATCAACACCAGCACCACGAACCTCTCTAAGATGATTTCTTGCTTCAACAGTCTTAGAAATACCGTTTCGTAACATAAGTACCTACCTAAGGTTAGAAAATGATCATAAGCAGCCGTTGTTTTTCGTTCCCTACCAGATCTTGGCCTTCGTACATTCCTAACGGTTTGCCTAAACATTGCACACATTTTCGAAACGGTTGTATGTTGTATGAGTGCCCTTAGGGCAACTGTATTTTCGGAAATCAAGCACAGTAGTACATACTTACGTAGAGAAGTAATATGTTCATCAGTGAATTTATAGAATAAAAACAGACCCGTAATCATAGTAAAGTCAACAATATAATACAAGAACCAATAATAATCTCGACCTCTCCATTGACGATATAATATGTTTACTGTGGATGTGGAACAGCACAAAGTCCACAATGCCCCAAACAAACATGAAACAATAGTTCGCCATAATAATAATGATACTAGAAAAATACAGCAGTCAACCCAATTCTTAAAAAGCAATGTTACCCGTAAGAAATAAATGAAAAAAGACTAATTTGGGACGATTTTGGCAATAGAAAAAGTAAATACTTAATAGAAATATGAAAACCACCCAATATGCAGGGATCTGTGAGGAGGCAAAAGAAACGACAACCCATATACTGTATTACTGCAATTACTTTAAACAACAGGTTCTTTGGGGAAAGAAAA
The DNA here is from genome assembly GCA_036250285.1 of Pyrocoelia pectoralis. Taxonomy (NCBI): domain Eukaryota; kingdom Metazoa; phylum Arthropoda; class Insecta; order Coleoptera; family Lampyridae; genus Pyrocoelia; species Pyrocoelia pectoralis. The sequence continues at coordinate 6,404,110 of CM070082.1, forward strand.
TTACACCCAACAACATTGAGAAACTCTCCCTCGGGAAGATTCCAAACTTTTCTAGGATCTTGGGGTAACCTAAAGTTTTAACTGACACAACATCTGTAAGCGAACTTATCTAGGAAAAGTTATAATGAAAAGGAAGAACTTCACGACGTTAATCAGAGCTATGATACGTTCGCGTTATAATCCTCATTTCCATCACTCCGCCATTTTACGTCCAATGCGGGACATAGGGTTTTACTGAATTTCTCTTCGGCCGTGATCCAGTTGTTCATCTGGTTGACGGTCAACGTCTACTTCTCTGGATCTCCAACAAACCTCTTCGTCCATCTATTGTCTGGTATTCAGGCTATGTGACTGCACATTTCCATTCGACATTAGTTAGCGCCAAAACGTGCATCCATGTTGCCATGGACTCTCTATTATAGATAGATACTACAGTTTGCTTGATAAACAGGTACGCTCACATTGAATGACTTTCACTTTCTGATAAAATATCACGGCTGATTAATGATTTCACAATTAAAGAGTATCCATCAAAGGGATCAAAATAAAATAAGAAACGTTCGATTTAATAAAATAAAGAGCTGAAGAATTATTTTATCATGTAGTTTTCATTTAGATTAAACGAACAAGTTGGAGAGACGTGTATTACATTTATCGCTTATGTAATTAACATGACTGATTACGTAAGCGATATAGATGGTTAAATTGTAATTTTATTTTTATAAAACAAATTTGTTCGTGATAAGCATAGTATAAGCTGATAATCATAGAGCTTTATTAATTTATTACCAAAGATGTAAGTATAAAACCTGATTTATTTTACTCATTTTTTAAGAGATTAGATAATTATATTTAAAAATGTGACGACAAATTTTTAAACTAACAAAACTTCCTTCTCTTGGAAGTGGACCAAAATTAGAAGATTAGCATGTCACGTAGACGACTTCTGTTAAACCGCTTTACATTTTACATCTCACCCTCCAACTAACTACTTTTGGTTCAGAATTTTTAAAATATTTCAAGACAGGAGGAATGTTACTACCCCTCAGTTCAGAATTACATATTACATTCTTAATTCTGGATAAAGATAGAAGAGTAAACTCCCTGATTAGAGTGGAATACACCTTCCACTAGCATGGATCCTTCCTGTTAGTACGCAGGACACTCACAAAGTATGCGCCCTATGACTCCTGTGTACCTAGATCTTCTAAAAGATTGTGATTTGACCAAGCCCATATGGTGCATGTGCTTGTTTAGTTTACAGTGACGAGTGACCATAAGTAAGCGCAGATCGTTTTTTGATATGCCTGTGCAGAAACACACCAAATGACAAGGTTGTCTCTTGATGAGCTCTCTCGTATGAAAACAATCTATCATTAAGTTTCACCTAGCTTTGTGGTGAACTTGTCTTGAGTTATTAAGTTGATACTGTAAGTGGAAGTGCCGGCTCTGGACCACAAAGCACTTGTTTTGGGACCAGTCGGGCTAACGCACCGTTGCCTTTTGTTCCAGCATGCGCTTTAACCCATACCAGCTCGAGGGTGTTACAGTTTGCTACTTGCTCTATTTTGTAATAGAGTTAGAAGTTTGACTAGTGACTTCATGGTATGAAAATTTAGTTGTTTGGAATACCAGTAGTGTACCTTCCATTGGCATCCATCCGTGACGATGGATGATTAAATATTTGTACAGTTTGTAAGGTTAAAAATGTCCATGATTAGCCACAGAATCTTCCTATAGCGTTCTTCGCATGGTGTTACGTTACAATGCTGCTATTAGTGTTGGGTTATTATTTCCTATCTAGACAAACGGTAACTAATCCAGCAATCGTAAAATATAAGGGACTATATGGGATCTAAGGCATTTTATTTAATGCAGTTAAACGGATTGTCTGCTCCGTAGGCAAAATAGAATAGCTCCATAATAATAACCTAATTTTAGCAGTTAAGAAACCACCAATTCGAAAACTGACCTCTTATTGCCAAAAAGTCTTGTTTACTCCCTTCACATGTGCTCCAGTTATCAAATCTGAAAGGAATGCTAGTCGAACTGCCATATTTCAATTTGGGAGAAAAAATGAATGCAATCTCGATCATTCTGCCAAAATTTACCACTTTTGTCAAAAGGTACTGCTGAAAAAGCGATTTGAGAAAAAATCTCTTTAACAATATTTTTGTAGTGACTGCAATACAAACCTATTGTACAATTTTCCCATTTAGCTTTGCTTGAAAACTTCGAACAACTAAATAAAGGAACGTACCAGAGAAAAAGTAAGTGTGAATCTGAATATTGGCCTTCAACAGATTTGTAGAATTTCGAGGAGAAACTCGAAGGTCGGTTTTTTTAAAGTTCGACTTTGAATATTCAACTTCACACGGTAGGAAAATGCGAAAAAAAACGAATAATTGCGCAAGCAGAGCATCGTCAAATGACGTATGTAAAACACTTATGAGAAATGATGGGAAAGTAATTTTTTGTTGTGAAAAAGCAAGTGGAAATTTTCTAGAATTCCATTGGCTGAGTCTTAATTATGTCTGTATCAATGTATCATCAAGTTGGCGGGAAAAATGTTTCTGATATAAATGAAACGAAATCAGATTTCTTGAATATTTTGACACTCATGGATGAACCCCATATTATCATCTCATTCTCACATTTGTATCTATGAGACTATGACTGACATGGACTGAAAGAAATGCAAAACCAAAAAAACAAGGTTTATGGCAGATTTTAGATTCTGCAAAATCGAGAGTGCACAAAAGTTTAAAATGTGCTATAGTTTGTGATTTGTAATTTCAGTAATTTCTCCGATACTACTGCTTACTGACAATCCAACTCTGTTGCGCGACAATTTTTTTTAACTGCTCTGAATATTTCCCCAGTAACCTTTCCTTCATCTTCGGAATGGTTTTTGTTCGTTCGCACAATGTCTTGAATGTACCTATTCATATGCTTTAACGACATCCAAAGCCTAGAATTACAGAGCATTCACTATACTACTTGCTATTAATTAACAATCTGCACCATTATTTACTAAGAGCAGGACACGCGGAGTAGGGATGGACTCGGGCCCGGGCTTTCGGGCCGGCCCGGCCCGAGCCCGGCCCGATTTCGGGCTCGAATCCGGGCCGGGCCAGCATAATTTTATCCGGGCCGGGCTTCGGGCCGGGCCAAACTTTTTCCGGGCCGGGCCGGGCCAAAGAGCTCGGGCTTTTCGGGCCATTCGGGCTTTTCGGGCCGGCCCGAAACCAATACACCTAGTATAACGAGAAGGATTGTGTGTTCAAACTTCAAAGTTTAGTGCGCACCATTGCTAACTTTGTTATCGTTGTAATTACGATTTCGATTAAATGATCAAATTAGTAAGTATTGTTTACGTGAAAGCAGAGAAACAGATACACAATTGTTTATCGGATTTGTTTTATCATCGTTTGTTTAATAAATGGATTGATACATAACCCTTTTCTAGTAAGCCTCATAATTGCTTTAATTTTGATTTTAGAGTAATTAATAGTGAACAACATATTGTTTTTGTTTAAGTCAATTCGATCTATCAAAATATTAAAAAATATACAGGGTGTCACATTTAAAATATGTATAGTTATTTTGCAATAACTCGAACATCCGGTCCTCAATTGGTTCTCTGTTTTAACTACGCGATTCATGATTCACGTAAAAATACTACCAGTTTGCTAATTTAACTGATATCGTAAGTGCAACGATAAAAAAATTAGCAACGGTGAGCGCTTAACTTTGTACACGATCCCATGATATGAAAAGAATAAAAATGCTTTATTAAACAAATATAACTTATTTTTATCAGATTGAAGATAATGTACTTTAGGGTGCTCTGAAATAAAGATCAAGGTGGCACGAGATTTTTTGCATAATTTTTTCAAACAGAAAAAATATAAAGTTAAAACGGGGTTCAAACATATCTCAAACTGTACATATTGGGTATTATCACTATGAGAACGAAAGAATTTTTATATTTATAGGACTTATGGTTAATTATAGGCTATTCAATTTTTTTTAAAAGCTGGATCTGTGTAAAAAATGAAAATTTTTAGTGCACTCTGCATAGCTGAACCACCTACATTTACATTTTAACATTTGGCATGGGGTTATAAATCTTTTCTGTAAGCTATGAGCAACTTTCCTTTCCTTCGTACAACTTGTCCTTAAAGAATAGTTGTAAAACCTTATATTTGGTTTTTTAGTTTTATACCCCCTTGCAAAACGGTTATTGTTAGATTTACCGCTCTAGCGCCTTGATTGCTTCCACATTTGAAAATTTTTAGTTTGTCTATAAATTACAAGGTGCGTGCAGAATGTTACCATTCTTACTTTATTAGTGTATTACTGCCAAATGTACAATGTAAATTTTTATTAGTAGTCTGCCTGACACTTTCAAATTGTAATTCCCGAATTCCGACCATTTTAATTTCGTTGCGTGGGAAAAATGTAAAAGCTGCTGGCACGCAGATGATTTTTAGAATAGGGCCATCCTTTTTCCAATACGATTGGGATCATTCCTTGATTGCTTCCACATTTAAAAATTTTAAGTTTGTCTGTAAATTACAAGCTCAGGTCCGTTCAGAATGTTACCATTCTTATTTTATTAGTTTATTACTAACAAATGTACGTTGTCAATTTTTATTAGTAGTCTTCCTAACACTTTCAAGTTGTAATTCCCGACCATTTTAATTTTGTTCCGTGGGAAAAAATGTAAAAGCTGCTGGCACGCAGATGATTTTTAGAATAGGGCCATCCTTTTTCCAATACTATTGGGATTTCAACTTTACTCAGTTCTCAGTTTGCGAATGCCAATAGAAGAGCACCTACCAATCAAGAAGCGCTCTTATCTTTAAGCTCGAAAAATCATACCACAGCTATAGTTCTTTCAGTTATAATTGAAACTCAAGCTCGCATCTCTTCAATAAGAACAATATTTTAATTTAAGTTTTAAGTGTACTGCTTGATTTTAATAATAGTTATACGCTAAAATGTCGGACTTTGACAGTGACGACAGTGTTAAAGACCCTAATTACGAACCAAGTGGAAATCATAGTGATAGTGCGAGTGCTTTAACTTTACCTGAAACAATTTCTATTGAAACTAAACGTGATTCTGGGGCCGGATCAGACTCTGTCACTCGTAGCAAATTTAATGCATATTTTTCGTTTACTATAGTTTCAAAAGGTAATAAGACCGCAGAGTGCTTGTTGTGCAAAAAGAAAAAGCGGAATGTGGAATTTAAAATAAAGCATTCTAGTACCAGCAACTTAAAACGGCATTTAAAATCGGTACATGTGCAAGAATATCAAGTTTTATTTCCAAATATTGAGGAAAGCCAGCCTGGTCCCAGTTGCAGCAGAGATTCTCAACAAATAACTTTAAAAGAAATGTTTCAGTCAACTTCAACGGTAAGTACCTACATACAATTTTTAAATGATAATTAATTAATTATTGTTCGCATCTTGATACCTTTAGTAATTAGTATCGTACGATTCGTACGTACTTAAATTTGACTAGCTTCGTATTCGTGTACATACAATGTAACAATAATAATTGTGTTCAAAAGTTTCTGAATGATTCAAGAATTAAGATTTTCACCGTTTTGAAATTAGATTCAATTTTGTTTGTACTCGTGTTGACTTTGGTGTAAGTGTAGTATTGAAACTGATAACGTAGTCTTAGGATAAAAATTGCAATTATCAATTTTTTAGCGAAATTTCTCTTTTACATGATCTTTCTAAACTTGCTTATATCATTTCATTATATAATACTCATCTTTTGTATTTTTGCAGGTTTTGTTGCAAAAGAGGGGAAATAGAAGTACTGTTACTGAAAATATCAGTGATACAATTGTAGACTGGATGGCTATAAAATACCTTCCATTCTCTTTTTTTGATGATGAACCTACACAAACTTTTTCTCTCGTGTCAATCCCTCAATCAAATTCCCTGGACGTAAAGCTCTTAAAAGAATGGTTCTATCGCGATTCACGATATTTCAAGAGAAGGTTATGACGACTTTACAAAATAATACGTCAAAAATATCCTTTACTATTGATGGATGGACATCTATTAACAATAAATCATATTACGGAATAACGGCCCATTTCATTGACAAAAATTGGGCCCTACAATCCCTCGTTATTGACTTTGTTCCTTCTAAAGGTCAACATTCTGGAAAAGATATTGCAAATATCTTCATTACGTCGTTACGGCAGTACGGAATAGAATCAAAAGTGCAAGGTATTACTGTAGATAATGCAGCAGCTAATACAACCTTTATGCAGGAACTGGGACTGCTAATATCAAATTTTGATAGTGAAAATCAGCACTTCAGGTGTATGGCTCACATTTTGAACTTGGCTGTTCAAGATCTACTGAAAACCCTAAACCTGCTATACGAAAATCGTGTTGAATACGAGGACACCTCGACAGAAACTGAAGATGAAAACCATTACGACACTGACGATGAACAAGAAGGTGCAGTATATGAATCCACATCTTTAAATTTTATTGAGAAAATTCGATTAATTTCTAAGAGAATAAAAAAATCTGAACAATTACAGCTGCGATTCAAAAGTGCGTGCGAGACAGCAGGTGTGCCAAGTGACATCACCCCAGTGTTGGACGTTCCAACGAGGTGGAACTCTACGCAGGATATGCTCGAAGTAGCATTAAAACTAAAAATGGGTATTAACTGCTTATGCGATAACAACCTACTACTTAGAAATTTGAAACCAAGCAACGACGAATGGTCAGTGACAAAAGATCTACAAAGGTTTCTAAAAATCTTTAAGAAAGTATCAGAAAAATTAGGTGGTGACACGTATGTAACGCTTCCATATGTGGTTGTGAGTATAAATATGCTTCTAGATGTGCTTGAAGCAGAAGCAAAAAAGCTTGACGAGAAAGTTGATAGATCCAGGACTGATGAAACGTTATTAATAGCACTACAAAATGCTAGGGATAAAATTTTAAAACATTACCAACTAACCAATTGGATATATTGCGCCGTTTTGATTCTGGATCCTAGACACAAACTTGAACTCTTTGAATTTACTTCATGGGGAAAAGAATTAAAAAATACGTCTTATTCTGTTTTCGTAGATTTGTGTAAGCGCTATAAAAACGGACAGCCCCCAATTGCACTTTCAACTTTCTCAGATGCTAGTATCGACGATAAAGATGACGAATTTGACCTGAATCAACTATATAAAACGAAAAAATTGAAAATAGCTGATGAAACGGAGGAGGAAGTTAGCAAATACTTGTCTACCCCACGGTGTGACGCAACAGAAGATATTTTAAATTGGTGGAAAATTAATCAAAATCAATACCCCATCCTTAGTGCCGTTGCTAAAGACCTTTTCAGCATTACTGCGACATCTGTTCCAGCCGAAAGGTTATTTTCAAGAGCAGGACTTATAATTAGAAAACAAAGGAATAGGTTAAGTGCAGAATCAGCAAGAAGTTTATTGTGCCTCAATTCCTGGGTAAAATCAAAGACAATTTTTGAAAATTGAAAATGTTCATGTTCTGTGTACATAATTCGTCTGTAACTGTTATTTTTTAGTTTAATGTTTCTTAAATAGTTTATTCGTTTATTTACATTTGTAAAGTAAATTTTGTAACATTTTGAGGTTTAAATTCCATTATATATTATAAATTTCTATTATTCTTACAATTCGTATCATATTAGCTTACCTACTTCCATAATGACTTAATGAGATCGAAATTAACCTGGCTTGGAGTATACGATCGCGATTAGTAAGTAGTACAGCTCAAAACTAGTTGAAATCCCCGGATTACAGAACGAACTTCGAATACCTACCGCAGTAGAGAAAATATTTAAAAAATCTGGCGTTATCAAAAAGACAAAATTTGATAATTTCGAAATTTCGACTTTAAAGTGGAATAGGTATCTCGAAAAATATTTGAGATACCGAAAAATTGGCACCAGATCTTGAATTACCGTAAAATTTCACATCAAAAAAAGAAAAACAAAATTATTATTGCCCACGTAGTTTTATAGTATAGATTTCTAGTAGCAAAAATAAATATTGGCAGGTGTACAATAATAGTACAATAAACCGAAATACGAAATGTTGTAACAGTAGGTGGCCGAAGAAAATGAAAGTACACCTTTGTCAAGTGGCCACAAAGGGATCAGCTCTTAAAGCACCCTAGGTATATTATTAGTGTTTTCTGTGGGTACCAAATACGCAACAAATTGACTATTGCGTATAAGGACTATAGTCTATAGTCTACCTCTACCATTATATTTTGGATCGCTTATTTTATGAAATTAATATCTTCTCATTTTAAAATAAGTCTAATTAATATAGAACGTTTCATATAGCGGAGTCATGACCTTTTGACTACAATCACTTTCTTTTAGTGTTTCAATAGTATTATGTAGGTCAGAGAGGAATAACGGTTAAAAGGTGTTTACAATGACGTTGCATCAACTTTTAAGGGTGAACACTGTACATTTCGAAGGCAGGAGCAAGACATATCACAAAATGTCGATTAAAGTTTTTTTATGTAATATTTCAAATAAAATTGTATTTGTAAATACGTGTTTTACATAATTTCAGAAAAGAGGGGAGTAAGTATGCATCCCAAAAGGAATTGATACTGATACTGCAATACTTACTCGGTTCCTATTAACTATTAACTGATACTGATGTTATATGTATACCCTTTCATGCTCTGATGTTAGTTTTTGTTTGGGTTCCTTTCATCACTTCACCATTGGTATTTACAAACATCAAATTTTATTACGAATATGTACTTTGAAAACGGTTGTAGGTTAGGGACCGAAACGCAAATTAAATATAGGAGTTACAGCGTTATAGTGGTTTAATTCCATAAATTAATAAGAAGACGTGATTAATATACATCACTTGTTTCAATCGTTATTAAACACTTAAATAGCTCGACAAATTTCTACTCGCTACCTATTACTGTTCAAATAATTTTCAAATTACTTCAGAAATAAAGATATATAGTCCCTTTGTTGCTAAAAGTCGGGCCGCGGCCCGGCCCGGCCCGAAGCCCGGCCCGATTTCGGGCCGGGCTTCGGGTCGGGCTGTGCTATTTTTTTTCGGGCCGGGTTTCGGGCCGGGTCAGACATTTTTAAGTTCGGGCCGGGCCGGGCTTGCCTCAAAGCCCGGCCCGGCCCGGCCCGAGTCCATCACTAACGCGGAGTATCCTCCCTAGCTTAACTCATTCCTCTGTTAAATTAATTAGTTTCGACCATCATTAATATAGTTAGCACCCAATTAATAGGTCTGCCAATTTGTAACGCTTCAGTGTACGCACTTCATTCTGTGGTGCAAGTCAAACGGTACACTCATGGGCACATTAAGGTGTTCACTAATTCTGGCTTCGTACGCTGCACTAAATTTTTGTATCCACTATCGTCTGAAAGACTTTATTTTGGAATCTTTGTAATACTTCTACAGCTGGATTCCGTATGTCCAGATGGACGGCAATATGGATTTGCGGATTAGTGATTTATTCTCAACCTACGGTTGAGACGTTTTGCCGATCATCCAGATCCAATGTACCTAATTGTTGTCTTTTAATTCCAAGCCGCTCCCGTTTGGTGGAGATGTGTTTAATCTCGATATTACTTCAATTTGAGGTATAGAGAACCAACATCAGAACGAGAAATTCAGAACGTGTATGAAAAATTTCGCGAAGAGAACGAATGTACCTACCTATCTCTATTTAAAGAGTCTTCCCTCAACCTACTTTGTGTTAACAAATTGCCGTCGAAGTGGACAGTGCGCCGACTACAACATTGCTATATAATATACTTATCTAAGTGTGAGTGTCTCAAACTCTACAATTATTTTGTCGACTCGGTGACCAAGCTGAAGGTTATGTGTTTTGACATTTCATCGTAGGGCGGGCCCGCTCAAAGGCCCGCAGTGCCTACATTTGTATCTTGCTAATAGGTGTCACGTAAAATATAAAAAAAAGTATTTCATCATATCTTCAATTTGAACCCGCTGTATAAAGTAGAAAATGCTTCGTTCTTTAGATACCTATATCTGCACTTATCCATAAATTTCCAAGCAACAGTCATAAGAAATCGTTTTAGATGTACCTACAGTAAGATTAGCTATGAAATTTCACAAAGTGCTAATATTTTGTATTACTTGTGGCTTGTTTAGGTAAGTATATACAGTGTGTTTCATAAATATATCGACAAACTTTTAGGTGTGGTAGGGGACATCAACATAAACATTTTTTGCTTTATAAACATATGTCCGAAAACGGTTCGTCACGATACAGGTTGTGAAAGTTTGTAAAAAAATTGTTTTTTATTAATATCTGAAAACGTTTTTGCCGATTTCAATGGCGTTTCCAGCCAACTGGCTTAGGGGGGGTAATTTTAAAAAAAGTATCGGGTATCGGTCTCTTCCACGACTCTCCAGCAGTTTTGGAAAAATTCACCGTCATAGATCGCCGACTAGATTTACCATAACTTAACTTGTTTATTTGAAATTTTTTAAGAATAAAAATAAATAAGCGAGCGAAAAATTCTTGGGGGGGGGGGGGGGGGGGGGTAATTCCCTGAAACCGCCACTGGCCGATTTTAATGAAGTTTTCAAAGATTGGCCGTAACTTTATGAGGCATCACTTGAATATATTACAAAGTATTAGTGGTTACTTTGTGTGTGATATTACAGTTGATACAGTAATTCCAGGGCCGTGCTCACTGGGCAATCTGTTAGTTTTTTTTGCAAAAAAGTAATAACCCCAATGTTTTTTGCAATGTTGTAACTTTTTTTTAGATAAAGCAACTAAAAAACATCTTTTTTCTGCTTGAGGGTTTTGCGTATCTCGAATTCTCGATCCGTTTTCGTCGAATTTGAACCATACAATAAATAAATAATTATTATCTAACATGTAAGTAAATTTATTCGCTATATTTATGAAACACACTGTATATATTATGTTTCTTATTTGTATTAATGTGAAACCCTGAACCCCCTCTCCACCTGACAGTAGGGCCCACTAGTAAGTTGGTGAACATAGGCCCGTAATTACATCGCTACGGCACTGAACAAGCCCAAAATGGAGTAATTGAAAATCTTATTTTCTCTAGACACACTGATGCTCCCTTTGTCATATCATAAGACTCATAAGCGTTTACGACTGTCGAGGTTTACAACGTAAAATAATAAATTTAATTATTTTTAGCTTCATTTTTTCGTAATTTTACTCAATGGTCATGACTAATTATGTAAAATTTAGAATAATTACACGTAAAAACGAGGAGTTCGTAAAGGTAACTCTGACATCATCTAATCAATAATGTTAAAAATCCTTGAAAGGTTCTTGACATTAGCAAACAACATGAAAAATAAATTTCGCGCAAATTTTTTTTGTAAAACAAAATTCTGATTTATATTAGTAATTATTTAGATAATACCTTTTAATTATGTACTTAACACATTTTTATTTGTATATCAAATTTTTCGTTAATTTTAACAATACGTGAGAGTAGGAATTTTAATTTAATGGGCATGACATGATGAAGGTTAGATGTAGTACATGAGTTCACGGGTGCATTATCTAATTTTTTTGCGGAATTGACGAATAACATGGTTAATTTGTTTCGAATAAAATTTCATGAGTTCAAATAAAACTTGATGAAAAAAATTCTAATACTTCGCTCTAAAATATATTATATGTTCTAATATAATGCTGATAAATAATAATAATTATAAATCAGAAAAGGGGCGTTAAACTGTAGAATCTCGCGCATTCTGACAACCTAATATCAAATTCTCCATACCATTCACTAAAGAGTTTATTTCCATATCTAGTAGTACTGAGTACTCAAAAAGCAGAAAACTGAGCTACCTTCAGTGGTGTCTGTACGAACAATTTCTCGGACACAGACGTGGTGCTGAAAGACGCTCACTTACAAGTTCTGATAACCCTAAAGGACCTGAATCATCTTTATTCATTAGAACGCGTTCGTTTCTATGAATTTTTAAACTTACACGACAGTCGACTTCATGCTTATTATTTACTTACGTAACTAAGGAAATACTGTATCTGTCGTAAAGCCTTTCGGGAATCCTAAAACGTTCCCTTTCCTCCATATTGTTTTCGTAAATATTGCCACTAGGTGGGCAGCAATAACTTTCATTTCGTAGGCATTTTACAGCCCAGGTCTTTTTGCCACGTTCATCATTTGAGCGGCTGTCCATATAAGATCCATCCTTTTTCTTGAAGGTGGCTGAGGTCTTAGGTTAGAAACTTATTATAGGTATAACCGTTGAGTGAAAGATCACAAAAGCTCTTCAGAGTCCCCCAATCGGATATCGTTTTATTTCGGCTTACTATGCCGAACAGTTTGTCCTTCTTCTTTTTAAACACTCTAATACTATTAGAAATGACTTGGTAGTTATAATGAACAAATTCATCTTGCAGGTCACCAGGACGTGGGAGACGTTATCGTCAGCAGGTGATCTCTTATAGTGTTTGTCCAAGGGAATGTTTGTGCAGAAGCCAGTTCTTTATTTATTCACATAATCCAAACTTAGATCAAGCACAGTTTGACGTGAAGTGTTTACAAGCTTAGATTTGCTGCAAGCCAAATATTTAATGGTGATTTGCTCATGTGGTACTCCCCACGTAGCATGGTGAACATTTGTGAGTTGTGATCCTGCGATGGTGGTTATTTTTCGTCCGGTGCTCTAGGAAACTCTAGCATCGCATTATCAGAGGAGAGGTTTACAGACGTGTAACAAAACGTAAATTTTGCTACCTTTTGTTCAATCAAGTCTAGAATTATTAAATCATTTTCAAAATCCACCCTGATGAGGGTCCAAGACGTTCGGTACATTTTGTAGCTTAGTCAACAAGATCTAGTTATGGCTGAGCATGCACGCAATTCGTGTAAGGTATTTAGGTGTTTGCTTAATAACTAGGCGCTAAGGACAATATGAACTAGATTAACTAAATCTTAAATGATTGTGTACAGATAGGTACGTTATTTAATAGATGTTGTGCGGGGGACGATCATTCTAAGTAAACAATTTGATACTAAAGGTTTATGGAGTAGGTAGTTTATTAATAGTACAAGTGATGCTGTCGCTAAGATCCTGAAATATGCACGTTTACCTTCATAATTGATAAAAAAAAGAAAATGTTTAAAATATATTTATACTGGATTAGTGCGACATCTCTGATTTAGAAAGTGTAATGGATACAGGTTTCTGTAAGTGCAAGGGAGTAACGGTAAATCATTTGGAGGTTGTTAATGATGAAATAACGAAGTGAACAGCTGTTTCATTGTAGCTCCTTTAAATAGTTGTAGAGTAGTAAAATGACGGACCAAAATAATCCATTCAATCGTTCAGTGACAAATCAATTATTTAATGCCTCCGTAATCGGTGCGACAATAGATGATTTTTCTCGAAACGCTGTATTATTTCCGGTTCAGGATTTAAATACCAATGATCCAAATGGTAAGACTACTAGAATTTTCTCAATAATTAATACTAATTTCGTATATTTTATTTATATATGGCCTCGTATATGGCTAATTATACGTGATGCTTGTTACGTTATGTTATGTATCGTAGGTTATCTTATCTCTCTCTAATATTACCGTGAGGACTTCGATATACCGGAAGATCAATTGAGTCTTTCTTTTTACAACACATTTTTATAGAAATTATTATGATGATTGCCACGAGAATGATGAATACAACTACTCCCAGGACAATTGCTGATATTGAACCTGCACTTAAAGCAGCATCTGAAACAATAATTTGTATTAACATTCAATTACTATTAATTTCAGTGTATTTTAGATTTTACAACGCACTTTTCTCCACTTTGGCAGCATCAAAAGATGTCCAAAACCTCAACAAATTTTTGATGTGAAAGCTACAAGCCGCCAAGCGTCCAAGTGCTGAAAACTACATATATCCAACAAAAACTCACTAAGTCAGAAAAATACTCCCAAATCCATACAGAAACATTTTTGCGTCGTCATGGTGTACAATATTCAGCAAGGCAATCCCATCATTTTCTTTACAGATATTTACCTAGTTTCAGTTTCCAGTTCATAGTTTCTTACGCTGCCATTTGATTTATTGATCCATTATTTTTGCATGAAGGCTTTCATTAACATAGAATGATCCAATTTAGGTCAAATATGCGCAGTTTTGTTGGATAACTTGTTGCCATTTTGAAGGTAATTCCATTATGCCCCCTCTCATGGAAGCCCTCGTCCCTATTGGCAAAAAAGTGGGACAAAGTCGTTCGCCATGAACAGGAACAGATGATAATTACTTGATGCCAGATCCGGACTATAAGGTGGATGAATAAGAACCTCCCAACCAAGCTACCGAAGCTTCTGGCTCTATCGATATGTGTGGCCTCGCGTTGTTTTGATGGAACAGAATTCCTCTCGTATTGGCCAAAGCTGGTCGCTTCGTGGCCTCCTTCAGTCAATCACACCAAACACACAGCATTTTCTTGGCCGTCAATCCTGGTTTGGCCACCGTTTGCGCCGGCTCACCACGATTCGACCACGACCGTTTTCGCTTGACGTTGTCGTAAGTGATCCACTTTCCATCACCAGTCACCATCACCTTCAGAAATGGGCCGATTTTGTTGCGGATTCGCAGATGAAAAATCGGTCCATGAGGTTTTTTAGCTTTAACCCGTGTGGCACCCATACATCGAGCTTCTTTTTGTATCCAGCCTTATTCAAATGGTTACAAACGGTTTTTTGTGCAATCGAAACAGTGCTTACATGACCGTCGGACTCGACAATTTCCATGACTTTATCGACATTTTCGACAATTGACCTTCCAGTGACATCGAAATTATCGGAACGGAATCGATGAAACCAAACCAAAATTGCGAGTGATTGGCTGTTACACCATCAGGACCATAAACACTATTCACATTTTCAGCCGCCTGGCTTTCGTTTTCGCCTTTATTGAAGAATAACTGTAAAATATGAGGTATTTTCTCTTTGCTAGTGTCCATCTTTTACGTGCGCTTACACAAAACCGAGCCAACCAACCACAAAACTATCAGAAAGGTTTTTTTTTTAAATAGGAAATCTCGTTGCAAACATCACAGAAACCGCCGTATCTGGCGCAAAAATGACTAAATACACATTTATAAAAAACTAGTATATTTTACTTTTATATATTGGATATTTTAATAAACAGTACCGCTCAAATACTTCCTTTTAAGATTTCTAGCGCTTCAAACATAAAAAAACCGCCGTAAGTGTCGCTTCTGCATCCGTAGGCATTGCTTCTGTGGTGCGGTACACAAAACACGTACTTTAAGTTTAGGCAGGCTAAAATGACCATTGCGCATCCTAGTCTTAAGTTTTCCTTAACGCGTGCGATCTGTATACTAACAAGCGACGTTTGTCGTACAAGACTTAGTAGTCTAATCGACAAACTTATTTTGCAAACAGAAAAGTACAATTTGAAGTTTACCCCAGAAAATAGATCTTTAAACCTAAAATTTAAAGATCCAAGAAGAGATAAATGATAAATCTTGAATACATTACAGCAATACCAAAATTTGTTTTTTAATTTTCAATTTCACAGAGTCGAGACGAGCCCTACCAAATGCATCTGGAACTGGTACAACTTAATAGAGTAAAGAGCATATTAAGTTTTAAGTTGGCATTGTGTCTTATTATTTGCCACCCATAAGATTACGTACTTTTCTACAATGCGTGAAACATTCTACGGTACCGTACGACTTCAAAATCTTGATTTCGGAAAATGAGAGTAATAGTTTATCATTTCCTTTCATTCATTCATGACAACTCGATTTGGAATGAAGTAACTAAATGCGAATAATTATCTGTTATTTCGAAAGTATTACACGCACGAATATAAAGGAGTGGGTATAATCGCTTGGGGGAAAGATATTCAATAGAGTATAACTCTCCTTTGAGATGGTAGTCTGAACAAAATGCTGTAATCCTATCCGAGCTGACAGTCGACACTGTTTTGGCAATTCCATTTCTTCTTGCCAATATTTTGAACTGAAGTAAAGAGAGTTTTGAATGGACTTATTTTGGATAAAACCAGATCTTTACTTAATAATGAAGTCTTTCTAAAATATACTTACGGTAGGCATCTGCTGTATATGTTCTTCTATGGTTCATCAAATCAACAGCAGTTATCTGAATTTTCGACCGACAACAAGAACCACCATAAAATGCCACTACCGGTTCTTTTGTACCTGTTGTGTAATCGTCAGGAAAATATAATCCCTTTGGAATGGAAGTTAACTGCAGCAAACCTAGGAACTTTATCATTAGACGTACTTGCGGAAACTCTATCTTACCGGAATCTACATCCTGCGCTGTAACTTCTATTGTCCAAGTATGATCCCGACAATCGCCCAGTAACACATTGGTACAATCACTAGTGTAACGATACGACAGGCGAGGCTCTTCATTGTCCATTATAGTAGACTCTGTAATATACATCTGAACGGATTTCGCGACACGCTGTCGCCCACTAGCCGTGGCAGTAAAGGTAAGCAAATCTCGATAATCTGCCGTCACTGTGTTCGGGACACTTATGAACACCGTCACAATGGAAGTTTGCATTGGATTCAACCACGCCCTGTAAGAAGAACTGAAACCAACCCTTTTACAGAATAACACTTACGATCGTGGTTGCATCTCCGCCAGCAAGCTTTTTTCATCCTCGCACTTATACCAGACTAAAATCACTTGGTCCTGATTGTTTGTTACTTCAAAGTACACCTTCGATCGTTGATTTGGACGCGAAATCAGCTCGGAATCGGATCCAATTTCGATTGTCAGAGGTTTTATCAAATAAGTTACCTTTTCTCTTTCTAAATAGGAAATTCTAGAAAATGGTTGACCTAAAACTGTAACTACAGTTGGTGTACACAAATAGTTATTTTGCTTACCATCTCTTCGTTTCCCACGCACGGTAACGTAGAACGATTCGGTCGGTATTTCCGTAAATTCCACGTCGAATTTTGGATTAGTTCCCAGTTCTACAGTATTTTCCGAATCAATTTTGAAAGAAATATTCTTGGTTATAGGCAAACCCCATTTATTTTGTAAAGAGACTTGGTGAACATTATTAAATTCATTTGGAATCTTCAGGCGTACAACTTTTTTGATTTTTTCTTGTAATTCATCTATGGGAAATAGAAAAATTTATTACGTAGTTTTGATAGGTCGTTCATTGTTTTTGTTGGATGTAGTTTGAAGTATAGGAATGCTTTGGAAAAATGAAGGTATTTTTCCTCATAGACCAAACTTCACATTACTCGCTAACAAAATGTGATCATCTTTCGATAGGTAACAATTTTTCCTGGCAGAGGCTTTCCATTTTACTTCCCGAGTACGAAGTAAAAGGGAAGCATTGTGTTAGTGTTCCAAAAAAAATTGACCTATGCAAATTTTTACATATCTTTGCGTTTCTGAATACGTAGATTCAAAAAATGAAAAAAAAAATTTTCGTCTGTAGTGTGTCCGTACACATTCCTTGGAACGCTCTATACTCAGAAACTATTAAAGTGATCGAAATGCGGTTTTCGCCAATGGATTGCACTGGGGCCAAGGTTGCAGTTTTTTGGTACGAGGGAAGTCTCGTGGCAATACATGCCAGAATTTTCTAAAATGGTAGAACTCTCAGTTTCAATCTTCCAATGAAATTGAACACGTAGTAAAAAATTAAAATGTGAATGAAATTTTTTGGTGACATTTAGTTGAACTGAAGCGCAAACTTAAAAACATTAGAAATATTTCAAACATCGGACTCGTTTCAAGAGAAACCTATCATCGCCAGCGAATAACTGGTTCTAATTTATAAGATGTGTTGATTCCTACGTTCCCAAGCTTTCCAATTTTGTATGTTTGGTACATTATTCTGTGTGAACGTTAGTTAATTAATTACAGTTGCTCTAAGAAACTCTTTGTCCCCATTACATTCTTGAATCTTTTGCCAGTAAAATGCACTCCTCTTTTTCATATCACCGCCACTTTTGATGACATTATTATTTATAGAGAGAAATTTTTAAAATGTTTTCAGTACTGCAATGCGATTGGGACTTTCAGTCGCCGAATTTAACTTTTCGGTCTTTTATGTAAGCCTTGAACTGCATGGTGCTTATCTCAGTTAGTTGAACTCCATTCCTCGCTAGTTAATATCCTTCTATCAAATTGGAATGGTTTATATCTATGACGAGCAGTCTATAGTCCGGATTTTCAGTAAGCAGTTTTATTTTACACAAATGGTTTCTCACATACGAGCGGCCTAAATTCTGTTTATTGTTTACTTATTTTTTAAACAGCTGGATCTCTGTTTTGCATGATTTATATCCGTCCATCTGGTCCTGTATCTTCTACTGCCACTCGCATTTTTTCCTAGATCCTTCTAGGTCTTCCTTTCCCCTAACCCGTTCATTTTTGCGTTTTTTGCTTACATTTTTGTTAAGTATAGTTCAATGAAAATTTTCTTTGAGTTTATACCAGTTTTTCATGATTGTTTTTCCATTTGTTCAAGTCTTTGGTGCTTGTGTCCTCTGCTCGTTTCGCACATCTTTTATCTCCTTCATAATTTTTATCTACTAGCTTTATTCGAATTAAACTCGTCAAATCAAATTTGAGTTTGAGACAATCCTGCGGAAAGAAGAATTTTACAAAACTTTAAAATGGGCAGAAAACTTTAGGTACCTATGTTAAGTAATTATGAGATCTCTTTATGGAAAACAAGTCCCAAAATATACAATTCTAGTTTCTCCAGCTTTCAAGTCAAACTTTCGTCAGCAGGTGATGAAAGTAAATTCGCATTTTATCTAGTCGTTTTGTCAAATTATAGAAATTATTTTGGCGTTCACGATTTTGAATGTATGTCGCGAAAAATAACATCGCGGAAGTCTGAAAATAACCCAAAAATGTTGAACCATAATTGCGCAAGTCTCTATATGGTCTTAAAATACTCTCCTTTCAAATATTATGAAATTGAATAAATTTCAAATTTGTTTGTAATATGTAGTTTGCTTATTATAAATCGTGCACTGGACTGAAACAAAACAAAGTGTAGTCCAAAGTTTATTTTGCCACTATTAGACCCGATCACGGGATGATGAATTTTGTTTATTTAGTGCTGTCGAGCTGCTCTAACGAGTTAGTACTAATTATTTTTTTAATTACCAAATTGTGCCGCTATAACCGCCGTGACGTTTAAATGTGTTTGTACGGAAACTGTGACATTACAACCTTGAGGATTTAGGTCACTGGGGCGAATTCCAAGACGCCATATTCCTGAAATAGACTTCTGCAGGTGCCCTTCTGTGTTGAGTTGTACGTCATATTGTTCCAATTGTGACATAACATAAGACGCTTTCGAGAAATGCTCGACTTCTGTGGTGTTTAATAAATTGAATACGAAGCCTAAAACGTGAAACATTTCACGTAAAACATCTATGACATTTTTCATCATTCACCTTGAGGTGAGGTTAATTCCAGGATTTCCACAGGTGGTGTGACACTTATATGTATGCTTTTTACGCTTGAATCTATTGGGAAAAATAAAGTATCCTTTGAAGTGATATTCACTTTCAGCGCAATTAGTGTCTGGAACACAACGTTAGCTTAAGTTTGTCAACCCTTGAACGTACCTTTGGTGAGTCGCCTTCCGAATTTGTTATATATGCGCTATTGTAGAGCTTTGATAAATTTTCAGCCGAGTTACTTACGAAGAACTTACCACCGGATAAAATTGCAATTTCCTTCAGTAATTTCTCTTCATTTCTCAATGTGGGATAAATTCCACTCCACACCACGTACAACTGCCGATGAAAACATAGCACGTTAATTTCAAAACTATTCACATTTGTATTGTTCCATTTTGAATTTCCCATGATCTACTAAATTCTCCAGATTCGATTTTTTGGCAATTCTGAACATTTCAAAATTTTTCAAAGTTATCTCATTCATTTTAAGTAGAAAATTTGTTGCGAAATTTATTAATGCATTGGAAATTCAAAATATCACTTTAGCATTTGTTTGGAAATTTTCTTTAATTCTTCAAAAAAAAAACTATATTGTAGTGGTATTTTCGAATTTCCATTTTATTGTCCCCAGAAGCACCGAATTCGTTCGGGAAGCCAAATGATTTTTTTAATACAATCTAGGTATCCTCCATTGCTTTGCTTTGTTTATAATCCTAAAGTTTAGATTACGAAAATTTGTTTACAGTATTATTGTTCTGGATCTTTTTCAATTTAATTTTGGCAACTTATACGAATGCACTTTGAAACATTTTGCACGTATTTTCGCCAGTTTTGAGCAGGATTCCAGAGTCTAAACTAAACCACAACGCCCAACTATAAGTGCTGACCATAACCCCCAATTTAATATTTGGTCAAGTTGGACGTTTTTTGAAACCCACACTTGAGGATTACAATCAAGATTGCTTTTTATTTCACATTTACCCTCTATAATTTCTAACTTCCATTATTGTGGAAAATCAGTGAAACGCGTATTCGAATGCGTTTTTTTCAAACTTTTAGCTCTTTTTTTAACATACTGTCGGTTTCTCGGTGTGTTTGTTTGAGTTTGTTCATTCACCGACTATTAATAACGTCCACTCGGAGTGTTTAAAGTGTTCATAATGGCTATTTCCACCTACTTTTGTAATCATTTTGCCCACTTTGTTCATAAGGCCTACTTTCAAACTTCAAAAACAAACTACCATCATTTTTAACGTTCTTCTCGCTTTTCTAAACATAAGAACGTTACAGTGTTTGTCGTGTCTGTCCGTTTAAAAAAGTGGCATTTCTACGCTTGGTACATTAAAACCAGGTATTTGCATGAAAACTGATTGCTAGTGAGAATAATGAAAACAATTATGAATAACATCTTCAATCATTAAGGATCGTGAAGAAAGTGGGCAAAATGATCACGATGAAAGGTAAATTTATGCAAACAGTGTAAATTATGAACGTAGGTCAAAAATAGGCTCGAAAGTCGACGTTATTAACAATGTGGCCATTGTAAACGAATGTAGAAAGTAGTCGTGGTGAATGAACAGATCTAACACTTAGTGGGCGTTGTGGCTAGAACCCTGTTTGTGTTCCCTGCCATGAAAATAATCTTACTATTTAGGCTAATCTTCTTAAAAAGAATTTTTTAAATTTTTAAAAACGGTTTCTGTAAGTACATAGACTTTCTTTACAATCTCTTATACATTGGATACTTGCAACTTCTGCAATTTTATTTGCAACCATAAATTGAAAAATCTTTCATTTTATCGAGGGTAAGAACATTAAAAGATATCGCAAAATGTTTTTGATATTTCTGACAGGATTTCCAAACTTTTGGTCCTCGCTATAATAGAAGGTTCAGTTTGGTATCTGAAATTGCGTCAATTTGGAAATAGTGTTTCGACATCGCTAAAATGAAAGATTTATGGTTGCAAATAAAATTGCAGAAGCTGCAAGTATCCAATGTAAAGAAATTGTAAAGAAAGTCTATGTACTTACAAAAACCTATACAACGAACAAGGATTGAAATATAAAAAAATTCTTTACATGTGTCCATAATTTTTGGAAAAACTTCTTTTATCTAAATGGAATATTTTTACAGTGATTTTAAATTTTGAGCCCAAATAGAATTATTATGCAGTGATAAACTAAGTTAAGGGCAGCTTCTTCCCCTCAAATTTGATCTCTGAACAAAAATCGTGACAACCTTACTAAACAATTAGAATTACCTTAATTTGATTATCCAATAATTCTTTCCACGTTAACTGTCCTAAATCTTCATCTTGCGTTCCATGATTGGTAAACACAAAAATTGCACTATTGTCGGAAGATTTTCCCACAGCTTTAAGAATAGAATAAAATATAACATTTCGTCCTTCCGGCTCTATAACTTGTACAGGATTTAAATTAGTATCGATTTGAAAATGATCAAAAAATTCGTTTAGGTTATTTGAGGTATTTCCCAAAATTGAGGATACACCTGTAAAAAAGGAAGTTGTAGGGAAAATCGTTCAACTTATTAAGCGTATTAATGTGAATTTACTTTTTGTTTTATAAAGGTATTTTAAAACAGATCTTTTTGCACTTAATAGTCGATGGTGAATTTCCATTTTGATGGAAAAGTAACTAACCTGAGCTGTTGAATTTCATTAATGAAAAAATTGGAAGGACGTACGAAGAATTTATAAGCTTCTTCAAGTAGATCTTCGTTTGTTGTAAGACTTCCACACTATCTTCAACTAAAATAACAACGGAACGGAACCAAAATGTCTCCAAAACGTGTTTTATTTCTTGTATCACTCTTATCGTCACACTATTATCAACGGGGGTCATTTTGTCTGGTATTAAAATTTTGGGCATCACATCAAACTCTTCAACGAACCTTTGATTTTGTTCTCCCGAAGAGAACAAAATACCAAAAACGAGCAGACTTTTTAAAAGTACCATTTTCCATACACACATACAGATTGAACTAAATTTTGTTAACAAAACGATGGTTTTATGTAGATTGGGATGACGTGCAATGGGTTGGAACGGATATAGTTTAAACTTATCAATGAACTTATTGGGTAATTATGCACGTGTTATTACTTGTGATGAATTTTTGAACTTCTATGAATTTAGTGAGCATTATTCATTTAACCTACTTTTAAGTTTTCCAAAAGTACCTACTAAATTACCACAAGTGTAAAAACGGACGTTGCGGTTAATTTAATTACGAAGTGGTGTCATTAATCTCATCCCTTCAGAGCAATGATATTTTGATCGGATCGTAATGTAATAATTTCCTTAAATCAAAAGTTTAAAATAAAAGTAATTGTTTCTATATAGGTCTTGGTCTCATTATTAATTGCGGACTTAAGCGTCACCTTGCTCTAATTGGCATTACATTTATCTACATCTGCTTCACTTATTCAGTGATGCCAAATAACTCCCGTCTTAGCATAACACATTTCCAAAATTACCTCAAATCGTTTTCCTAATTACCGTCTTCCTTTCACACTTCCTAATAATAATTATAGGTATTGCAAAATCGTTTATCATTATAAATTGTAGCTTATTTTGCAGTCTAGTTTAATTATTATACTTAGTCGACAAAAAAATTCGTAATTTGCATACGTTAATTGTGTACGCTATACATTTAGACACTATCAGAGAATATTACAATAAATAATTGAATAAATAGGTACTTTAAAATTTGAAATTTAATGTTTATCAGCATACAGTCACAAGTAGAAGGTTAAGGTGTGTAAATACGTCCTTAAAATTATCTTTAATTAAATATGTTTAAGTATTGGTAAATCCTACGTAAATGCGTGTATTTGTATAACCAATCATTACACATTCTTTACTTTTTTAAATAATTCCTCTCAACTCAAACCAAAACGAATAATTAAGATGGATGTATTAAACTTTGGAAAAATGATTGGGATTCTGAAATGCGAGGGTCCTTTTTTAAATTCGGAAGGAAAAAGATGTTATGGTTACTTTTTTTATTTTTCGACCTGTTCTCGTAAGAGACTAATACGTTTAGCTCAATTTTAGCAAATCACCATCTTCTATAACCGCTTCAAAAAACGTGCTAAAAGTTTCTATGACTCATTATTTGACTCATAGTGTCTTCAAGTAATGATGGATTTTTGGAACAAAAAGTGGGCGTTCGGAGCGAGATTCGTGGAGTAGGGTGGACTTGCAAGTAATTCAAAATAGCATTCAGCCGCAGCGGACATTGCAAAATGGAATTTATGCGTTATCCTATAACAACTGTACCACATTTCCTCTGCGTTTACTTTTAATTTAAGAAAGGACACAATTAATCATTTGGCCCTTTGATAAATAATTAATCAATCAACAAGATTTCCTTACAGAAAACGGTGACCATAATCTTTCCCGCAGATGAAACTAATTTTTTTAGGTGGTGGTAAACCATGACGATGGCATTCTTTCGACTGTAGTTTCTGCTTTGGAAGCGAAGTGGTTGTCCGTGGCGTGTGTAGCGCTAAAACACCTTGTTCACGAGACTTAAGTGCCACTCCTGCCATTAATGTTGGAAAAGTGCATTATTTAAAGCGATTGTGGCCAATTTCGGCTATTAAAATGCTTAAAAAATGTGACCATGGTCGTTGAAATTCTGTAAATTGTAAAAGGTGACGAAACTAAACAGTAATCATCTGTATGGGTGTTCCAAAATGAACCTAAACCAACAAAAGTGCTGCGCTCACGAAACGTTTCAAAGAAAATGATTGCTTGTTTTGTCGGAAAAACCGGTCATGTTGCAAATGTTGCATTATTAGAGGATCGAAGAACAGTTACTGCTTATTGGCATACTTCAATTTGTCTCCCCCAGGTGTTCGGTGAAATTAGAAAAAACAATTAACCTAATCATTCCGCATCATCACAATGCACGTGCATACACAGCCTGACAAACTACAGAATTTTTGACTAGTCAGAATATCAAATTAATGACTCATTGTCCATATTTGCCTGATCTGTCACCCAATCACTTTTTTTGTTTGAAAACATCAAAAATAAAATGCGTGGTAAAGGTTTTTCAAGCCGTTGAAGCTTTTAAAGGTATCTCGCTCAGAGTGGCAAAAATGTTTTGAAGATTGGTTTTACATTTTCCACGAATTTTAGCAGTCACCCTCGTAGATGGAGAGAGAGAACAAAAAGATATTTTTGGAAAAGGTAAGAGGGAGAGAGAGATTTCCAAATAAATAAAGACAATAAAATAAGGAACTGCTGTTAAATATGATGGATGAATTTATGGCCAAGAATGGCGAAATGACGAAGAAAATTAAGGGAATTGGAAGAGAATAAAAAGAATTCATTGAAATGAAGAAACTAAAAAAAATGAAAACTTGGAAGGAAGCAAACGAAAGGTTCGAGGAGGTGAGAAAAACAAAGAAAGGGAAGGATCTAATGATCATGGGAGTCCCAGTGAAGAAAAAGAACATTTTACACTTTCATTCAAATAAGGTTGGGTATGACTCATTCTTAAAATACCACGAACTAAGATTTAGGCGACGTAAGTCTTGATTAAGTCAGCAAGGTGTCTCTTAGATAATATTATCAGAGTGTATCACAGCCGCTACTCCCCCCCCCCCCCTCGCTAATTGGAAGAAATTATAATGATTAAGCGTTATGTGATTTCCTTTTTCTTGCGTTGTCTATCGCTTCAACCCTGTATTATATACCACTTCTTTCCTTTAGATCGTCCTTTTCTCTTCCGTTCCAGTGATGTCCATTTCATTAGATACCATTTTTGAAATTCACTTTTCATACCTACTACTGACATGGCCGTACTAGCACAACTGTTTCTCCAATGATACTAATCGGCAAATATATCACGCTTAAAACAAAAATATGGGGAACCTTACTTTAAATTTAGGATTTTGGTTCTGTAACGCTTGCTGTAGAAACCCCGTTGCGCTGGTCTCTTGGTGAGGCACAGGAAAACTTTCCAAACGTTTGATTTTGGATTTGGTCGAAATATCGTTATCGTCATGTTACCTATTTCTGCAATTTTCGACCCAAAAATTAAAATCTTTCAATTTTATCGTAAAAAGAAAGTAATTAACTTATAACAAAACGTTCGGAGAACAAAGCCATTTGCAGTGTTTTGGAACGAAAGTGTCATTTTATTGAAAGGATATTTGATTGGCTGAGGGAATTTAGTCATAATAATTCAATTTTCTAGGTGGAGAGACTGTTAAGGTTACAAATCGATACACCATTTGCTTGGTGCTCATTACTGAAGGACGAATTCATGTCGTATTTCAGTACTTGGCACAATTCACTCGTATTTTTCACGTAAAAGATTTAATTTAACATTTCTTGATATTCTTGACAGATTCGGAAACAACCAACCATTCGCAACAACATCAAACAACTCCAACTTCTAGCAACACACCAACTCCCTTTTCTAATCCTCTAGGCCTTTCCACCACATTACTTTCTAATGAAAAACACGTAGGCCCCCCCACAGGTAAAAACAAAACGTACACTAAACAACTTTCTTTACTATCTTATTTCAGGTCAACCCAGTAATTTGTACAGGCGTTCCACAACAAAAAAAGTTGCGTATGCACAAATTCCTGGTCTCGTTAGTTCCCATAACCAATCACACGAATTTGGTACTATTACCGACAGAACCGCGCCAGTACTACCACCTAAAAACATTGATCAGGGTCCTTCTTTAGTTAACTTCTTTCCTACACCTAAAACTCCTGAAAATTTGAACACCACTTCTGGTATTTTAATTCCTGAATGTTCGAGTGCATCATTACCTGAACTCAATACTCATCCCCCTCCTTCATTATCCGGTGCTTTATTAACACCCACGATTCCCACCCATCTAACCGCACAGCATGGACAATCTGAAAATTTAAGTAATTTTACAAATTCGCCAACACCGTTTTTGTATGGCAATGAGATTCCGACCCCTCACAGTAATACGGTGAGTATTTAAATTTGATCATGTAACAACTCCACGCCTCTTTCTATGCTTTTGCTCTATAAAGTTTTAAAAAGTTTTTATATTGCTAATGTTTTGTAACGATCGTTCTCCAAACTAATTGCTGGTTTAGAAAGAAAAAGGTTGTGCAGTCCAAACCAATTTTTAATTTTTTCAAGTGCTTTTATGTTACCGTAGAATGTTGGTGTTTTGGGTTTGGTAGGCAAAATGGGTTTGAATATTTTCCATCTTGTTATAGCTTAGGGCTGTGGGTCAATCACCTCATTAAATTAAATTGTTTCATTAACAAGCCAATCAAATATCATTTTTGTCACAATCTAACTAAATGACACTTGCCTAATTACAAATTAATAGTTACAAGTGAAACCACCCATTGGTACTAATGCATGTTGGTATATCGTATATTCCTATAAGTATAGTTTGAAAATAATTAAGTTAATAAATTATACATATTCGTAGGCGAAGGTATTTTTCGGCAAAATAACTTCATGGTTCAAAATTTCGCCCCCCCCCCCTGGGTGCGCCACTGTTTACATTTCTACCAACGTAGATTCAAAAAATGAAAAAAAAAATTCCGTCTGTAGTCTGTCCGTACACATTCCTTGCATTGCAATGCTCTAA
This sequence comes from Pyrocoelia pectoralis, assembly GCA_036250285.1. Lineage (NCBI taxonomy): Eukaryota > Metazoa > Arthropoda > Insecta > Coleoptera > Lampyridae > Pyrocoelia > Pyrocoelia pectoralis. The sequence goes on from CM070082.1 coordinate 6,431,281, forward strand.
ACTCAGAAACTATTAAAGTTATCGAAATGCGGTTTTCGCCAATCGATTGCATTCGGGCCATCGACATATAGAAATGGACTGCGCGTGGTTATGCTAAGCCGGGATACTGCAGGTGAGAGAGAGGGTAAACGTGGAGGCCTAGTTTTAGCTTTATCTGTCGCGTATCTATTGGTTGCTGCATTTTCATGGGAATGCAGCGACCAATAGATACGCAACAGATAAAGCTAGGGGAATGCAGCGACCAATAGATACGCGACAGATAAAGCTAGAACTAGGCCTCCACGTTTACCCTCTCTCTCACCTGCAGTATCCCGGCTTAGCATAACCACGCGCAGTCCCTTTCTATATGTCGATGATTCGGGCCAAGGACGAAAATGGCGGCACTCATTTTTTTAATAAAATAAAGTTGCAGTATTTTGGTACGAGGGAAGTCTCGTGACAATACTTGCCAAATTTTTGGTTAGTGCTTTGATCTTTTTGTTGAAAAGTGGCAAGTTACGAACTTTCCCTTACCTTTGGTTAGAAAACCTTTTTTTGTAGCTAATATTTCATTGTTAAAACGCCCCCTCCAATTCTAACATATTTCCTCAATTGTTTTGTTGAAAAGTAAAGTTCAAAGATCGTAAAATCTAACACGAATTTCTCAAAAACCACGACGAAATCAAAGTCAACCTTGTAAAATATGTAAAAGCGTTTGTGATTTCACACAAAAAATGGCATTGAATGAACTTTATAACCCGCTTGTAAGCTTGTCGATATGCTGATATCTTACTACCTATATTGTTTTTCTTATTATCGAATTATAGTTTTTCTCTCCAATCGCAAATTGCAAGATTCGCCAGCAATAATCGCAAATCCAAATTGTGTCGTTTCATACCACGTGGTTGGGTGGCTTCCTGGTTGACGTTCAAATTCCAAAAAAACTTTTTTAAAAAGATGATAACTTTACTGCATCTTTTATATCACTCGAATGAATTAAGCTTTCTTAAGTTTTCAAAACCTGCTCACTTTTCTACATAGTTGCTTACAACGGAAGTCCATTTTCTCCACTTGACGCGCGACAGCCATCGGCTGCAAGAAGTGTGTTCGAATGTTGTTTATTACTGCTGTCGAGTTTATCGCGTGCTTAAAGCTGCAGCTGTAATGGAGAAACAGTACGTCAGAAATGGATGGGGGTCGTGGTTTGTGGCCATTTAAAGAACAGTTAGGTGTTTCAACAGCGGTATTCACATAATAAACCACACCTTACTCCAACACCTCTTCTTTTTTCTTTGCATTTTGGGATTCTGTTCATGTTCAACACTTACTTTTACTTTTATTAGAGACCCCATATTTCCTTACTACTTTTGTACATACATACATAATTTTTCCTCTTCTATCTTACGGTGTCGAGGATTACTTTTGTTAAAAATATTAATAATTAGGACTCGCTACACTGCGCCTATGAACTTTTTTCTTTCGATATCGTCAAGAAACCTTTTGTTAAAATATGAACGTGAAGGGTAAAAAAGAGCGCGATCAATTTCGTCTTAAGATCGGAACTGTGCGTCTTGGCCTGCGAGCCATATCGGAGCGTCAAGGGCTACCATTAGTGTGTCATCACATCACATCAGTGATGTGGGTGGTCGTTGATCAGCCTTCACCCTGCCAGCCGTGGACATCAATTGGGTAGGTACTAAAAAGGTATAGTTAGATATGTTGTACACCTTTAAAAGGGCTGCTTTTGTTCGATTTTTTTAATCAAGGGATCCCCCTGGACATGGATCTTCGCGTCAACAAAAATTTTGGTTTCCTCGCTTTTTTAACTTTACTTTTTTATCATAAATGTGTGATTACGAAGCAAACCATTGATCCTACGGGAAAATATTTTGAAAATAAATTGAAGTAGGCGTAACAAAGAGGTTAAATTAGGTATAAAAAAGATGTTTCGACCAAAAGGTAACGCCGGAATATGGCTATCTAGGTACAAATTCAAGGTTGCGACACCTTTGTTTTGTACTTAATTTATTCAAACTCAAAGTACATATTGTTGAATATTGGCCTAAATTGCCGGAGCGTTCATCTGAAGAGTTTTAGTAGAAGACCTAGTTCGCTTTGTTACAGATCGCTTTTAATTATAGGTTTTGTTTAATAATAATAAAAACCAGTTTCTGCGGACAAGAATTTACGTAATGTTTTGTGTCGTAATTACCAAATTGGTTAATTGATTTGGTAACTTACATTAGTGTAAATTAAAGAAAAGGTATTGTATAAATTTAAGTTGATTAACAATAAACCGGAAAGGCATGTTTAAGTACCTACTACACTTTGCGCAAGTCGGCTTTTATTACACTAAATTTGAAATGACTAATAATAATGTTATACCGTTGAATGAAAATTTATTATTATCATTCAACGCTCATACTCATACCTATAATAAAATGAAAAATATTTATACCTACTTATATTATTTTAATTTAGTTCGAACCGCTCAATCACGTCACAGAATATTGCGTAAAACAAACGGTTATATTAATTGTTTAAAGTTTTGTTTTCTTATTAATTACCGGACGGCTCTATCGAGTAGGTAAATAATCACAAGGATGTATATCCTCATTATTAATAAACACTGTTCCCCATTAAGTTTTATCAGGCTTTTTGCAAAATATAAAATCTTTCTGCTTCTGCCAACAAATTTGGAAAAAAGCTTGTGTAACAGGCGGTTTCTTTCCAGAATGTAATTACTAGGTATGTTTTACTTCCAGGTTATGACTCCACAAATATACAGGCCTGTCTACCATCATTGGTTCTACAAACATACCGTTGCGGGGGAATCTCTGTGGACACCATTTTCTATGCCAGATTCTCTTGCATTAGAGGAGGCATTTACTTCACGTAAGCATTTATACCTTCGTCAATATTATAATTAAATAAAATGTTTACAGCCGAACTCTCTCCTGACACAATAATAGCTACAGACGGTAATAGATACGATGTGAATGTATTACGTAGGGAACGATACGCTGTTTATTGGAAGGCTGCCCCATCTGAAGTTCGAAGATGTTCGTGGTTTAGTAAGACAAATTTAGATACAAAATTTATTCCATACGAAGAAAATGTAGCCGCTTTATTAGAAGAGGAATATAAAACTGCATTTGAACTTAACGAATGGAATCGAGTGGTGACAATACCTAATTCCGAAACGGTCCTATTTCAAGGACCTGATATATTAGTACGTCTTCCACCTAACCCATTAGCCGATAATTGGGGAGGTACTTCCACATCACCATCTACTCAAGGTATTCTAAAGAGAAGTATGGACGAGTTTGACATTGATGAGGGAGAACCGGCAGAAGTTGATCACTTGTTGTTTGTGGTTCATGGAATTGGGCGATGGTGCGATTTTAAATTCCGTTCAGTGCAGGAAGTAGGTAAGGCAGTGATAAACTTCACTAGGATTATTTCTACGTAAATTATTTTAGTTGATGATTTTAGGAGCACTGCCTTAAAAATGATGTCATCCCATTTTCACTCAACGCAGGCATGTAACAGGGTGGAAATACTACCCATTAGCTGGCATGAAAGTATACATTCTGATGAAACTGGCGTGGACCAATTATTAAAAAGTATCACCCTTGAAAGCATACCTCGTCTGAGAGATTTTACAAATGATACTCTAATAGACATATTATTATACACCACCCATCTTTATTCGCAGGTAATTTAAAAATGATTAGTTAATTTGCACTTCAAAATTGCTGTAGGCAATCATCACATCAGTATCAACAGATTTAAATAGACTTCACAACCTTTTTCAACTAAGAAACCCAACATTTAAGGGAGGCGTTTCTTTAATCGGACACAGTTTAGGCTCTCTCATCTTGTTTGATATTTTAAGTCATGCAGTATCTCGTAATGAAGATGAAGTATCTCCTCATGAAAGAGAAATGTCCCCGCAAGCTGTGGAACGTATGCTTGATGAAGGTATCTATACCTTTTCAGTCTAACAGTAATATTAAATTTTCTTTTACAGAGGAAGATGATATAGTTCCTGAACTTAAGCCTATAAAAAAGAAGTTATTAAGTAGGCGAATTAGCAACATGCTTTTAGACGCCGGGGCTCAACCACCAAAACTAATATACCCCCATTTAAACTTTCAACCTACTGCATTATATGCATTAGGATCACCTATTGGTAAATATGTTTTTGTCACTACGTATAACTATTTTTTAAGTATTTTAATTATAATTGTCTATATATATAGGAAAATTTAGCCTGATCTACCATGTAAGCTAAATTTTTTAATATATAGATATAGATAGTTACATAAAGGGAGGTGGGAGTGTAGTGGTTAGAGCGGTAAACAATGACGCTGTTGGGCCGAGTTCGTTTTCTAGCCCCGCCATAAAATCTTTTGGACCTTTTTCTCTTCAAGATCGACTCAGCCTCCTAAAATAAGTGCTTAGGGATTTTCTTTGGGGAAATAATAGGCGGATAGTGGCTTGTCACACTCTCCCCATAGATGTATTCCAAATAAAAGGTGTAGTAAAAAGAAATCCATTATTTTTCTAATAGATGGCTTTAGTAATCTGTATTTCGCGTTGTATAAGTCCAATCAGGTTGCGCTAGATGGCGATAGAAAGATGTCGTACTTACAGTGACTATTACAAACAGTGGCGACAAGCGATGTATCGATTTTTATTGGCCGTGGCATATTTTGCCTCTTAATGGAGGCGTGACTGTGTTTACCTTTGATCAGCGTGTGATTTTTATTTGGATTTAGCACGTTGCTAAGATACCATCGTTGAGTTCGTAGAAATACGTCCAAAATTTTGCCTCCTAATGGCGGATGGGTGGAGCTAATCGCTGCTTGTCGTCACTGTTTGTAATAAAGTCACTGTAGTCGTACTCAGAGTCAGTAGATTAACAGAGTACCGCAACCTCCGCCATGTTTAGTCCTTTCCGCGCTTCAGTAAAATCTCTAAATCCACAATATCGTAAAATAATACTTCTTATATCAATTTGTTTTATTAAATTTGGATATTCCGACTAATTTAGTCAAAACATCGTCTACCTTACTGAATATGTATAGGGATTGAAGCGCGGAAAGGACTAAACATGGCGGAGATTCTTCTAGTTCATGTATCCTAATAGACGGATTCGTGAATCCTTTAGCTGATATGAATCGTGCAATAATAATAAGGAAACCGTTGAATTTTTTTAAATAAAGTTAAATGAGATGTATATCATTTTTTAGAAAATTTTAAGTGCTATCTGCTGTGGATAATCACAATTTTTCTTAATTGGTCAGATTTTTGTAAATGACGCATTTCGAATGATTAGTTTTGTAAGTCTGGCAATTCATATCATGAGCATGAGAATGTATGGCAGTACTTAGGTATACAGTTTACTATTGGCACAATTGAGTAGGTATTTCGAATTTAAAATAAATATTTTGTATCCATATATAGCCAAAATTTCGTGTTTAAAATCGAATTTCGCAATTAAAGCTGAAATTTTGTTTTTAAAGCCTAAATAAATTACTATTGGCCTTTCTACGCCTTCGTACAATCATGACAAAATTCGAGGGTCAGTTTTATTAATATAGTAACGTTTCTATCTGTACTATACGTTTAATTGTCTAATGTTTTGTAGGCATGTTCATGACCATAAGAGGTTTGGATAAGTTTGGACCAGACTTTGCTCTTCCTACATGCAACTCTTTTTTCAACATTTTCCACCCGTACGACCCCGTTGCATACAGACTTGAGCCTTTAATTAATTCAGAATTAACAACACTGAAACCTGCTGTAATTCCACATCATATGGGCAGAAAACGAATGCATTTAGGTTAAAATCTTCTTTTATTGCCTTGTTAACTATATAAATAATATTTGCAGAATTGAGAGATACATTACAAAAATTCAGTGGCAATATCAAAGAGAAGGTGATAGGATCCGTTGTAAATGCGTTTAGACGGTTTTATCCAGGAAGTAATGACAGTGCTGTGGAGGCTGCAGTGAATGAAATAATTATGGAAACGCCAGTTATGGAAAATAATCCAGAGTGCGGTACATCTTCATTTACCAAAGAAGAAGAGACAAACTTAAATTTTGGCATTTTAAATAATGGGCGACGTATAGACTATGCTCTACAAGAATCGCCATTAGAAGTTATCAATGAGTATATATTTGCTGTGGGTAGTCATCTTTGCTATTGGTATGTATCAGAACAGCTATTTCATTTAAGTGTAAGGGTGACATATGTAAAAAAACATTGTATCCCATTTTTGTTGCCCTTCCAAGGTATTTCAGTAGTTTTGAATGGAAACTGAAAAATCCTTTTCCTTCTTTTCCTTCTTCATTATCTCTGTCAGCTATTCCTGTCTTTATGTAGGTCTCCCAGTCTTCTTACCTTCCATTTTCCTATTGGAGACCAATGTTTTCCTCCATCTATAGTTTGGCATTCGCCTTACATAGACATACTTATACCATTGTGGATGGAAGAAATATGGGAGAGAAGGAAAAACTAACAAGGATGTAAATATGTAAAAATGATATGTAAATAGGAACAAGATTAGTATAAGGATCTTTGCTAATTATTATTATAAAAGCAATAAAGAATACTACTATGTACTAAAAAAATCTGACTAAGTATTATGTTTATATGTGTTGTCTTTTAGGGTTTCCGAGGACACAGTTTTATTTATTTTATCTCAAACGTATGCATCTATGGGTATTACTCCTGCCAATCCATCTTAAGATCGAATCGCTACAATATAATGAAGTCAATGGTAAAAGAAGACTGTACATTCCGAAAAAGATGACATAATTTTCAAAAAATACGAAACTGTTTTTATTATTCATTCGTCACGCATAGACTATAATTGGTGTTATGATATGAAATTTATTTTAATGCTTTAATAACAAAAATATTAAGTCGTAATTAAATTATCAATTAGACTACTACAGGGTTTTTAGGGTATTAGGAAGTTCAACTACTAATGTCGACACCGTAACGTAGAACCAACTATTTAGTACTTTTAAATACAACAGCCAATGGTTTTTAAAGAAAAATGGGAAACTAACGGATAATTAAACAGAAGGAAAAATTTCAAATATAAAATAGGTACTAGGCGAGTGGTTTAGGCATTAAGAAAGGTATTTTCTATTTTTATACACCTTAATGATTATTTATTCAAAGAATTGTTACTGTTATTTCTGATGTGCCATTAATAAATGTATAGTTTTCTATTTCATGTTTATTAACATTCTTGATGTTATAAATGAATCATTTAAACAATTTATACATTCAAACAGTAAATGAAGGGAAACAACTAATTTGTATTTTATTTACCTAGTCAAAACAATTATTTATTTAAAACCATCATGTTACAGCCATCGCTTGTACTAATAATTATATTGATTCACATGGTTTGTTTCATCAGAAACCTTAACGATACAAATTAACTCTGCCCACATATAAAAAGTCCTTAGCACTCCATTATGCTCTTCACTGTAAGTGCATAATGTTCTCTCTGCTCTTCTCCAAAATCGATTCAAATGCTGTGGTGTGAGGAAAGGCGCTTTGGCGCATTAACTTTTACACAAAGTAACTTACCAGTAATTATGTATTGAGCACATAATTAACCCAAATAATATATTCAGCTTCCGGAACAGCAGCAAATAGATCAATAAACAAATGTATAAACTAGTCCTTTAAATGATCCCACAAGTAGAAAGGTGGGAGTATCTGTTTATGTATATACTCAATAATAGAGTTCAGTGGTGTACTTCCACCTCTTTGACCTCCTTAATCCTTTAGGAATGGTAAAACCATTAAATTGATTTCTGAATTAAGTGGAGTGTTTAAATATACGCTTAAATGCTTAGTGCAGAGATACATGTCCATCTAAGATTGACTATGCTCAGATTCAAGTTAGCTCTTCAGCGTAGAAACTTGAAGCCAACTATACACCTTTTGTGTATGTATGTATGTCTCTTTTTATTTCGTTACAATTTCACAAAAGATTCCTTATGGTATTTCCCTTTGTCCACTTCTTTAGAATTCCTCCATTTCTCTCCTCTTATAATCCTTTTTCTTCTTTCCCCTATCTCTTCCATCCATTTTATTCCTTCCCCTGCCTCCATTAATATCTCTCTCCTACTTCTTCCATGATCTCCAAATCCTTGCCACACCGCCTGCATTTTCTGCTCTTGTCTTCCCACCCTTCTTCATTTACCAGCACATAATCTATTACAGATTCCCCCTCCCCCTATATACATAAAATCCCCGCTATCTCCTTTCTCCAAATTTCCATTTAATATACTCCACCCTCTTTCCCCACATAGCTCCAGTAACTCTTTTCCTTCCTTGTTTATTTTTTTATCTAAGCTCTTCTTTATCTTTTCCGCACTACTCATCAAAATTTCCCCCTTTTTCCGTATTCTTGCATTAAAATCCCCCTCCTATGATTAATATTAACCCTTTTTCATCCCTTACCATCGCTATGTCCTCTTTTGCCTGCCTCATCCCCGGTGCATACAAGCTGTTACTATCTTGCACTCCTTTCCTTCATATAAATTACCATGACCCCTTTCCTGCATCCCACTCTTCCTTTACCCCTGTTATTATATCCCCTTTTGCTCCGATTTTATCTTCCTCCTTTGTCGTAAATTGTGGCCTCCACGTTGATTGAAATCAATCGACGGCCCCCATCTAAATCCTCTTGGCAATTTGCCCTCCCATATACTTCAGTTTTTGTCTTCTAACCATGTTTTCGTAAGCCCCACCATCTCATATCCTTCTATGTATCTCTAAAACTCTTCTCCTTTATTCTTAATTCGGAATTCCTGCCACATTCCAAAAGACTAACTTCGTCTGCCCCCCCCCCCCCGCCCCTCTTCTATCCCTATTTGTCTCTCCACCTCTTTTTCTGCTCAACGCCCTTTGTTTTTAACATCCCAGTTGTATCTAATCCCATCTATCAATATCTTACTATATCCCACTTTAGTTCTCTTCCCTTGTTCCCTTCCTCTCTTATTGCCCTCGCTATATTTTCTTAACTGCTCCTGAATCTTACTTAGTGTTAAATCATCTTCTATACTTTTTATACGTAAAATGATTGTGTTCTTTAGTATCCATTTCTTCACCCCCCAAGAGGCTACCCGCAAACGGACTTGTTAATGAGTTTCGGAGTAGAATCTCTTGCAGATAGGAGGTATAAGGCCAGCGTTATCTTTCTTTTTAAAATACTTCACAATTATATTATTATCCTCACTTTACTTCAATGTACCAACCTACTCATCGCGCAACTTAAGAACCTTTTATTATTCAACACCCCGAACTAATGTGCTGGTAAAAGCTCCAATTTGCACCATGTGCATAAACTATAATTCAATTTCACAAAGGTGTGCGATATATTCAATTGCACCCTAACTCAGCTTATGTCTCAATTGAAAAGTTTAGTTTTGTCACTTTAATAAATTCTTATTTTACATTTTTCTTTCTCACAAATTTAATTTTTATTTAATTTAATCCTAATTTAGCATTTAGTTATTACTATTATCAGTTAGGCAAATTGGCCTGTTATTGGATGTAGATCTGTTGGCCAATAAATACATATTATTATTATTATTATTCATTATTTCTCATTTTTCTTCCCACTTTCCCAATTCTGCCACTATTCATTCATTTCTGGAACCCCTATTAATCACCATTGCTCTTTTCACCTCTATGCGTATTGCATGTACCTCCAAATTATCTTCTACACACTTCCCTAACTCTTCTACTTTGATTCCTCTCACTATTATATTATTTCTTCTTCATTTTGTTCACCACCTCCCTTAGTTCCTTCTTTTCCTCCCTCCACTTCATCTCTTTCTTTGCTTGCTCTGTTTTTCTTCTTTCCATGTTGTTTCCGTTTCTTCTTAATAAGCCATCTTACTATAGTAGCACTTATAGTTTATTAATAAAGCATAATTTTGTTCATTATAAAAAATGAATTTTGGCTGAAAATGCATAGTTCAGTGAGTAAAAGCACAGACTACATATATATTGTCTGTAGTAAAAGCTACTTGGTTGAAGTACTAAAAAGATTGGTGTCATTTCCCAAAATGTAATAAATATGCCCTTATTTTACATAAATGATAATACAAAGTTGTCATGAAAATACATTGAACGCCTACTTTAATGAATGAAGTTTTTATACTGGTTATAATTCTATCAATCTACTTAAAATACATACATAAATAATATATTATACTGAAACGGTTCTTCTGATAAGGAACGTTTAAACTTCTTCGGTATTAACGCAATTATCTTCCTCATCCTCACTTTTCCATAATTGTTTGTTGTCTTCGGACGAGTCGGGATAATCGTCGCAGTCTTCGTCACTGCTCCATGATTGTCTATGTTCCTCGGAAAGTTCGGAACAATTGTCACATTCTTCACATTGACTAGTCCAAGGTTTTTGATATTCTTCAGAAAGTTCTGGGTAATCGTTCCACTCTTCATCATTATTGCATGGTTTTCTATATTCATCAGAGAGTTGCGGGTAATCGTCCCATTCGTCATCGTCATTGTTGCATGGTTTCCTACACTCTTCAGAAAGTTCGGAGTAATCGTCACATTCCTCATCATCATTATTGCACAGGTCCGGATAATCGTTCAATCCATCTTCATCATTATTATACGGATTTCTGTATTGTTCTGCCATCTTAAAATAAAAAGTACTTGAGAGTGTTTCAATTAAGCGTAATAATAAATACGTTTCATTACATAGGGGTCTTAAAATGCTTGAGCATTCTTTACATTACCTAGCTTTGATTTGAACAAATGTGGTTAAAAAGTAGAAACAAATCTTTACAATCTTTTAAAAACTTTCAAACTTTTAATGCTAGAAGTAGTAGAAAAGTCGAATTGAGAACAGAGTGTACGTATGTTATTAACATTTTGTGCGAAGACACGGTGGCGAATAATTCCCTGATAGGTGTAGGGGTACTGTAATATTTATTTCAATAACAATCACAGATTTTTAGCGAAAAAATTGTATCCTAAATAATGAATATTTTTCATGACTGAAATGACATATTCATTTGTTTATTTGTTAGTGAGTCATTCAGGTTGGTAGGTATACGCATTGACTCAATGGTAGAAGGAACAATATATTTACGTACCTGAAGATTGTGATTAGTTTCTGTTTATACTATAATAAATGTAAATACACTTTTTTTTATTAGTGTAACGAAATTTAATCAGGTACTAAATCGAATTGGTAGTACTTGTGGATTTTAAAGTCTAGTTTTTTTTTTGCAAACAAAACAATGTCAAAAAGCATGCATTACTTTTCAGTATTAACGAATCAAACCTTTAATCATAAAAATTTCCACACAGTCAATGACTAGTATATATGTTATTATAAACAATGTCTGCATACCTTAAGATAACAAAAAAGTTCTAAATAAAACACAGATAATTAAAAATATGAATGATTCAGAACGACTTTCTAGAAATCAGGCGGTAATTTGTGCTACCCACCCTTCACCCTTGAATATGAATTTATTATTATTATTATTTCCTATAGGTGATCAATATAAATGGTTTTTAGTAATAAAATTTAGTGCCGAATAAAATAAAAAGTGAAATTCAGTAAGCTTTGCAACAACTTCGAAATGAATTTTTATAAAGTAGCTTATTGCTAGTGTAATGGTACTGTATTTCGTTACATCTTATTAACACTTGAATGAAAAACGAAAGCTCTGTACAGGATTACCACTTATTCACACGCTAAAATGCACGAACATTCTTTAATAAATTAGTTTTTTCTTTGGATAATTGTGTAAAAAAATTATAAACAAAGAATACTTACATCAGACATCTTTAAAAACTGGCACTTGTGCTTAATAATACTAAGACTCTTTTGAAGTATACGATTGAATTGAGAGCCGAGTAAGTGGTTGAATTAAACAGTGTAAAATGTAGTAGGGATAAGAGTTTGCTGATTGGTGTAGGACTGTTACAGTGCGACACTATAATAATTTGTGTTACCAACCTAAATATGAAATTATTACCATTATAATTTTTTATAGTTGGTCAATTCAGTTTTAAATATAATGTTAAAGTCATTAAAACCGAATCAAACAAAATATAAAATACAATGATATGAATTTGAATCCCAGTAAGCTTTAGACTGCGATCTGAAGATGAGTTTTATAAAGTAGCTATTGCTAGCATAAGAGAATTGTAAATAATTTACGTACTTAAGGGCAACCTTGTAAAAAAATTATTACCCCAAATAACCCAATGATAAACATTCAAATTGACCGATTTGTACTAAACATCAATTGCCAATTAAAGAAAAAGAAAGATAACTTATTTGTATAATAAATTATATTAACATTTGGCAGTAGATTGTAAACTAGAAATAAATTACAGTGAATCAATACACGCTACCTAACAATTGCAGACTGCAGTAAAATGAATTATTACATACATGACTAGATACACCTAAAAGAATTTTTTTTAAAAAGAAATCTAAATAATTTCAATTTATCTTTCGCATATTACGTTTTCGTCTCAACATGTTTCCGTGTTTTAATATAAAAGCTTCATCTTCAATTTCGTGTGGTGGGTCCCATAATTTTAAATGTTTTGGTAGGTAGATTAAGCCTATTAATGTAATACCTAAAAACAAAAGAAAACGTATTAATATTAAATCATTTAGTATAGGAAGTCGAATAACGCTTTCATTTAGCAGATCAAATGTCACTACTCACTGCAGCTAATAAAGTGAATTAGATTGTGTTTAGTGTGCACAGTTATTATTAAAATATTAACCACTACATGATACTCCTCCCCAATGAATACCTAATTCAATTATTGATCTATTTCCAATATTTTTAATTATCTTCCATACTATCGAGGTGGGAGAGCATTATGCCCAGTCTGTATCTTTCACATTCTACCTTGCAAATTTATTCTACTTTTGATTATGATATAATAATAATTATGTCGCTCCATTTAAAATTTGCGGGATGTTATAATATTATGTATTGAGAATGGGGGGCCATGCACCAAACCGTTTCAACTTTTCATCTATAAGAGAGCATTACTAAACAACTAAGAAAAGCTATAACATAATGTTTGTAAGTCACTAAATTGTTTAAAAATTCATTAAATAAATAATAGCATTGAATAAATCTTGTATTGTTCGTTTGTCAAAGCAACCATAAATTGTGCAGCTGTTGTTAACTTTTCTTTTCCTTTTATAAGTTATCCACCCACTTTTGAGTATTCTACAAGTTCTTTAGTTATCGATTATGTACAGTGGTTCTTATAGGTTATCTGCTAGTATATACATTTTACTCGTAGATATACATAATTCCATGTTTTAGGTATGTAGAAGTAGGTAATTCTCGAGCGAGAGATATTAAGGTAACGGAAATGAAAACTGCACATTGATCTGTGTCATAGGTTGAAAAGAGGATTCCGAAAGTCGTTTCTATCTGACTCCTTTGCTATTTTAAATTAATTACGGGCTGGGTATGTGACTTGCAATGCCCAGGTGCGTTCACATTTGACAACCCACAGGTTCAGTTAAAACATTTGAATATAAGAAAATGAGAAGCACCACTCCTGTACATTCCAGTCACATCGTTTTTGATCAGTTGATACTCAGTGCAAGGATAGGGCCCCCTGTGTTGATGTCCACTAACTAAAACCATTGAATCAACGCTAAAACTGATCACTTTCAGGTGTAGAGCTAGTTTTACATTATGAAACTCCATTAATAGCTTTGTTTATAACCATAAGAAACTAAGCAAACATTTTTGTGGAACGATTTCATAATAAACAATAAAGGTTAAAGTTATCGTCACCTAATATCCATGCCCACCAACTAAAATTGACTACATTCCAAAGCTTATTTACAACTGTTTCCATTTGCATTTCCCAAACGAGAAATAATGATAATGAAAATATTGAAGGTGGTAGTGATATAAAAACACCTCAGTACTTAAGGGTCCTCTATACAGCTCGCCGAAATATGAAACGATCGGAGCGCCCACTAGTGTAGCTAAGTGAGACTTATTTAAAGTTGTACCTGAGTAGACAAGGTCTCATTCCTAATGAGGGGTTAAATCCATATTCGGAATCATTTATGCAAATTCCTTTATTTTTGTTTTCACTAATTTACAGAAGATATGAACACCTTATTGTCTAATTAACTTGCAATAGGTAACATTCAATTTTTTAAACTTTAATTTTCAAAAAAAATTATAGTATTTAAAGGAATTATGGTATAACCCGATAATGACAATGTAATCGATCATTAATTATTTATATTTATGCATTACTATTTTTGTTAAAATAAAACGACCGATTTATTTGCCTGTTTTGCAGTCAATTCAAGCAAGGGGTAGCCATAAAACAAAAACCCCTTATTTTACACGCACTGCCGTGCAGGTCCACATCCACACCTTTTTTGCTCCCCTGCCATTCTCTTATTCTATTATTTAGAACTACCCTAGGTCATTGACCAAAGAGTTTCCTCAATCAACGCCTAAGTGATGCCTTACAATCTTACATTTTTCTCTACCAATTTTATATTTAAAACCACTTTTGTCAGTGACTTACACAGTACATACTTAGTGCGTTTGATCTGTTTGTATTAAAAAATTTTTAATATGACTAAATGTGTTGGGAGTTTATATCTTCGGAATTGTGGCGATCATCGAGGATCCCGAGGATATAATGTTCCCAGTTGTTTTGGTATTCCCGAGGGTATTCCTCTTATCTATCCGTCAAATTTTCACTTGTAACTTTCGCATTGCAACGTGTCAGGTGCAAAAGTCTCTTCAGCACCTTATCTAAAAACATAAAAAACATCGGGTATCGAACAACAAAACATCGATTACTAAGAATCGATTACTATTTTTTCTAATTAATCGATACAACAATTAATCGACTCTAGGGAAATCGATTAATTGGCAATTTGAAAAAAGAAACACAAAAATTAAAAAAAATGACACATCGGAGTTTTGAGTATGAATAGTATAAGTGGATAAACAGGTCTTTACACACGCGCGAGTTTTCAAGCACGACGGCGCAGCCGGAGTGCTTGAAATAGAGCAAGTGTTTTAAAGACCAGGTATCCACGAATACTTTAGGCTATTTTTTTCATTGGTTCACTTTGAAATCTGGTATTAAAATGGAAATAAGAACTAATAATGTGAAATGGCTGAATTCCTAATGTGAAATCAGTACACCTTTCGTTGTCATGGAAATGAGAAAAACGGAAATTAATTTGCAATCTGTCATTTTATTTGACGTAACAAAGTACTCCTGTCAGATCAATAACCAATAAGAATTCACGTTTTTCAAATTGATGATGATGTTATGGCAACTTTAAAACACGCGCGTTTTTGAAAGCGCGATTTAAACACGCTGGAGCGTGGTTTAAAAGGCTAAAATAGAACACCAATAAAAAATAGTATAATAATATAATATAATAAAAAATAGTATAATAATAGTATAAGTGGATAAACAGGTCTTTAAAACACGCGCGAGTTTTCAAGCACGACGGCGCAGCCGGAGTGCTTGAAATAGAGCAAGTGTTTTTAAGACCAGTTATCCACGAATACTTTACGCTATTTTTTTATTGGTTCACTTTGAAATCTGGTATTAAAATGGAAATAAGAACTAATAATGTGAAATGGTTGAATTCGTAATGTGAAATCAGTATACCTTTCGTTGTCATGGAAATGAGAAAAACGAAATTAACTTGCAAGCTGTCACTCCATTTGACGTAACAAAGTACTCCTGTCAGATCAATAACCAATAAACGGAAATTAATTTGCAATCTGTCATTTTATTTGACGTAACAAAGTACTCCTGTCAGATCAATAACCAACAGAATTTACGTTTTTCAAATTTGTTCATGTTGGGATGGCAACTTTAAAACACGCGCGTTTTAAAAAGTGCGATTTAAACACGCTGGGGTGTGGTTTAAAAGGCTAAAATAGGACACCAATAAATAAAATACTATAGCGTACTAGGCTACATAGAACAATAGCGACCGACGACTGTGTTTGTGTTTACTGTTTGCCGTTTGGGTGTGGAGCGAAAGCGGTTCGGGTCGGGTCCTTTAGGGGAGAACATTGAACTGTACGCTATAAGCAACTGGAAGGGAAACGGCCTATTTCAATGCATTGTAGGCGTTGAAGGCTGACAAAGGCAGATGCGGAATGGGTACCTCTGTCGCCTTCTAGCGTGTTGCGGTAATAGAGCAGACGAGAGAGATAACTGCTGCAATATATTTTTTTTATCTGTCACCTGCATTTTATGCTCCGTGTCATCGTTTGTATGACGTTGCGTGTAAAAGAAAAAGATAGAGATACCCAGTCGTTCGGCTTCAGTGTTACTTATGCGCGTTTCCTTTCCAGTTGCGTATAGCGTACAGTTCAATGGGGGAGAACAACTGACAAGTGTGGCAACAATATAAAACCAATTTGCCGGATTATAGTATGTACAGTTTCTCTGGAAAATAATTATTAGGTCAGAAATAAAAATGAAAAATATGAAATAATCGTGATACATACATCGATTACCCGATTAATCGAACGTAGCTAACATCGATTAAAAATACATCGATTATTTTATAAATACATCCATTATTTCGATTAATCGATACCCATCCCTAATTACAACCCCCTTTTTGTGAGCTCCGAACCTCTCGTCAACATTGTCAGGTTTAATTTGATTGTCAACATTCATTATTTTTTAATAACACTTATATACAATATTTTAATTGATGGTAATAATTACTAGATGTTTTAATTTAGCTACCTACGGGTGTTTAAACAGGTAATGTAAAATACACAATACAATATAAATTTAATGAATTGTAGCATTATTTTTCTGCAATACAATACAATTTCAGGTAGGTGGACCAGGTGGACCTGCCCACCTACCTGAAATTAGTATCCTTTACCTCTTGTAATCCTTTGCGGAATTCCCTAATCTCTTGACACATTTTCAACTTTTAGCCTGAAGTAATTTGTGATTGCAGATTTTTATGCAGAATTCATCAAACGTTTACCCCTCTAGTAATAAACAAGTTAAAGAGGCTCATATGTACCATTCCACCGCCTAATTGACTAATTCCAAGCTTATCCAAACGAAAAAAACGAAAATGAAACATATTGAGGTGGTCGTGTTATTAGAAAACACCTGAGGACTTATGAGGGGAGTTTTAAAATAGGGGTAAACTAAGAACCCTTAACTGCTAGACTGTAAAAAGAGGAATGTAGTAGTGTTAGATCCTTGAGTGAAACCTCACTCAACGGTTAGATACAAATTGTATATGTATGTAAGGTTGGTTGCATACCACATGGGGTGGTCGAATAGTAAGTGTTACAATGGGCCAGTTCTATGTATTAATTGCATTACATATATGTATTATAAAGATAAACCTTCATGTAAACCATGGCAAAATTTTCATGTCTTGATTGGCAAGATATGAATTTTATGTATGGGTGAGACTCCAAGGGTTTATATGGCATTTTCAGACCAAAGACAGACGAGTTATTCAACCAAGGAAGAACACATTCTATAGACTGTTAAAGAAGATCCAGGTATCAGTACAATACAAGTGCCCTGGCATATAGTATAATGAGCAGGGAGGATACTTCACAAACAGCTCATATATGTGTATCACCTTTCAAGTGTGCAGGATCCTTTGCCTACTGATCACTATGGGATTGCAAATGGTTTATTGCACGAACTGCCAATCAGATGTTTGTCTTTCAGTTTTGTTTACAGACAAGGCTACCTTTAGAAGAAATGTAGTAACAAATTTACACAACAAACACATATGGGTCAATCAAAATGTTGATGCTACAATTCAGGATAGACATCAGAATTAGTTTAAGGTTAACAATTATTCTTCCACCATGTCTCATTGATCCACATGGATTTATTGATAATATTCTTTCACGATTTATTAGAAGATAAGACTCTGCAAATAAGAAACATGTGGTTTTTCCATGATGAGGGTCCAGCACATTTAGTCTCACAGTTTGAAATGTACTGACTATTATGTAACATGACAGATGGATAGGTGATGAGAAGTGGTTTCATGGCTTGCACGGCCTTCTGACCCTTGAATTTTTCCCTCTGGGCGGCCATCATTCAAAAAGGGCATGTATGTATGAACATTACTATAAGTTTTCGGATAGATGACACTTTCAAACTGATGATGAGGTGTAAACCGTTTGTTTCTGAATCATCCTGTATAATTGAAACTGTCAACATTCGTTATACTCGAAAGCTTTTGATTAGGTACATTATCATGATTACACATGACTAACGTCAAAGTATTAGCTAGTTAAGAAGCTTACAAGATCTCTAAATTTAGGCATTATGATTAAGTACTTACTGTTTAGTACACATGGAAAAATAACCAAAAAGTTTACTGTGGCTGCACGAAAATACAATGTTTCAGTAATATATAAAATAATTGTTAAAATTATAGAACAGATCCCCATACTCACAATCCTAAAATTATGGTAATTACCACTTGGTTGAACAAAATATTACTTACGGTTTGTAATGTATAAATAACGTGCAGTGTATTAAAGCTAAGGCCTTGAGGACTGAGTAAATTCCAACAACTCTCGATATTGTATACTTTTCTGTAAAATTGATCAATAATTATAATTGGTAATAAATAAATAATTTGCTTCATTACCATCATCATACTCTATATCAGGTGTAACATTATTTAAAAATGAACGTTTTTCAATATAACTTCGTATGGCAGTACCCAAATCAACAAATGCAACGAAGGCAATCCAGCCACGAAAAGCATACATTAATTTTCCATCCATAATTATCACCGACCACAAAAAATCATTATAAATAATTACTTTATTTATATATTTGATTGGTTTAAATCAATAATACTGCTGCATTGCACTTGTGACTTCCATTTATCTTGTCATTCACTTTAATTAGTAGCGTAAGGAAAAAATACAAATTACAGAAATTGGAATTTGGGTATATCACCTGTAAATAAAAATACTAACGAATCCCGTTAATACTAGGAACATCAGGATAACCTAGTGTTTATTTTCAACTCCAAACAAACAAGAGTTATACAGGAGTAGGAATGTTCGAAAGTCATACTGCAGAAACTAGATGGAGCAGCTCACCGCAAGAAAATTTGGATATAGGATGTTGCAATATCACTTTTTAGAATTTCTATTTGAATCCGAAAAATTGAGACTTCCTGCCACTAATGACTAATGGATTAGTTTGATAATGGTTATTCTATTTCTATTGTAAATAATCATTTCAACATTATCGAAATTTGGGTCCATTTTTGCATTAGGCGACCGCATATCAATCTTGAGATGCTTCTCCATATTCTTCTTACTAATAATAATAATAATATAACGTCGTTGGTGGGGCTTGAGATGGTTCAGTGACCAAGGGGGCGTGTAACACCAGGATGGGTTTGGACATAAAAATCGAATGCTCAACCCAATGTGTGTGAAAATCCAAACCAAAACAACCCCATCTAGTGCTTGTGATTTGCAAGGCGAGAGGCGACCCACAATAGAGTGGATGAAGCGTAGCAACACAGAGCTTTGGCTAGAATTTCACTTAGGGCGGGAGGTCAAGATGAGGAACCTATCTCGATCATTTGGGTCAGGCTGCCGACTAGATTTAGCTTTTGAAGGATTGATGAGAACAGATTGCCTAGTAAAAGATAGGCCGTTTCTTATAATGACTTACGTTGAAGCGATTCTCAGCCTATTTGCTACTGATCTTGCGAGATATACTTTCCTGATACACCTGGAGTCTGAATATAACCTGGCCCTTAGAAGAATGACATTTCTACTATTCAACATGGCTAATATAATAAAACTAACATTACTACAGAAGAAACGTCCTAGGACTCGAATCAATATCAGTTGCAAGTCGTAGATTTTGAACGAAAGTAAGGATAGCGCATCTCCTGCACAGAGAAGAAGAGGAAGAATGATACAAGAATAGGTCAACTGGCTATCGCTATCCGCTCTAATCCCAGCACCTTCTGCAGCGAAGGCTCTACCCAGAGACAGACTCCCAGACTCAGGGCAGGTCGTAGGCGAACGGGAAGAATAAATAAATACTCAGGTGGCGCCTACAGCTATCCTCAGAATTTTGCTCTAGATAACCTGCAGTCCCCCAATATCTGTTGCCTCAGCATGCCCCCCCTCCCCACGGAGGACCGACAATTGTCATACACCGTTCTACTTCTCTCTACGACTGGAAAGCACTTGGTTTCCAACCTCTACGGTATTTTGTTTCCAAAAACGATCCTCTATTTGGTGAAGAGGACAACAGGGCCCTTTTCGGTGTGGACTGCAATTTTCTATCTGCTTTATGTAAGACTCCATCTTAGACAAAATTCCGTGGTTCCAAACCTTATCTTACCGTATGTTGGGGGCCTTTTGTGAACGCCCTGGTCCCCATACCGTCCCATCTGGGAATAGAATAGTCTGTGGGATTACATATACCACACAGCCAAATAGGAGATTCAGGCAATACTCACGAAAGAGCATTGCAGACACTGGTCGAAAAGTCCAGGACAGAGTAATTCCAAGAACTTTCTGGAAACCCCAAAGCGGGGACTTCAGCAGCGTCCATCTTAAAGTTAAGTAGGACGAAGATAAAACATGCGACGGGGACGGAGGATGTTCACAGACGATGTCGTCTGAACAAACAACCTGAATGCATAATATGGGACACTGACCGATAGCCTGATATGCAGCGGTTTTGGTGAGGATTATTTGCCAATGTGAGGCATTCACAAAGGCAAGGGAACACCTACTTGGAAATGAAAACATTACACGACGAATATTCTCCCTACTTACTAAAATCCTGAATTTTGTTAAAGATACAGGCATTCTTGAAGGGTAGACAATAGATCAAAAGGTTGCAGTGCAGGAACCAACCCTTGTATAAATAATAATAATAATAATAAGGTTTAGAATTCTTAGGGATCGTTATTATTGGCCTTGTAATACCAGAGTAGGCCTTTCGCTGTATAATAAGTATCTGCGTATATGTTACTTTTTGGTGAAGCTCTTATGCCACCACACACCAGTGACGCATACTTAATGACTGGTTTATTCATCATAGTGTATATGCAGTGGGCTATTTTTGGAGATATAGAGTCCACTTGCTACGGAACGCTGAGCACTGAATTAATTGTACTGTATCAAAGGGGCGTTAAAGACTGTGTCATTATTGTTATTATTATTATTATTATTTATTATTATTATTATTATTATTATTATTATTATTATAGTATTTGGTATCCTTTTTAAAAACAATAGAGGAGACCCTACATATACACTGACCTTACAGGTCAGTGTACATATAGTATAACTTATTTTGGTACACTGGGTATGCGCTTCTATTCTGAATTTTGTTTTTGTTGTGATTCACAAGAATGTCTATGTTTTTACAGGGTAAGTACAAAACATGTTCATTAAATGGCCGCGAAAGGATAGAGCGTAAATATTTTTTTAGTTTATATAACTATTTTAATATAGCAAAGAAGCGTTGAATGGTAATTACTTAATTAGTTTTTGGTAAAAGATAATAAGGCAGTGAGGAGTATTTAAGAGGGTTTACAGTTCGGGTTACCTTTAAAGTTTTATTTACAAAGTTGTAATCCATTTAAACTTTAAATTCCCTTCATTGACCTTGACAAGTAATTTCCCTCCATTTACAAACGCCATCTGCGTGAAATATGGTGGATGTTTAGTTTGTTGTAATCCTCAAAGAAGAAGTTTTTCTATACAAAAATAATGTATAGAACACCAAAAAGATCGAGAATTCAATCAGAAAATGATACAGTATTACACGTTATTTCTCCTAACAATAAATCTTTAACAGGTACCCCACATTCCATAGATCAACGGCCGGTTAACGGTAGTGTTAATGAAAATCTTGTGTCTCCAAGCGAATCAAGAAGGGGACGTCCTAGGGCCGAATTTTTGAATACTTTAATTTTGGAAGGAACAAGTTCGCCCAGTTCTATTAAGTGCACTTATTGTGGAAGGGTATTTCCGAGGGAGAAATCTTTACAAGCACACCTACGGACACATACAGGTATGTTTACTTCCTGTTCAATCTTTTGCCAATATTTAATAATTTTAGGTGAACGACCATACGTTTGCGATTATCCACGTTGCTCCCGCAGATTTACACAATCGGGACAATTAAAAACTCATCAACGATTACATACCGGCGAAAAACCATTTATGTGTACCGCTTCTAATTGTGATCGTAAATTTACACATGCAAATCGTCATTGCCCGGAACATCCGGATGCTCAATTACGTCGTTTCACATCATCAATTTCGTTGTCTAATGAAAAGATTGATGACGAAGATCATTCGACAGCTGTTCAAAAATGGTTGAACAATAAAAGGTTTGTTTGCATTTTACACGTTTATTAATTTGCTACATAATGCACAGCACCTTTAGTTATTACTTAAATTAGTTTGCGCAAATTCTAACCTAAACTTGTGGATTTCTGTTTCACTCCTATACGTACATTCTCTTCTTGATTCGTGCCTCGTAGAGGAAGAATGTATCAAAATCCAAATATGGCTCGATTTTGTTGATGCCGGACACAAACCTTTCAGAGGCCTCTTCCAAGCAATGGTTTGAAAAAAATATTTTGGATCTCTTAATAGCTGAGCAGCTGCTGTCAGGTTGGAGCACGATCGCTTTTTGTCCTAGGCTTACAGAGATTCTGCAGCCCTGTCCATTGCTTCCGTACACTCCACAGCCAGTACCCTTAGTGGTTTTGGATCCATTAATAGTAACTGTTTTGGGTATCCTCTCAGTTATCATGCTGAGGTGTTTATCTTTGAAAATTTCGTCGAACACTTGCATTGTAAGCTTTTCATTCGACATTCGACCCCCATGCCAGAACCATATGAGTTGTTCGATTTCATTAATTGGTTCTTCTGTCCTAAGGTCTCTTCTCAGGAACCTCATTGTTGGCTTAACTACTTTTGTTTTTATCTTTTTTTTTGTATTTGTCTTGGTAATGTTGTTTCATTGTACTAAAAATGTTTCCAGCTCGTCCCATCTTTCACATGTGTTCTTGTCCAATTTACCAGAATAATTGTTCCTAGGCTGTTCCTGAGCTTTGGACTTTTAAACTGTGCCCTTTTTCCATGCTTCGCACCTGTAAGTGACTATTGGCCTCAGTACGGTTTTGTATATTGGGAACCTTTGCTTTTTGGGATACAAACTTCGATTTCAAAATCAATGCCAGTGCTCCTGCAGCTTTGTCAACTCTCATCATTCTCACTTTTAGTTCTTCTTTTTTTTGTTCTCTGTTATTTGTACTTTTAGATATGTGAACACCTCTGTCCATTATTAGTCATTCTTTCGAACCGATCTATCTTTAAATTCTCCTTTTGTATGATACTTTGCTGTTTCTTCATCACCATGTACTTCGATTTAGCTCCATTGATTTTAAGGCCCACCTATCTCGCTTTTTCGTCTAGCTTTTGTACTAATTTTATCAGGTCTTTCTTTTTCTGCGTTGTATAGGCTAGCTAGATCATCTGCATAAGCTAGTGTCCTACACTTATTACGCTTCCTGTTCTGTAATCACTCCATTCAATGTTAAATTGTGGACAATGGGTCCCCTTGTCTGGACTCCTTTTTCTACTCTGATATCTTTTGTTAGTTTGCCCTTCCATCTAATACTGGCCTCCGTATTCTGTAATGTCATCCGTACTAATTTAATAATTTCTTAGGTACAGCTTGACACACGAGAAGTTGTGGCTGAGTTAGTCCCGCCCACAGTTGCGCAGTAAAGTAGGAATTTCAATTTAACGACCCCGCTATCGCGCATCTTCTTCAATTCTCAGCCGCAACTTCTTGTGTGTCGAGCTGTATGTTTAGTTCCTCCATTGTCCTATACAGGGTGTTCCTAAATGTCATGCACATACGAAAGGGGGCGATTCTTTGGCTTATTTCTCCCCCAGAACTTTTTTACGATGGGCCACTGGTGGATTCCATAATAAAAAATAAATCGTCTGTTTTAATTACAAACTTTTTTGTCTCTTGTCGTTTTTTGTGTCTGCCACCGTTACTGGAGATAAAATTTAAGAGCGATTTTCTGTAATTAGCGAGATGAAATTAATATTTTTAAAATGATCTAGTAGCAATAATTTATTACAATACAAAAAAAATAAATAACCATAACAAAGAAACTATATTACAACAATAATTGTTGCAAATGATCTCCATCAACAGTTATAAGAACAACGAAAAAATCTTCAAGTTTCAAAACCCTGTAGATTAGTAAGGAAGCATTTGCGGACCTATATTTATATAAATTTTTAGTTATGAAATAAGCCAAAGAATCACCCCCTTCCGTATATCATGACATTTAGGAACACCCTGTATATCTCTTCTCTTTCTAGTGAGTCATATGCTTTGGCAAAGTCGATGAAGGCTATGTGGATTTCTTATTAAATTCTCGGCACATGTCCTGGGTTTCTTTTATGATGAACAGTTGATCTGTGACTGAGCGATTTGGTTGGATCTTCTTTCCATATCATTCTTATTAAGTTATGTATTTTTTTTCTTAGTTCCTCTCCGTATTTGATTAATTCACTTTTTAACCCATTTTTTCCTGGTGATTTTCTGTTTCTTAGGTAATATCTTTTCTTCCTCTTCTTGTAGATGTTCTGGACTATCCCTTTTATTGTCTTCTCCTTTGCTGTCTTTTTGGGGTTTTTCTTCATTTCCATTTAGCAGCTCTTGGAAGTAACTTCCCCATCCTTTTAGTATTTCGTCTTCTTCTCTTATTCCTTCGCCCCTCTCCTTTTTAAAGGCGGTTGGTGCCTGATGGTAGCCTCTTCTAGTTTGTTTTGCCTTCTCGTAGAAATTCCTTATCTTGCCTCTTATAATATTCTTCCATTTGTTCTATTCGTTTCTGCCACAATTTCCTCTTTGCTTCTCTGTAAGTTTTCTTGGTCCGTTTTCTTTGCTTATTGTACTCTTCTATGTCTGCTCGTTTGTAGCATTTCTTTTCTTGCTTCCACTTTCTTTTCCCCTTCTTTTTCACATTTTTTGTTGAACTATCTGTTCTCTGTGTCTTCTTTGTACCAGAGGTTAATATTCTTTTTGATTTTTGAACGTTTATTTCATATTTATCTTCAATAGTTCTTCAAGGTTATGGTGTAAATTTTCCTCTTTTACTGCCATCAAAGCCATATCATCTGTGAATTATAAGTGCGGTGAGTTGCGTTGGTTTCATTTGCCAGTATCCCAGTGTTCATTTCTTCATCCTTTCTGTGTTCTTCGTCCAATGCCACTGAAAATAGAAGAACACTCAATTCACATCTTTGTTGGATTCCTGGTCTTGTTACAAATTCCTTGGACACCCTTCATTGTTCTGACTATATTCGTGTTATCTCTGTACATATCTTTTATTTTTTGTATTGTATTTGCGCCATCCCTCTTCATTGTGACACCTTTTCTTCAGATTCTTTCTAATGACTTCTTTATGTGGGATTCTTTATTTCTGTTAATTGCTATCTCACCCACTTCTTTTCTTTGATGATAAATATGAAGTCTTGTGTGTTTTTCAATAATCTAGCAAATACTTTCTCTGGAACACTTGATAGAATTATGCCCCTGTAATTATTGCAGTTTTGCGTATCACCCCTCCCTAATGACGGTTTTCAAGTCCTTTGGTATTATGTTTCGAGGTAAACAACTTTTATATTTAAAATACTCTGAAAATATCTCTGTGGGTGATTTCAAGGTGCACATTAACAAATGTTTTGGGTTGTCTTGACACTCCAGTAGTTCTTTTCGAACATTCTGCTAAGAAGTGTGACGGAAATTATGATTTAAAACAAATTTGAATCATTCAAGTAATCTAAATGGGCATAACGCGTGTATGCAAATGTTTTACTTAAACGGTGCAAGTAGTGTTTCCAATCACAAAGCGATGAGTACATAAAGTTGTTTTCGTCAAGTGAACCCTTTAGTCAATATCTATAAAATTTTTTCTTCTAAAATTGAACTGCATACGGTGGTGTTAGATGAGATGCTCATTTGTATAATTTTTGTTAAATATTCACCATTATTGTTAGTTATGGTTTCCTTTTGCCAAAACGATAAAGATGACATTTTGACATTTAATTAAGACACCCAAAAATAATACTTCATTTGTTAATGTTTTCGTCTTTTACAGTTTATTATTAAGTTTATTGTAAAAATGTGTGTTACAAGTATGAAATTCCACAATTTCTTTTATGCTAATCAATTATTCAACTTGTCAATCATACGTTGTGTGCCTTTATCTTTAGTGTTGTCTTTATTTATCGTCTGACTTGTAGAAATAGTGTCTGAGACCATCGTATTGATTTTATTTGTTGAAATTAATAATTTTTACAAATGATTCTTATTCACAGAATATACATAATACAAAAAAAACAAAAGTACATAATGATTAATGAATATAATAAAACCAGCCTCCTCCTCTCATTCCTTAATCCCTTTACTTACATTTATTTCAAATTGGAATGTAACAGCACCTTTTATACGATTCACCCCTAAACTTAGAAATAAAGTACAACTTTACAATTAACTTTAACAAAAATCAAACACATTTTTTGCTTCCACCTCCTCCATCCACCCTAAGCCCTTTTATCTGTCTCGCAGTATAACTTTCCAATTCCCTCTATTCTCCCTCAGTTCCTCGCAGTGTTCTCCCACCTTTCTCCGCACATTCTTTACCTTCTTTTCACATCCTCCCACCAGTAGTGATTGGTCGCCTTCTCATTCCCGCACCCATTAGTCTTTTCTTTTTTGTGCTCAGACCGTCGCTTAAATATTTACAATGAGTATATTGTGGAATTTCTTTTGTATGTGACACATTGAATTGGTTCCTACTTTCCTCTTGTGCCTAAGTTGCCGTTGTATATTATTGAATCTCACGCTTCAATTTCATCATTTTTATCATGGGTCGACCATTCTTCACTTCATTTCTCTAGTTGTTTAATATTGTTCTTGTGATATTTCCTCATTTGGTGTTCTTTGGCTGTATATTCTTGAAAAGTGTTTAGTTTCTTAGAGTTGTTTAGCTGTTCTGCTAATCCCTCCATGGCTGTTTCCTGTTTCTGTAATATCTGTTACAGTGTTTGTTATCAGTTTATTGTATCTTATGTAGGATTTCTTTCCATTTTTTCTTTCTTCTTTCAACTCCTTGTATAGTATTCTCTGTTCTATGGCATTTTTGAGTATGGTTCTTCTATCTGTATAGCCAACCCCTCCTCCTTCATTTGCTTTTGATATTGTGTTTCTAATATTTGCTGTTTTTATTTCTATTTGTACGGATCTCACTATTTTGACTTCTTTTTTCTCAATGAAGATGTGGTAGTTTTTCTTTATTATAAAAGTGTTCCATAGCAAAACATAGTAACTGTAGTCATTTAAAGAAGGGATCTTGAGTCAAACGTTTTTACTTATTTAAACTTCTTGTTGTAGTTCTACAACAAAACCAACTAAGCGAAAGTCAATGAAATTTTCTCATAACTTGGAAAATGAAGAGAACGAAGGTGTATACATGCAAAGTAGGGATCATAAGTTAACTTTAATGGATTCAGAAAGCTCACATAGTAGTAAAACTTCATCCCAGGGTTATATTGGAGATGATAACGTAAGTGATTATGAAGGATTTTCAAGCATACAACCTTCGAATGTACAATCAAATTCCGTCCAATTATATACATCACACGTCAATATTTCCGAAGTGTCACGAACTCAAAAATCTAATATAACCGAAAATATTGAATTGCCAAAAAAACGTTGGTTACGAGAGGCCGTTCAAGACCAACAAAGATGGGACGCTTCACAACATTTGGCTCGTCCCATTAATTGGGATGAAATTAATCTTGTCGAATATGAAAACCAAAAACGTCCTACAGTTTTAATGAGAGTACAAGATCATGGTGCGACAAAAGAAGTCTCGAGGGCAGACATGCAAACTGCTATTGCTTTGGTGGAATTAAAGAACGGTGGACCATTACACCATCGACAATACTAACACATTTTTTACTTAGTACAATGCCTCAAGTTTAGTACATATTTCTTGAATGTGATAATGGTGCATATGATGGTGGTGACTTAGTCACTCAAATCAAACAGTACCACATTATAGCTTCTCTTACAATGCAAATTTAAGAAGTTATTTTATAGAAAGTAAATCCCTCCACAGTAGCTATTAAGTTTAAGTTCATACTGCATGCATTCTCACTCTGTGGTGCCGGAATATTTTGTTTGCAAGACTGTGCAATTGGCCAAATGTGTGAGATTGCTTATACGATTCCTGCGCAACAAATTATTATTAATCATTTTATACAACGGTCTTCCAATAATGCACTCATTTCATTGGTAGCTTCGATAAATTTTGCGCTAATCGATATACATACTGTGATCCGCTTTTTATATATTTGTTATTTGTAATTGTCTCGGAACTGATGATATTTTATTTTACCAGAGCAGATATTCTCTTCCAAAGAATGTGTTCTTCAAATTTGAATGGTTATAATGCAATTTATCACTATTTTATTATATTATTTGTAGTTATTATAGATTATTATATACTAGTATTTTTAAGATTTTGTTTACTATGTAAACAGGTTTATAGTGTCCACCGAAAAGTCTGCACCGTATGGACATTTTTTTATTGTGCAACCTAGACGAGAAGGGTTTATTTTTGTTTAGTAGATTTGCTCAATGTAATGTTAAAATCGAATCAAATTAAAGTCAAATAAGAAAAAAATTTCCATATTGCACAGACACGTACCTACTGTATATTACATTTTGATACATTACTTTTTTATGACTGACATTACTTTGCATTTGCTTCATATTTTATTGATTACGAAATCTTTTATCTATTTGTTTCCCGCAATTTATTTTACTCAAGTGATATAGTTGTCGTCAACACATAGATGAATTTTTTTAGTCAGTTGGTTGACGCCAAAACTTACAGACAATTTTCACCACCTCATGAGTCACCTCTATTAATAAACACTAACTCTTAGTCGAGTAATCTTTTGTTAATTTATTACATCTTAGCTACTATTGATAATTTAATGGAAAAACTTTTATATATTGTTAGTATTTATAAAATATAAAATTTTGCCATAATTCTTGTTTCTGTTTTCTATTAATTGTATCACAATTTCTTCATTAATAATATTGATTCTTCATTACACTTATAGTTAAAAATTGAATAATAAACATCTTAGATTGTATATAAATTAAAAAATATGTTTACTAATTTATAGAATTTTTTGTTATACCATGTAAATTGAAAAGGTGAAACCAATGAATTAAAAAAAAGCTAACTTTGCTACGCTTTCTGAGACTGCTAATTTTAATCTGATAAAACTACCTTACTTCTTAATACAACATTACGATATTTAGAAATATCGTAATAATAGCTTGCCTATCACTAAGGACATGTAACTATTAACGTTTTCATTATCCTTATTATGAGTCTTGTTAAAAAATCAATAAAAACTATAGGAAGGTAATTTACACTGAATCGAAAAGAAAAATTGTTGTATGCGATAAAGTGGTATCACCTTCTTATTTTGTTGAAATTGGACTTTTGTTATTTTAAAATTGCAACTGTTTTATTGAAGAGAAATGCTCATGTACATACGGTACAACTTCGCTATTCCGAACAGAACTCGGAAAAATACAGATTTTTTAACTTAAAAACAGGAGAAACAAAAAGACGTTTGTGAAAAAAACGTACATTTACATATTGTTATAACTAATTTACACACATTTAAAAAGTAAAGTTAGTCATTTTTTTCTGATGAAGGGCATTGAATCGACTTGGGAATTTAATGTTCGGCCATCAATATGTTGATATGATTCATGAAATCCACCTATTCCGAAGTCCCGCTAAACTGAACAGGGTTCGGTCCGAATTAGTTGGGAATAGCGGAGTTGTACTGTATTTTAAATTTACACTAGTTCTTACTGTCTTGTAATTGTTCGACTGGGAATTATTATAACAAAAACCTTTCATACATTCATATATTTCTTGTCAATCCTTAACTGTCCTGTAAAAATTCTAAATACAGAAATGGATACGATTGATTATCTTTGTGATATCTTTATAAATCATAACTAAGTTTCCAAACATATTGTGTAATTAAAGTATAATAAATAACCAAATAATTAGTATAATAAACATTCACGCACCAACGCAGGAAAAACAAATAGACCACAAAGAGGAATTCTATGAAGCACTAAATAGAAAATACAAAATATTCCAAAATACGATTTAAAAATGATTATTGGGGATAGTAACGTCAAAATAGGGTAAGAGATAGTCTTCCAACCAACCATAGGGAAGTATAGTAAACATGAGGAAACTAACGAAAATGGTAGATTTTTGATGGATTTTGCTATGGAATACAATATGAAAATAGTAAGTAATTTCATTGCATATAGGCAATTTTAAATACTTCGTTCCGAAATAAAATTTATGAATGCATATTTGGAGGGAAATTTGTACAACGAAGCTACTATGATTGGAGTGGTAAAATCATAGCGGATAAGATGGTTGGGTCACTTAGTACGAATGAGCAAAGAAAGAGTGCCCATTAGGATATTGAAGATGAATATGAGCGGTACGAGAAGAAGAGATACACAAAAATCTAAATGGATTATCAAGAAATGGGTGAACTAAGCTGTAGACCGAAAGAAATGGTACAGGATAGTTAAACAAGTCAAGTTTACACACCTTTTTGGGCAAAATAATAGGATTATTGAGACCATGGGTCTCATTGTACCATTGACTTTATACACAGTCAATGATTGTTCTTTGCACAAAAAAACCTGCTTTAAGGTGTAGTATGCCTTGCAATGACACTCTGTATAAAATGGGGTTTCTTTCTTCTTAAAACCCCTGTAGCTATGTACATGTCTTTCCATTTGACAATTACTACATTTATGGTGACAAGCACAAGAAAATGGGGTTCATAATGGAACACACATTATGAAGACGAAATGAGATTTTTGCAATGGGTACTGCAAGAGGTCTGACTCCACCAAGGAGGAACAGCAGGGAAAATTGGTATCTTAAAAAACTGAAGAGGGTTATACAGAGACCGTGAAGATCTTGGAGTTCGTACTTCAATCACGCAATCAAAGTCCTGGTGTCAGGGTAGTGTCAACACTGATAAAGTGCAATGTCAAACTAAGTAGTAGGAACATTATACTTTCTGACACATGTGTTATACAAAACAAAAAACTGGTATTTGAATATCTTCAGATGCAATAGAAAAGGACGTATCATAATATGCAACATTTTTATTCTACAAATAATTTAAAGTCAGTTTAATGACAGACTAGATTTTGGTTTAATTGTTATGGTGGAACCTTAGTTTCAATCCGTAAACCATGAATGACTTTTATTTGTTTACTAAGTGCTGCATATATTGCTTTATGTTGTTTTACGACTGGTAAACCTTTAAATGAGTTACATTCTACATAAACTGTATACATTGCTCCACAACCTCCGGAAACATCCTTAACTTCAACTTCATTAGCAGTGGGAAATGTTTCCTTCAATATATTTTCCAATAATTCCTCAGATGTTCCGTTACTGGAATTTTCACCTCCATGTGAATGCTTAACAAAGTCCTAAAATCATTATTACGTAAATGTTTTGGTAAGTACTCCTTTATCTTACATATTTGATACTTAAAGCTTTTCTATACGATTTTGTTACGGAATTTGTTAAAGATTTTATGAAATTGTTCATTTTTGAAATGTTTATAACCTTTAAAGTGTCAACTGTCAAAAAAGGTGGAAGTGTTCCAATGAATCATGGTGCAATGTACCATAGAATAGAAGTGTTCACTTTTAATCTGATGGGTATGGGTCACGTCACACGTCACGTAATAATTAAACTTTTTGCACATATCAAAAATAACGAAACATTCACAAGAATGTTGTTGAAGGTAATCGGACTAAAAAAGCTGACGTGTTGCAGTCCCATTACGGTTTTAAGGTCACTTCATAAGGTGATATATCATTCGGATGTTACACAAGACTCCTATACTATTTACTATACGTCCATAATTTACTCTGAAAAGTGTGGTATTTGGTGCAGCTGATTGTCCAACAGCTCACCATTTCCTATTAACACCTTATCTGTTCGTCAGCACCGCCTTTCCCTATTTACATCTTGGAGAGGCGAGTTTGAACGTCATCCTGGTGAAGTTGACATAGGGTGCGACGACAGTTACAGCTAGTTTCTATTCTGTCCCAGGAAGTTTGGTCTATAAGGACAAACAATATTTGTCCCTTGTTATCTTGGTTCCTGTCCACAATTCGACAATTGCTGGTTGAATACCATTATTTTAGATTTCGATCCATCTCAGGATCTTTTTCAGTTCCTCTCCGGTACCGGGAAGACATGTTATACCCATATGGATGTTAAAAGTCCTTGACTTAAAGGTATCGAAACTATCCTCCCGTACCACACAGCTATACTAGCTATTTTACTTATAGCTCCGATATCAACGCTGCCTCCTTCCCAGAGCTCGTATATATAAGGGGAATTAGGCAAGACCTTGACATTCAAACGCAGTTGGAAAAACCAACGAGGGAAACCATGCACACCCGTTATAGATCGGTATGGACTTTGAATATATAATATTCAAAGGTGAATATTTGAGAAAAAGTGGAGTCTATCATCCATCATTACATATTATGTAGTGGATCGAAATACAAGAAGATAAAACTAAATACAGGTACCTACCTAATACATACAATTTAGGGGATAAGTGAGTCAGATCGCCCCTCTAGGATAGACAGTCGCTTAATTGCCTCGCCCAGAATTCGAGTGAGTGACCTACCTTAATACCTCTGCTATTCAACATAACCATTTATAGTTTTCAGACGCAAGACTAGCAACATATGGCCTCTCCTCTCTCACGTGGAGGCAGAAACAGAACGGCTTCCATGAGGGTTGTTCACATGGCGCCTGTGCACGCAAGGTGCGCTACTAATCTTTGCACGTGATTAACTAAGTGCTATGGTTGTGGATCGATAATAGAACATAGGTCCAATGACAGCAGTGTACAGCCTTTGGGGATGGGCCCCAAAGTCTTCGGATCGCGCGGCGACATTGACAGAAAGCCCTATTTGCTTTTTCCTCTTTGAGCTGGATATGCTTAGGTACTCCAATTCAGTTTGTTGTCAAGTGTGATGCCTAGATACTTCACTGACTCTGAAAATTGATGGTGTTTTTGGAAGAGGAGGGGAGCTCGAAGACCCCCTAACGTTTCTTTTTCTTGTGAAGAAATCTCCGTTTTTGTCGACTGAATGGGCAAGAAGTGTTCCTTACACCATTCTTCGGTTATTCTGAGAGCTAATTGTATAAGACTGCACAGAGTAGCACAGCTTAAAAATATACTGTTCTGCTGCAGAAGAAGGATTGGAATATATATGGGGTAGAAGATGCAAACTGTCAACAAATCTGCATAATAATGCAACAGCATTTCAGGCAATCAACACCTCAAATTCTATTGGAGAGAAGTTCTATCAGTATATAAGAGACTCTCAATAGTAATTTGCAATCAATTAGTCTTAATGGTTTTGGTGGTACAAGTGATGAGCTCTCTAGAGGCTAATGTTAATTGGAGTTGACTCAAAACCTTAGTCAGCTAGCAAACACAATTTAAGTCATAGATGACCCATTAGGCAAAGATCAAAACATGCCTTTTATAGGACTCCAACCGGCATATGCAATTGTACATGAAATGACAAGGAGAGAAATAAAAACAAAGGTAAAGATGTCAGGAGAACTATACATACCTTCGGTGAAAGGAAAACCAAAGCCCTACTAAGGGCGCTGGAAAATCCACAAGGAATTCTCCTTAAGAAACCAGGTTCTTTGGAAAAGGACATTACCAAAAGGTTTGTTCAAGAAGGAAATTTGTTTACATCAACGCTCAGAGAGCATAATAGGCACCTACACCTACAAGAAATAATAGTATGTATAGTATTTTACGATGAGGCTGCCTACTCTAGTATCTAAATACAAGCTGGTCATATAATTAGGTAGGTACATTTAGCATCAAAACATTCTTATCAAAATGAATTTCATTCTCTCGACCTTATAAATGTGTAACATTATTTAATCAGCAAAATTTTGAACAAAGGACTATTAGAAATTATTGATACTTTATTTATTACATGATGAACACATTTTTACATTTATGGACAGAAATTTCTTGCAAAGGTACAGTAGAATTTAAGTCGCTTACATTATTCAATGATAAATCGCACTCCAATAATTTTTCTTCAACACCCCTATTTACTTTTCCAAGTACACGGCCAGTATGCTTAATAATGTGAGGAGTAGTTGGAAGATGACGTTGAATATTTAATGGCAACTTTAATGATTGTTCAGTTGATTTTACAACCTTACGTGGAGGAGCATAGATGATTTGCGGTAAAGTATCTTCTTTATTATTAGTATCGCTCCTTGATGGTTTTTGAGTGGGAAATAAATTTTTCGGAGACGACAGCTTTAGGGGTACATTTTGTATTTGTGGGACATGGGGCGAATTTTTTATATAAATCGCTACTGGACTTACAACGTCTTTAAACTTCCACGTTTTGGACGTGGTGGGGGTGTTTCTCTCCACATTCTTTTTTCTAGTAACTGGTATTTTTGATGACAACGGTTTCTTGAAAGAATCCATACCAACTTGTACTTTCATTTCTGTATTGTGTATTTCTGGTATTTTTGGATCTAATCCTTGTTTTAAAAACATTTCCATTTCCTCTAGTGTATCATTAAACTTCATACTTTCCTCTTCTGTATCTGTAGAAGTTAAATTGCAGGTACCAAACTCATCATCCAGTTGCAGTATAGAACTTCCGTTTAAATCTGAATTTGATTTTAAAGAACTGGTAGTCAAATTTTGATCCTCACACAAATCCTCATCATCCGATATAATAATGACACTGTCAGTAAACAATTGAATTATTCCCTTTTTATTGTCACACTGTACATCATCATTGCTAAATTGTAACACGTGAGATTGTGGCGTATATGTAGTAGATGGTGAGATATCGTTCTTATCAGGATATATTATAAGTGATGGATAACTTGAATATTGATCCATAGATGAATCTGGATTATCGTCACTCAAATTAGACAAATTCATTTGTTTCCACAAATGTAGTTCAGGATAATCGAAGTAGATATTTCGTGATGGCATCAGATCACTAAAATTTACATTTAAAACGTTGTATTTTGGGACAAAGCTATTGATAATTACCCGATTGAGGCCCTTCTTTGGATAATCGCAGGAGATTTTTTTGATCGAAAGGGCTTTTTTTATTTCTGCAAGTGTAAGTGGTCCTGAAAAAGTATTGAATTTCGCTGAACCTTCATTTTCCATGACTTAAAAAATGGATTTATAGGTACTTCAATTTATAAATATTAAATAAATAAATAACCGTTATAACTATTAACTTTTAAAATGTATCTAAAAACAAAGTGAAGTAGTGGGGGAAACAGTTGCATCCTCCATACAGCGTTGTCGCGTTTATGCTGTACTGTCTGAACGTAGGTAATGAATTACGAATTTGTCCCTACATCCCTTTGATTTGTAAAACAATAAATACATTCTGGAGTAAGCAAAACTAATAAGTAGACACTAGACATAATCCACGCGCACTTAATTTTCATACTTGTTGATGCAACCCTGTAACGTCACACAAACAATCTTACACGTGAGATTTACCTAATGGTGCAGGAAAGCAAACGACTCTAATCGAATTTTTCTATGACTCTAATCTTCCCTTCCCGCCAGACACTCATAAAAAATATGGTGTACCGTCATGTTGTCTATATAGCATCCTCTACAAGATAGTATAGGTATTTTCTTTTTATACAGCCATAATTAAGGTTATAGTCAAAGTCATATTAATCATGTGATTGGAGCAATAAAGCTGGATTTATAGTGTCGGTATCGGTATGCAATAAGAAATAAGAAATAAGCAATAAGCAGTAAGAAATAAAAACGCATTTAAGCTGCATTTATAGTGTCGGTATCGGTATGCAATAAGAAATAAGAAATAAGCGGTAAGGAAATGAACTTATGGATAACCTGTATATCATTTATAGTAGAAATAAGAAATAAGCAATAAGCAATAAGAAATAAGGAATTGGTTCAATTTTATTTCTTACCGTTACCGTTACCGAATCGGCAACAGTCGTATACGATGTGAGCTTACGAGTTAAGAAAAGACAGATGACATCAATATAAATCAGGTGTTAAAGAAATATTTGAGTGAAATATCTCTTATTCAAGAATCGATGGGAAAATATGTCAGGTTGATTTTAATTTTACAATCGTACATTAGGTAACCTAAAAATCGTACCATAAACACAGTAATAATTTAAATTAAACACGCAATGCGCATGCCTACTCTGTTACCGTTAAAGAACTATAAATGCGTTTTTATTTCTTACTGCTTATTGCTTATTTCTTATTTCTTATTGCATACCGATACCGACACTATAAATCCAGCTTTATAGTTCTTTAACGGTAACAGAGTAGGCATGCGCATTGCGTGTTTAATTTAAATTATTACTGTGTTTATGGTACGATTTTTAGGTTACCTAATGTACGATTGTAAAATTAAAATCAACCTGACATAATATTTTCCCATCGATTCTTGAATAAGAGATATATTTCACTCAAATATTTCTTTAACACCTGATTTATATTGATGTCATCTGTCTTTTCTTAACTCGTAAGCTCACATCGTATACGACTGTTGCCGATTCGGTAACGGTAACGGTAAGAAATAAAATTGAACCAATTCCTTATTTCTTATTGCTTATTTCTTATTTCTACTATAAATGATATACAGGTTATCCATAAGTTCATTTCCTTACCGCTTATTTCTTATTGCATACCGATACCGACACTATAAATCCAGCTTAAGGCATCTGCATCACGTGACCCTGACCATATATTTCGCTTGGAGTACAAATACAAACATAACCTTTACTGCCTATATGATGTACCCTTTAACTGGTTTAAAAGCATAGAAAAATATGTTTAAAAGATTTATTTTGTTATTTAAAATGCCGTTTTGTATGGTAGTAAATTGTGGTAGAACGAGTATATGAGATGGACCTTTAGAATACCATCGAAATTTACCAATAATCGTAAAATAGATAATTTAGTGAGAGGAGAAAAAAGTTCACGTTGAGATCGGTATCGATACATGTCGCAAGTATCAATATAGAGAGACAGATCTCGACGTGTATGTGGAAGTATCAGTATTGCAGTCTCAGTATCAGCTGGTCTCGTTTGTCGCACTGCACTGTGACCGTGCGGCTGAGACATGTCTCGACGTGTATGTGCTGGTATCATATTAGGTATCGTAAAATACAGTAGTTTTGCATTTAGTTATTGCGGAAAATCGTGAATTTTGGGAGGACTTGCTCAATGCTTATAAATGCAAATAAACATCTTCGGCATCAAGCAATAATAATTTTGTCCATACTCCCTTTTGTTGACGATTTTCTTGAAGCGCTCTATTAATACTACTGATGCTATTACAACAGCTTGAGGAGGAACCATTTCACTTCTATATGAAAAACTCGAAATATGTATACATGTTTCGAAAACTAGTATCATTACAAATCTGTGTGAATGCAGATCTCCGTTCGAGACAAATCTCAGATACATGTATCGCTGCATGTTGCGATACACGTATCGATACCAATCTCAACGTGAATGGGGCCCTTAAAACTGCACCATAATAAGTATGTGGTTACCTTTCTTTCTTTTTGGTAACATGTCATGACTACTTGCTACTTTTTAATTACCACAATCGATATTTGAGTGTTATCGGTGTTGCACTGTTGGCACTTAACTCAGTCTGCTAGGTACTCTGTCATCGTGTCTTAAAATATAATTTAAAATAATGTTTATTAAGTATGATAGCTTATAGGGTGTGATGTAATACATAATGAAATGTAACACCTA
Organism: Pyrocoelia pectoralis; assembly: GCA_036250285.1. NCBI lineage: Eukaryota > Metazoa > Arthropoda > Insecta > Coleoptera > Lampyridae > Pyrocoelia > Pyrocoelia pectoralis. Next base: position 6,469,420 of record CM070082.1, read on the forward strand.
CAAATAAACCTCTTTAATTTGGGGCAAAGATTGTTGTAGCAAAGTGATCATACTAACAACGATGAACAAATCGAACCACCTTTTCTATGGAAAATTTAGATTTAGCATTACGAGAATGCAATAGAGAACTGTATGAACTGCGTGCAAAAGTGAATCAATTGCAGTTCACTGGGGAGTATTTTGTCAATAGTGACCAAAATACTCTGTATTATACAGGACCCCCTACTTATCAGAGTTTACAGTGCCTATATGAAATCGTCGAATCAGACATAGTTATTACACATGCATCTAAGCTTAGCAAGTTTCGGCAGTTAATTTTAGTACATATTCATAAAATTCCGTCTGAATCTTCCATGTGTTGATTTAGGAAATAGATTTAGTTGCAATCATACAACAGTATCTATATTTCGTAAAATTTTAGAAATAGTATATGAGAAGCAGGTAATTTAAATTAGGATAATATTCTACCATTGAGTAAATAAATTCTACTTTATCACTACAATCACTTATTAAATTTTATTGAATAAGGATCAATCTTTACAACACTTATTTTACTTAAATAACGACTGGACTGGAATGTTCGCCGTGACTGGAGGCACGCTAACGTGCCTGTAAATGGATACGTTAGAGGCACGTTAAACGTCATTATTATGTGTGACGTCATAAATGAACGTGTCGGCATAACCACAGCATAATAATATACAGTAAAACAACTCTCCAATATTTCCTTTGTTATAAGAAAGACAAGGTCAACCTGTGGCAGCCATATTTTAGTTTAGAATAGACGATTTCGCTGTATATTCAACCTTGAAAAGAAGAAGACAGAAACTCTACCATGTTGTTGGCTTACTTTAACATTATCGCCAATATAAGAAAGGAAAATAACTATTTCTAACTTATTTAATGAAAAACCCTAAGCATGTTTTTGAATTTTTTTGCGGTTTTTTCATAACCATTTCCATTCTAGTAGCTGTTTTGTTTCAATTTTTGCTTTTTTAATTGTTTACTTTTCAACTTTTGTTTACCCACCTATCTGTACACATTATACGGTATAAACTAAAAGTTGTAAACAAATAATCGAGGTTATGTTTATGTAAACAAGATCAAAGGGATCAAAGCAGCAAAAAGAAGGGGGAAAATATATGTAGTGTAATCAGGGCGACAAACATAACAACAAAATTATTAGGAACTTTTCGTAGCAAATGGTATAACTGATAAAAAAAGAAACCAAATATGGTAGAGTATATCTATTTCATGCTATCTTACAGTGAAATCGTCTATTGCAGGTCCGTAATAAAACGAAGAAATGTAAACAGAGACGTATTTTAAAAATTTGAAGGTTATAATGCACGCATGAAAAAAAATATTGCAAAGTTATCTTACGTTCCTTCATCCTTAAGGAAAATTGCAAAACCGCGTTTCACTATAAGTTTTATTTATACAATTTGTTGCTGCACAAACAACACCGCCCGGTTTACGTATCACAGTTAGGTACCTATTAACAACTTTAATAACTAAATACCGAATACTAACTAACTTATATGTACACTAAACTGATTACACACTTAAAATAAATAACGTTAAAATTACAACATTTAATAATTTTTCACTCCACCACTGCCTACTCGATGCTTACACAGAAATAAATCCTTTGCACGCTAATGACTTAAACTAAAAACATGGCGGACTTGAGCTGCGCGATGATGTGCGCAGTCTGACCCCCACCCCTTGAGTTATTTTACTGTATATTATTATGCTGTGGCATAACCAAATAAAATCAATTGTATTTGGCATAACTAAGGCATAACTGTTGAATGCAGGCACGTTAACTTTACGCTTGTATTACATAAGATGGTGTTCACAAAACACACACAAATGGTGTTGTACTGATTAAGAACTAAAGAAGTATAAGGTATATAAAAAAGTCTAAACAACACCTTTCTTTCAAAACAATACTTGTAATAAAAAATAATAACAGCTTTTTTTAAACAAAAAAATTCTTACATAAATATGAGGTTTTAGTGTTTCATTATCAAAACTCTCAAATTTAGGAACTTTGAAACTTAACAATACAAGGAACATTTGGATGCATTACAGGAAGAAATAATTTTTTTGTTTATGTGATGGCCATATACCTATGTTTAAATTATATAATACCTACACATTATCAATGATTTGATTATGTACCTATAAATGCAATTACTGCTTCAGGCTTCGGGGCAGTGTCCTACCGTGAAATGGGAATTGAACATTCCATCTTATAGTTTTATTTAACGCTACTTACAAAGCAGAAAAAGATATAAACAGCTTGTGGTTCGTTTAACCCTTATTTATTTGCTTTGGCTTTGAACCATCATAGAGAAATTAATAAATTTCTCTATGCTTTGAACATACAACATATGTTACTCTTTTATTTGTATATGCAAGAAATGGTAAGGGAAGGGCAAGAGGGTAAGGTTAACGACTAACGTGCCTGCAAAGTGCAATCTGGATCCACCGGCTCGTTCATTTATGACGTCACGCATAATACCTATGACGTTTTACGTGCCTCTAACGTATCCATTTACCGGCACGTTAGCGTGCCTCCAGTCACGGCGTATAATAATCACTGTAATTATCAATGATGAGTACCAAAAACACTATTCTGCTTTATACAAATCGTTTACTTGCTATTTTTGGTTATGTTTCGCAGTGGCGTACCGAGGGTGGGGCGGTGGGGGCGGTCCGCCCCAGGCCCCGTGTCGGCATAGGCCCCCAAATATGAAAATACTTTATTTTATTTTTTTAATAATAAAAAATTGGCCCAGGTCCTACGTCGTTATAGGCCCCCGAATGTTAGACAACTGCTTATACTTGTTCTAAATACAGTTAAAAACTGTCTAAGGTGGACGGGTGGACCCTGAGTTAGAGTAAGAAGGAAGCCTGCGTATTACCAATGTCTGTGTTTAGTCCCGTTTTTTCAGTACAGGAAACGACTCTTGTTTTCTTACGATAATAAGTAGAGCACTAAAAACTAAAAGAAATAGTGAAAACCGCAAAAAGATATCTAAACATTTTTGTTAATACCTTCGTTATAAATAGAGATATCGTTTTGCGGTTTTCACTATTTTTTTTAGTTTTTAGTGCTCTACTTATTATCGTAAGAAAAAATATATAATTTCATTTAACTTTTTAGAGATATTTAAAGAAATAGGGTAAGTTATAAATCAACGCCCTCTCGCAGAACAATGGAAAAATATATTGTTGTTTTATTTTTATAGAAAAATACTTCCCAAAAAGCTCTTTTAATCAAAAGTTGTTTCAGTAAAATCGGCCAAGCCAAACTGACACTACAAGCATTTTTCTTTTTCGGTGTAAAACCTTCCCCCACCACTTTATTTGACAGCTGTCAAAAAAATTGATGCAAGGTTTTTTATTCAAAAATTGCCATGACAATATTTTCAGGCCCACTTCATTGGGACTTTAAGCGAGAAAATTAAGCTTTTATGAACTATTATACCAAATACGCCCCCTAGCGGCCATCCTAGGAACTCGAAAATAATTTCCAGAGTTTTTTTATGGCCACATTTATAATAATAAAAAAATTTCATTGTTGTCAGATGAGCAAGTCCTGAGATACAGCCGCTTACCTCGCTTATTTGGCCACCCGGTACACAGCCAAAATACGTTTTTCGTGAAATAAATGACAAAAATATAGTTAAATATAGAAATAAATAAATCAAAACTTTATTTTTTAGACAATTTTAACGCCCTGTATCTCAGAAACAAAGAATTTTAGGACCTGTGTTTATAGGAGCAACCCACCTTAAAATCTGTTTTTCTACAAAATGTCAACGTCCTGATTATTAAACCTGAGACACCCTGTATATACCTAAAATAGAAATTATTTTGATTTTATAAAGATAACTTTCCACCATAAACAGATTTCCGTTTAAGGCGGAAACAAATTTTGTACCATATGGTTCCGGTTTATAGAGGTTTTACTGTAATAAAATACTTTTAATCGTGAAAATGTTTTCTATTTGTATAATTATTTACGAATTCAACTTAGGTTAAAGATTTTAGTGTCTGTCCGCTGTCACCCCTTCACCACGAGAAACAAATCGACTCGCCCGTTGTGGCTGACGTGGACGTATACTAGGTAGTTCACAATAATTCAGGCCGACAAAATATATATAGGCCCCCTCATCTAGTGCCGCCCCAGGCCCCCAACTGTGTCGGTACGCCACTGTATGTTTGTACTCCAAGCGAAATTCATGACGTCACATGCAGATGCCTTATAACCAGTGAACTCTTAGTATAGAGTTCACTGCTTATAACAAATACTTTACTACTATAAAGTATTTGCTTATAAATAAATTTGGAGTGAGTTGCGCCATAAGACATTTCTTGCGTCAGGTTAATATAAAACGAATGTTCAAGTTGACCTAAATGGAACATACTCGTTGAGCACTGAGGCACCCCTGGGGCTGACATAAAGGTTTTAAAACGAATAGGGTTAATGGGAACTGGGTCAAAGTTTTTTTTATAAAACGAATGGTGTATAATTAACGTAAGTCAACCACAAACTCTAAAAAAAAATAGCTAGTGACTCAACCAAGCCCATATACACCATGTGCTTGTTTAGTTGACGTTGACAGTGTCCACAAAGGTTCTTTCTTGATGGAACTGTATAGAAACGCGCTAGACTGCGTGATGGTTAAGTTAGTATTAATGAAAGAGACGGTTTAGTACTACAAAATACTTGTTTTGAGGTCAGTTAATCTACCCCATTGAGTTTCTGATTACCTTTTGTTTCATCAGTATGCCCTTTAACTTATACGAACTCGAAGGTATTGCTGTTTACTGGTAATTTTGCGGTAGGGTAGTGTCTACAGAGTTATCATTTGAAATTCTGATTTTTTTTGTTTTCTGCGTTGTCCATATAAGAACTTATATTGCATTGTTATTTCTACTAGTTCTGTCTAAAAGACAGTTATAAATTTACTTTTAGTAGTTGGGTGTAGGGGTGGGCAAAATACATGCACTAACGTATTTCAAATACAAATTACAAAATACTCCTAGAAATGTATTTGAAATACAAAATACGAGATACTTTTATATTATTTTTAAAAATACAAAATACAAATACAATATTTGAAATACAAAAATACAAAAATACCTATACGCATACGGGGTGTTTCTTTAGGAGATTTAGTTAGACGTTTCTAGGAAATTTTTATAGGTAGGTTCTTGAAAATGTGTTCTTATAAGTCACTCTGAACCTATCGTTAACATTGTAGTGGGCAAAATACATACATTAATGTATTTCAAATGCAAAATTCAAAATACTCATAAGAGAGTATTTGAAATACCAAATACAAAATACTTTAGGGAAAAATCATCAAATACAAAGTACAAAATACAAATGTATTTCAAATACTGTATTTTCAATACAAGTATTTTGTGACTGCCCACTCCTGGTTGGGTGATATGGAAGTTATGTTTTTTGGAGTAATATGAGGCCTTTTTCTTTCATTCCTTTAATATCCATCCATAAATGTATGTCAGGATTGTCCGGTTGATATATCACTTCCGCATCAAGAAACAAAAGCCGAAAACCCAGCAGTATTAATAGCTTTGAGGATTTCAAAAATGAGCTCTAGTCTACTGTTGACAGTGCATCCAAACCAAAACCTTAGTCAACTGGCAAGCCAAAAACTTGAAGATACAACAGGTTCCGTGGTTGCAGTACAAGGACCTACAGAGAGTGACCTCTCTGGAGCATGAATAGGTTAGGTACATAAGTTTATTTGATTACCTGCCGCATGTTTCATTTAGTTATATTTTAAAAACTATTGGCGTTCCTGTTAGGACCAGAGGTGATCTGTCGTCTTAGTTAGACCATATAAGAATGGACTGATAATTCCCTATTCTACCAATCTGTAAAAGGCTCACCAACATGCAAGCGAGAGAGCAGATTGCGCATCCTTAACTGTTACCTATAAGTCTACTGCGTGTGCGTTATAATTTGAAAAATTATTGTAATTGACAAGTTGGTAAAGAGTTGTCTGTGGTAAAGGACACGATTATATTTTCACTGTCGTTCGTTATATTTAATTTAGTATTACAGAGTGTATATCCGGCTTTAATGCGTCATCATTTTCATGTACTCGTTAGACGACAGCTTTAAATATAAGCAACCGGCCCTTTTTTTGCATGGAAACGTTTGTTAATACGCGTACTGGCAAATGTCATTCATTTGGAGTGTGGGGACTGGAGGGGCACACGTTTACGGTTTAGGGTTTACGTTCCATGCGGTTTTATGGTGCAATTTTTAGATAATTTACATGCACCAAGGGAAAAATGAGTAATTCTACTCAAGAAATTCAGCGTGTTCCCGAATCCATTGATTTTCCAGCGGAAGAAGAAAAGATATTAAAACTATGGAAGAGTCTGGACGTATTTCATAGTTTTAATATCTTTTCGTAATTCATTACCTACATTCAGACAGTACAGCATAAACGCGACAACGCTGTATGGAGGATGCAACTGTTTCCCCCACTACTTCACTTTGTTTTTAGATACATTTTAAAAGTTAATAGTTATAACGGTTATTTATTTATTTAATATTTATAAATTGAAGTACCTATAAATCCATTTTTTAAGTCATGGAAAATGAAGGTTCAGCGAAATTCAATACTTTTTCAGGACCACTTACACTTGCAGAAATAAAAAAAGCCCTTTCGATCAAAAAATCTCCTGCGATTATCCAAAGAAGGGCATCAATCGGGTAATTATCAATAGCTTTGTCCCAAAATACAACGTTTTAAATGTAAATTTTAGTGATCTGATGCCATCACGAAATATCTACTTCGATTATCCTGAACTACATTTGTGGAAACAAATGAATTTGTCTAATTTGAGTGACGATAATCCAGATTCATCTATGGATCAATATTCAAGTTATCCATCACTTATAATATATCCTGATAAGAACGATATCTCACCATCTACTACATATACGCCACAATCTCACGTGTTACAATTTAGCAATGATGATGTACAGTGTGACAATAAAAAGGGAATAATTCAATTGTTTACTGACAGTGTCATTATTATATCGGATGATGAGGATTTGTGTGAGGATCAAAATTTGACTACCAGTTCTTTAAAATCAAATTCAGATTTAAACGGAAGTTCTATACTGCAACTGGATGATGAGTTTGGTACCTGCAATTTAACTTCTACAGATACAGAAGAGGAAAGTATGAAGTTTAATGATACACTAGAGGAAATGGAAATGTTTTTAAAACAAGGATTAGATCCAAAAATACCAGAAATACACAATACAGAAATGAAAGTACAAGTTGGTATGGATTCTTTCAAGAAACCGTTGTCATCAAAAATACCAGTTACTAGAAAAAAGAATGTGGAGAGAAACACCCCCACCACGTCCAAAACGTGGAAGTTTAAAGACGTTGTAACCGGCCCTTTTTTTGCATGGAAACGTTTGTTAATACGCGTACTGGCAAATGTCATTCATTTGGAGTGTGGGGACTGGAGGGGCACACGTTTACGGTTTACGTTCCATGCGGTTTTATGGTGCAATTTTTAGATAATTTACATGCACCAAGGAAAAAATGAGTAATTCTACTCAAGAAATTCAGCGTGTTCCCGAATCCATTGATTTTCCAGCGGAAGAAGAAAAGATATTAAAACTATGGAAGAGTCTGGACGTATTTCACACTTGTTTAAAGCAATCCAAAGGAAAGCCTAGGTAAAAAATACACAAAAGTTAACTAATCCCACAGGTATAAATTTTGTAGATATTCATTTTATGACGGTCCACCTTTTGCCACTGGTTTACCTCATTACGGCCACATACTAACAGGTACAATTAAGGATATTGTTACAAGGTATGCACATCAGCAGGGATATCATGTTGAACGCCGCTTCGGTTGGGACTGTCACGGTCTTCCAGTTGAATTTGAAATTGATAAAACATTGGGTATTAAAGGTCCAGAAGATGTTGCAAAAATGGGAATTGCGAAGTACAATGCGGAATGTCGTAAAATTGTGACACGCTACGTTGCAGAATGGGAAATGATTGTAAATCGCATGGGACGTTGGATAGGTAGGCCATTACCGTCATACCCAGCAAACATAATTATGCAAAACAGTAATGCCAATTTTGTTTCTGTTACAATAGTAAAAACGTTTGCGTAAAATTTGTTTCCAAATTGTTTCATTGAATGTTGCACAACTATTTAGCATCACGTGTATACGAAATGTGTCACAACACTCACAACATAACTTTAAATATTTTACGGATTGTAGCTCCTTCATTATTAACATTGGAATAGTTGTGTGTGAAATATTCAGAATTTCATTTTCTTTCAAAATATTTAAAACTATACAGGAACAGGGTGTTCTATTAAAAAAAAATGCTTTACTGTAATAAGAACAAAGTTGGCAATAGTGCTGACTTCACTTTGAACATATAGTACAGAGTGTTCCTTAATTATATGCTGAAACTTCAGGGTGTTATTGCTCAAGGAAAGTTAAATCAAAAGGTTTTTGAGGTCAGAAACACTTCCCTAGGGAGAGAGGAGAGCAACCATACACGATGAATGTCTGAAATTCTCACACGAACAAGGTTCTTTATGCTGAATAAGATGAGCAAGCTGAAAGTTTTTGCATTTCATTAGAGGCATTTATACTGGGGAATGTGAGGAGTACCTTGAAATTGTTTTGTATGCAATTTTTCAGCAAATTAAGCAAATATTTGATTTCTGTTAACATTTTGCATAGAAAAGGTTATCTTGGTTCAAATTCATATAGAGAAAATTGACTTTAAACATTTATTCTTCATATAGAATTAAACTATAAATTTTCGTTGATCTAGAAAAACATCAAGCCAAAAACCTCTCAATTCCTAAGTTAAAATCCAAATGTCAATGTCAAAGAAAAGATGCATAAAACAAGGAAAAAAGAAAAACAATTTAGTTTAATGTTGAAAATGCCCTCTTTCAGTTTGAACACATGGCTGCCCTTCTTCTCAATAAATCACGTACATCCAAAAATGTTGTATGGCATGTAATGCGATTCTTCATGGTTATGTTTGGAATGTAGGAGACAATGCACCTGTCTCCTTCCCTACCAAACCATCTATTGTTGGCTTATAATTACTCATTATTTTATTATATTATTTTATCTTTATCTCCCATTTTTTCCCCACTCTCCGACATTCCTGCAGAATACATTCCTTTATTTTTTTCGTACTTCACCGTCTTCTTACCGCCTCCTCCCTTATCTTATCTACTTCTACCTCTTCCGTCACGATATAGTCTGGTGTCTCTCTTTCCACACCCACACTCACCTCCAGCAACGTTCTTCAGCCTCTCTTGTTCCTTCCAACCCCATATCTTCGCCCCATACATCACGCTCTTTACTATGTGGGCGTTGTCTGTGTTAGGGTATACTCTAAGTGTGTAAACTGCTTAACCACCTCTAGCTTCTCTCCCTCCCTTGGGGATTCCTCTTTTTCCCCTATCCCTCCTCTTTTCTTGAATATGATTAGTTCTCTTTTTTCCACATTGATTTGCAATTCCTTTCTTCTGACGCATCTCTGCATTCCTTATCATCTCCTTTATTTCTTTCTCATTCTTTGTTACCATCACCACGTCATCCGCGTACGCCAACATCCATATCTATGTCCGTAGAATCACTATTCCCCCTTCTTGTTGTTTCCTTAGTACTTCTTCCATATCTCTTATGTATATCGCGAACAGGCTCGGGCTGAACGGACCCTTGCCTCAGCCCTTTCCTTGTCCAGAACCCTTTGCCTGTTTCCTCTTTTGCCCTCACTGTGTTCTTTGTTTCCCTATCTTCTATCCTCCTTGTTATCTCTTCGCTTATCCCTCTCTCCCTCAGGTTTTTCCATAATTTCCCTCTGACTACGTTATCGAAGGCTGCCTTCATTGCACTCCTCCTCCGAAATCCAACTTGCCCATCCGATAATATCATTTTAAGAGGTTTAGTCCCCTGTACTTTTTCCCTAACCTCTTTGTTTCCTCTTTTGTATATCGGGCATATTATACCCTCCCACCACTCCCATGGGAATCCTCCCCTTTCCAAATTTTGATTATAATCCCTGTGATCGTTCTTTTTAACATTTCCATCCATATATCCACTCGTCACTTTATATCCCATTCCCTCCTGATGCTTTCCCCTTTCTTATCGCCTCTCCTACTTCCTCCTCTCTTATCTCCTCCATCCCCTCCCTTCTCTGTCTCCCCTAAAATTGAAATTTTAGAGTTACATAAACTTGGAACAACTGGAACTCTTGTGGTCGTTGAACTACACAACACTAAAATCATCAAAAATTAAATCGAGCAATTGTTCACTGTTGAAACTTGTTCAATTTAATAAAATTTTGTTGTGATTTTTGGCAATTTCAATGTTGTATATTACATATATTTGTTAAACAATTCAAATCATACAAGGACAACATGTTTTACAAGTTTTGGAGCATATATTATTGGACACAAATGAGATTACAAAGTTTAGAAATTGTTACATGATATGTTTGTTGGGTAATTTGTTTAATTTTCTCATTAACAATTTTTAGATTTTAAGAATGACTATAAAACCCTTTACCCATGGTATATGGAATCAATATGGTGGGTTTTCAAGCAATTGTACTTAAAGGGATTAGTATATCAAGGTAACAAAGTTATGCCATATTCGACCGCGTGTAATACACCTTTGTCTAACTTTGAATCTGGTCAAAATTACAAAGATGTCGTCGATCCTGCTGTCACAGTTACACTACCAATTGTAAACGATAAAGATAACGCTGCACTTTTGATATGGACTACAACACCTTGGACTTTGCCAAGTAATCTTGCAGCTTGTGTCAATGCTACATTACAGTACGCACGTATTAGGGAAATTAGTTCGGGACGTATCTTTATAGTGATGGAGGCCAGAGCCGAGTTTGTGTTTAAACAAGGAGACTATGAAATTCTGGAACAGTTTCCGGGTAAAGCACTAGAAGGCTTGAAGTACGTTCCAATCTTTAATTATTTCGATTACATGCACAAACAAGGTGCTTTTCGTGTGCTGGTTGATGACTTTGTCACTTCAGAATCTGGTACGGGTGTTGTTCATCAAGCTGCGTACTTTGGAGAGGATGATTATCGTGTTTGTTTAGCCGCAGGAATAATTACTAGAGATCAAGAGCCAGTTTGTCCCGTCGATCCGAATGGAAGACTCACAAAGCCTGTAACGGATTTTGAAGGGCAATATTTTAAGGATGCGGACAAAAATATTGTGGCACATTTAAAAGCCGCAAATAGATTATATCACCAGACTCAAGTGAAGCATAGTTATCCATTCTGTTGGCGTTATCGAGCAGTTCCCTCATGGTTTATTCGAGTCGAACATATGTCAGAGACCTTACAGAAGGCCAGTTCCGAAACTTATTGGGTACCTGATTTTGTAAAAGATAAGAGGTTTGGTAATTGGCTTCGAGAGGCACGTGATTGGGCAGTTAGTCGTAATCGTTATTGGGGAACTCCAATTCCAATTTGGATATCTCCATCTGGCGATGAAGTCATTGTATCGGAAGTATTGCGGAATTGGAAGAATTGACAGGTCAAAAGATTTCTGATTTACATCGTGAAAGTATAGATCATTTAGAAATTCCTTCAAAAACTCCAGGAAATCTTCCTCTTCGAAAAGTTCCGGAAGTTTTCGATTGTTGGTTTGAGTCAGGATCGATGCCATTTGCTCAACAACGTTATCCATTTAAAAATCTTAAGGAATTTGAGGATCACTTTCCTGCAGATTTTATTGGGGAGGGGGTTGATCAAACACGCGGTTGGTTTTACACCCTTTTAGTAATATCAACGTCACTTTTTGGAAAGGCGCCATTTAAAAATTTGATCGCAAACGGTTTAGTACTGGCAAGTGATGGACAGAAGATGTCGAAGCGGAAGAAGAATTATCCCGACCCATTGGATGTTGTTTGTAAATACGGAGCTGACGCCTTGCGTTTGTATCTGATTAATTCGCCAGTTGTACGAGCTGAAAACTTGCGATTTAAAGAAGAAGGAGTTCGTGACGTTATTAAAGATGTATTTTTACCGTGGTACAACGCCTTCCGTTTTCTTATGCAAAATATTGAAGGGTACGTTCAGGAGAATAACATCCCATTTTATTACGACGAAACAAAATTGACAAGAACAAACACTATGGATAGATGGATTTTATCATTCACGCAATCTTTATTGGCTTATGTTCGCAAAGAAATGGCTTTATATCATCTATACAATGTTATTCCTCGCTTAACGAAGTATATTCAACATTTAACAAATTGGTATGTACGCATGAACAGGAAGCGTTTGAAAGGTAAAGATGGCAAAGAAGACTTTGTATTAGCTCTAATGACATTATTCAATGTTCTATTTAACATTATAAAATTAATGGCACCGTTTGCTCCATTTTTAGCAGAACATATGTATCAGTATCTTAAAGTTTTAACAGATACTAAAGCGGATAGCGTACCGTACACTATCTCATGTTACCCGAAGCTAACGAGTCTCTAATTGACGAAAAAATTGAAAGAGCAGTCTCACGTATATTTCTGGTATTTTTGGATCTAATCCTTGTTTTAAAAACATTTCCATTTCCTCTAGTGTATCATTAAACTTCATACTTTCCTCTTCTGTATCTGTAGAAGTTAAATTGCAGGTACCAATCTCATCATCCAGTTGCAGTATAGAACTTCCGTTTAAATCTGAATTTGATTTTAAAGAACTGGTAGTCAAATTTTGATCCTCACACAAATCCTCATCATCCGATATAATAATGACACTGTCAGTAAACAATTGAATTATTCCCTTTTTATTGTCACACTGTACATCATCATTGCTAAATTGTAACACGTGAGATTGTGGCGTATATGTAGTAGATGGTGAGATATCGTTCTTATCAGGATATACTGTAAGTGATGGATAACTTGAATATTGATCCATAGATGAATCTGGATTATCGTCACTCAAATTAGACAAATTCATTTGTTTCCACAAATGTAGTTCAGGATAATCGAAGTAGATATTTCGTGATGGCATCAGATCACTAAAATTTACATTTAAAACGTTGTATTTTGGGACAAAGCTATTGATAATTACTCGATTGATGCCCTTCTTTGGATAATCGCAGGAGATTTTTTGATCGAAAGGGCTTTTTTTTATTTCTGCAAGTGTAAGTGGTCCTGAAAAAGTATTGAATTTCGCTGAATCTTCATTTTCCATGACTTAAAAAATGGATTTATAGGTACTTGAATTTATAAATATTAAATAAATAAATAACCGTTATAACTATTAACTTTTAAAATGTATCTAAAAACAAAGTGAACTAGTGGGGGAAACAGTTGCATCCTCCATACAGCGTTGTCGCCACAGACCATTAAAAATAAAGGCGAATGAAAAGATACGATAAAACAGGAACAGAGATAGTAGCGCTCCACGAGCGTCTGGTTGAACTATATTTCAAGAACGCAGTCGCAGTAATAATTATTTAATGTTTACATGTAATAGTACCTCTTACCTTACACAAATGTTTTCTGTTACATTATTCGTTATTGAATCTTTAATTTTGTGTGTTACAGACTGAGACTAAGCAGTTTTGTATATTTTTGTATATATTGTGTATATGTGTATTTTTGTAAAAAAGACTAAAGGTAACATCGTAAAGTGTTATTTATTAATTATTGATAAAATTGTAGGTTAACTTTTCTGGAAGTAAGATCAAACAACAAAATTCGTCTTTTGGTTGTACTCACAGTGCTTGTTAACGAAAATGGTAAGATATTTTAAGAGAAATTAATGCAGGTTAACCACCTTCTCTTTTAGCCATGTTACCACCCTTTTATCGTAAGGAATGTTAACAATTGTTTCGAGATTATATCACAATCAAGTTCTATCAATTGATTTGAAACAAAAGAATTCAGCTCTTAGCAAAGTGGTAATACAGTGTTTATTTAATAGCTTACGTTATTGTGTACGTGAATTTTTTTTAGGTAAAAGTACATTCTGGTTCACAATGGAAACTTACAAGTACAAGTACCTAAGTGTAGGAGCACGTATTCTATTGGCAAGGGACATACAAACAAACGGTTTTTTACTTTTCCAAAATTAGTACATGAAAGGCAAATCTGGTTTCATAATATTAATAAATACTGTCAAGAGCAATTTGAATTTACATCTAAAACATGTTACGTTTGCGAAGATCATTTTGCTGAGAAATCTTTTACAAGCACAGAACGAAAGAGACTGCATAAGTTTGCTACACCTTCAATATTTATATGCCAGTCTGCTACAAATAATCCCGAAGAAAACTACTGCAGTTTGCCTTCTTCTCAACATTTCTCAATTTTACTGGACCACAATTATTTTTCTGGTCCTGGCAAGTCTGAAAATGCTGTGAATTTCCAATCATTGGCAAGTGTCACATTCGAAACTTCTGCTGTTTTGTGTGTACCACAATCCGAACCTTTAACCAGTAACAACACAGTAAAACCTGCAGAGAAATCAGATTTGAAAAGAAAGCACACTATTGTTCAAGAGTTGGGTTGCCACCGAGTGAAGGACTTATCTCCAAGGAAGCAAAAATTATACAAATTGAATAGAATTCAACATAGTAGAATATGTAAATTAAAAAATTATTTAAAACAAAATAAGAATATCCGCAAAACTGTTGAAAGTACTACCAGAACAAAACTAATTTTGGATATTGAGTCACATGTGAGTTCTTCTGGAGCAGAATTTATAAAAGCTCAGTTTGACAATATAAATAAAAAAAATCCAAGGTGGACTTTAGATAATAAGGTATTTGCATTGGCTTTATATAAACATAGTCCTAAATGTTATAGATTTTTAAGGAAGTTCCTTAACCCTTATCCGGGCAACGTGTGTCTGTTGGACACAAGGTGTTAAGAAATGCTCTATTAAAAAAAAACAAATTGACTTTGGACATTGATATTTTTTGTATTCCTCAATTACATGAATAACTAAAGATTCGTATAAAGAAAAAAATATTATTTCAAAATATAAGGGAAATAAAAATTATTGTTTTCATTTGTTACACAACCGTATATGATGTGTCCATTGGACACATACCTACTTCTTTCATCTACTTAGCAGCGGCTACGTTGTTATAACTTATAAGTGAAACAAAATGTCAATCGTATACATAAAATTGTTGTAACTGTTATTAAAAAAAATTTTTATTTCAAAATATAAGGGAAATAAAAAGTATTGTTTTCATTTGTTACACAACCGTATAAGATGTGTCCATTGGACACATACTTGTTTCATCTACTTAGCAAGTGAAACAAAATGTCAATCGTATACATAAAATTGTTGTAACTGTTTTTAAAATAATTCAGTTAATAAACTAATACATAATATACTTTATTTTACGTAAATATGTAACTAGAACTAGCGTTGCAAAAGCGTTTGTCCGGGAGACACGCGTTGTCCGGTTGTGTTACAAAAAGACGTTGCCCGGATAAGGGTTAAATTGCCATGCAAATCTACCTTAGACACTTTATTTAAAAATGTTACATTCAAAACGGGCATAAATTCTCAATTATTCGAAAAACTTAAAATTACATTTTCCAAATTAAAACCAATAAACAAAGTTTGTCAACTGATGTTTGACGAAATTAGTTTATCAACAACATTAACTTATTCAGAAATTGATGACTGTGTAATTGGTTATGAAGATCTAGGCAGTTTAAGACGTAGTAAACAATTGGCTAATCATGCTTTAGTCTTTATGATTCAGGGGCTGTATTCTGCTTGGAAGCAACCAGTTGCTTATTTTTTTACTAAAGACACCATAAAAGGAAAAGATTTAAAGCATTTAATTAAAGAAGTTATCACTCAATTGCAATTAATAGGCCTAAACATCATTTGTACAGTATGTGATCAAGGCCCAACAAACAGACTGGCAATTAAATTATTAAAAGCAGAAAGTAAGACGACAGGTCCATTTTTTGTTATTAACAACCAAAAAGTGGTTATAATGTATGATCCTCCGCATTTGCTAAAGTCTACCCGTAATGCATTTGTGAAATACTTAATTAAATATGACAATGGTAAAATGGCCAAGTTTCAACATTTATTAATGGCCTACGATAATGATAAAAACAGAAGGTTTCAAACGTTACGCAAAATTAGAGAATCATACCTACATATTGAAAATAATAACTTACTTAAAATGAAAGTGTCAGTTGCTGCAAAAACATTAAGTACTACAATGTCTGCTGCAATTGAAACTATGATCACCCAAAGTACAAATATACCATCATCAGCTATTGAGACAGCAGAATTTGTGCATGATGTTAATAATTTATTTGACAGTTTCAATTCTTCAGTAATAATTTATTTGACAGTTTCAATTCTTCAGGCATAAATGTTAGGAGATGCAATCCACGGTTAAGGTGTGCTGTTACAGAAAACTCTTCGCACATCCAATTTTGGGACAATATCGTTTCTAAAATTAAAAGTTGGGAATTTATTAATGAAAAAAGCGGCACTACAAAATCCATGATGCCCTTTAAACATGGTTGGATTAACAATTTAGAAGCAATACAGTTGATTTGGGACATGTGTCGCTCTTTAGGGTTTAAATTTTTGCGTACTCGCTTAGTAAATCAAGATGCTTTAGAAAATTTATTTTGTACAATACGGAGCAGGAAATGTTAATCCTTCTTGTTTCCAATTTATAGGAGCATTAAAGGCAAGTCTATTAAACAATTTAGTATCAACAAGATCATATAATAGTAATTGTGAGGTAGATAAGGGCAACATTTTAGACAACTTAAGAACATTTTTGTCAAATACTTTTGAGTTGTGCCAACCTCTAATAGAAGATGAAGAAAATGAGTTATTAAATACAGCTCCACCAATATTTAACTGTGCAGCTTTTTATAAAGATCCGTTTGACATCCAAGCTATTGCATATGTGAGTGGTTTTTTAGCAAAAAAAATACGTTCATTGGACGGTGGTAATTGTCGTGCTAGTTTATTAGTAAAAAACCCACAACGGCAACACATATTTACTTTATTTAAAGAGTACGATGACTCAAAATTGAGATTAAAATATGTGCATAAAAACTTAATAATATATGTAGGAGAAATTTATGATACAGTTGTTTTTTATTTAAACAAGTTTGGATATATTGTAAATATTTTAAACAAATTGAAAATAACGATCAGAGAGAAAGTCAATTTTGATTGGTTTGAATGTGACCAACATGCATGTGAGACTAAAACAATACTGATAGACAAAACAATACGGTTAATTTTAAGAAAATATGTAGAAGACATAAAACGGCTACATCATAATAACAACAGAGCGCAAAAAACAAATCGAAAATGGCAAAACTTGCGACATTTAACTAAATGATTTTTGTATTTTAAGGTGTTTGTCATTCTATGTGTCTATTTAAATAACAATTTTTGTATTTCAACAATTTAATGTTTACATGTGTACAACTCAAAAATTCATTATTTAAATTATTTCAAAATTTGTATTTACTTGTTCTTAGACTAAGGATTATCAACTAGTTTTTTTTATACATGTACTTTACACAATTGTTAATAATAAAAAAATGTTTTATTAATCGTTTTGTTTATACATACAAATATAAGATAAAAATTTTACCAAGAAACATTCCCCCCTATTTAAAATTTTGGCGCGATATTATATAGTTCATCCAGCTGGTAGGGGTGCGCTGTAGTCGCCGTGTTTCTCATTATTTATTAACATTCATTGGTCTTCCTTTGTTTAGTGGTGTGTGGTTGTCGCGTTTATGCTGTACTGTCTGAATGTAGGTAATGAATTACGAATTACGAAAAACAATAAATACATTCTGGAGTAAGCAAAACTAATAAGTAGACACTAGACATAATCCACGCGTAGGTACTTAATTTTCATACTTGTTGATCCAACCCTGTAACGTCACACAAACAATCTCACACGTGAGATTTACCTAATGGTGCAGGAAAGCAAACGACTCTAATCAAATACTTTATTTGCTCTAATCTTCCCGCCAGATACCCTCAACATTTTTCTTTGGCGAACACTCATAAAAAATATGGTGTACCGTCATGTTGTCTATATAGCATCCTCTACAAGATGGTAGGTATTTTCTTTTTATACAGTCATAAGGTTAGTCAAAGTCATATTAATCATGTGATTGGAGTGAGTTGCGTCATAAGACATTTCTTGCGTCAGGTTAATATAAAACGAATGTTCAAGTTGACCTAAATGGAACATACTCGTTGAGCACTGAGGCACCCCTGGGGCTGACATAAAGGTTTTAAAACGAATAGGGTTATTGGGAACTGGGTCAAAGTTTTTTTATAAAACGAATGGTGTGTTATTAACGTAAGTCAACCACAAACTCTAAAAAGAAAATAGCTAGTGACTCAACCAAGCCCATACACCATGTGCTTGTTTAGTTGACAGTGTCCACAAAGGTTCTTTCTTGATGAAACTGTATAGAAACGCGCTAAACTGCGTGATGGTTCCTTGAAGGCCTCCCTTTGCATGACGTCAGTCTATAGTTCCGTTAAGTTAGTATTAATGAAAGAGACGGTTTAGTACTACAAAATACTTGTTTTGAGGTCAGTTAATCTACCCCATCGAGTTTCTGATTACCTTTTGTTTCAGTATGCCCTTTAACTTATACCAACTCGAAGGTATTGCTGTTATTACTGGTAATTTTGCGGTAGGGTAATGTCTACAGAGTTGTCATTTGAAATTCTGATTTTTTTTCTTTTCTGCGTTGTCCATAAGAACTTATATTGCATTGTTATTTCTACTAGTTCTGTCTAAAAGACAGTTATAAATTTACTTTTAGTAGTTGGGTGATATGGAAGTTATGTTTTTTGGAGTAATATGAGGCCTTTTTCTTTCATTCCTTTAATATCCATCCATAAATGTATGTCAGGATTGTCCGGTTGATACTTCCACATTAAGAAAGAAAAGCCGAAAACCAAGCAGTATTAATATAGCTTTGAGGATTTCAAAAATGAGCTCTAGTCTACCGTTGACAGTGCATCCAAACCAAAACCTTAGTCAACTGGCAAGACAAAAACTTGAAGATACAACAGGTTCCGTGGTTGCAGTACAAGGACCTACGAAGAGTGACCTCTCTGGAGCATGAATAGGCTAGGTACATAAGTTTATTTGATTACCTGCCGCATGTTTCATTTAGTTATATTTTAAAAACTATTGGCGTTCCTGTTTGGGCCAGAGGTGATCTGTCGTCTTAGTTAGACCATATAAGAATGGACTGATAATTCCCTATTCTACCAATCTGTAAAAAGCTCACCAACATGCAAGCGAGAGAGCAGTATTGCGCATCCTTAACTGTTACCTATAAGTTTACTGCGTATGCGTTATAATTTGAAAAATTATTGTAATTGACAAGTTGGTAAAGGACACGATTATTTTTTCACTCTAATCCTGTCGTTCGTTGTGGTTATATCATTGAATAAATAAGAGAAAGAAGATCAACGCTAATGTTAACAAGTGTAATCGTTTTAAGTAGCCCGGACGATCATTGGCCATCTAGTGTTTGGGTTGGAAGGCATTATTAACTAATAAGCAAGCAGATTTCTTTAAATGACTACAGACCATGTTGCCAAATTTGTAGGAGGTATATTTAAATGGTCATTAAGATTCAATGAACTGTATACTACGTATAGTTTACAGTCGTTGAGATTTTTCACTCAACGATACAGTTCATTGTTAAGAATGGAAGGAGATTATCTTACTTAAAATTTTTCCTACCATTGCAATTTGTATAATTATGAATTAGTTATCGTTCTTTGTATGTCAATGTCGATCACTTTTGGTTTTTGTCAACATGGTTATTTTCACTCGGAGATTCCGGGTTTATAAAATTTTCCGGACTTGTAAAATATAAAATTTCAATTTTATGAAAATGATAATACAAATTTGTTAAACTTATCTGACATGAAATTCTCGAATTACCGCGAGTGGAGTATTTGAAAACAGACGAATGTCGTTTAAAAACTATAAAAAAATGTAGAATGAAAATATGTAGTAGATATGGTTAGGTGTAAAGTATATCAATTTTTAATCGAAATACAAAACATTCACAAACATGTGAAATTCCTGCAAAATTATATTTAAGACGTAAGTTACGCGGAAATTAGATTTATTGAGACCTAAATTTAAATAACAAGATTGATAAAAGATTTAAACAATCTTTATCTTTAATCAATTTTAAGGAAAAGGATTAGAGATGAATCTAAATTCTAGAAACACTGTTTTCAACCAATTTCAAAAATTCGTCCGGATGTCTGTGTCTGTGCGTTGGTCGATGTTACAGGTTTAGAAAGTTGGAAGTGGTGTCATCTTATAGGAAATTGTTTACTGATTCCAAATCTTTGCTAAATTTTTTGATCGGATCACCCGTTCGCCGTCGGGACGCCATTAAAGTCAAAATATACGCCCTTGAATATCTGGAGAACGGCACATCCAATTATAAAAAGGAAAAAAACACGTTTCCTTTATTTTTGAAACCTATTGAGTCATATGATACGTAAACATCACCCTCACCTCCCTGTGGGGTGGAGCGGGGGTGAAGTTTGAAAACTTAAAGTGGAACACCTATTTTTATTGCACTTTTGATGGATTATCTATAAAAAACAATTCTCAAATTGCAAACTTCACCCCCAACTGCAACCCCTTTTTTTCCTCCAACATTTTTGCGTGATTTACAAATTGTCCGTCACCCTCTCCGCTTCCATCTCCCTTAAGGGTGGAAAGAAAAACAATGGCTCATTTGTGCAGAATCCGGTGTGCTTGTGTCTGAGGGGGAGGGGTAGTTATATACATATATATTGTATATAATACATGCCATAATTAGGTACAGATTTGAAGTTGGTTGAAAGTAGAATTCTATGAGAATTGGCCCCTTTGATACTTGTTCAAGGTAAAGTTGTGAATAAATCAAGAAAGACCCATTACACTATAGCCTCAGGAATCCAAAACTTAGAAATCATTTCACATAGAAATAATAAAATTGTGAACCACCTCAGATTAATTTATAATAAACAAGAATTAATTGAATTAGATTCGTTACCATTCAAAATACTTGAGTTTTCCAGATTTCAGATTATGTCAGTAAAAGTAGGTATTGTATATTATATGTATGTACATTCCTATCCTAAACCCGAAAACATACCAATATTTTAGAATCTATCCCATGCGTAACTTGACCATTTATTTTTTGACTCAAAACGGGATAGTCCGGTCCGGGAGCCGGCAACCTTTTTTGCAATCAATTAATATACTTTTTATCTTCGTGAGCCGCTTTACTTTAACGAGAGGGTAAACTTTTTCCTCTGCGAAAATGTTCGCAAATGGGTCCTACGGGGTGCACAGGGGTAAAACACGTTGATTTGGAAATGACAAGAAATGGATGAATATCATGGGAAAACGGCCCAATTAATTTGTGGGACAAAGTGGGCATTTAATTATGCAAATATTTACTAAAAGCTACAGAAAAAAATCAGCTTGATATTCATTATTTTTGTTAATGTAGTAATACCTACATGTCTTCAGATGGGGACACTCTTGATGGACTCATTTTTGTTGTAGGACAAATGTCATTTTGAATTATGTACTTACAAAAAAACTTAACAGTTAGCTAAAAAATTAACTGTTATTAATCAATTTTTTGTAATTACCACATCAACGTGTTTTACCCCTGCGCACTCCGTAGGACCCATTTGCGAAAATTTTCGCAAAGGAAAAAGTTTGGCGTCTCGTTAAAATAAAGCCGCTCACGAAGTATAAAAAGTATAATTGATTGCAAAAAAGGTTGCCGGCTCCCGGACCAGGACATCGGTTTGCATTTGCAAAATGTACGGGAACGATTTAATCAAAATCTGGACGTAAAGAGTGAAATAATGTTGTCAAATGGCAGTAAAATTACCTGGCTTCTCTAAAGAAAAACAATATTGACTTCTACCCACTTTTTTCGATTTTAAATGCCTCAAACTCTTTCCCCATTTTCCATGTTTACAACTTCAATTTTTTTGTTAAAAATAAAAAGAACTAAAAAGAACTAGTGCACTTAATTCAGAAAAGAAAGAACTTTCAAATGACGTATGAATTGCCCCATTATCCCTATTTCAATTATAGCGCTAAGGGATGAAATCATTTCCGGGTTGAAAATCATGGCAAAAGTTGTGCCCTTTGATATAAAAATTCGCAAAGAAAAAAAATTTCTAACCAGAAACCCATCTGATACCTGTATATAAATTGGTCAAAATGTCCACCGTTATGTTCACGACACAATTCCACTTTGTTCCAAATCCAATTGTCGAACTCTTTTTCCAGAGTTTCAGGTGTAATTCGTGCAAGTTTCCGCAGTAATTGCTGCTTATAGTTCGTCCAATGTATGGACACAGAATAAAACACTAGTGAAACAGAAGCGACACTCTGCTAAATACGTGTTACACATTTTCTTATCGCGCGAACTAACAGCTCCGCCTTCTGTGGTGTAGAATAGAGCGAGCGAATTGATACATTATACATTTCAGCGTATGTACCTAGCGGTGCCCGGTGCGTTGAACTCTTATTGCGAGAATTCTATCGGAATTAGTTTTACGGTGAACCGCTTATCATATGCGAAAATGTATGGCAAATATTTTTCGTTTATGACATTTTTTCATACGATTTCAAATTTAGAAAATAAATGAGAAAAACTACAAATGAGTCCTCTTTTTACTAGCCTTACTAATGACAAAACAGACAAAGAAGGTTACACTACAATGGGCGTGGTTGCGTCGAGGAGACCGCCTTGTGATGGCAACATAGCTTCAAAGGTGCCGACGGAGACTGTCGCTTCTGTCTCACTAGTGTTTTATTCTGTGGTATGGAGGCGGTTTCCAAAACGTTGAACAGAAAAATATAACAGAGTTACATCTGGAAAACTGGGAATCATAATCCTTTGGTAATTAAACAATTTTCAAATCGATTAACAATTCGTTTCTTATGGTTAGCAAACACTCGATAAGGAATATTAATCTCGGGGTGCCCTTTCATAAACTGCTCTCGACAGCAGCAGTTCAACTCGCCAATCCAACACCGTAAAAAACACTACGCGCGAAATTCAAACTGTCATCAGTATTAGAGAATCACCCGGTATTATTTATTACATAGAAAATTATATTATGGGGTATAATATATAGATTTCCGGTATTTTTTTAAATTATTTAGTAGATTCAGGCAAAAATATTAGCACCCTGTCCGCTAATTTTCGCGCTGTTTGTCAAAACGAGACAATTCTGCGTCCCGGGGTTTTTTTCGGGTACATCGGGACGGAGTACCGAAAAAAGGGACAGCCCCGTTCAAAACGGGTCATAGGGTCACGTTACCCATACCCGATAAACAAAATAGAGGCCTTTTACCTTTTCAAGAATTATATCCCTAGGGCGGCAGCCCAGCGTCAT
Organism: Pyrocoelia pectoralis; assembly: GCA_036250285.1. Taxonomy (NCBI): domain Eukaryota; kingdom Metazoa; phylum Arthropoda; class Insecta; order Coleoptera; family Lampyridae; genus Pyrocoelia; species Pyrocoelia pectoralis. Next base: position 6,492,975 of record CM070082.1, read on the forward strand.
TTTAGGTAGCGATAAAAGCGCGTCTGCAAATCATATCCACTACGTTGCAGATGATGCAAAATATAAGAGCATAAAAATGGTCGCAAGTTCGCTGAACCTGGGGATAACAATAACATGTTCAAATTGTGCATAAAAAATCACTGTTTTAAAGCGACGTTTTTCATTTGTCCTTTTGATTCGTAAAAGAATTATACGCGCTCAAATCACTTTAAAACAGTGATTTGCAGGCGCACTTTTATCACTACCTAAAATGACGCTGGGCTGGCGCCCTAATACGCTAATCCATAAAAATGATATACATATTATGTTTGATAAGTATTCTGCGTTCTCACTTCCCAGACGTACAAAGATTGCAACTTTTGATTGGCCAAAACAGCATTTCGATAAGTAACTTTTATAGTTTTGAGTATAGAGCGTTTTTTTAATGTTTTGAATCTGCGTAGTCACAAACGCAGATACCTATGTAAAAATTTGCATAGGTCCATTTTTTTTTGGAACACTACGTAATTTTACTTTGTACCTACTCGGGAAGTAAAAAGCGGAGTTAAAGCAGGACGCGCACTGAATCCGCTCAGCTCGGCTCGGCACAGCTCAGCACAATCAGCAGTTTTGCTATACATGCACAGCTTAAATACACACAGCTATAACACTCTCTTGGCGGGAACGGTTTGCGTCGATCCCTTCGCGCAGGCTTTATGCTCCGCCTCTTAGGGGAAAAGATGTCTTTGACGTGCAGTCGGGAATTGCCTTAGCAATCATAGGCGTACTTACGATTTGTAGAACTTTGTTTTAAGTTTTGTTTTGTAAACTCTAATAAAATGGGTGACAAAAAACCAACAGGACATCATCATATAATATCATATATCATAATATAAGACTTATTAAAAATGTAAGCTGCACAACTCTATTTTATTACCAAAAGCAAAACAGTATCCTTGAAATTGAACAGGTGCTCGGTACGTTATTTTTGTAGTCTGCAGGTTATGTAGGTTCTAATCCAAACAGCAATTTTCAACAAAATGAAAACATTTAATAGGTAATTGCAGCGGAACTATAAAAGTAGGAGAATGGTTGTGTGGTAAGTTACTGATAAACAATTAAACAATTGATAATTATAGAATTCAATTTATAGGTTAAACAATTTGCATCGAAGAACTCAACTGTCGAGCTGCATTATTTACACCTCGCAAGGCTACTACGTTTCATAATCATAATTTCTTATTGTTACCAATTCAGTAATATTGGGCAACAATATGATGGTAACATTATTATACTGTAATTACACAAAATGCATATTAAGTTACATGAATAAATAAAATGGAAGTACATATTTATTCGTACGAAGATGACATTTTTAATGTTGAACATTACATAGGAAATGTGTGAATTAACAGCATTTTACGACAAAATATATTGTACTTACATGATTGAAATACATTACTAATAGAAATTGTATTAAATATGAAATACACTTTTATTACAAATTGTAAGTTGTAGAAACTTGCTTGTCAAAGTGTTCTAAGACTTCTAATCGGAGTCACTTTCTACATCTCAGCTTTCAGAACAGTTTCCCACGTTAATAATTAGTTCGTCAACTGCGACGTCCAACGTTTCTTCCTGTTTATACCACTATTTTATGGTTTCTTTAGTATGTCGCACACTATTAGCCCATACAGTCTCATCACACTGCTGTAAAGCTTTGTTCCACATAGCAATTACGTTTTCATCTTTATAGCCATCTCGTCCAATATGCCTGTCATAATATCCCTTTGTGTGTGCCCATGCCGCCCATACTAATTCTATGGCATTAAACTCGTAGTGATGTGGTGGTAAACTTAATACTTCGTGTCCATAGCTTCTAATTATTTCATGTATGTACTTACTTCATACCTTTTTTGTATTTAAAGTTACTTAATTAGACCATACAGCTCGGTTTTGAATAGTGTGGAAATAATAGAGCAGCACCTTGTACAAATCCTCTGGCAGATCCAGCGTGAGCAACAATGAATCTCTTGCCATCGTAGCCTTCAGGTTTTCATACACTCCTAATGTCTTCATTCTGCCATGATTGTCCCGGATTTCCTTTCGACTAGATCCACCTTTCATTGAGTTTCATCCATAATAATACAACTTGCAGACGATTCGGTGAATTGATCTCTTTAATGTATTGCTTAAGAAATTTAATTCGCATTTCTGCAATGTAACTTTTTTCCAATAAAGCTCTACGGTTGGAGTCTTTTTTTAATTTGAATCCTAGCGACTGGATTGCACGGTGAAGACTTCTGTCGCTTACTAAATATGTGGCTATTACGAATTTCTGTATTTAAACTTGCAACTGTGGCATGCTTTTCTGTAAACAAAATGTAGTACCTACGTCAAACATCTGTAAAACACTGTGAAACTGTGATGTAATATTACTCACTTTGTGCATACATGTTGGATAACGTATTCCTTATGCCCATTTTGGATATGTTGCAGGTAGATCGTCTGATTTTAGTTTCTTGCGTGGTCGTTTTTACCCGTACTTGTTAAAATTAAAACAGGGTTAGCTGCAGCTCGAAACTTGATATTTCTCACCGTCTTCTCAGATATACCCAAGCACAAATTGATTTCGTGTTTATAGGTTTACTCTTTCTATTACATTTGCTTATTCAATACCGTATGTCGATTTCGTCAAATGCACTGCGAATGTTCACCATCTTTTATTTAATTCACTGATTAATATGAGAAGGCACTGAAGGCAGTATAAACAAATTGGATAGCTAGTTCAGGCATTAATGACGTAGCGGTAAACACTCCTGGCGAGGACTGTAGATTCAAAAAATATCATAATCCAATAAATTTTAAAATTACCTACTACTACGGTACTGTCAGGAAGATTGAATAAATAATCATTTTAATCCGGCCCTGACTTTTCCCCTCTGTGCGACAGAGACAGCAAGGCTTCTGTCTCGCTTACTCGTAGACCGCCACATCAAAGGTGCCGCCGAGAGTTGGCTAGCTGTGTGTATTTAAGCTGTGATACATGGGAACAAATGAAGTCCCGCGCACTGAATCGGCGTTCCTAAAATTGCTTAAATTCAAAATATTTTTTTCGTAATTCGACCAAAAATTCTTATTTTGTCTTCCAAAGACATAAACTTTCTCTTCAACTTTGGTGTTTTATTTTTAGCCATCTCCGAAATTAATATGTAATTTAGTTTTTAACAATCATTAACGTATGAAGAGATTAAAATTATTCCACGATTGAATTTCTGTTATGAGATCATTAAATCTTTACACACGTGAACACATGAATAAGCATGTACTGGTGACACAGTGAAATAGATACCTTATTTTTGTTTCATTAGCAGTATCATTCTATAAATAGAATGTACTCTAATATTATCAAGTAAAATCGACAACGTTGTTGAGTTTAAAAACAGGTAGAAAGGAAACTACACATTTTACCAAGTCTAGTTTTAAACACTCACGCAAGGATTACTTGGAAAACTTGCAAAAATTACAATAAAATGCGTATGCAACCGGCATTGCGCGATTACACTTTTTCCCATATGGTTGAACTTCTTTCTCTTATATATTCAATGGTTATATTTAATTTAGTATTACACAGTGTATATCCGGCTTTAATGCGTCATCATTTTCATGTACTCGTTAGACACCAGTTTTAAATATAAGCAACCGGCCCTTTTTTTGCATGGAAACGTTTGTTAATACGCGTACTGGCAAATGTCATTCATTTGGAGTGTGGAGAGTGGAGACTGTAGGGGCACACGTTTACGGTTTACGTTCCATGCGGTTTTATGGTGCAATTTTTAGATAATTTACATGCACGAAAGAAAAAATGAGTAATTCTACTCAAGAAATTCAGCGTGTTCCCGAATCCATTGATTTTCCAGCGGAAGAAGAAAAGATATTAAAACTATGGAAGAGTCTGGACGTATTTCACACTAGTTTAAAGCAATCCAAAGGAAAGCCTAGGTAAAAAATGCACAAAAGTTAACTAATGCCACAGGTATAAATTTTGTAGATATTCATTTTATGACGGTCCACCTTTTGCCACTGGTTTACCTCATTACGGTCACATACTAACAGGTACAATTAAGGATATTGTTACAAGGTATGCACATCAGCAGGGATATCATGTTGAACGCCGCTTCGGTTGGGACTGTCACGGTCTTCCAGTTGAATTTGAAATTGATAAAACATTGGGTATTAAAGGTCCAGAAGATGTTGCAAAAATGGGAATTGCAAAGTACAATGCGGAATGTCGTAAAATTGTGACACGCTATGTTGCAGAATGGGAAATGATTGTAAATCGCATGGGACGTTGGATAGGTAGGCCATTACCGTCATACCCAGCAAACATAATTATGCAAAACAGTAATGCCAATTTTGTTTCTGTTACAATAGTAGAAACGTTTGCGTAAAATTTGTTTCCAAATTGTTTCATTGAATGTTGCACAACTATTTAGCATCACGTGTATACGAATTGTGTCACAACACTCACAACATAACTTTAATAGGGTTGCCAGGTCTTCGGGTTTCACCCGGAGTTTCCGGGTTTCCATTACATTCTACGGGGTACGGGTTTGCACTCCATTTCTCCGGGGCGCACCATTACACACGTCAATTGTCATTTTTTCCTATAATTCTCCTCAGCGTCTACAGTCTATACCACGATACACCTACAGACGGTATGATCATTATTTGTCTCAATCTCAAAGGCGTTCGCTTTGCGCATGACGTCACAAATTCAATTTCTGATTGATATTTTGTGTAAATACCTAGCCAAAAAGTAATTACTTTAATAATAAATGTAATTGATCAAGCTAAATCTTCACAATTCCCACTTTACGTCCAAAATTTGCATGCTTGAGTTTGCAAGTTTGCATCGCAGATGACGTCAGATACTGCGCATCAGCATACCGTCTGAGTAGGTGTATCGTGGTCTACACAATATCGAGAATTTGCGGCGTTTGTTGGTTTAGCTTTAGCCACATTATAACAACGAACGGTAATTGCACTTCTTGTCGGCGTCTCTGAATTGTTGCTGTATCAAATATTTTGTCAAAATCTACTGCGCAGCTTGCCAATATTTGCACCGAAAATTATGGCAAATGTAGGCACCTACTCGATTTAACGTACCGTATTTGGCCACAATTATTATGGACGATCGTCGAAGTGCTAAAAGTAAAAAATCGCATAATCAACCACTAAAATTTGGCACCTGGAGAGAAAAGCTCGTAATTTTGTGTAAAATTTTTCGAAATTTCCCGAACCTCTTCACCGATACCAAAGAAAAGTATATAGGTAATAGGGGCTGATACGACTCTCCTCGTTTCTTTCCCGCGTGCACCGCTACTCCGGGTCAAGCCTTATTTCAATCTGGCAACCCTAAACTTTAAATATTTTACGGCTTGTAGCTCCTTCATTATTAACATTGGAGTAGTTGTGTGTGAAATATTCAGAATTTCATTTTCTTTCAAAATATTTAAAACTATACAGGAACAGGGTGTTCTATTAAAAAAAAATGCTTTACTGTAATAAGAACAAATTTGGCAATAGTGCTGACTTCACTTTGAACATATAGTACAGAGTGTTCCTTAATTATATGCTGAAACTTCAGGGTGTTATTGCTGAAGGAAAGATAAATCAAAAAGTTTTTGTGGTCAGAAACACTTCTCTAGGGAGAGAGGAGAACAACCATACAAGATGAATGTCTGAAATTCTCACACGAACAAGGTTCTATATGCCGAATATGATGAGCAAGCTGAAAGTTTTTGCATTTCATTAAGAGGCATTTATACTGGGGAATGTGAGGAGCACCGTGAAATTGTTTTGTATGCAATTTTTCAGTAAATTAAGCAAATGTTTGATTTCTGTTAACATTTTTACATAAAAAAGGTTATCTTGGTTCAAATTCATATAGAGAAAATTGACTTTAAACATTTATTCTTCATATACAGGGTGACCCAGGGCTGTGTGATCGGTCCATAACTTTTTTGCTATTCAAGATATCGACATGCGATTTTCACCGCCAAGTAAGCACACTTATACTGTACATTATAAAAATATTTTGATTATATACAGAATGTTCCTATACAGGGTGGTAAACCAAAGTTATGTTTTTTTAAATGGGACACCCTGTATATTTGTACATTATTAGTTTTTACATGAAAAAATAATGGCACTTTGTATAGGTCATTATGGGTCTAGCTCTCTCCGTTTCGGCGTTATTCAACGTTTTGTTCGAAAAAAGGCTCATATTTGATGGATGGAAAATTTTAGAATAACTTGGAATTTTAATAAATAGTCGACTTTTGGCCCATGTATGCACACACTATACAGGGTGCGCTGAAACGCAAAAAGTCGAATAACTCTTTTTTTATAAATGGAACACCCTGTATTTCTGTTCACGAGTCGATTAAGTTTTTTATAAGCTTTCCACAGATATGCAATTTGTATGGTCAATTATGAATAGTTACTGAGATTTTCTGGAAAAACTATTGTAATTATGAAGAAGTTGTTGATTTTTGCAAGTAGGCTGCTGTTAGTGAATATCGCAAGTGATATGACAGTTAATTTAGGTTTCTTGCAAGACGAGTAAAACATCCACTTGAGTTTCTTCATCAATCCTCCCTCCCAATATCTCCTTCTTTCCATATTTAATGCTGCCAGATTCTTCAAATCGGTTTCTAAGTTTTGAAAAGAAATGGCTCGTGGTACTCTCGCATCGGGAGATTTTTGATGGTATATTCTACTGGCTAACAAAACATTTCGATCGGCTTCACCAATACAGTCACAAGGGCGCCGCCAAGGGGGGGCCATCGCCCCCCTGGGAAAAAGAAAAAAGGCAAGTTATTAAAAATAAAAATAAATTTTGTGCGAAATTTTGAAAAAACGCCAGAGCCACGAACTCCCAATAGTGCTTACCCCCACCCCCTGGAAAATTTTCTGGCGACGCCCTTGTACAGTAATCCATATTGATTAATTCATTTTAGTGTCGAGCAAAAATGTGCAACAGTAACTATGTAGATTATCACACTAGCATCTAAATTAACTTTCATATCACTTGCGATATTCGTTAACAGCAGCCTACTTGCAAAAATCAACAACTTCTTCATAATTACAATAGTTTTTCCGAAAAATCTCAGTAACTATTCAGAATTGACCATACAAATTTCATATCTGTGGAAAGCTTATAAAAAACTTAATCGACTCGTGAACAGAAATACAGGGTGTTCCATTTATAAAAAAAGAGTTATTCGACTTTTTGCGTTTCAGCGCACCCTGTATAGTGTGTGCATACATGGGCCAAAAGTCGACTATTTATTAAAATTCCAAGTTATTCTAAAATTTTCTGTGGCAAGTTTTTCGAAAAACATCCATGACCTACTGGGCAGTGATCCATCAAATATGAGCCTTTTTTCGAACAAAACGTTGAATAACGCCGAAACGGAGAGAGCTAGACCCATAATGACCTATACAAAGTGCCATTATTTTTTCATGTAAAAACTAATAATGTACAAATATACAGGGTGTCCCATTTAAAAAAACATAACTTTGGTTTACCACCCTGTATAGGAACATTCTGTATATAATCAAAATATTTTTATAATGTGCAGTATAAGTGTGCTTATGTCGATATCTTGAATAGCAAAAAAGTTATGGACCGATCACACAGCCCTGGGTCACCCTGTAGAATTAAACTATAAATTTTCGTTGATCTAGAAAAACATCAAGCCAAAAACCTCTCAATTCCTAAGTTAAAATCCAAATGTCAATGTCAAAGAAAAGATGCATAAAACAAGGAAAAAAGAAAAACAATTTAGTTTAATGTTGAAAATGCCCTCTTTCAGTTTGAACACATATGGTGCCCTTCTTCTCAATAAATCACGTACATCCAAAAATGCTGTATGGCATGTAATTGCGATTCTTCATGGTTATGTTTGGAATGTAGGAGACAATGCACATTATTTTATTATATTATTTTATCTTTATCTCCCATTTTTTCCCCACTCTCCGACATTCCTGCAGAATACATTCCTTTATTTTTTTCGTACTTCACCGTCTTCTTACCGCCTCCTCCCTTATCTTATCTACTTCTACCTCTTCCGTCACGATATAGTCTGGTGTCTCTCTTTCCACACCCACACTCACCTCCAGCAACGTTCTTCAGCCTCTCTTGTTCCTTCCAACCCCATATCTTCGCCCCATACATCACGCTCTTTACTATGTGGGCGTTGTCTGTGTTAGGGTATACTCTAAGTGTGTAAACTGCTTAACCACCTCTAGCTTCTCTCCCTCGCTTGGGGATTCCTCTTTTTCCCCTATCCCTCCTCTTTTCTTGAATATGATTAGTTCTCTTTTTTCCACATTGATTTGCAATTCCTTTCTTCTGACGCATCTCTGCATTCCTTATCATCTCCTTTATTTCTTTCTCATTCTTTGTTACCATCACCACGTCATCCGCGTACGCCAACATCCATATCTATGTCCGTAGAATCACTATTCCCTCTTCTTGTTGTTTCCTTAGTACTTCTTCCATATCTCTTATGTATATCGCGAACAGGCTCGGGCTGAACGGACCCTTGCCTCAGCCCTTTCCTTGTCCAGAACCCTTTGCCTGTTTCCTCTTTTGCCCTCTTTGTTTCCTCTTTTGTATATCGGACATATTATACCCTCCCACCACTCCCATGGGAATCCTCCCCTTTCCAAATTTTGATGTGATCTGTGATCGTTCTTTTTAACATTTCCCTCCATATATCCACTTGTCACTTTATATCCCATTCCCTCCTGATGCTTTCCCCTTTCTTATCGCCTCTCCTACTTCCTCCTCTCTTATCTCCTCCATCCCCTCCCTTCTCTGTCTCCCCTAAAATTGAAATTTTAGAGTTACATAAACTTGGAACAACTGGAACTCTTGTGGTCGTTGAACTACACAACACTAAAATCATCAAAAATTAAATCGAGCAATTGTTCACTGTTGAAACTTGTTCAATTTAATAAAATTTTGTTGTGATTTTTGGCAATTTCAATGTTGTATATTACATATATTTGTTAAACAATTCAAATCATACAAGGATAACATGTTTTACAAGTTTTGGAGCATATATTATTGGACACAAATGAGATTACAAAGTTTAGAAATTGTTACATGATATGTTTGTTGGGTAATTTGTTTAATTTTCTCATTAACAATTTTTAGATTTTAAGAATGACTATAAAACCCTTTACCCATGGTATATGGAATCAATATGGTGGGTTTTCAAGCAATTGTACTTAAAGGGATTAGTATATCAAGGTAACAAAGTTATGCCATATTCGACCGCGTGTAATACACCTTTGTCTAACTTTGAATCTGGTCAAAATTACAAAGATGTCGTCGATCCTGCTGTCACAGTTACACTACCAATTGTAAACGATAAAGATAACGCTGCACTTTTGATATGGACTACAACACCTTGGACTTTGCCAAGTAATCTTGCAGCTTGTGTCAATGCTACATTACAGTACGCACGTATTAGGGAAATTAGTTCGGGACGTATCTTTATAGTGATGGAGGCCAGAGCCGAGTTTGTGTTTAAACAAGGAGACTATGAAATTCTGGAACAGTTTCCGGGTAAAGCACTGGAAGGCTTGAAGTATGTTCCAATCTTTAATTATTTCGATTATATGCACAAACAAGGTGCTTTTCGTGTGCTGGTTGATGACTATGTCACTTCAGAATCCGGTACAGGTGTTGTTCATCAAGCTGCGTACTTTGGAGAGGATGATTATCGTGTTTGTTTAGCCGCAGGAATAATTACTAGAGATCAAGAGCCAGTTTGTCCCGTCGATCCGAATGGAAGACTCACAAAGCCTGTAACGGATTTTGAAGGGCAATATTTTAAGGATGCGGACAAAAATATTGTGGCACATTTAAAAGCCGCAAATAGATTATATCACCAGACTCAAGTGAAGCATAGTTATCCATTCTGTTGGCGTTCTGAAACCCCTTTAATTTATCGAGCAGTTCCCTCATGGTTTATTCGAGTCGAACATATGTCAGAGACCTTACAGAAGGCCAGTTCCGAAACTTATTGGGTACCTGATTTTGTAAAAGATAAGAGGTTTGGTAATTGGCTTCGAGAGGCACGTGATTGGGCAGTTAGTCGTAATCGTTATTGGGGAACTCCAATTCCAATTTGGATATCTCCATCTGGCGATGAAGTTCATTGTATCGGAAGTATTGCGGAATTGGAAGAATTGACAGGTCAAAAGATTTCTGATTTACATCGTGAAAGTATAGATCATTTAGAAATTCCTTCAAAAACTCCAGGAAATCCCCCTCTTCGAAAAGTTCCGGAAGTTTTCGATTGTTGGTTTGAGTCAGGATCGATGCCATTTGCTCAACAACATTATCCATTTAAAAATGTTAAGGAATTTGAGGATCACTTTCCTGCAGATTTCATTGGGGAGGGAATTGATCAAACACGCGGTTGGTTTTACACCCTTTTAGTAATATCTACGTCACTTTTTGGAAAGGCGCCATTTAAAAATTTGATCGCAAACGGTTTAGTGCTGGCAAGTGATGGACAGAAGATGTCGAAGCGGAAGAAGAATTATCCCGATCCATTGGATGTTGTTTGTAAATACGGAGCTGACGCCTTGCGTTTGTATCTGATTAATTCGCCAGTTGTACGAGCTGAAAACTTGCGATTTAAAGAAGAAGGAGTTCGTGACGTTATTAAAGATGTATTTTTACCGTGGTACAACGCTTTCCGTTTTCTTATGCAAAATATTGAAGGGTACGTTCAGGAGAATAACATCCCATTTTATTACGACGAAACAAAATTGACAAGAACAAACACTATGGATAGATGGATTTTATCATTCACGCAATCTTTATTGGCTTATGTTCGCAAAGAAATGGCTTTATATCATCTATACAATGTTATTCCTCGCTTAACGAAGTATATTCAACATTTAACAAATTGGTATGTACGCATGAACAGGAAGCGTTTGAAAGGTAAAGATGGCAAAGAAGACTCTGTATTAGCTCTAATGACATTATTCAATGTTCTATTTAACATTATAAAATTAATGGCACCGTTTGCTCCATTTTTAGCAGAACATATGTATCAGTATCTTAAAGTTTTAACAGATACTAAAGCGGATAGCGTACACTATCTCATGTTACCCGAAGCTAACGAGTCTCTAATTGACGAAAAAATTGAAAGAGCAGTCTCACGTATGCAATCCGTAATTGAATTGGGACGTATTTTACGTGACCGCAAGACTATTCCAATTAAATATCCGCTTCCCGAAATTGTAGTTGTACATCAAGATGATGAATATATCGACGACATTAAGTTATTAGAATCGTACATTCTTCTAGAATTAAATGTAAGAAAACTAACGCTAACGACCGATAAAAGTAAGTTTGGTATTACGTTAAGAGCCGAGCCCGATTTTAAGGTTTTGGGCTTGAGACTTAAACAAGACTTAAAAGCTGTGACTACTGCAATTAAGGCACTTACCGATTCGGAAATAAATGATATCGTTAAACGAGGTTATGTAAATATTTTAGGAAAACGTATTGAATTGTCGGAAATTAAGCTCATTTTTAAGGCGGATGACATTGCTTCACATAAGTATGAGGTTCTGAGTGATAACGATGTTTTGATTTTATTAGATCTTACGCCCGATAGTTCGATGCAACAGGAAGGTGTTGCACGTGAAATAATAAATCGTATCCAAAAATTACGTAAGAAGGCACATTTAGTACCAACTGACGAAATTAGTGTGATTTATAAAGCATCTGGTGAACTTGCTCAAATTGCTATTGATTATAAGGAATTTATTGAAACTGCCATCCAAGCAACTTTTACCCTCGATGGGGAACAATCGCAAAAGAATGTTATAATTATGGAGGAACATCAGCAGTTAAAAGGAAACGATTTGCATCTTGTTTTAAAAGGTACAAAAAAGGTTTCAAACAACAATATTGATAAACCCGTAGTAAATTGGTTGAATATTGAATTGTATAAGTTAGATTCTCTTTATGGCAGCAGCTATAAGAAAGGGATGGTATTAATTCCTAAAGGTACTATTTCATTAGCAGCTTTAAAGAGTGAAATTGCTACAATATTCGGTTTATACTCAAACTTTGACTTGTGGAGCACAAACGGTTTCATACTTAATGATAACGCATTAAGCAAATTAAACGGATCGACAATTTTTGTCACACATCCCAGTTGTGCACTTAATGAAAAAATTGTAAACTCTAAACCGTTTTGTAAGTTTATCAATTTTAAAGAAAATGACATGCAGGGTACCCTTTTATTGGAGAACCCATCTGGCATCGTTGTCTTAAAAGAGCAGCAATACAAAAATGTCATTGCCAAGTGGGAGACTATCCAAAATTAGTTTGTTACAAATAAAGAGTTCTATAAAACTTTAACTTTTTGTATTATTTATGTAGTACATATATTAATGCAGACACAAAATTGTTTGGTAGGTAGCCTATTAAACTAATTTAGATATTTTACTAATTTTGTCCAATAGTTTTGTATTTGGCCATGTGCATGTTGGCCTAATATCCGTTCCAGTTGTACTACCTCCATGCTGAGGTTTTTTGGGTTGCATACAGAATTGAGAGTCGCATCTAAAATGTCACTAGGCGTCAGATATGAAATATACTGAAGCTGCTGGTAGGGAAAGCACATGTAATCATAACGATTTGTACACAAGATGGTAATTTTACCAAGCCCATGTGGTGCTGCATTATGGATTACGATAGGAGGGTGGACATAGTCCACACGTGCGTATACCTCACATTTGGGCCCTTTTGGACTACCTCCCTGACTAAACTCGTTCTACCCCACATGATATGAACCTGAGGATCTTGTAAGGGGAAGCTTTAATCATATCCATGTCTGTCGAGAATATGCCCAACATGTATTGTCTCAGTTAGAGCAGTGTGCAGCACTCGCAAAGTATATGCTGTGTTGTCTATTCTATGTAACATGATGCCACTGAGTCCAGATGGTCCTCTGAGGACCTCTCGCTTGACTACAATCTAACATCAAGTTCCACCTAACCTTGTGCTGGGCTTGAGTGAGCCAGTAAGTTGTTTACAGTTGATACTGAAGTGGAAGAGCCAGCTCGAAACCATAAAACGGTTATTTTGACTCCAGTCTGCTTTCTCATTACCTTTCGTTCCAGAATGCGCATGCTCCTTAACCCGTATGAGCTCCAGGGTGTTACTGCTTATTGCTACTTCCTCTAGAGTGTAGAACGTGGTGACATTCAGAAACCAACACAGTAGGAAATTTGCTGAGTGTTTGAGGGATATGGAAGAGTTCTTTTGGAGTAAATATACTACCAGTACCTTCCAATGTTCTAGGCCACCATACAGTTGTCCCCATAACGGACATGGTCTGATCACAGCGGTAGCCTTTGGAGGTGAACCCCAAGGTCTTCCAATTGGGCGGCGACATTGGCAGAAAGCCAAATTTGCTTTTTCCGCTTTAAGATGGATGTGCTTACTCCACTTCGGTTTGTTGTCAAGTGTAAGATACTTCACTGACTGCTTTGAATACTACAAAATATGGGAATGGTGTCAAATGACGGATGCGTATACTGTGGGGTAAGCCGGGTAAGCGACACAGCAGAACACACTCTTCCATTGTGACAGGTTGGGGAGGGAAAGGCAAGAAGCGTGGGCGGAAGCTGGCAAGGTCTTAGACCCTGATAACTTTCTGGAGACCGCGGTAAACCCAACGAGCCGTGGGGGACAGTGAAACGCCTGCGTAAAAGAGGTATGGCCAAGAAGGGAGCCGAAGAAAGGGCGTCACAAGGCGTGTAGTCCATACGAGAGAAGATACGACGCAGCAGAGGATATGTGATCCCGAGCGCGTGCGAGAATGCTGACACAGCGGTACCACGGCTTGGGAGAAACGGGGAGGGGTTTAGTGCCCCCCCCCCCTGTCGTGAAACAGGCAGGGAACGTGCGTAATTCCCCTCCCGACAAAAAAAAGATACTTCACTGACTGAAAAATTGAAGTGTTTTTTGAAGAGCAGGGAAGTTCGAAGAGCCAGTATCCTACTTCTTCTTGTAACGAGAACTATACCTTCGTTTTTGCCGGGTTAATAAACAAGGAGTGTTCCTTACACAATTCTTTGGTTTCTCTGAGACCTGATTGCATCAGACTGCACAGACGTCTCAAATTTGTCGGTTTATTAGTATGGATATATCATTTTCATACACCACCAGGGATGGTGGTAGGGTGTCTTGGCAGTTCTCAGGGGCATAGAGTAAGTCTATGTCAGGGGACAGGCCTGTTCAAACGACCCCATAATGGAATTGGACAGGTCAACTACGTCCTACGACAGCAGGACTCGAAAGACGTTCCTCAAAAGGGTGCTCTCTTATAGTCTTTCTTCAAGGAGATGTTTGTATAAGGGAATGTCCGATATTCTGGACTTAGGTAACCCCTTTGCAAGTCTGCCTTGTGGTTCATTTCAAAAGAAATAATTCTATTATCTGACATTGACGCACTTCTGCAGGGACTTGTCAGTTCGATATATAGTCAAAGATACTCGCTGAGACCATATTAAAATCAATCACTGGTTAAGCGTCAAGTACACGGGGCGAGTTTACAAGCTACAAGCCGGCTTTTTCACAAGCAGCTCGTAAACTAGCCCAGTGTACTCGATGCACTCGCTCCGTTAGCTGCTTGTAAAAACGCTCTGGAAAAAGTTGAACTGCCGGCGACTTTACACGCCGCTCGCCGGCTTTTGAGCGAGCTAGCTTGTAAACTAGCTACGTGTACTCACAGTAGCTTGTGCACAAACGAGTTAATTAGACGACAACACGTGGTTTCCACACGCCAGCTAGTTGGCTATTGAGCAAGTGGGAAATTTTGTGTGTACTCGACTACTAGCGCACGCGCCGACTCGCCGGCTTTTTACAAGCCAGCTTGTTAGCTTGTAAACTCGCCCCGTGTACTTGACGCTTTACGAACATGTGAGTTCACTGCCCCGATTGAGTATCTCTATTCTCTAGGTTAGCACAAATATTTAAGTAGGTAGTGATTTACTGATATATTGACGCAATGTCCTAGCGTTTTCTTGCCGTTTGACCTTCGAACATATAACAAAAGGAAGGAACATGTATTATGGCAAAATGAGTAACATTAATGGTTTACCAATATGGCTACCTACTGTGACGTATTCCGTCGAGTCATTGGTGATTGGTGTACTGTTAAGCAGGGTCGTAAATCCAACATTTGTATGTTTACGCGCCTGCTGTAAACAAAATTAAATGCATAAATTTTTTTTTTAATTTTATTGCCCTTTAAACATAATTAATTTGGTATGCATATTTCTAATTTTTTGCACATTCTCTATGTTCTTAACCGTATAATGAATTCTACCAAATACTTTACTACTATAATACGGGAAACTCTGAAAAATTTTGGGTGACGACACATCAACGCCCTCTTTAGCGGTAGGAGTTGATAACTAAACCGTTCTTGCTAGTGTTTACATTATTGTCTCTGACGGTTTTTGGTCTTTAAATCGATTTTATACTTTGAAATGACAAAACGCGAGAATCGCATGTACCCCCGTTTGTCTATAATAACGTAAAGTGTTTGAATTTGCCATAATGTGCTTGTTGGTTATCACCTCAAACCAATAGATGGTGCTGCAATCGCTGTCGCCCTGAAATACTATCACAGAAATACTATGCTAAACACAGAAGTTTCCCATATTATAGTAGTAAAGTATTTGATTCTACGCTACTGGTAATTTTTTACTTTTAAATCGACAAACTGCACGCTACCCCGTTTGACCAATCATAAATGGTTTACTGTTATGTCACTGTGACGTAACGCTTGCGTAACTTCCGTTACATTGTACCGTCTACTAAACTATAGGGATATTAATTTGTTATATATTCGAAGCGTTTGACAAAGAAAACGGTCCTTTTTGTACCCCCAAGACCAGAAACCCTTGATGAGGGCAATGTCCTACTTATAGTGAAGCGGCTGCTTAGGTAACTACAATCTTGCAAGTTTATTTGTATAAAATGGCTCTTTCATCCTATGATATGTAAAAGAACAGGAGCCGCCTTTACTTAACCTACGTCGCTGTATTCTGACTCCGACTCCGAGGTTAGCAAATTCATCTAGGAGCCTACCTCTGGAGGTAGCTAGATTCGTGAATGAAGTTAGAGCTAGTTTAAACCAGCCTGGCTTTCTTTTTCCTCTTTTGTTCGGAGCAAAAGATGCGCTTTTGTGTTGTTGAGGTGCGGCGACCTTCCCAGGTAGAGAGATATCCTGGGATGCTCCCTCTGAATTCGTAAATGCAGTTTAGGTTATCTCTCTATGAGAGATGACTTACCAGTTGTTCTTTATGCCACATCGTAGTTCAGTAGCGCTGAACAAGTCCCTTGCACCACCATACACCTTCGGGACAGTCTCTGTTCCTTCATCAGACAAAAATAATTCTGCAAGCCTTTAATTTCTACTTCCCCTAGCTTGTCTCAGGAAATCTGATCCATCAGGACAACTAGGGTCTGTTTTTCTGCTGTCGATAGGTTTCCACCCTTTGGTGGTCGTTCAAACAGGTTTTTATTATTGTAGTTACAACTTCTGTTATTAAAATAATGTTTACACCACTACTTTCACATTGACGTTTTTTGTTAGATCGACTCTTTAAAGTGTAATGAAATATTAAGTCAAGCGCACTATATACCTTCTTATTTATTTACAATCTTAAAATATAGTCAAGCACCCTTTAAAAATACATACCCTAAAACATGTAACAATTATACAGTGTGTCTGCTTAAGTTCGCACCATATGGGAAACTTTTTTATTATTAATTTTACGAAAAAAAGTTATTCTTTATAAAAAGTTCTGCATGTTCTAAAATTTAAGATACAATCATCACATATTAAATTTTTTCAGTGGTGTACGCGGTGTGTCAAAAAATATGAATTTTGCTCAAGAGTAAAGTACCTCTATTTTTGACAATATCGAAAATTGTTATTAAAAAAAGTTAATCAGAACTAAAAACTATGTTCAAATATGAAATTACATCCTGCTAGTTAAAAATTTTTTTCACAACTTTTTCTCAAATTATTACCTACCGATACTGATACGATTTCCGTTCCGTTCAGAAACCTCACTGTTAAACATTTCTTGATATAATACAAACCATTTGTTTATCAGTGCATCTTAGATTTAACGTAACTGCACTTACATTTGCATTGTTATTGTACACAAAAATAGGAAATCGTATCAGTATCGGTAGGTAGTATGTAATTTGAGAACATGTAAAAAAAATTTTTAACTAGCAGGATGTAATTTCATATTTGGACGTAGTTTTTAGTTCTGATTAACTTTTTTTAATAACAATTTTCGATATTGTCAAAAATAAAGGTACTTTACTCTTGAGCAAAATTCATATTTTTTGACATACCGCGTACACCACTGAAAAAATTTAATATGTGATGATTGTATTTTAAATTTTAGAACATGCAGAACTTTTTATAAAGGATAACTTTTTTTCGTAAAATTAATAATAAAAAAGTTTCCCATATGGTGCGAACTTAAGCAGACACACTGTATATATCTTTGTAAAAAATATATTACCAATTTCATAATTTAACTTATACTAAGTTTACAAATGAGATTTTTTAGAGTTATTATCAGGCTTCCATTGATATGTACCGGTATATCGGAAATTATTGCTATATAATAATTCATCTGCTTGTATGGGACCGCGACTTCCATAACTGTAATTATGTAATTCAAATAAGTCTGTACTCATCCCAAAGATGTTTTTTTTTACAAAAATAAAAAAGGGGAATTACTGGGAAGAGTGAAAGGAAGTTTAAATGGATAGAATATATTCAAAAAGAAAAAAACGAATGAATTGATGCAACTAGAGATTGCAGAAATAATCAGAAAGATTAGAATAAAGTAAGAAGTTAGAAGAAAGGATGCCAAGCAGATAGTTCATCCAATACATAAAATGGAGAGAGGTGAATGTATAAAAATTATAGGGGCATCGGTGTAATGGATATTGTGTACAAAATCATGGTAGTGGCAATACAAAACAAATCAAATGAAGTTTTAAAAAGGAAATAGGCCAGTATTAATATGGATTAGTAATAGATGAAATATTCGTGTTAAAAGGGGAATAACAGCATAGAACAGACCCTGTTTCTTATCTTCATTGACTTCAAGCAGGGATACTATATAGTAATACAGCAAAAATATTTGAAGTAATAAGAAATATGGATATAAAGGTTAAAATAACACTCAATGATACAAAGGATCGGTAAATGGACATATGTCAGCAAAGGCCTAAGGCAGAGAGATGCACTAAGCAGGATGTTATTCAACAGTGTTAAATACAATAAAAATGGAAATCCAACCAAGGATATGATATTTAACCCAAAGAAATCAGATAATAGGATAGGCTGACATTGAGAATAGCAGAAAATGTGTTTTAGAGCCTCGAAAAGGTAGCAAAGGACAAAGGGAAAATTAATGAAAACAGAGAAGAAGACAACAGGCACAAATGAAAGCAAAAAGATGGAAAATAATAACAAGAGGAAAAGAGCAGGTACCAACTGGAAGTAGTAGTAAAATATAATTACTTGGCAATGAAAATAACGCATACAGGTGAGGAGAAGAACCAAATACAGAAATCTATCACGCAACAATAACACCAGTGGAAATTTTCTAGCAAAACATAATGAGGGTATATAGACTGTAGAAGAGGGGAGTTGTTTGGAGAAGAAGAACGAACAGAGAGTTGATGACACTGTACAAAGAACAATCCATAACCAATATAGCAAGAGTGCAAAGGATAAGATGGCAAGAGGAGTAGAAAAGGACCTAGAGAACAACGGCAAGGGGTAAGAAGAAATGGATGTCAAGCTATGGATCTTCTGTAGTGCACTGTACATACCTATATGGAAAAGGTTTAATTTTATTTTCTTCAATATAATGCAATATTGGTGTAAAAATTCTCCATGCTTCACTTAACTCATCAGATCTAACGAAATGCATTTGTGATCCACAAAATACATCCAAAATTAAACGTTCATATGCATCAGGCAACTTGACATTCTAAAACATATTATATAATAAACGAAATATGCAATTGATAATTATTTACGGAGTATCTCTTATCATAAGTCAAATCCAATTCAGTTTCTTCCATATCAAAAGCCATACCGGGGGTTTTCACCATTAATTTAACATACAAAGCTTCTCCTGGTTGAACTCGAATAACGAGTTCATTTCGTTGAGGTTTTCCATCAAAAATATCACCAGAAACATCCTTAAATTGAACTCGAACTTCAGCTTTACGTTCATTTAATGCTAAAAATGTGATTTTCAGAATGGAAAAATGTTTGAAATGTAATTACCAACCTTTTCCACACTTTAGTATAAATGGTACACCATCCCAACGCTCATTATTGATTTGAATAACACCCAATGCAAATGTCGGAGTAACAGAATCTTTAGGAACAGTATTATCATCTAAATAACCATATTTCGCCATCTCTTCACCAGATGGATTTCCGACGTATTGTCCCAGAACAATATTTTCCATTTTTAATGGTTTAATACACCTTAACACCTTTACCTATAATGGAAAACAATTAGTATACAAGTGGAGCGAATTCAGACTGAAAAGTCATTTCCAAAGGTCTTTGACTTTCCACATGTTGGACTAGGCATAGACTCTCGTTTTACAAATTTAGTACACTGAAAAATGCTATAAGTACCCTGAACAATACAAATTTTTAGTTCACATTCTTGCACATCTTTACTATTATAATGATAAAACTGTTGCTGATCGAAAACTAATATTTTGTCTAATTTATAAATGTATGAATTGATCATGTGTGGATAGCCTTTAAAGAGCCAATTTTAATTAGTGCTCTCTCAATTTGTGGGGTTAGTGATGAGTTGCATATCATTTAAGTGTTAGGATGGTGTTTCATCATGACATTATGTGAGTGAGAAATTGTGTGACGTTGTTGCTAACTTTGTACAGCGATAGCATTTTTTGTAACCAAGAGTGAGGTACTGAATCAAATGCTTTTTTGTAATCGATGTAAGCTGTGTGTTTCTTTTATTGAATCTAGATTGTTCAAGTATTACAGAGTCTATAATGAGCCTCTAGAATACTTGGTACAACCCTTTTGTTCTTCAAATAAAATATTGTTATTGGTGCAGTGTGTGTACATTTTATGTGTAATGCATGAAGGGCATGTAATGGGTCAATATTTAGAGGGATTGATATCTTTTGGAAGCATGTAATGATTCCCTGTGTAAAGAATGATGGTGTAGTCTGTGGTGCGTCTAGTATTGTTGTGAAGTGTTGTGCGAGGTGTATGTGTGTGCCAGTGGACAATTTCCACCAAAAATTATGAATGGTATCTATGCTTGGACTTTTCCAGTTGTATAGGTGTTTGATGGAGTTGTGCATTGTAGTACGGGTTATTTACACTCATTTTAGGCAAAACCTCAAAAAATAATAATGTAATTTTGATTTTTGGCAAAAGTGCTCCTTAGGACCCTAGAAGTATTCTCTCAAAAGTCCCCACCCCTAGGGTGCCGGCTTCCCCCCCCTACCCCCTCAAATATGCCCCTTATCGTGGTTTTTTTCATTTTCCACAACAATGGGTCGAGCTAGGAAAAAACTCTCAAAAGCGAAAATGATCTTTATTAAATTGTCTACAAAATAGTGCTAGGTTCATTTTCATTGGACTAATATTTTCCAAAATATGCCTATCCAAATTACGCAAAAAAAAATTTTATGAGCATAAATTTACACTTTCTACTGTATTAATAGAAAAACTGCCGAAGCTGCGATAAAATGGCTCAGACACGCATTAATCACCATACATTTGCCTACAAAATCAGACCTAATTCATTGTCGTAGGAACATTGGTTGCCCAGTTACAGCTTGTCACAGCGTCTGGTTGATTTAGTAATAATGGCCGATAGTCATAATTTTGAACAATTTATAGTTTTGTTGCAATCGCTTGCAACACATATAAATATTTTTTAATAAATCTTTTCAAATACATCGGCCGGCACCTAAGGATTGGGGACTTTTGAGAGGATACTTCTAGGGCCCTAAGGAACATTTGTGCCAAAAATCAAAATTACATTATTTTTTTTGAGGTTGATGCATATTATTCCCGTACTATTGGTATTATGTGTTGTGTACGTGTACTTTCCGACATGATTCAGGGTGCGTGTGTATTATGTTCAATGTGTTTGGCCCACAAATCGAACCAGTAGTACTCGAGCGATTCTAATGTAGGTAATGAGTATTTTTGTTGAGTGTTTTGTTGTGTTAGTGATCTATAAGAGTTTTTCATTGTATTTAAATTGTGTGTTGTGACGTTTTCTATTTGCCGCTCCCTATACCGCATCAATCTGTTTGTGTATACTGAAAGTGTTTGTGTGAGTGTATCTTTGTGTTCATTGTAATTCGTGTTTGGTTCTCATGAACTGTGTGTGTTTAGTTTCCTAATAATGTTGTGTGCTTGGCGTGTTAGTTTGAAAGAGGTTGTGCCTTGTATGTATTGTGTAATTCGACCTAAGTCACGTCTAATTTCATCTATACGATTGATTAGATACTTTTCGCAGGCTGGAAGTCTTGTTTTCTTTGTGGTGTGGTGTTGATATTATGACCTTGAGGCCGTTGGGTATTGTGTTGTGAATGCTGTATGAATCTTCCTATACATTGTTTTGTCTGTTTCCTTCTTAGATATAGCCTATAACTATGTTATTATCAACAATAATTAAAACATATTCATTGCAATTTCGTTATTTAAAATTTCTAAAAATATTATATCGAGGCTACTCAAAAAATGTTTAACATTGGAAGTTTTCAAAATCAAAAGTCAATCTGTTTTACTTAGCACCCCCTCTCACCACCCCATTTAAATTTAATTCCTTTATATGTATATTTCTAAATTCTCAGATTTTTAATCTGAAACATTTGAAAATATTTTAATCGTTCGTTCATTCATTGTAATACAGTTTCATTTTAGATAGTATTTCTAGTTGTCCCTAGTTGTTATGATAAAAAACTGGAAATATTTACTTCTTTTAATAGTTAACTTTTGAGTTTAGCAACCATTACCATACCCGATAGTTCATAGGCAATAGTAAATAATTCCAGCTTCTGATTTTGGCATTTCAAATTACAGCCTAATACGGTGGCGATTGGTTTCTAATCAAGAACACTATTAAGTATTAACTTTAGGTGTAGGGAATACTATACAGAAATTTTTGGTTTTTGAAGTTCAAAAATAACATAAATTAGATAAGACAATAGCATGTAAAACCGAACGATTCAGTATTAATTTATTAAATTTTCATCAGCACTACCTGCAATTTAAAAATATTATACCAGGGGATGTGCCATTTAAAATAATTGATGCTTTAAGAGTTATGGGATCACCCTGTATAAGTGACACTAATTTTGCAGTACCCATTTGTAAAATGAGAATCTGAGCCCCGTCTTATAGGACCAATCCAGTTCACTACTATATGAATTCAGTACCTTTTCATTTCTAATATCATCAGGTTGACATGAAGCAGGTTTCTCCATTGCAACAAGTGTAAGAATTTGTAGTAAATGATTTTGCATAATATCACGTATAATACCAAATTGATCAAAATATCCTCCACGACCTTCTGTGCCAAAAGGCTCTTTGAATGATATTAAAACTGAAGCTATGTTGTCACGGTTCCATGTCGGATTGAAAATACGATTTCCAAATCTGTAGAAATGATGCAATTTTCTTTTCTATTCGTCAATCCCTAATATTACCTCAAGGTCATAAGATTTTGTACCATTTCCTTGCCTAAGTAGTGATCAATTCTATATAACTGATGCTCTGTAAACAAGGAACTTAAATGATCTGATAGTTTTTGAGAAGAATCCGAATCTCTTCCAAATGGTTTTTCTACAATTATTCTCGTCCATCCTCTACAACAAAAAATTGTTCAAATACAGAATTGCAGTTATAAAATGCTTACTTAGATGACATGCACGCATGACGAATATTTACTGTAACAACTTCATACACCGAAGGAGGTAAAGCTAAATAGAATAATCTATTTGCAATTTGGCCATTCTCGTATGTACATAATTCTTGGTTGAGTTTCTCAAAATCCATGCGCGAATCATAATTGCCAGCAATGTAATGATTCAATTTCCAAAAGTCAGCATAGGTATCCTCTTCACTCTCTCTTACCTAATTATTATTTGACCATCAAGACTGGTGAATCACAATTTTACAACTTTACCTTCATATACTTATCACACTTTCCTTTAATATCACCAATTGTAGTTTTACTACGTGCATATCCATAAAATACTATATTCTTTGGCAATAAATTATCTCGATACAACCACCATAACGTAGGATAAATTTTCTTATGAGCTAAATCTCCCTGTAAATGTTACAGTGACTTGCACATTATTGTAGGTATAATAATAATACACTTACCGAAGCACCCAATACAACGAAAGAATGGGGATTTTGTAGATCGAAACAAGTTCCATCATCTTCAATTGTAAACCTCTTTAAGGACTGCCGTATGAGGCCAAGACAAACTTCGGAAGTAGAGCCTTCTACAATGATAAAGAACGAATAACATAGGCTAAAAGATGACGACAAATTTTACCACAATCAATCAGCAATCGCTTATTTTTTGACATAATAATAATAAATAAATAAAAAGAAATGTTAAAAAAAAAGTTATGAGCAACAGGTTATGAAATGGAGTAGGTATTATTTGCTTATTATTTGGTTAATGGTTAGTTTAGTTTAGTTGTAGGCTGTGGCAGGAATTCACTGGGCTGTGGTTACGGTTTTAGGTGGGGCATATACAGGGTGGTGTGTGAGATTTAAGAATTTCAGTACAGCGCAAAAACAGGGAAAGCTTTTCACACATCGGTAGAAAATAAAAAAAATTCCAAAGCTCATAAAACAACAATAAAATAGTTCCAGAGTATTACCCAGCACCGACAGTATCCCAGAGAAGGTTAAGAGAACCAAAAAAACCTTTAGTGATGCCGTTGCTGCAAGTAGCAGATGGTATTTATCCATCGAAATCTGAAAGGAATCCTCAACAAAGAGGAAACAGAGGGTGTATTAAAAACGGAAGAAAGATGTCACCGGAATTGCTTGAACCTGCGGCTGTAGCAAGAAGAACCTTAGGAAATATGATTTATCGAAACTAAAAACCCAGTTGTGACTACCATCAAAGAATGGTGAACCGTCGATAGGGGTGATCCTAAAAGGGGCAAGAGTTAGTAGTCCTATTCACACCTAAACGTTTCCAGGGCAACTTTCAAGGCTATTGGAAAACCGAAGATCATTGAGTTGATAAAGATAGAAGGGCCTCTACCTGGACCTAGTAGAGGTTTAAGCAACATATTGATTATTGAGTGTATATAAGATACAAAAATATACCTATAGATCTCGCATTGGTCCAAGAACTGTGGGGATATATTAACTAAATCAAGGGCCTAGGCGAAGACAATCCTAAGACGTGGATAATACCCAAAAAGACATTAAAATAATATAATTATATAACTTGTTTCACAAGAACGAAATGACGGCGCAAATGAGCTAGTTTTCAGATCCACCAATAGGTACCGCCCATACGACCAATCGAACCCGCCACCCATCAAAGAGCTAAAACAGCTAATAAACTACTACTGTATGACTGAAAAATGACAAAACATCATCGGGTGCGATGCAAGCAGGATGCAGACTATCAGCCACAGTCTCATAACGCAATAATATTCCAGACTTTAGATAGAAATCTTGGTAACGCACCTGCATTCAAGGGTTGTTGAATAGCAGAGGTATTGAGGTGGGTCACACTCGAATTCTTGGCGAGGCCATTAAGAGACTGCCTATCCTAGAGAGGCGGTTTGAGTTACTCATCCCTCAATTTATATTAGGGAAAAACTACCACATCTTCTTTGATGCCGAAATGGTATCCCAACATGATATAATCCATTCGTGGATTTAAAACATTGGAGGGAACAGGTACTAGGTATTTACACTATTTACTCTAAATAACTGAACATCCCTATCAGACTTTCGTACCTTATTCCAGTCGGAATTGGTAGGATTAACAATTAAGTAGTCTTATGCATAACATAAAGAACCAAACTATTAGAATTTCCAGTGACAGCAGGCCTACCCTGCAGGCACTTGGTCGTTGTAAAATTACCTCTAGGTTGGTTTTTGAATGTCACCACTAGAGCAAGTAGCAAGCAGCAACACCTTTTCGAGCACGTAGGGGTTAAAGGGCATGTTGGAACAAAAGGCAACGAGAACGCCGATGAGTTAGCCCTATTGCCGCCTCAAAACAGCCATTTTATGGCCCAGAACCGGCCCTTCCACTTACAGTATCAAAATTTAAACAACTTAATAACTCAAGACACTCAAGCCCAGCGCAAGGCTAGGTGGCGAACTTGATGTTAGATTGTCGTCATGCGAGAGAGGACCATCACGTAGCCTGGTGCGTTTTTACACAGGTCTATCAAGGAAGAACCTGCGACTATTTAATGGGCATACTTTCTGGGTGCTGTAAACTTAACAAGCACTTGCACCTCATGTGTTTGGTAGAATCACTATCTTGTAGAGGAGACGACGAGGCGGTGTACCACATACTTTGTGAGTGTCCCGCACTTGTCCAACTGAGACGATCCACGTTGGGAGAATCCTGGCCAGACATGGCTATGATTTGAGCCGCTTTCCCTTCCAGCATCCTCAGGTTCATCTGGGATCACTTGGTGACGTTGCGGGGTCGGACGACTAATCAGGGAGGTAATACAAAGGGCCCAAATGTGAGGCCTACGTACGCGTGGACGATGTCCACCCTCCTATCGAAATCCAGAAATACCTGCGTTCGAATTCTATAGTAGAAGAATTCAATTAACACGGAACTCTCAATAGTAGCTAACAGGCAAGTAGCACTAACGAAACAATAAAACGTTACAAAGAAGTTGAGGAAAAAATTAATTGACGCTTGACAGTTTTCATTTTGCCATTAAACCAGACATTTTTTAATAGTCGAAGGATGCAAAAACTTACTTACTCTTCAAAGCGCATCAAATACAGGTAAGCTCTGAAAATGAGGTTACCTATTGGTTTTTTGCGAAAAAATGAGAATTTCCAATAAGTAAGTAGCTATTTTTTAGTAAAGGTGCCAAATTTCCTTTTTGCCTTTTCCTGCCACAAGACAAGACATTAATGCATTTACAGATAAATCTTTTACAATATTAATAATCCCGTACCCCGCTTAATAAATAAATAAAAATAAGGAAATGTCGGTCGTCTTACACGATTAAATTCATTTAACAATAATTATATTCTTCATACATTTATTGCTAATCGAGTAGGTAACGAAATAAAAAAATTATATTATTATAAATTTAAGGGCGTAGGACCATGGGCCATTACATGCATAAATTTTATAGCAGAACTTTAAATAAACAGAAGAAAAGAGGTTATAACATTACGGGTCATATTGCTATTTCACAAGCATCATTACGTGTTATCTGTCAATGAAATTAAAATATAATACTCTAAAGTTCGACCTTCAATCCGTTGACCTTCTCTATACTCTCCTTTAGCGAATCCGACAAGAACATTTTTACAAATAATTAATTTACTCAAAAATGAACAAATTAAATAAATTAATCGCCCCTCAATTTTTTTATTTTTTAAATGACTAATATTAACTTAAAACTTACGCGTAGGCATTGCTTTCGTTCTTCAAAAAATTAAAAAAATATTATTAACACAGTAATTTTTTAAGTATTAAGTAAGAGGTATTATCACTGAGTAAAATTTTAAATAACAACTAAAACTAAATAATAAATGAAACACAAGAACCTTAAATCGCATTCAAATAAGTAGTATCAACTGTAGTTGCCTACTCATGCGCACTTTTAACTAACTTACGAAAACAATATTTTCGAAATTTTTTAAGTGGCCATATCTAAATTTAAAATAATTCTTTGAAAAATTCTAATATATAGATCCGAATTATTAACAATAAGTAGATCAAAGTTTTGATATTCTTCAATATTTAGTAATGTTTGATAATTTCATATTTATCCCTAAGAATTTCAAAAAAAAGGATACCGCATTTTGCCTTATCAAAACGATTGTTGTTTCACTAAACCTTAATCATTTGAATTATCAATTATGTAGGTCCGCGTCTACAGGACGCGGGTCTACAACACTAAAAATTAAATTACGTGATAGTTAAATAAATAGGAAACATGTCGTCACATTCATTTCTATTTCTTTTTATTTTTTAATGGCAAAATTTATGGGATTTTATACCATAATTATGCTGATTAAAGTAACATGAAATATTAGTTATTAAATAGTTTATTATATTCGTCAGCATTAAATTTGCGAAAGCATAATTTGCCTAATATTGCAAATGTAGATATTATTATTTACCCTTAATTTTGTCAAAGTTTCTTATATTGTGACAATAAATTTTATTTATTTTTTCCTTGATTTTTGGCAATTTTTTAAATGGAATGTTAATTTATGTCAGTCATTTTAGAGGAGGCTGCGGGTGTGGAGGTTTGAACACGGATTATACATCCAATGTTATCCTACTTCTACCAACCCTTCCACACAATCTTTACAAATTCAACATGTGTTGATACCATTACCAGTTAGACAAAAAGCAAAGGATTGCAGTTGCAGATTTCCATACATAGCAAGTCAGGAGAACGGACAGACTAGTCGCTAAGGGTGGTACACGACTCACACAAGATTCTTCGCCGATTGTTCATAACGGGACAACTCTCAGCAAGTACTGACCGATCACATGACCTCGAAAACGACAAAACACCACGAGCCACTCAAGGAATACCCGCAGACGACGAATCCTGCTAGTATCACGCACGAACACCAAACATTTCATACAGTAAGCAGTAGCACACAAACTCCATAGGTTAGCACGAGACAAATTGAAGGCAGTAAAAAGAAGAAGAAGAAGACAATGATGCAACTTACCTTTCGAGTCTAGTGCCTAAGAAAATGACCTAGTAGAGGCCAGGCGGAGAATTTCTTGCTGGACTCTCTGGATATCTCTCAAGAGCTGGCTGGAAAGACCATTTTCTCGATATGGTGAAGGGACACCACAAAATTCCTGTGGCCGAGCGAGGAAGATAAAACTAAACGAACAAGGAATTGTTAACATTACGAAAAATAAGAGATTCACCTTTTGCGATACTGCATGTCCTGTCCCAGTCAAATATTGCCATACACGAATTTCCACGATGCTACACTGCAAAAAAATTATGATACAAAACAATGAAGTGATGTGAAAAAATTAAAAAATTTGAGAGAAAAAGTCGAGAATAAAGAAAAACAATCGGAAATGAAAAAATTTATTCTTAAACTAAAAATGGTTTTTCTTCTCAGAAATGGTAAAAGGTTATAATTGTTAATCAGTATTTACTTTAGATTTGGTGCATACTTACTTGATAATAGTATTAATTACAATAACAAAAATTATAAATAAACAGTAGATACTGATTAACAGTTATAAGTGTTTTCTATTGTAATAGGTAAAATAGGTTCTATGATTTAAAAACAATGTTTCCTTGCCATAACATTTTGCATTGTTATAGCAACACAACGATTTTATATAACTGTTACGGCGTAACAGGGGTTGCTCATAAACTTTAAGATTGTGTAAAAAAGAATGACTTAAGTAGGTAGGTACTGTAAATAATCAACATGTCAAGTGACAATGACAAACACGTGCGCCCTGATTTTGTTAAAACGTCATTTTAATGTATAGTTAATAGGTTTGTACTTGTAGCATGTGAAAATTGTATGCCTCCGAAACATTACCATTTAAGAAATCTATTCATCTTTAAAATACCCTTTTTACAACAAATTTATGTAGGTACATAATATTCATTTGACATTTAGTTATAACTGGACGTTATTGCATTTCAATGAATACAATCGCCTTCTCATAATTCAACCCTTACGGGTTACATTTTTATGGCCACCCCAGACGTGCAGTCTTTGTATCTTAATGCCCACGCTCACGCATAAGTAATAAAAGGGCTGCAAAAACGAAAACTAGAGAGAGTTGAAATGTAATCTTCAGACAGTTAATATGTAACTTAAAACTTTCGAGAGGTGTTAATTGTAATGTAATGTAATCTTTGAAGCTGAAAGAGTTTAAATGTACCTATACTTTGACGCTATAACTTTCGTATAAATTAACAACTGTGTATTCGGTTATCTTAAATGTAAGATAAAATGCAATTAAACAATTAAGAGTTTGAACGAGTGAAGATTTACTCGGGATGTCCGTCCATGGTGGGTGCACTTCCAACACAATCAACAACAATAACCATTATACATAACGAATACCTCACTAGTTTGCAATGTAAATATGTTATATAAATAATTGTTAGGTGGACGGGAAGAGACATGCCGTTTTCGAATTCGGCAGGTGGGACGGTGGGAGGGGGAACGCAGGACTCTGAACTGCAAAATGGGAAAGGCTATAAACGCCGGAAACCTAGTTCGCTGGATGAGGAAATCTGAGCCAAATTGGCGTTTTACGGAGAAAGTAATAAGTAAAATCTACGAAACGCGAGAACGTGAATGGAGATAACTAGTGGCGACATAGGCACACATACGGCAATATCCAGATGGCGACCGAACAGCTGCGTCGGGCGTGAAGAATGTCTAAAGGTGATAATTAACCATTGGTTTAGACTTTAGAGAGAAGAAAGGGTTTTAGTGGGTAAACTTTACCTAGATGGAAGGGAGTCCCACACACCCAGCGGTAAATACTTTTTTTCTCATAGAGGAAATCTAGTCTACGCCTCATTGTTTTAAGATTATCATCGTACCATTCTACTCTCTTGTTTGATTTTACGATCTGTATCAGTCACAAATGATAGTATTGTTGTACTGTGATTTGACACATGGTGGTTTACAACGTATGATTCGAAGGTTTCACAAGTTTCATTTGTCAAAATATTATCTGTTTAATCAGGTTTCTTCAAATATGGTTTTTCTCAGTCCATGACTAGACATAAGATCTTCCAAATCACCCCGGTCCGAGTCATGACCGTTAAAATTTACGTTGAAATCACCGTCCACTATAACGGTCTGCTGAGCATAGCCTGCATAGTTTATATATTAGGGTAATGGGAGCGCAAAGTGTTGAGAAGAATTTTAGGGAGTCCAGCATCAAAGCCAATGGAAAGAAAAGTAAATGCAGAGCTGAAACAACTGTCCAAGGAGGCAGAAATAACACGATAGTTAGTCGAAACAGATAACAGATTGCTCTGATTGGGTCATGTAAGCCGAAATAGTCCACGAACGCCTTTTTGACTTATAAATTGGGAAAATGTAATTCACAATACAAGTGCTAAAACATGTATATAACAATTTTGCATTCAAATCACTATATGTTGTCTTAGTTACCATCCTGTATACACTAAAATGTACTCTCAAGTCTCAAAGACGTGTCCTTTAAGAGATTGAGGTAGCTGAGCCACTGTTATAACTCCGTTGACGGATACTTAATTGCTTACGTATCTTGCACATAACCTAAAACTGAAAAAACAATTAATAATAAGTAAATAGATTACTATAACATGGATAAAATCCGATATATATATAATTAATGTGATGGACGGGGTACATAATTCAGAAAATGACAAAACTTCGTTTTGGAAAAAGAATAATAAAGCAATTCCCGGAAGGTAAAGGTGTAATTAATTTAAATACAATTCTATTTACTATAAAATTCATAGACCAAGTCCAAAAAAGGAATTTCGTAGCAGTAATAGATCGAAACCAACCGGATCTACTTCGTTTCAAGAATTCCAAGCCTCGGTCAGTGATGCTTGGGCTGTAGACGATGATGAATTTTGTTTGATATCCGGGATTGAAAGTAAGTAAAATATAAATATCTCCCGTAAGTAAATAGTAATTCTTTGTAGATACTCAAATTTCGCGAAAAGTCTCAGAATCTGCCGCTTTAAATGTATTAAACCATCATAGAACTTCATCGGACAGTTCTATAAACATAAACTCCAAAGATCCTCGAAAAGCTATTAGTGATACTGCAATTAGATATAGTAGAATACCAGGTCGCCCGCAACAACTTAGAAATACGAATAATCAAGATGAAGATTGTGAATCTAAATTAGAACGATTTGAAAGTTTACTAACCGGTACTCCGACGATTGCCGAACTATGTAAACTGAGCTGGTCCGGTATACCTGTAAAAGTTCGCGCGACAACATGGCGATTATTGTCCGGTTATTTATCTGTAAATCAAGAAAGGCGGCAGGGTATGCTTGAACGAAAACGACAAGATTATTGGAATTTAGTTAAGCAGTACTACGATACTGATCGTGACGAAGCTTATGAAGATACCTACCACCAAATACATATTGACGTCCCCAGAATGAATCCTACAATTCCGTTGTTTCAGCAAACGTTGGTTCAAGAAATGTTCGAACGTATACTATTTATTTGGGCCATTAGGCATCCCGCATCTGGTTACGTCCAGGGTATTAACGATTTAGTAACACCTTTTTTTGTAGTATTTCTTCAAGAGGTTATTTCCGATGATCAACCTTTCGAATTTTTTTCTATTGATAATTTATCTCAACAACAACGTGATGTAATCGAGGCAGATTCTTTTTGGTGTCTTTCAAAATTTTTGGACGGCATACAGGATAATTATGTATTTGCTCAACTTGGTATACAAAGAAAAGTCAATCAATTAAAGGAGTTAATCCAACGTGTCGATAACACGTTGCATAGACACTTAACTCAACACAACGTGGATTATTTACAATTCTCATTTCGTTGGTTAAATAATTTACTAACCCGAGAGCTGCCTTTACGGTGTACAATAAGATTATGGGATACATATTTAGCTGAAAATGACTCTTTCGCTTTATTTCAACTTTACGTTTGTGCCGCATTCTTGTTGCAGTGGCGAAACAAATTGTTAGAGGAAACAGATTTTCAAGGACTAATGCTTTTGTTACAAAATTTACCGACGCAAAACTGGACAGGGTCAGACATAGGATTATTGGTCGCCGAAGCTTATCATCTTAAAGTTGTCTTTGCAGATGCACCTAATCATTTACACAATAATCAGGTGAATAGATGATCGATTAACGTTAATTTGTTTTAATTAAATCTTCTTTTGTGTTAAATTTGTAATTTTACCTTATATTTTACAGCATGATTACAGATATTTTTGTAACGTTATCTAAATAGATAATTATCGAGATATTGTTAAGGTGGTTGGCTTAGGTAGATGTACACATTTTTCAAATCGTATCTTTGTTAAATAAATAAACCGAATATGCCTACAATTTCAGTTTGAAACTATCCTATTCATTTATTTCGATATATTTGATAATTTTGAATGTCGTTATTTATTACTGATCAACTAAAATGTGGGAGTGATCAACTTCTGTATGTAACTGTTCCATATTGGAAGGATAGTAATTTTAAATTTAAAAATTGTAACACCTAACAAAAATAAATGGCATTTTTCAATGACAATACAACAAATTTAATAGTTTGTAGAGGTTCAAATCATCCTACAACGAACCTTGCCCGAATAACAACAAATTTAGAAGAGCCAGAATGATTGACTTCTGCAAGAGAAATCACCTTACAATAGGAGATGAAATATGAGAACAGATTTTAGAAGACAACTATACTCCAGAAAGGAAGGCCAAGTGCTTCATAGACTGCGTGGTGCTTACACAGAGAAAGGACCAGAAATAGGAAACGACAACTAAACTCCAAACAAACATAAATAGAAGTCAGTAGTGCGTGTCTCCTTAGATTGTACTAGAGCCTTCTACAGCAGTTGGTAACTTGCTTTAATGAAACCAAGTCACCAACTCCTGTAGAATGGTCCACTACAATCTAAGGAGACAGTCGCTACTGAATTCAAGTATAGGAGACCATTTTAACTAAAACAGAATTATCAACATAAACAAATACATATAGTAAAACAGCAATACATAAACTGAGGAAAGGGAAGACAAAAGAGAGGTATCATCAAGAAATAAACAACAAACTTGCACAAATGCACAGCTAGAAACAGAAGATAGTATTAACCTAGTCTAGGAGATGGACAAGATTAATTGAAACTGGAAAATGTATATGTATAGGTACATATTTTTTTTATTTGGCAACAATGATTATTTACAATCTACCATTTAAGTGACATAAGTCACCGAACTCTATTTAGTTTAGTAAATTATGTGATTGAAGGTGGGAGGGTTTTCCAATGAAAATTAGTTAATTCGCTCAATTTTATAAAAGTATCTATTTGAACGATGGGAGGGTAGTTAGAAGTCTACGTGCACATAGGCCACCTATTTGGGCCCTTTGTACTGCCTCTCTGATTAGTCACCCGACTGTGCAACGTCACTCAAGCCATCCTACAATGTGAGATGAATCTCAGCATGCTGGAAGGGGACGCGGCTCTAATCGTAGCCATATCCGGCCAGGATACCCCCAACATGGATCGTCTTAATTCGACAAGGGGGACACTCACAAAGTGTGTGGTGCGCCGCCTCATCCTCTGTTCTTTAACCCATACGAGCTCAGGGTATTGCTGTTTGTCATTTGCTTTAATACTTGGTGATACTCCGAAACCAGTCTATAGGCGATTTTGAATTGACCTAGTGCCTGCAGAGCGACTCAGCCGTCACTGGAAATTCTGATAATTTTATTCTTTATGCTGTGTATAAGAATTGTTTTTGCACTACTAATTTTGCCTGAAAGAGTCGGTATTTTGTCTAGTGGTTGGCTGATGTGGAAGCATTGATTGAAGTATATAATAATAATAGTTTATTGTCCTACAGACTTTACAGTCCAATTACTGGACAAAAGAAAACAAAAAAAAGAGCCATTCGGTGTTGACTTGGTATAACAAAATACCTAAGTAATAATGTGTAATGTATAAGTAGGTATAAGTAAGTATAATAAGTAACTTAAAGTAGGTAAATTGAAATAAAGAAATAATGAACTGAAGAGAACAAAGGTAATAATAATAATATTTAATAATTAAAAATTAAATATAATGTACTAAAAAGTAAAAATGTTGTAAGGTTGTAAGGGTGACATATAGATATAGATATGTGATTATAATTAAATATGATTACAATTATTATAATTCGAGTGCGGCTTGTAAATCCATAAGTGTGCAACAGTTGATGTCAATTTCCTGTCTTAAAGAATGAAAAGTTTGAATAGAGTATATGATAGGGGATTTTAATAGTAAATTATTCCTGGGTGTGGGATAGTGAAAAGTAACGCTATTGCGAAGAAAATAAGATGGAACTTGAAATGAGAGTAACGCTAATTGGACAATCTATTAAGTTGTGTAACAATTTATAGAGAAAGGTGAGTGAAGCTCTAATGAGCGTACACCAAACCGTTGCAGCAACAAGTCGTGATCAAACCCTCGGATCGGGTAAGAATGATCCAGTTTGAATGCTAAATACTTCAAAAATTTACGTTGAATGTATTCGAGTGAATCTTTTTGATTCGAATAAATGGGATTCCAAACGAGAGGACAGTACTCAAGTTTAGTACGTATCAAAGAGAAGAATAAGGATTTAAGGGCATTTATGTTTGAGAATAATTGACAGTTGCGGATGATAAAACCCAATGCAGAGTTTGCTGAACGTAATAACATTTTAATATAATAACGAAAGCCAAATTCACTATTGAAGTACACACCTAAGTCCTTAACAATTCGAGTCCGCTCTAACTCAATGGAGTTAGCACGATAAGTAAATTCGACTGGCTTACTTTTACGCGTAAACGTTACTATCTTGCACTTAGGTATATGTAACTGGAGAGAGTTATCTACACACCAGCGATGCAGAGCATCCACTTGACACTGAAGGAAGCGACAGTTGTTAATACTGGTTATGGAAACAAATATTTTTAAGTCATCCGCAAAAAGTAATTTATTGCAAGCCATTTCTGGTGGTAAGTCATTTATAAATAATAAAAATAGAAGTGGTGCAAGGTTGGACTCTTCCGGGACACCTGAGGTAGGTAACGTTGATACATGTTGAAGTAAAGTTATTGCATGCAACCTGTTGAATCATTCAACTCAACGCTCAGAGGTGTTAGAATTTTTTAATTTACGTATGACATGTAGCACTTCGTCAGACGTAACATCAATTTTACATCTATAGTGGTACAAATATAGTTGATACTATGAATTTGAGAGGTGCTACAAACTTTTCTTTTTTGATTTTCAGGAATTTTATACCTGTAACCTAACGATTGATATGTGATATAGGTACATGTTATTTACATTTACTTTTATATTTTTATTATTTAATTTTAACTAAATAATGACGAGTGTAAGTATATTTATACATAAACACTAAATATATAAAAAAAAAAAAAACAAAAAAAACACAGTGGAAGGTGAGTATACACTGCTGAAATAATCAGCGAAAACATTGACAATATCGAGGATCGGTATAAAAGTTCTGTCTAAATATTTAACTCTGCCTGAAATACGTAAAAGGCCCCGTTTCGAGTGAATAAAAGACCAAAAATGCTTCGGATTGCCGTTGACAGAGTCTTGAACTATATGCAGTTTTAATTTGGTAGGTACTTTACTAATTACCGAAGAATGGTGGAAGTCAGTTCTTTAATAAATTCCAATGCATATTATTCCTTCCATTGTTTTAGATCCATCCGTCACATCCGTGAAGATGGGTATGTCTGGTTGGGATACCACTTCTGCATCAGCGAAGATGTGGTAGTTGTTCCCTAATATAAAACGAGGGATGAATATGATGTCAGATCGCTCCCCTAGTATAGGGCAGTCGCTTAACTGCTTCGCCCAGAATTCGAGAGTGGCCCACCTCAATACCCATGCTATTCAACAACCCTTTAGTTTTCAGACGCAAGGCTGCCAGCATAGCCTGTTCTCTCACGTGGGTCCCTTCGCAGAGCCCTCTAATCCATTATCGTACAAATGAGACACATAAGTGAACTTGGTACACTTTTTCTACTTTAAGTTTAAACTATCTTTTATGAAGTAAACTAACATATTCTGCACTTTTTTTGAATAAAAAATTTCTTCACTTTTTGGCCAAAAAAGCAAGGTTAACCCCTTGGTATTTTTTCTGGCTAAAAAACGAACTCTCGAAATTCGACCAAGTAAAGATTCCGTCCATTAGATCATTAGACGCCAATTAAATAATTCCAAAGCGTTCCATTCTAAGTCGAACCGTTTCGGAGATATCGCACTTTAAAGATCCAAATAGAGGGTCCCTTCGCAGCGCCCTTTCCTCCATTACCGTACAAATGAGACACTTACAGCTCGACCTGGTACACTTTTTTTACTCTAAACTATCTTTTATGAAGTAAACTAACATATTTTGAACATATCTCGAACAAAAAATTTTTTCATTTTTTTGCAAAAAAAGCAAGGTTAACCCCTTTGAGTTTTTTCAGGCTAAAAAACGAACTCTCGAAATTCGACCAAGTAAAGATTCCGTCCTTTAGATCATTAGACGCCAATTAAATAAATCCAAACCGTTCCATTCTAAGTCGAACCGTTTCGGAGATATCGCACTTTAAAGATCCAAATAGAGGGTCACTTCGCAGCGCCCTTTCCTCCATTACCGTACAAATGTGACACTTACAGCTCGACCTGGTACACTTTTTTTACTCTAAACTATCTTTTATGAGGTAAACTAACATATTTTGAACATATCTCGAACAAAAAATTTCTTCATTTTTTTGCAAAAAAAGCAAGGTTAACCCCTTTGAGTTTTTTCAGGCTAAAAAACGAACTCTCGAAATTCGACCAAGTAAAGATTCCGTCCATTAGATCATTAGACGCCATTTAAATAATTCCAAACCGTTCCATTCTAAGTCGAACCGTTTCGGAGATATCGCACTTTAAAGATCCAAATAGAGGGTCCCTTCGCAGCGCCCTTTCCTCCATTACCGTACAAATGGGACACTTACAGCTCGACCTGGTACACTTTTTTTACTCTAAACTATATTTTATGAGGTAAACTAACATATTTTGAACATATCTCGATCAAAAAATTTCTTCATTTTTTTGCAAAAAAAGCAAGGTTAACCCCTTTGAGTTTTTTCAGGCTAAAAAACGAACTCTCGAAATTCGACCAAGTAAAGATTCCGTCCATTAGATCATTAGACGCCAATTAAATAATTCCAAAGCGTTCCATTCTAAGTCGAACCGATTCGGAGATATCGCTCTTTAAAGATCCAAATAGAGGGTCCCTTCGCAGCGCCCTTTCCTCCATTACCGTACAAATGTGACACTTACAGCTCGACCTGGTACACTTTTTTTACTCTAAACTATCTTTTATGAGGTAAACTAACATATTTTGAACATATCTCGATCAAAAAATTTCTTCATTTTTTTGCAAAAAAAAGCAAGGTTAACCCCTTTGAGTTTTTTCAGGCTAAAAAACGAACTCTCGAAATTCGACCAAGTAACGATTGTTTCTTTTAGATCGTTAGACGACAATTAAATAATTCCAAACCATTCCATTCTAAGTCGAACCGTTTCGGAGATATCGCACTTTAAAGATCCAAATAGAGGGTCCCTTCGCAGCGCCCTTTCCTCCATTACCGTAGAAATGAGACACTTACAGCTCGACCTGGTACACTTTTTTTACTCTAAACTATCTTTTATGAAGTAAACTAACATATTTTGAACTTATCTCGAACAAAAAATTTCTTCATTTTTTTGCAAAAAAAGCGAGGTTAACCCCTTTGAGTTTTTTCAGGCTAAAAAACGAACTCTCGAAATTCGACCAAGTACCGATTGTTTCTTTTAGATCGATCATTAGACGACAATTAAATAATTCCAAACCGTTCCATTCTAAGTCGAACCGTTTCGGAGATATCACTCTTTAAAGATCAAAATGGAGAGCCTCTTACACCGGAAATGTCACGGCGAGTAATGGAAAATCTTCGAACAAGACTACAAGAATGAGTAGATCGTAATGGTGCCCACCTGTCAAGAGTTGTTTTTAAGAAATGAAGTAGCTAGTCTAACTTTAAGGAAACTTTAAATACATTGATGTTTAAATAAAAATTTATGTAGATATAAGTTTTAAATTTTTTTAATTTTTATTTTTAATATTTTTAAATAGACGTCGGGAGTAATAAGCACCGGTGAATTAATATGAAACTATGTGATTTGTATGTACTATATATATATATATATATATATATGTATAATTATTAGTAAAATAAATTTGCAAAATCAAACGAAATAAATTCTACAAGAAATATATAAAATAAAACAGTTAAATGAAGTTAATATAATTCAAACTTCGTAGGCGGGTTACGTAGTGGTTGCCTCTTGTGCATTGATGTAGAACTCTGTAAAGAAAGTATTTTCCATGAAAATTGCAAATACACAGATAACGATATACTATACCAGTAAATATCATTCTCCCCAAAACGCGTTTCCGCTATGCTGAAATGGTGAATATTATTACATTTGTAGTTATAATTGATTGGCTTAGTGTTGCCACTTGAAAGTGAAATTGGTGAATAAAGATAAAAATAAAAATCTTCTGTTTGATAGTAATTCCCCAATATTTTCAGATATGGTTATCATGAGAACGTTGTAAGAGATGGACCATGGATCACAAATGGCAGCGTCCTATGAATGGAATAATTAATAAAAATTCACGTGCAATTGAGACAGGTTGAGATCGAGGAGTTACAAGTGAAGATTAGAGAATTGACAAAATTGTTGATGACTAATTTAGGGGTCAGCAAACTGTAAATCATCATAAGTTTATGCAATTGTAATATGTAATTAAAATGACTAATTGCTCTTGTGTCCGATAATAAAATAAATACCTACACCTGAAAAGAACTCTAGTATGTACTTTCAATGCAAACTTTAGTGGAGAAAGTAACACGTTCCTTATAAGTAGATAAAATAAAAAAATAAAAAAAAAGAGTGCTTAACAGAACATTGGACCTCAATATCAAACACCTAAACATAAACAACTAGACAAATTTGAACTGTGTGCAATATCAAATTTTGGTTGCCCTTTGTGTGTATAGATCGCCGTCTATTGATCTTAACTATTCATTGACGAACTAGTTTGCAATGAAATATCTTGGGAAAAAAATACAAGTACAAAATTTCAACGTGAACATCCTAAACAATGATATCGCCGATATCGCCAGCGAGAGACAGCGTTTCATAAGATCTCAAGGATAAGTGATAAGTGAAAATAGCTTAAACAATAATTTGTAGATAAGTAGGTAGGTATAACATATTGACTAAAACTAAAAAAATACCTAGAATCCAAAAATGTAATAAAAAATAGGGGTTATCGTTTAAAATAACGGAAAGACATCGATTCGGCTTTCAGAGTAACTGGTTATAAGTACAAATTTTCAAAAGCTCCCAAAAAACACCCTGTAAATCAAGTTGTAAGTAAGCGGTTTGCCTTTGATTACGTAATAATTAATTACAATATCTTTATGTTGCTAAATCCTCAATACGTACCCAATTTTTAACGTTTTTATCTCGATCAACTCTCGAGATTTAAACTGTTAACTTTTGTTCATTATCTACTGATGGTTGACACTTTCTACCAACTTTACATGGCACTTACCGTTCCAAATTTCGACTCCGATTAACTAAAGTAAAAGGCTTATCATTCACTTTTTTGCTTATCTAACCTTGATTCACAACCTGCAAGTTAGAAATTTTTTAGGGAGAACATAATCCGTTGCTGAGAGCTCCCCTTATTTTGGTTAATGTTCCAAGCGATTCCCATTTAAACATTGAAAAACTACAAATAGGAGAATTATTTTACCAGAACCATTAAGCATGTTGGCTTCAACGATCAGAAGTTTGAAGGGGAGGGGATAAATGAATAGAGAGAAATAAAGTTTTTTTCTATACCTTGTATAAAATCATACGATTTTCACTTGCATATGCGGGACTAAAGTAGCTCATTATTTCCCTAGGGAAAAAATGAAAATGACGTCACGCAAATGCTAAGCCAACCACAAACCAGTATTTTACTAATTTTATTGTATGAAATGTCAAACGTCAAAGTCAAATTTATAATAATGAATTACGCTATTATGGTTGTTGTAGAATGTAGATAAACGATTATGATAAACGATACATGTCCGATATTCCTAAAATAACATTCGTTAAAGAAATTATAAGGAGTTTGATTTAATCTTCAATCATAAAAAATCGTAGGTACTTACTATGATGATAACCTTACTTTTCGTCATAGTTTACTTATTGTAGGAGGTTAAAAGGTGTTGACTACTTACGAGAAAATAACGTTCCTTAAAAAAATTATAAGGAATTTGATTCAATCTCAGGTACTGTAATGAATAAGCTTACCTACTTGTTAATTTTAGGTGGTATTTTAGATGTTAAAGGAGGTTGTCTTTGTTACTTTGGATCGTATCTCGGTTTTTAATTACAGAAGTAGAATTGAATGGAATGGAAGAAGAACAACTTGACATTGAAGCATTCAAAGTGACTAGTCTAGCAGCTTCTTAGCAATTTCATGCCGACATTACTTTCAGAAATAGCTGAGGATAAAACATTAAAAAATCGATTATCGCTAGTCATAGTTTGACGTAGATCCATATCCTTTATACAATATTTTAGTGTTCACAAGTAGCCGCAGGTTCTTTTCTGATAGCCCTGTGCAAACCGTGCCAGGCTACGAGATGGACCTCTGAAGGCCTGTCTCGCACGACGACAATGATGTTGGATTGTAATCTAGAATCTAAGTACAATAAAATTTATTCATGGGGGAGGTTTCGTGATCAGTGATTTATTATCTAGAATCTAGACAACATTTTGTGTGAATAGTTCTAAGTAATGTGTACCTTACTTTTGTAACTAAGTGTGTGATAATTCAATCGTAAATAATCGTAGGTAACTCCGATAAAAAACCTTAAGTTTTTATAGGTTAGTTATTTTAGAGGTTAAAAAATAAGGTACGGTAACGAATGAAATTATTTATTGATAATATTAAATTTGCAATTATTAAAGGTAATTAGTAAATTTACTGCTATTAGTATTGTTATTGTTTGTAAAAATTTCGTTTCATTAAATTATTTTCTAAACAACGCCACCTGTGTTTCCATTTGCCTACTACCTTGACGGTTTTATAAAAGCGTCGACAATAATTATTTTTAACAATTTTAACTATTGTAGTAATCACTATTTTGAGGGGTATAGAAAAAAATATTGTATTATACACGGGGGAAAAGTAATTTTTAGCGCTCTCATAAATTGCCTCCCTCCGCTTCGCGTCGGGAGGCAAATCTTTATGATCGCGCTAAAAACACTTACTTTTCCCCCTTGTATAATAATATACTATTTTTTAAATCAATCGGTAGAGATAAAAAGAGTAACTTTATAAAAAATACCCTCTTCTAACGCTATGAAAATAACTTACATTTGATGCATTGGTTTACCATCTATTAGCGTTACGTACGGCGCCCTCACACTTCGAGTAGCGCAACTTTATAGTGAAGCGACGGTACCATGAACTACACTGATGCATGTACAGTGACTGTATTACAAACAGTGACGACAAGCGTGGTATCGATTTTGATTGGCCGTGGTATATTTTGCATCTTAATGGCGGCCTGACTGTGTTTACCTTTGATCAGCGTGTGATTTTTATTTTGATTTAGAACGTTGCTAGGATACCACCGTTGAGTTCATATAAACCCGCCCACAATTTTGCCTCTTAATGGCGGATAATCGCCGCTTGTCGTCACTGTTTGTAATAAAGTCACTGTACGCTAATAGATTCTAAAACAATGAATTAAAGGTAAGTGTTTTTCTTAGATCATATATACTCCGTAGATAAAGCATTGGCCTTTTATTTTGTGCCAGCTTGAATGACAAAGAAACTAAATATTGGTTTCATGAAGAGCGTTCGGCATATGCGCATTAAAGCACGCTCGTAATCTGCGCCTATGGCTGTCGGTTCTGGAAACCGTGTTTAAAGTGCGCATGTGGGAGTCGCCTTTAAAGGCAAAAAAGATATCGTCTCTCTGTCTGGCATCTTGGCTCATTTTCTATACATGGCAAGAAAGGCTAATGCGCTATCTACGGAGTATATATGATCTAAGGTGTTTTTCATAACTATATTTAATGGTTTTTTTATGTTCGGCTATCTAAACCTAAACCAGTGCCGGATTTAGGGTACCTGGCGGCCCTAGGCCAAATTAACCCGAGCGGCCCCCGCCCCGACCGCCCCTTAGGTGGAAAATTGAAATGTACCTTATTTCAATCTCACGTTAAAATAAGTGAGTAGTTCGGTTAAGCATAAAGCGCATTTCATATTAATAGGTTTAATACATAACGTTTATTTTAATTTTGCTTTTTAAAAT
This sequence comes from Pyrocoelia pectoralis, assembly GCA_036250285.1. Taxonomy (NCBI): domain Eukaryota; kingdom Metazoa; phylum Arthropoda; class Insecta; order Coleoptera; family Lampyridae; genus Pyrocoelia; species Pyrocoelia pectoralis. The sequence goes on from CM070082.1 coordinate 6,535,532, forward strand.
TGGTCCAACATACAATACAAAGCATAACATAAATGAACATCGTTACATCACATTCCTAGAACTTTCCACAATCCACCTGCACTCTGTAGCCTCCTATACCCTGGCAAGCATTAATATTTATTTTTGATATGTACGTTGGTTATTTTAATTAGATTGTATTGTTTATATACAAAAGTAATGTATTCGATTTACAGTTGCGGTAATTATTAATTTTAGAAAATAAAAATTCAATTTTTTTACTAAAAAAATGTTTTTTTACAAAACGTTGCGGTCCCCTTTTGCTTGCGGCCCTAGGCCGCGGCCTAGTCGGCCTAGTGGTAAATCCGGCACTGACCTAAACAGTAGATTTAAACAAAATTTCATTTCTCTTTATACATTTATCATCCTCACTCCATTTTTATTTTTAATTATCTTCAACATGCAGTCGTTTTTTGCCTTTTTTTGTAGACTTATATTTATATCTTGTAAACCGATTAGGTACATCTCCGTCTGCTTGATCCCGTTTGTAAACTTTCTTTTTAGAGATACATTTTTTCAATCTTACCTACTTCTTCTTTTTGTATGTCTTCCTCCTTTAAGTTTTGTACTAAGTTCGGTAGGTATCATATAGATGTAATTTTCTCTGAACCTTCTCCCGTTTTTTCTGTTAAATTCCCCGTTAAACTTTGCTTTTCTCGCGTTTGCATTTGCATCATTTAAATTAATATCCTTTACGTTTGGTAAATTATTTGTTTTTTAAATTTAAATCCTAAGTTCTCGTTTGTTAAACTTCTCCATGTTAAATTTAATGGTGATACTTCAAAAAATAATTACTTTCTTATGACGTTGATTATTTATTATTAAGTTATCGCGGTTATCAGCTTAATTGGAGGTGTCTAAAAAAGTTATAAGTTATACTTCTAAGCATCAATTCGGTCCGCTAATAGGCAAAGAGTAGCCACATTTGGATACTTTTTTGATAAAAGGGAAGATATATAACAAATTCTGGACCATTTTCACAAAAACTTATCGAATAAATAAGGGCTTTATATCCCCAATTGTCTATGCTACACAGTTTCAAACATTCGTTGAAATTTATATTACTTGAACATTTTTCATGAAATAGTGAACAACTCGAAAAAAGGTTGCCATTTAAAAAATATTCCTTCGCATATTTTTCACCTTTCGGATGGCTTTTTCGCGTCCTTCCCTCGCTTAGTAATTGTCCACTCTTCTGAATTGAGGTCGTGTGTTGCTAATGACCTAATGTGAAGTTATTCATCTGCTGGCGAGTTGTTCTTAAGGTGGCGTTTACAATGTATGCTTCACGAATGTAAAAGTGAGCTTACTATTTCCTCAATAACTTGACTGTGAAGAAATAAAATTGTCATCTGTATAAGAGCAATTATTGGTAAAGGTTCAAACTTGTGAACAAAGTAAATTTTAAGCGAAATTATTACCGTTTTGATATAAAAATGGCATGTATAGAATGGCGTTTTTTGATGTTTTAATTTCTCAAATAACAGCGAAAGTGTAAGGATTAATGAGAAAATTTTTGTTTTATGCAAAAGCCCTGACGTTATACATTTTAATGAATGTTTTCCTAAGTAACAATTTCCTTTGAATAAGCAGTTATTGAGGAAATTAATTATTAATTATTTTTTAGCGACATCTATTGAGTAATAGAACGTGGTCGTGATTCTTGGCGTTATAGTTCAGCATTTCTGCAATGAATGGTGCCAATGTCGAAACGATTCAAAACGTTGCACCCACACCACAAATAAAAGTCTTTTATTAGTTTTATTTATGGTTGGATGGTTGCACCCTACTCGAACGCATTAAAATTTTCCTTAAATCTGACCTTGAAATTAGTGCATTGCGAAGAAACCCGTTTTAAATATGTGTTATAATTTAGGTATATTAGCCCCTGTTCTTTATATCTCTGAATAACTGAATTTTGAGAATGCTTTCCAAATTTTATATTGGTAAATTAAAAAAACACATTCATCAATCGCGTGATAATTATTACATTTTATTGGTGATTTTAGGGTTTCTTTTTATATGTAGACACTTTTTAACTTACGTTTTTTGATCATAACTACATATCAATCATTATAAAAATATATTCTTCTTAACAATATGCATAATAGCGCTTATAATAATGTAATGTCACTAGGCATGAGTCATATGATTAATTGAACCCGTTAGTAAAAAAAAGCCTGTGACTGTGAGTAATGAAATATTACTCGCGGGTAGGTGATAGGTGTTATTATCTATTCAAAATTAGCGATTAATAAGCATACTATTAAACAGTCGTAGAAAAATACTATTTTAGAAGTTTTAGAAAAATCAAAATTTGTTGAGACAAATCATACCTATAGTAGTCACTTCTCTGTTCAGTGAGCCTATCTAGCAGACTATCATAGTCTGAAGAGAACAGCCCTCGTATATAGATATATTATTTGACATTCCTTAATTAATTATGATGTAAAGTTATTTTGGTAGGTATTATACAAATAATATACAAACTTTAATATTTTAAGTTTCTAATAAGAATTAACCATAAACGTAAACAAATTTAAAAAGCTAGATTTCGAATTAAACAAAATCAAATTCAATACCTATTACACAAAATGCAAAATTTCTTCCTGTTTCCTCAACTGCGTCTAAAGTGGCGATAAATGAGAGAGGACAGGCAGGACACTGACGTCATTAGGTCGTTTACCTCTTCCAAATAAAGGTGTACCTATAGGAAGATTTTATTTAGGGGTTTGTAATTGGGCAAATAAGCGCTAATAACTGTTACAAATATCGCTCAAAAGCAGTTTTTATGAACTATACGTAAAATTGGAAATGGTCATAATAAAATTATTATACAATATGTAGTAGGTATGTAGGTACCTCCATCTGAAGAAGGAATATTAATGAAAAAATTAAGTTTTGCTCGTAATCTCTCAATAATTAAATTCAATTAAAAAACCATGTATATTATTATCAAGTGCAACTTGCAAGGACAATCATTTTTATTTTTATCTAAAAGAGACCCCCAACAGATATTCGTTACGTTATAAATACAAGAATAATATTATTTATGGAAAAATAAGCAAAGATCGAACATCGAACGCTGCTGTGGTTGAAAATGGCTGAAAGATTATAAAACTTTAATTGTGATCACTATTTATTGAGTGAATTCTTAAAAGCGTTGATTAAATTTTATAATTATTAAATATTTTTTGTTTTATGAAAAAAAATGATTTTATATTAGAATCAATTTGTTCATACGAATAAATTTGCGTAACATACTTTAACATTTTTGTGGTACGTTGATTTGCAGTAGGTCTAGTAGGTAAAATACCTGCAACATCTGTTTATTTCTAAGAGGTTTTCCTTTTCAAATAAGTTTACTGTAAAATTAAAATAACCCTTTATTGTTTGTGTTGCTGTAAACTGGTCATTTTGACTGAGTGAGATGAAAGTATGGAATTCTAGTGCCCAACTGAAATGGATGTTGTATGACAAATGGGACAATTTATTAAAAGACGTATATTAAAAACCATTTGAAATAAAGTTTACAGTTACATATTTTGAAATCAAGCAGTAGTGAGTCACCCAGTATTATTTGTAGAATTGCGATCTATGCGACATCTTTGAATCGATAGAAAAAATGGATGTAATGTTGATTGCCTATATTTCAAAATGTGCGATTTTCATCAATGTAACGGCCACCTTAAGAAGACTCCAGTAAGGACGGAGTTGAAGGCTTTCGGATCGATGTGTAGAAAGACGTCATGGCCCCCACAAGGGGGGGACAGACAGGGTCATTTGTCCCGGGGCCCGTGATCGGAAGGGGCCCGGCGTAGAGTAGGATACGATTTTTATTACTGGTTGTTGAAACGAGAAAAGAAATTTTTTATTCACTTTTATAACTAAGTAATGCATTTTTTATGAAAGAATTTGCTAATTATTAACCCCGAATAATTCAACAGAACTTAAGTAATTTAAATGTTGCTATTGTTTTGATGTGATGCTCTGTTGTTTTTCTTCAAGGGGGGGTTCAAGAACTTTTTTCGATTCAATATTGACTCTGATTTCTATCGCGTTGAAGGCCTCCAAAGCTTTCTTACGTCTGCCCAGTTTGGTGTTCTTCTTAGGCACCTTTCTTTCACCTGCACGCACCGATCTTGGTTTACGTTGGCCTATTCCACTGAAGAAATCGCTACGAATTTGTTTGATGAATTCCGAAATTTTCGAATAATGAGAGCAATTTACGAGGAAATTTAGCCTGAAGTAAAGAGTTGTGATGGAACGACAATTTTTCCTGCTAGTACGCCAAAAGTTCACTCGCCATTGGGCTCGAACTTCATTTTTTGGACAACTCGCCGTGACCACTGTATTGGTTGGATTTTTGACTTTTATATCTGAAAATCACCCCAATGAACCCTCACGGCAGTTATGCCTATCGATGTCGCATTGGGGTATGCTATTTCTATTGTAATTTTGAAAGAATCGCAAAATATCGCAAGAAAACTGTATCTGTCACTTTGACACATCCTAGACAGCTTTAAACATTATACTTTTTTCTAAAACTAGGCATATGAGCCGTAGCATGTTCTTAGGGTCATGTTGAGACATAAAACTCCATGATCGGAGCAAAACTATGGTCAGAGCAAGTTGTCCAGAAATGCATGCCAAAATCCAATTTTAACATGGCGTTTATATGGGAGTGTGATTATAAAATTTTGGTTACTTAGAACAATTGAACCCCTCCCTTTTCTCGCAAAATCGACGACTCTCGGGAAAATTCTCGGCCTTTCGTGAAACTTCTCCTTTCGCCCTTCAGCAGTGGAGACTATATTTTTCAGCTGCTTTTGCTGCGGGAAGATCGTGCGCGATCATTGTCAAAATTGGTCAATAATAATTACGTTAACAACTCAACAATATAGCCCGAATTAAAAAAATCATCTTGTTAGAAGCCCCCCCCCCCCCCCCCCCAAGTAGTTAAGATATTATCTGGGGGCCCGCGAAAAATCGTGACCCCGGGGCCCGGTTCGGGATGTGGGGGCCATGAAAGACGTAACAAAAATGGAATGCCTGACTCACCCTTTTGGTCAGCGGCGTCATTTCAGTATTTTAGGGGGGCAACTATAGTCAAAAGGGGAAAAATGGGCCGAAATTTTTTTTGAAAAAGGGGCGTAATTGTCAGTTTTAAAAGTTTAACGTACTTTTTTTGGTAGTAGTAATTCCAGGGGGGGTCAACTGCCCTACCCTGACCCCCCTAAATGACGCCCCTGCTTTTGGTGCCTCATGCCCTGGAAGAATGGGTCGGGACTTGTTGCAATCTTCTTTGCTCCCAGTACGTTGAGCTCCAACCGGATGAGTTTTTCCTTTAAACACCACCAGAGGAGACAATTTTTTACCTTCAACATTTTCACCAAGCAGCACGGTAATATTCTCCCTGCCAGGGCCACTCGTCGTTCTGTGGGCCAGCTTTGCCTTTTGCACCTACTACTCTTACGCGTGACAGGTCGAGGCAAAAACTAGTCTCGTCAACGTTGAAAATTTGAGATGGTGGGATATTTTCTATGTGTTTTTTTGAGAATGTCAAAGTATTCATAAAGGGATCCATCGACCGTTTCCGAGCTACTTCCACCAATTGTGCTTTTTTGGCTCAAATTTAACCTCTTCTTGCATCGCATGAAGTATTCGCAGCCGGGAATTGTCAGCGATTTTTGACTCCACTTCGCGTGTTGCTCTTTTGTCCGCGTTTGCCTTTTATGTGAGTGTGTAGGGTGTGTCGCCTTCAGAATTTTGTACACAAGAGCTGCTCTGTACAGTGTTATGGGCCCATTTTTTACAGCAATTATTCATTCTTAATATCTTCCTTACTGTGGGATGGTGGCGGCTTTTTTCAAACGTAATTGCGAACCATATTCTGAAAAGAACAAAGTACTATAACAGGCGGAGAAGTGTGAACTTACCTCACTCCCATGTTTTTCATGAGCGGCTCTGTTGTCACTGGAAATTCTGATAATTTTATTGCACTAAGCGTTATTCCTACCTGTTCTGCTTGAAAGAGAATCGGAATTTTGCCTACTGGTTGGCTAATATGGAAGAATGTTAGAATTGTTTTAGATCCATCCGTGAAGATGGATAGGTAGGCCGCACCAAGAAAGATGTGGTAGTTACTCCCTAATCTTCCGAAGAAAAGCAAATCTGTTTTTTTTGAAAACCGAGAATGTTTTCTTCCAAGTTACTCAAAAGGGAAAATTTGTAATTCCGCTGCAAAATAGTTTATGGTAGAGCAGTGTACAGTTCCTTTTTTCCAGTTTACTTTTTTTAAAGTATTCAATTATTACAATTCCGTCTGAAAAAATCAGTTTTGGCACTTCGTTTGATACGTGCCTACGTAATGAAAAATTGTATTCGTCATTGTCCTACTATGATGAAAGATAATAATGCAGCGTAACTCTTGCATTTGCATTGTCTAAATAAAATGGCAGAAGACTTTTAGTAGGGAACACTTTATGAATCTCACTCGTATAAGATTTCTTGTTAATAAATATAAAGGATGGGTATACTGATAATGCATAGTACAAGTTCTTTTTATTGGCAGAGCTCGTTCTCTTTGCAACATGATAAGCAACTTTGCAGATGTAGGTACCTACAATACTTTATTTTATAAACGAATTTTATTTTATAAACGTAGTGGAGTGTAGCTGATCGCATTTTAAAATGAGTAAAACTCCAACAACTGATTTGAATAATGAAAAGAGGAAGTTGATATACTGGATATCTCAATGGACTCCTGAATCGAACTCCACACAAGAGGTTTGTAAATCCTGACAAACACATAACGTGCTAACATTATTTTTTACAGACTGATATAGATATCTCTGATTTAACAATTTTCTTTCAAATTATTGGTTTTAAATTACAACACTTTGAAAAAAATCATGATGCTCAAAAAAATGACATACCAACACCGTCTGACTGTGCAGAAGCGTTGACTGCTAAAGTACAATTGATGTGCTCCAAATCAGGAATGAGGAGTACACTCACCAAAGCAATAAAGGCGTGCCAATGTCCAAGTAGCCAGGATATAGAAAAAGCTCAGTTATGGAGTGTAATCGGTTGTGAGCCATCTTCTTCCAGTCAGGTATACTTTTGAATTAATTAAATGAAGTCAATATCATTATATTATATGCAGAGCACCGTCAATTCATCAGCGTGTTCCCTAATTCCTACAATATCAACACGTAAAGTACACATTGCTGGTCATTTAATCCACACAACATTCTCTATAATAAAAGATAATGATAAGCAAGAAAATGAAGTCAGTGGAAATTTATCGCAAAATGCACTACTGACTCGTCATTGCTCATTAGACACACTGAAAAGCAGAGAAGGATCAAATTTGTTGAATAGAAACCTTACGAGAGAAATGTCGTGGGAGGTGGATCCAAAAACTTCCCCTCCGACCAAAACGTCTAGTCCGATACCTGATCTAACTAACACGCTAAATCGAATTTCTTTGGATTCTGACAGCAAAAGTCTACTGATTAAAAAATTATCTACAATTCAAGAATTAACCAAAGAAGCTCTAGAATTGACAGGTGTTAATCCTGCGTCTACAAAAAAAATACTAAGAAAGAGGGTTTCGAATATAAAGCCGGAAGGTGTCGCAATGAATGAATCGCGACAAAAAACTCCAAACACTCCAAGAAAGAAGATTACTCCAACCAGAAGACTTATTTCGTCGGGACCGAATAAATGTGGAATACCAACCCCGACGTTTCAAAAAACTACACCTAGAACAGAAACTGGAATAAATCAAATCGGTGTTAAATCAAATTTGAATAATGCTGCTAGACTAAGAAGTGCATTGGGGTTAAGCAGTATTAATAAACCTAGTACATCAGTTGGTATTCCAAAATACAGAAAAAGCATGATCCCAAAAAAATAATTTTACCGCATGACATATACCATATTAAAATGTTTACTTGTTTTATTTTTATGTAAATGATTGTTGTACTGTAATTCAACTACTCTGGCGGTTTGTTATGTATTTGACCATTATATAATATAATTTTATTTGCATGTACATTGTTACCTTTGTAATACATGGATTTTCACATCCAGAGATCATCTGGAGAGCAATATCATAGAAGAACCAATCCCCATAAATTGGCCTACATGGGGCAAATGTAAATTAGGATGGGGGATGGGACCTAAGTCCACGCGTACGTAGGCCACATTCGGGCCCTTTGTACTACCCCCTGCCGGACACACCGAGCCACAGAATGAACCGGTCACCCATCAAAGTACTGACCAGAGCGCGAGTTGCTTAACTGTCAATACCTGCATGGATTGTGACTGTACATACATTCTGCCGTACTGCCGGCATGGGGCATTGGAAACGGTAAAGAGATAGGTACAAGGTTGGTTAATGGAAAACAAGATACCCCTTTTCATACCTATGAATACCTACCACAATACAAATTTATTATATTGAACGTGTTTCATCAACAGCGAAGCTATCACCATCAGCATCGCTGTTGAAACGCGCTGATGGTAGCTGGGTTATAATAGAGATATTTTGTTAAGATTTTCGACTTAGAATGGAACGGTTTGGAATTATTTAATTGTCGTCTAATGATCTAAAAGAAACAATCGTTACTTGGTCGAATTTCGAGAGTTCGTTTTTTAGCCAGAAAAAGTTCAAAGGGGTTAACCTTGCGTTTTTTGCAAAAAATGAAGAATTTTTTGTTCGAGATAAGTTCAAAATATGTTAGTTTACTTCATAAAAGATAGTTTGGAGTAAAAAAAGTGTACCAGGTCCAGCTGTAAGTGTCTCATTTGTACGGTAATGCAGGAAAGGGCGCTGCGAAGGTACCCTCTATTTGGATCTTTAAAGTGCGATATCTCCGAAACGGTTCGACTTAGAATGGAACGGTTTGGAATTATTTAATTGTCGTCTAATGATCTAAAAGAAACAATCGTTACTTGGTCGAATTTCGAGAGTTCGTTTTTTAGCCAGAAAAAGTTCAAAGGGGTTAACCTTGCGTTTTTTGCAAAAAAATGAAGAAATTTTTTGTTCGAGATAAGTTCAAAATATGTTAGTTTACTTCATAAAAGATAGTTTGGAGTAAAAAAAGTGTACCAGGTCCAGCTGTAAGTGTCTCATTTGTACGGTAATGCAGGAAAGGGCGTTGCGAAGGGACCCTCTATTTGGATCTATAAAGTGCGATATCTCCGAAACGGTTCGACTTACAATGGAACGGTTTGGAATTATTTAATTGTCGTCTAATGATCTAAAAGAAACAATCGTTACTTGGTCGAATTTCGAGAGTTCGTTTTTTAGCCAGAAAAAGTTCAAAGGGGTTAACCTTGCGTTTTTTGCAAAAAAATGAAGAAATTTTTTGTTCGAGATAAGTTCAAAATATGTTAGTTTACTTCATAAAAGATAGTTTGGAGTAAAAAAAGTGTACCAGGTCCAGCTGTAAGTGTCTCATTTGTACGGTAATGCAGGAAAGGGCGCTGCGAAGGGACCCTCTATTTGGATCTATAAAGTGCGATATCTCCGAAACGGTTCGACTTAGAATGGAACGGTTTGGAATTATTTAATTGTCGTCTAATGACCTAAAAGAAACAATCGTTACTTGGTCGAATTTCGAGAGTTCGTTTTTTAGCCAGAAAAAGTTCAAAGGGGTTAACCGTGCGTTTTTTGCAAAAAAATGAAGAAATTTTTTGTTCGAGATAAGTTCAAAATATGTTAGTTTACTTCATAAAAGATAGTTTGGAGTAAAAAAAGTGTACCAGGTCCAGCTGTAAGTGTCTCATTTGTACGGTAATGCAGGAAAGGGCGCTGCGAAGGTACCCTCTATTTGGATCTTTAAAGTGCGATATCTCCGAAACGGTTCGACTAAAACATAGTTTGGAGTAAAAAAAGTGTACCAGGTCCAGCTTTAAGTGTCTCATTTGTACGGTAATGCAGGAAAGGGCCCTGCGAAGGTACCCTCTATTTGGATCTATAAAGTGCGATATCTCCGAAACGGTTCGACTTAGAATGGAACGGTTTGGAATTATTTAATTGTCGTCTAATGATCTAAAAGAAACAATCGTTACTTGGTCGAATTTCGAGAGTTCGTTTTTTAGCCAGAAAAAGTTCAAAGGGGTTTTTTGCAAAAAAATGAAGAAATTTTTTGTTCGAGATAAGTTCAAAATATGTTAGTTTACTTCATAAAAGATAGTTTGGAGTAAAAAAAGTGTACCAGGTCCAGCTGTAAGTGTCTCATTTGTACGGTAATGCAGGAAAGGGCGCTGCGAAGGGACCCTCTATTTGGATCTATAAAGTGCGATATCTCCGAAACGGTTCGACTTAGAATGGAACGGTTTGGAATTATTTAATTGTCGTCTAATGATCTAAAAGAAACAATCGTTACTTGGTCGAATTTCGAGAGTTCGTTTTTTAGCCAGAAAAAGTTCAAAGGGGTTAACCTTGCGTTTTTTGCAAAAAAATGAAGAAATTTTTTGTTCGAGATAAGTTCAAAATATGTTAGTTTACTTCATAAAAGATAGTTTGGAGTAAAAAAAGTGTACCAGGTCCAGCTGTAAGTGTCTCATTTGTACGGTAATGCAGGAAAGGGCGCTGCGAAGGGACCCTCTATTTGGATCTATAAAGTGCGATATCTCCGAAACGGTTCGACTTAGAATGGAACGGTTTGGAATTATTTAATTGTCGTCTAATGATCTAAAAGAAACAATCGTTACTTGGTCGAATTTCGAGAGTTCGTTTTTTAGCCAGAAAAAGTTCAAAGGGGTTTTTTGCAAAAAAATGAAGAAATTTTTTGTTCGAGATAAGTTCAAAATATGTTAGTTTACTTCATAAAAGATAGTTTGGAGTAAAAAAAGTGTACCAGGTCCAGCTGTAAGTGTCTCATTTGTACGGTAATGCAGGAAAGGGCCCTGCGAAGGTACCCTCTATTTGGATCTATAAAGTGCGATATCTCCGAAACGGTTCGACTTAGAATGGAACGGTTTGGAATTATTTAATTGTCGTCTAATGATCTAAAAGAAACAATCGTTACTTGGTCGAATTTCGAGAGTTCGTTTTTTAGCCAGAAAAAGTTCAAAGGGGTTAACCTTGCGTTTTTTGCAAAAAAATGAAGAAATTTTTTGTTCGAGATAAGTTCAAAATATGTTAGTTTACTTCATAAAAGATAGTTTGGAGTAAAAAAAGTGTACCAGGTCCAGCTGTAAGTGTCTCATTTGTACGGTAATGCAGGAAAGGGCGCTGCGAAGGGACCCTCTATTTGGATCTATAAAGTGCGATATCTCCGAAACGGTTCGACTTAGAATGGAACGGTTTGGAATTATTTAATTGTCGTCTAATGATCTAAAAGAAACAATCGTTACTTGGTCGAATTTCGAGAGTTCGTTTTTTAGCCAGAAAAAGTTCAAAGGGGTTTTTTGCAAAAAAATGAAGAAATTTTTTGTTCGAGATAAGTTCAAAATATGTTAGTTTACTTCATAAAAGATAGTTTGGAGTAAAAAAAGTGTACCAGGTCCAGCTGTAAGTGTCTCATTTGTACGGTAATGCAGGAAAGGGCGCTGCGAAGGGACCCTCTATTTGGATCTATAAAGTGCGATATCTCCGAAACGGTTCGACTTAGAATGGAACGGTTTGGAATTATTTAATTGTCGTCTAATGATCTAAAAGAAACAATCGTTACTTGGTCGAATTTCGAGAGTTCGTTTTTTAGCCAGGAAAAGTTCAAAGGGGTTAACCGTGCGATTTTTGCAAAAAAATGAAGAAATTTTTTGTTCGAGATAAGTTCAAAATATGTTAGTTTACTTCATAAAAGATAGTTTGGAGTAAAAAAAGTGTACCAGGTCCAGCTGTAAGTGTCTCATTTGTACGGTAATGCAGGAAAGGGCGCTGCGAAGGTACCCTCTATTTGGATCTTTAAAGTGCGATATCTCCGAAACGGTTCGACTTAGAATGGAACGGTTTGGAATTATTTAATTGTCGTCTAATGATCTAAAAGAAACAATCGTTACTTGGTCGAATTTCGAGAGTTCGTTTTTTAGCCAGAAAAAGTTCAAAGGGGTTAACCTTGCGTTTTTTGCAAAAAAATGAAGAAATTTTTTGTTCGAGATAAGTTCAAAATATGTTAGTTTACTTCATAAAAGATAGTTTGGAGTAAAAAAAGTGTACCAGGTCCAGCTGTAAGTGTCTCATTTGTACGGTAATGCAGGAAAGGGCGCTGCGAAGGTACCCTCTATTTGGATCTTTAAAGTGCGATATCTCCGAAACGGTTCGACTTACAATGGAACGGTTTGGAATTATTTAATTGTCGTCTAATGATCTAAAAGAAACAATCGTTACTTGGTCGAATTTCGAGAGTTCGTTTTTTAACCAGAAAAAGTTCAAAGGGGTTAACCTTGCGTTTTTTGCAAAAAAATGAAGAAATTTTTTGTTCGAGATAAGTTCAAAATATGTTAGTTTACTTCATAAAACATAGTTTGGAGTAAAAAAAGTGTACCAGGTCCAGCTGTAAGTGTCTCATTTGTACGGTAATGCAGGAAAGGGCCCTGCGAAGGTACCCTCTATTTGGATCTTTAAAGTGCGATATCTCCGAAACGGTTCGACTTAGAATGGAACGGTTTGGAATTATTTAATTGTCGTCTAATGATCTAAAAGAAACAATCGTTTTTGGTCGAATTTCGAGAGTTCGTTTTTTAGCCAGAAAAAGTTCAAAGGGGTTAACCTTGCGTTTTTTGCAAAAAAATGAAGAAATTTTTTGTTCGAGATAAGTTCAAAATATGTTAGTTTACTTCATAAAAGATAGTTTGGAGTAAAAAAAGTGTACCAGGTCCAGCTGTAAGTGTCTCATTTGTACGGTAATGCAGGAAAGGGCGCTGCGAAGGGACCCTCTATTTGGATCTATAAAGTGCGATATCTCCGAAACGGTTCGACTTAGAATGGAACGGTTTGGAATTATTTAATTGTCGTCTAATGACCTAAAAGAAACAATCGTTACTTGGTCGAATTTCGAGAGTTCGTTTTTTTAGCCAGAAAAAGTTCAAAGGGGTTAACCGTGCGTTTTTTGCAAAAAAATGAAGAAATTTTTTGTTCGAGATAAGTTCAAAATATGTTAGTTTACTTCATAAAAGATAGTTTGGAGTAAAAAAAGTGTACCAGGTCCAGCTGTAAGTGTCTCATTTGTACGGTAATGCAGGAAAGGGCGCTGCGAAGGTACCCTCTATTTGGATCTTTAAAGTGCGATATCTCCGAAACGGTTCGACTAAAACATAGTTTGGAGTAAAAAAAGTGTACCAGGTCCAGCTGTAAGTGTCTCATTTGTACGGTAATGCAGGAAAGGGCCCTGCGAAGGTACCCTCTATTTGGATCTATAAAGTGCGATATCTCCGAAACGGTTCGACTTAGAATGGAACGGTTTGGAATTATTTAATTGTCGTCTAATGATCTAAAAGAAACAATCGTTACTTGGTCGAATTTCGAGAGTTCGTTTTTTAACCAGAAAAAGTTCAAAGGGGTTAACCTTGCGTTTTTTGCAAAAAAATGAAGAAATTTTTTGTTCGAGATAAGTTCAAAATATGTTAGTTTACTTCATAAAACATAGTTTGGAGTAAAAAAAGTGTACCAGGTCCAGCTGTAAGTGTCTCATTTGTACGGTAATGCAGGAAAGGGCGCTGCGAAGGTACCCTCTATTTGGATCTTTAAAGTGCGATATCTCCGAAACGGTTCGACTTAGAATGGAACGGTTTGGAATTATTTAATTGTCGTCTAATGATCTAAAAGAAACAATCGTTACTTGGTCGAATTTCGAGAGTTCGTTTTTTAGCCAGAAAAAGTTCAAAGGGGTTAACCTTGCGTTTTTTGCAAAAAAATGAAATTTTTTGTTCGAGATAAGTTCAAAATATGTTAGTTTACTTCATAAAACATAGTTTGGAGTAAAAAAAGTGTACCAGGTCCAGCTGTAAGTGTCTCATTTGTACGGTAATGCAGGAAAGGGCCCTGCGAAGGTACCCTCTATTTGGATCTTTAAAGTGCGATATCTCCGAAACAGTTCGACTTAGAATGGAACGGTTTGGAATTATTTAATTGTCGTCTAATGATCTAAAAGAAACAATCGTTACTTGGTCGAATTTCGAGAGTTCGTTTTTTAGCCAGAAAAAGTTCAAAGGGGTTAACCTTGCGTTTTTTGCAAAAAAATGAAGAAATTTTTTGTTCGAGATAAGTTCAAAATATGTTAGTTTACTTCATAAAAGATAGTTTGGAGTAAAAAAAGTGTACCAGGTCCAGCTGTAAGTGTCTCATTTGTACGGTAATGCAGGAAAGGATCCTGCGAAGGTACCCTCTATTTGGATCTTTAAAGTGCGATATCTCCGAAACGGTTCGACTTAGAATGGAACGGTTTGGAATTATTTAATTGTCGTCTAATGATCTAAAAGAAACAATCGTTACTTGGTCGAATTTCGAGAGTTCGTTTTTTAGCCAGAAAAAGTTCAAAGGGGTTGTTAACCTTGCGTTTTTTGCAAAAAAATGAAGAAATTTTTTGTTCGAGATAAGTTCAAAATATGTTAGTTTACTTCATGAAACATAGTTTGGAGTAAAAAAAGTGTACCAGGTCCAGCTGTAAGTGTCTCATTTGTACGGTAATGCAGGAAAGGGCGCTGCGAAGGTACCCTCTATTTGGATCTTTAAAGAGCGATATCTCCCAAACGGTTCGACTTAGAATGGAACGGATTGGAATTATTTAATTGGCGTGTATTGATCTAAAAGAAACGACCTTTACTTGGTCGAATTTCGAGAGTTCGTTTTTTAGCCAGATAAAATACCTTGCTTTTTTGGCCAAAAAGTGAAGAAATTTTTTAGGGAGAACATAATCCGTTGCTGAGAGCTCCCCTTATTTTGGTTAATGTTCCCCAAGCAATTCCCAATATTGAACGATAGCAATGAGAAACAGAACATTTTATAAGAAATATTCAATTGTAAAGTTATGAAAAGTACTTACATTTCATTCATCGCTTTACCATCTATTAGCGTTACGTACGGCGCCCTCACACTTCGAGTAGTGCAACCTTATAGCGTAGTGACGCTACCATGAACTACACTGATGCATGTTGTGTTGCCTGCCATCTGTCAAATGATGTAAGTAAGTCGTATGTGCTCTCTCAAGACTCCTAAACTGATCAATTCAAACTCATTCTATAAAATGAACCAATAAACCAGTTACTTTGAAACTTTCAAAATTTGTAGGGAGAATTCATCGTTAATTACTTTCGAGATGGACCTAATTAATAGTTTAGGTGTAAATCATTTTTATTGTCTATACAACTATATCGGCAAATTGTATATGAAAAACTTCCACAATGTGAAACATTTACTCGTAATTATAAAAACAGCCCGTGATATAGAAATGAAATTGAGACAATGAACCATAAACGTTTTAAGAAAAAGAATTTATTCGATCTCGATCGCGTTCGGTTTCGAATTATAAGAGTTGTCGTTCTTACGTTATGCAATTCTATCGCAGAAAATCATTTTCCACCTTAGATGCGGTAATATAATCGGTCCTCATTATTCATTCCTGATATTCCTATAAAATCTATTCTCACATACCTGATACCTCTTAATAAATTTATCTTAATAAATTGGTAACTTGCATGTATTATCAATACATACACAAATAACATACTTATCTAAAGCATTGACTTTCACTCAACGTCTAAAGTTAAAGTAGTAAATGGAGATTAAGAATAAATCCACTCCACTGTTAAAGTAGCTTCCTAGCTCTAGACTCTAGCCACAAACTTGTACCTACAACAGGTAAATCAAAGGAACTGTAACATGATTAATCTTAAAAGGACTCCGAAGATGAAGAACAAAGTGTTTACAAATTAATTAATAGGTATTCCTTGCTGAAAGGAAGCAAGTTGTGACCATTCAATAGAACATAAAATGACCTTCGATATATCACAGATGTAGTTTATACAGCATACACGTTTAAATTATTATTCATGTCTGGATTTTCTCGTGTATAATATTATTAATAACGTTCTACCAAAGACCATGTTCTACGTTTCGAAAACTACTTCCGTTTTCCTTTTCAAGATATTGACAAATTATTGTTCAATAATTCAAATAATAATTCAACTCGTGGAAACCTAAACAACAGTATAATACACGTTTGTATACATTTGTTGATTATATAATCAGTTGACATAACTATTCATTATGTAAATAACGCTTCATAATGTAAAGACATAGATGTCGCCGCAAACAATCTAACTATTCTAACTACACTTTCTCATTTTATATAAATCGACAAATTCTATTGCATCACGAATAGATGAAAGAAAATCGTCTATATATATGTTATTATTGTATTACATATATACAATAGTTTTAGCTTTTAGACTTTTAGCGAATAAAATAATTCCTTTTTTTGTTTGTAAAAATCAAAATACAGTGACTGTATTACAAACAGTGACGACAAGCGTGGTATCGATTTTGATTGGCCGTGGTATATTTTGCATCTTAATGGCGGCCTGACTGTGTTTACCTTTGATCAGCGTGTGATTGTTATTTTGATTTAGCAAGTTGCTAGGATACCATCGTTGAGTTCATATAAACCCGCCCACAATTTTGCCTCTTAATGGCGGATAATCACCGCTTGTCGTCACTGTTTGTAATAAAGTCACTGTAGATGCATGTTGTGTTGCCTGCTATCTGTTGTTTTAAGTAAGCATTTTTTACATACAATGATACAAAATAAATTTGTATCACGCGTTTTATGGGTTACTTTTAACATGTTCACACGGCTCCTACTACCACTGAAATGTACTAGTTCAATGACCCCTACCATTCAATTCAAAATTTCAACTCTGATTAACTAAACTAAAGGGCTATCATTCACATTTTTTCCTTATCTAACTTTCATCCACAACCTGCAAATTGTATTGCGATACAGAACCATAATAAATTATACCAAAGAAAGGGTTTGATTATACTTATACAAATGTGGTTTAAGCATTGAATAATCTTTCACTCAACGGTTTAAGTAAAATCCTTGTTTATATAAACAAGGGTAAAATTGAAATTTTCTATGCATTTTTTACAATAGGTATTATAGGTATACGTACCAGAAAACAAAATATACGAGGGGTTTTACTTTTCCCAAACTTCTCATTACCTACGAAGTGTCGCTATCGGCCGTCGGGTTAGATTAGAAATGTTTTAGGTAAAGAGAACATAATCCGTTATTTTGGTTAGTGTTCCAAGCGATTCCCAATTGAACATTGAAGAACTACAAATAGCAATACATTTAGACAAAGGAGAGTTCTATTGTTAAAAAGAATTTAAATTAGGGAGGTGCTTTTAATAAGTTATTACCCGTGAAGATATTTTACGTCTTGCAGTGTCATGAAAAAAATAAGTTTAAGCAATGTTGGCTTCAACGAAGATAAATGAATAAGAGAGAATTGAAGTTTTTTTTAAATCAATCGGTAAAGATCATAAGAGGAACATATAAAAAATATCGCATTCTAACGTTATGAAAATAACTTACCTTTGATTCATTGTTTTACCATCTATTAGCGTTACGTGCGGCGCCCTCACTTTTAGAGTAACGGAACCTTTCAGTAAGGCGTTTTTACCCATGAAGCTTTGGTGTATGTTGTGTTGCCTGCTATCTGTTGAATATGGAATTAAGTAAATAGCCCAGTCAATGAAGGTTTTTTGTCGCAACAAATTAGGGGAAAGCTGAATTTTTTATATGTGATACACCGTTATGAGACATGTATTTTCTCAAAAGTCCCCGCCTCTCCCCCTTGTGCTTCTCCCCCCATCACCCCTAACAGCTTACAAATGCATAGTTTCACTAGATTGCTTACAAGTTCTTTAATATTCATCGTAGAGAATTAATTTTTTTTTTATTTTATTCCTTAATACCCATAAAAAGTATCTTATACTTATAAACTTTTCGTTAAAGTTGATATTAAGGGACCTATTAAACAACAAACACCAAAAAGACGGTTTCTCGAAGCACGTGAATTTACTTTATTACCTATATTTTTGTTGTTAATTAAAATACACAAAAATGGTTCAAATAAAACTTTTAGTATGTATCTTTAGCTTCAAGTTGATGTGGTTCATTGCTTGTTTAAGTTTATCGCTTGCGCTTGGGACGTCGTCAAAGATAGCGCTTGCACTCCGCTTCAGTGGTCCGACGTATACGCTTAGCCCAGTAAAATGGGAAAATTTGGATGAAATTAATGGTTACAGCTTTGAAAATTTGGTAACAGGCTTGTTTTGTGATCCCTTTGAAGTATTCAAAAGTCCCCATCCGTACCCCCCCTCCGAGAGAAATGGGGGGCGAAAAAGTGTCAAAAAGCAGATTATCGTAAATAACTGAAAAAGTATCAATTTTACCAAAAACAAAAACGTTAAGAAAGTTGTAGCTGACAAAATTCCGCACATTTTCCATGTTTTATTTTTGTCTCTACGACCAATAGGAGCCGAGATAGATTTTTTTTAAATGTCGACTGTTTTGCGGCGAAACGTTAACACGTGCCCGCATCGCGCGTATTTCGCTTATATCTCGAGAATGGCCATGCTTATCGCAAAAATCTTCAAATAAAAGTTGTAGAGAATTTAATTACGAATAATTTTATTTTTTAAACATTTCCGTACGATTAATATTGACAGAGATATAATCATTTAAACCTTTTTCTAAGACACAATCGCTGCTCGTTTTGCATAATAAAATCAATAATAAGTCGAAAACTATTGATTCTACGTACTTAGTGCATATAATGAAAGTTGTAGAGAATTAAATGTTGAATCTATATGTATACACGAAACGCTTGAAAATGAGAATTTTTCATTATTTCTTCCTCCATCGCCTTATAAAGATTAGCAAAATGATATTTTGTGCATACATATAGATTAATAATTTAATTCTCTACAACTTTCATTATATGCACTAAGTACGTAGAATCAATAGTTTTCTACTTATTATTGATTTTATTATGCAAAACGAGCAGCGATTGTGCCTTAGAAAGAGGTTTAAATGATTATATCTCTGTCAATATTAATCGTACAGAAATGTTTAAAAAAGAAAATTATTTGTAATTAAATTCTCCACAACTTTTATTTGAAGATTTTTGCGATAAGCATGGCCATTCTCGAGATATAAGCGAAATACGCGCGATGCGGGCACGTGTTAACGTTTCGCCGCAAAACAGTCGACATTTAAAAAAAATCTATCTCGGTTCCTATTGGTCGTAGAGACAAAATAAAACATGGAAAATGTGCGGAATTTTGTCAGCTACAACTTTCTTAACATTTTTATTTTTGATAAAATTGATACTTTTTCAGTTATTTACGATAATCCGTTTTTTTGACACTTTTTCGCCCCCCATTTCTCTCGGAGGGGGGGTACGGATGGGGACTTTTGAATACTTCAAAGGGATCACAAAACAAGCCTGTTACCAAATTTTCAAAGCTGTAACCATTAATTTCATCCAAATTTTCCCATTTTACTGGGCTAAGCGTATACGTCGGACCACTGAAGCGGAGTGCAAGCGCTATCTTTGACGACGTCCCAAGCGCAAGCGATAAACTTAAACAAGCAATGAACCACATCAACTTGAAGCTAAAGATACATACTAAAAGTTTTATTTGAACCATTTTTGTGTATTTTAATTAACAACAAAAATATAGGTAATAAAGTAAATTCACGTGCTTCGAGAAACCGTCTTTTTGGTGTTTGTTGTTTAATAGGTCCCTTAATATCAACTTTAACGAAAAGTTTATAAGAATAAGATACTTTTTATGGGTATTAAGGAATAAAATAAAAAAAAAATTAATTCTCTACCATGAATATTAAAGAACTTGTAAGCAATCTAGTGAAACTATGCATTTGTAAGCTGTTAGGGGTGATGGGGGGAGAAGCACAAGGGGGAGAGGCGGGGACTTTTGAAAAAATACATGTCTCATAACGGTGTATCACATATAAAAAATTCAGCTTTCCCCTAATTTGTTGCGACAAATGACACTTTTCGGCCTTTATTGACTGGGCTAAAATGTTTTATACATGATACAAATAAATATGTATCATGTCTTTTATAATTTATACATGTTCACACGGCTCCTACCACTGAAATGTACTAATTCAGTGACTCCTACCATTCAATTCAAAATTTCAACTCCGATTACCTAAACTAAAGGGCTATCATTCACATTTTTAGATCTTTTCCTTATCTAACCTTGATCCAAACCTGCAAATTGTATTGCGATACAGAACCATATTATATACAAATGTGGTTTTCAAGTAAAATTGAAATTTTCTATGCATTTTTTACAATAGATAGGTATAGGTACATAGGTACCAGGAAACAAAATGTACGAAGGGTTTTTACCTTTTCCCAACTTCTCATTACGAAAGTGTCGCTATCGGGTTAGAAATGTTTTAGGTAAAGAGATAGAGTAGAGAACATAATCCGTTGCTGAGAGCTCCCCTTATTTTGGTTAGTGTTCCGAGCGATTCCCAATTGAACATTGAAAAACTGCAAATAGAATTATTTTCATATACGTATAAAGAAAAAAAGTATATGATTATTTTACAGGAGCCATCATCTAGTGTGTCGCACTCATCGTTCAACAAAAAAGAATTTAAATTAGGGAAGCGCTTTAGTAAAGTTATAACAGTTAAAGATGATATTTTACGTCTTGTAGCGCAACATGGTAGCGCCATGGAAAAAATAAGTTTAAGAAGCATGTTGGTTTCAACGATGAGAAGTTTAAAGGTGCAAGGTGACAACTGACAACGTGACAAGACAGCAAATGACTAATGAGCGAAGTGAAGTTTTTTTTAAACACATCGGTAGAAATGACAAACAGAACATTTTATAAAAAATTTCAAATTTTTAAGTTATGAAAAGTACTTACCTTTTATTTATTGCTTTACCATCTATTAGCGTTACGTACGGCGCCCTCACACTTCAAGTAGCGCCCCTTCTACCAGAACTACACTAGTGCATGTTGTGTTGCCTGCCATCTGTCAAATGTTATAAGTAAGCCGTATGACTCTTTTTACTCAACGCTCCTACTGATCAATTCAAACTCATTCTATAAAATGAACCAATAAATCAGTTCCTTTGAAACTTTCAAAATTTGTAGGGAGAACTCATCGTTAATTACTTTGGAGAAGGACCTAATTAATAGTTTAGGGGTAAATCATTTTTATTGTATATAAAGCTACGTATATCGGCAAATTGTGTATGAAAAACTTTCACAATGTGGTACTCGTACGTAGGTACCTACCTAACCTAGTTATAAAAAAAGCCCGTGATATAGAAAATTGAGACAATAAACGTTTTAAGGAAAAGAATTAGATCTCGATCGCGTTCGGTTTCGAATTATTAGAGATTTTGTTCTTACGCTACACAATTCTATCACGGAAAATCATTTTACATGTTAGATCGGTAATATAATTTAAAATATTACAAAATAAAGTAAATGGAGTTGAAGAATAAATCGACTGTTAGTTATAGTAGCTTCCTAGCAACAAACTTATACCTACAACAGGTAAAGCAAAAGAACTGTAACATGCTAACATGATTAAAACTTAAAAGGACTCGGAAGCACAAAATTGTTTACAAATTAATTTCGGGGTTGCTGGAGCTAGGGGGTTGACATGACCAAGTCAAATTTGACATCAAAAGTTGTCCCCAAAAATAAAAAATCGACGTGTCCGAGAGTTTTTTTAAGAAACTGTCCCAAAACAGGCGTGTTTCCTTTTCAATGGCCCACCCTGTATACGTAACATAGGTACCAGGAAACAAAATAAACGAGGGATTTTTACCTTTTCCCAACTTCTCATTACAAAGTGTCGCTATTGGGTTAGACATTTTTTAGGTAAAGACAACATAATCCGTTGCTGAGGGCTCTCCTTGTTTTAGTTAGTATTCCAAGGGATTTCCAACCGAAGATTGAAAAACTGCAAATAGGATGATTTTACAGGAGCCACCATCTCGTGTGTCGCACTCATCGTTCAACCAATACATTTAGACGTTCTATTATTGAAAAGAATTTAAGTTAGGGAGGCGCTTAATAAGTTATAACCTTAGAACATATGTAGTAGGTATGTTCTAAGGTTGTAACTTGTAACAGTTAAAGATGATATTTTACGTCTTGCAGCGGCATGAAAAGAATAAGTTTAACAACCATGTTGGGTTCAACGATGAGAAGTTTGAAGGTGAGGACAGCGAAGTGAAGTTTTTCAAATTCAAGGGTATTCGGTAGTGCTACTGATTAAAAGTATATTAAAAAAAATTTAATTTAAGTTATTAAAAGTACTTACAGTTGATACATTACTTTACCATCTATTAGAGTTACGTATGGCGCCTTCACTCGTAGAGTAGCGGAATCTTTCAGTGGCGCGTCTACCATGAAGCTTTTGATGCATGTTGTGTTGCCTACCATCTGTTGCTTTAAGTAGGCGTTTTACAGGTCACTTTTAACATGTTTCACACGGCTTCTACCGTTCAATTCAAAATTTCGACTTCGATTAATTAACTAAAAGGGTATCATTGACATTTTTTACTTATCTAACCTTCATTCACAATCTGCAAATTGTATTGTGATAATATAATCATGCTGAATTGTTTTATACTCCTTGAAAATAGCTAATTTGTTCAAAAAGATTTGTAACTTTTTTTTATTTCCATGTCTGTAAATTATCTTCGTTGTTAGTTTTGTTAGTATTTGTATTTATATCTAGATACATATAAGAAAATGTATGTGGAAGAAATATCTAGATATATTTTACTTGAAATATCTGTACCTGATTCTAGATGCTGAAAAAAATGTATTCTGTTAGAACATTGCATACATATAGGTTTATTATAAATTGCTCAAAATTGGCGTATATTTAGATACAGGCATTAATTCATTTTACCCGGCAATTTAATTACATGTGAATAAGGTCATGTGATCATAAAAATAGCCAATGAATGAACGTTGTACTTGCAACTTGAATTTGTTGAATTGCAAATTTTTGATACAGTAAAGTTACGCTTACGTTCTAGTCAACTGTAACGTGAAAAATTAAAAAATTAGATTTACCACACTTTATTAACAACCTTTAAAATGTCTAAGGTAAATATGAATGTTTAATTTTTAAAAATAAACAAACGTTTACTTTATTGGTATCATCTTATAGCAGTATTTTGTTAGTCAATGTTCATGTTTTTTGTTACCGCCATTTTGACCATTTAAAAAACCACATTTTCTCCATGCGTTTCACCACTTTTCATTTTCACGTATTTACTGTGGTATTTTTTTTAGATGTGCTTGAGACCACGAAAAATAGATGTTAGAATAACTAATCGTGAAAATTTAGTTGAACCTCCTAGAAAACAAATTAGAAAAAATGTAACTACTAAAAGACCTGCACTTGTTGAACTGGGAGATCAATTAATGAATCAATCCAAAAAACCTAAGAAAGAACAAGTAAAAAATTTAAATGCAAAGTCTCAACCAAGAAATGAACAAGCAAACAGCACAAATGCCACCACAGTCGAATCTACTTTCAAACGCCAAAAAGAGTTGAGTAAGCTCTCACGAATCTTAGAGTTGATGGACATTTTTCGCGATGACGTTGATACGATTGAGTATTTACACTCAGTGGAGACCAAATTTCCAATAAAAAAGGGTTACTTAACGAATCATCGAACCACTCCACAGATGCGAACTACTCTTATAAACTGGATGGTCAATATCATCACCGATTTCAAATTTACGCTAGACACTTTTTATTTATCGGTATCATTATTAGATCGTTACCTTCAACGCAACATTTCAATTGGCCGTGAAACACTTCAATTAGTCGGTGTAACTGCAATTTGTCTCGCATCTAAGTATAACGAGGAAATATGTAAACCTAAACTTTCTAACTTTGCAAATGTTTGTGATAATCCGTTTACTACGACAGACATTTTAAAAATAGAAGTAGATATGTTGTTATCTCACAAATTTAATTTAGGGCTACCTATACATTTTTTACGTTTTCTTGACAGCGTGGTAAGCGTAGCGTCCGATCGTCATAATCTCGCTGAGTATTTGTTAGGGATATTTTTATTACATCACGAATCACATCACATTAACCCATCTTTACAAGCCGCAGCAGCTTGTTGTTTATCTGTCAGTATTTTAAGCGAAGTATCAGATCCCAGTGAAGCTTGGACGCTACCATTTGTTTTTGTATCGACTTACAAGTATACTGACATTAAACCGGTGCTTCTAAAATTGGCGAAATTTTTATATGAATTGAATACATCTAAATTTCCAGCAATGAGAGAAAAGTATGCCAGTGAGATTCATGAAAAAGTTAGTCTTGATCCAAAATTGCGAGGCCCGCTTATTCGGAAACTTGTATATCAATCCAGTTTAAAGGATTAGTTTTACATGAAAACATTATGTACGTACTGTATTCATTTTATCGTTTTACAAATAAAGAGATTAACCTCGTGTTAATAAATACTTAGCGCCTTTTTTTTATATATTTAATTCATTCATTGTTTTGTTGTGGACGAACTTTGTTATATACATATTATATTTGTTGGAACTATATAACGCGAAAAGCTTTATACATTACACAGTATTCACCCAAAGCCTAAGAGAGACAGTACAAGACATAGGAACGAGAAAAGAGGCGGAAATGGGAACAAACCATAGGCTAGTAGTAGCAAAGCTAAGTGAAACAGTAAATAAGAGCAAAGAAATAAAGTACAGTAGGATAGCACTACGGAAAGACAGGAAGAAAACAAAATGGGAAAAATTCAAAGAAATAACTAGAGGTATGTCTAAGACGAAACGTAAACAAAAATCTAAAAAGAACAAGATGGTGGACTGAAGAGATAAAAAGAAAAGAAACAGGCGTAGAAGAACTATATTAGAACAAAGGACCCAGAAGATAAAGAAATAAGGTTAAACAAGCAATAAAAAAGCGAAAAAGGAGAACTGGAAAGAGTTTGGACAGGAAATAAATGACAAACACAAAATGGACACAAAAAAGTTCTGGAGAATAGTGAAAAGAGTAAGAGGGATTAAAAGAAAAGAAATAAAAGCAATAAAACAAACAACAGGAACTCAAACTGGAAATAATGGAAACACTGGAAGGCTGGAAAGAGTTCTACGCATACAAATTTGAAGGAGATTTAACTGAATTATAGAATTACAGGAAGCGATAAAACAAATAAAAACAGGTAGTTTAAAACAAGCGTGGAACTCGAAGAAAAATTGAATAATACCTATACCTACATAAAAAAGAAGAGACAACAAATTAATGAGAACTACAGAGCGATATGCCTAGCACAAACCACATTAAAATTATATACAAAAATACTGGAAAAAAGGTTGAGAACATATGTAGAACACAAAATAGGAGAAAAACAAAATGGCAATTAGAACGGGAAGACAGACAAGCGATAACACATATATACTAAAAACGTTAATAGAAAAAGCAGTAGAAGAAGATAAAGAGCTGTACCTCATTTTCATCGACTTGAAAGCAACATTTGATACAGTACACAGACAAACACTATGGAATAGTCTGGAAGAATTAGAAGTACCGGAACAACTGATCCAAATAGTAAAAAGCAAGTTCTAAACAGTAAGAGGGAAAGTATAAATTGCAGGACAACAGTCAGAAGGATTCATGATGAGAAAAAGAATAAAACAAAGAGAAAGCCTAAGCCCATTGCTATTCTCGATAATAATGGACAGAATAGTAAAACAAACCAAAAAAAGATCTAAAAACAGTAGGATACAATAAAACTAGAACCTATACCAGGGATGCCCAACCCGTAGCTCACATCAATATTTGCCGCGAGCCACACATTGATGTGGCTCTCGGGCATGAAATGTCAAAAAAATTATTGCTGCATAAAATATGTACAATAGCGCCGTTAATGGTCATAGTTGTTCAAACATTTCATTGGCCAAAGAACCAAGGAGGGGGAGGCATTATAATATAATATAAGAACATCATCGAGCGATAAAACAATATAACACCTCCTCCTCCTCATTGGCAACGCATCGGATTGACACTGATCTGACATAGACATAGACACAAGAAAAATTCACTTATGAGCTCCAGCATATACTTTACCAAGGGAGAGTAATACGAGAGACCATTGTGATCGAGAAACAACTAGATTCATTAAATAAGAGAAATCATGCAGTCAGGATTCCACCTATATGGAATATGGTTATAAGGAAAATAAAAAAGACCTATAGCAACAAATACTGCATCTAATACTGTGAATTCACCAGTGGCGTAAATAGGATTTGAATTTGGAGTGTGATGAATCCGACGTCACCGGAGGTATGGAATACCACCTCTGCAAAACCTTCAAGGGAGGTGGGCGGGATCAGGGGTCCTCCCCTGGAAATTTTTTTTTTCGAATTATTATTAGCCTCTGGAGTGTGATTGATCACCCTGATCACCCCCCTTATTTACGCCACTGGAATTCGGCGGCCCATAGGCAGAGCATGTGGTGGAGGCCCTCAAATCATTTGTGGTTAACTTGTTAACGCCATTTTCCGCTGTTGCTATTGGTCTAGCGCGGCGCGGTAGAATGCGCGAAAGGCGCCATTTGTGTTCATATTTCGTGCTGCTTGATCTCGCAGATTTTTCTGTTAACTTTTCCCACTCAAAGATAAAAATAAGTTTTTCGTCTAACTATTTGTAACAAAACTCAGTATTTTTTTGTTTCTACTGAGCCTTTATTGATTTGATTTAATTTTTTTGTGGTGTGGTGGCGGCCCCCTTGTGGTGGCGGCCCATAGGCAACTGCCTATGTTGCCTGTGCATAAATCCGGCACTGAAGAAACGAATGACAAATTTCTAAATCTGGTTAGGTATATAAACTCAAAAATGATGTCTTGATAAAGGAAGTGCAGTATAACTTCCGAAACGTAGAATTTTATTAATTAAATTACAGGAGATGAACTCAAAAATGAATTTTAATGTATGTGGCTCGCCAAAAAATTTTAAATACTTAATTAGCTCAAGCCAGGTTAAAGGTTGGGCACCACTGACCTATACCAATAAACAGTTTATTATATGCAGACGATGTAGTGTTAATAGCGGAATCGCAAAAAAGAAAATGCGGGATCTAGTAGGTAAATATCTGGGTGAAAGAAATACAAAAACAACAATAAAACAAAATTGATGATAATAAATGAACAGACAAAAAATATAAACAAAGAAATAAAAAGCAAAAACACGATTCTAGAAAAAGTAACAACATTCAACTATCTAAGCACAATATTAACAAACGGCGGGAAAATGGATCCAGAAATAGCAAATGGATCAAATAAATCCACAAAGCCATATTACGCACTCAACCATATACTTGGCCACAAATAAATAGACAAACAAAATATTATATAACACTTCCAACAATTACATAAGCAGCGGAAAACTGGACACGAACGAAAAAACATGAAAGCAAGATAAACGCGATGGAAATGAAACACATTAGAAAAATAGCAGGGAAAACAAAATGGGATCAAATCAGAAACGAAATATTAAGGAAAGAAATAGAACAAACACCAATATTAGAAAAATCGAAGAAAAACAGCTGTTATGGTACGGACATATCATAAGAACGAACAATAACCAACTGACGAAAAGAATAATGGAAGGAGCGAAGCCAAGAAACAGGAAGAGAGGGGAAGACCAAGAAGAAAATGGCTGAACAAAATATACATTTCCCCTGTAATATTCATAAAATCCTACCATTTACGCATATCGATGTCAAAATTGGAATGTTCTTTAACAGTTTTTGGATTATCCCAATATATGTAATATATAAAGTATTCATGTATATTATGTTTCTATTACCTATATGTAACTATACAAGTACATCAAGTCTCACTGTCCAGTCAGTGTCGCATTAGATTTCATTGGATTTGTCACAAAAAACTCCTACTTAATTTATAGTTGAAAAAGTTATTAAATAAATTAACTTACTTAGTCCTTTAGTCCTGTCATACCAAGGGAACCACTTTGACTTGAAGGTTGGTTCCTTACACGACTTTTGGATCGGTCAGAAATCGCAGTCAAATTTAGTCCGTTAATTTATTTACATATTACATACATACATACAGGTTGAAAATGCTGCATGTCGTGTGGTAAGTGGTCGACGGAGTGACCACTCTTGAATATTCCAAACAAAAAATGAATTACTTCATTCGCTAAAACGATTCAATATGTAATACTTATACAAAGACGATTTTCTTTCATCTATTCATGATACAATAGAATTTGTCGTATATGAAATGAGAAAATTTAGTTAGATCATTTGCGGCGACATCTATGTCTTTGTCTATGCCATTATGAAGCGTTATATATAATTATAATGAATAGTTATGCCAACTGATTACATAATCAATAATCATAAATGTATACCTACCTACACTTTCCTTTGTTTTACCTGTTGTGTAGGTATAAGTTTGTTGCTTGGAACAGTAACAGTGGATTTATTCTTAAACTTCATTTACTTTAGATAGGTTAAAACCGCCTTTGATAGTCTGAATATGTTATGGGAAAAATTGAGGAAAAAATGGGATAATTGAAGAACTGGTGGAAAGGATGGCAGAGATCTATAGAGAAGCGAGGTGTAGAGTGAAAGTGGTGGGGGAAGTCGGAGGGGTATTTGAAACAACAAAGGGACTAAAACAGAACTGTCCTCTGAGCCCGAGTCTCTTCGCGGTTTATGTTGAGGGGTTGGTGGAAAGACTGAGGGATAAACAGTGGAGTGGTTATTGGGGCGTACAAAGTGTGGGCGTTGGCATACATACATAAATGAAAGTGAATGTGGGAAAGATTAAGATAGTAGTGTTCCAAAAGGGGAGAGGAGGAGTGGAAGTGGGGTAGCGAGAACGTATAAAGCGTGAGGAAAGCGAGGTACCTGGGATATAAAATGACTTATAACAATAAGGACGAGGTACATGTGAGGGAACTGGCAAAAAAGGGGTGTAAAGCGTTGGGATAGGTGTGGGGGTTAGGGGGTAGTGAAAAGTGTGGTGTTGTATGGGGTAGAGATATGTGGGTGGAGGGAATGGGAAGTGCTGGAAAGAATGCAGGACAGATACTGGAGATGGGTGTTAGGCCTAGAGAGGGAAACGGCATATATAGTGAAAAGATTAGAGTGCCGACGGGAAGCTGGCAATGAAGTATGAGGAGGGAATGGATAGGGGAAGAGGAGGGAGGATATTGCAGAGTTGTTGGAAAGAGGTGAAGACAGGAAAGATAGAGCACGAACAAGACAAAAGAAAGGGGTATTACCTAAGGGAGGAAGTAAGAAGGAGGATGAACACAAGAGAAGGCATTGTAGAAAGGGATAAAGATCTGAAAAGGTAAGAAAGGAGGAGGATCAGGGAAGGGAGGTATAAACCAGAGGTATGAAGAGATTATTTCAGAAGGAGTGCCGGAGCGAGTACCTAAGGGAAGGATTCAGAAGGAAGAGAAAGAGGATGGTGGCAAGATATAGATGCGGGAACGAGGAAAGGGAGAATAAGTATTGGTGGGAGGGTGAGAAAAGAGAATATATAGGTTGTGTAGAATGGGACCGGAGAGTATAATTCATATGATAGGAGAATGTGAAGAGCTGAAGGAAGAGGAAAGAGAATGGAGAGGGATTTTAGAAGAGGGATGGGAAGGAATAGGACAGATGGAGGTGGAAGAAAGAAAGAATTGGAAAGTGAGTGGAGGGAAACGGGGTAGGGTTAGGGGATGATTAGGGTATGGAGACAGTGTGGGTTGACGATTTATGTTTTGTTTTATATTAGTTGAGATAGAGTAGGAATCTTGTCAAAATTATTTATAAATAACGATAAATAAATACATACATACATACTTTAGATACGTATCTAACTTATTTAGGTATGCATTGATAATACATGCAAGTTACCAATTTATTAAGATTGGAGGTATGTGAGAATAGCTTTTATTTCAATATCACGTTTCCATCTAACATGGAAAATGGTTTTTGATTTGCACTAGTAAAGTATGTAACAAATTTATGATGAAATTAGGCGGATCTTGGATACTACTGGGGCCGGGAATTTTCAAGACAAAGAAAACAAAATCAGGTGATCAAAAATAAAAAAAAATGTGTAAATGAAAATTACATGCAGGAAATAAAAACAAAAACTGATGCTACTGTCGGTGAAGAGATTGTCGGTATAAAGTATTTGGCATGCATAAAAGTGTTAAATATGGAGCCAATGAGCGTTTGTGGAACTAAATCCTGATTTATTTAAAAGCTTTCAGGTTCGATTACATTTGTGGAACAATCTCTGTCAACTTGTCTTGCTTTTGGATATGTTGAGACAGCACAACTTTGATCAAAATGTTCTTTGGCAAATTTCACATTCTTCGTGTCCCAATTTATTTTCTCTTACCGTTTTCCTGTAAAGATCACATGAGCAAACGATTCCAAAGAACTTTTTTAGAAAGTTATTGATTTCATTTCAAAGTTGGTAACACTCACTTGGCAAATAACCCACATTTGGACCGTGCTTGCTTCTGTAGTGAGATTATGCATGGTTGGTAAGATTTATAGGGTCCACGTTTATCGTGTTCGGGCGAAATTCTACTTTTGTTTGTGACCTTGTAAATTACCCTCATTTGACTTCTTGAAACCAAGAGTAGTTAAAACAAATGCTTTTAATTGGATGCAATTAAGTATTGTTAATAACAAAATTTCTTCCATCTGTCCAATATAAGTCCCTGTATTGAAGGTTTATTTGTTGTCTGTTATTTTCATTTATTTTACTTGTATATTTTAATCTGCTAATTCATCCTTGCACGTTGCTTTTTTTTATTTCCCATTTTTTTCAGTTTTTGTTCTTTAACGGATTTAGCAAACTTTCTACTTTTTCTAAGATTTCCTTTCTTAGTGAGTTGTTCTGTAATAACATCAAAATTTAGTTTGGATTCCTCTTATAAATGCGCATAAAAAGAATTCAGTTATACATAGTTTAAATATACCTTCCTCATCATGTGGCATCTTCAAACTCCCCACAAACTTCCTGGATAATATTTAGACGACTTCCAACATCTTCGTATTCTTCTCCACTACTTTCGTGAGAATCTAAAATGCGCAATATGTAATTATAAACTTTGTTAAGTAAATTTTAGATGATTTTATACCTAAACTGCTTTCGTCGACGACATTTGGAACAGTTTAATGAAAAAAATCTCATTATTTAATTCCATCTCATCTTACGAGCTGCAGCTGCAGTAGCACCATTTTATTTAACCAATAAAATCTCAAAATCTGAAAACATAATAATAATACTATTATTAAGGGAAGTGTTTATAACATTGTTTACAGAAATTCAGTTTGAGGTTATAGTTAATAATAAAATTCTTACCACTACAAGAATTATTGTTGTAACTACTGAGCGTTGCCAGTGTTGCCACGTTTAGTAGATTTCTACTTTTTTTGGTAGATTTTCACCTTTTTCCCGATAATTTTAGTAGGCATATTTTCCTTAGAAGATTTTAATAAGTATAAACATTCTGAATTATGTAAAAATTCCATTAAAAATAATGATGACATTGACAAGGACGAACTTTTTTTACTAATGAATTTTGTCGCAGCATCTTCGATCTTGAACTTGAAGAACCTTTTGGAATTACTTGCCTTCATTCAAAAACATCAACTTTGTGATTCAATACCCAATACAAGTAATACAACATTGTCATCTTTACTGCGTATGTGCTCCCAACTCTAGGTCGAGTATAGCAGTATAGGTACCTGTGAAAGGGTTTCTCCAAACTCAAATTAATCAAAAGTATCTCAGGTCAACTGTTAAGAGCAACTTGAGATTGAACAACCTCGCAATTATGTCAATCGAACACATTGAACTGTACGCTATACGCAACTGGAAAGGAAACGCGCATAAGTAACACTGAAGCCAAACGAATGGGTATCTCTATCTTTTTCTTTTACACGCAACGTCATACGAACGATGACACGGAGCATAAAATGCAGGTGACAGATAAAAAAATATATTGCAGCAGTTATCTCTCTTGTCTGCTCTACTACCGCAACAAACTAGAAGGCGACAGAAGTACCCATTCCGCATCTGCCTTTGTCAGCCTTCAACGCCTACAATGCATTGAAATAGCCCGTTTCCCTTCCAGTTGCTTATAGCGTACAGTTCAATGATCGAACATGAGCGGATTGGTTACCCCATTTTGAGCATTTGCAATATTTAACTTATAATTTTTAACCAAATTTTAACTAATTAGTAATTATACTGGGTGTCCCACATAAAACCGGTACCTACGCCTCATAGTCTCACTGCGCCTAGACCCACTTTGCTCATATTTGGCGCCTATTTTCTTATAAATAATGACGTTGGCGCTACACTGCGTGACCCATTATTGGAATTGTATATCGAAAAACGAATTGATATAGTGGTATTTTACAAAAGAACAGGCTCCATTGTGGAGTCTAAAAAAATGTTTGGGGATCTCAAATTCCGACCGTTTCGTGTCAGTGTAGTGCATGAGTTACAAGAAACAGACAAAAAGAAACGAGTTACTTATTGCAACTGTCTCATTATCTTCAATCGTTGACGGATTCTTGGACCCAATGCTCTTCTTCATGACAGATGAAGCCTAGTTTCATCTGTCTGGTTATGTTATCTCACAGAATTTCAGATATTGGTCGCAGAATAACCCACATGTTGTGCATGAAGAACCTCTTCACCCACAGAAAAGATAGGCGTATGGTGTGCAGTGTCAGGAATGCGCATTTTATCGGCCACACTTTTTTCAGTGATACAATTAACATTGCAAGAGATCTGGAGATCTTTGATACTTTCTTTGCACAATTAACAAAAAATGAAAAGGAGTGTACCTATGGCATATCTTCCAACAAGATGGTGCCACATCCCACACATCCAACCAGGCTAATGACCCATATCAGCATTGCGTTTCCTGAAAACAGGCTGTCAGCAAAACTTGTGGCTTCCGCGGTCGCCGGATTTAACATGCAGCGATTTTTATGTATGGGAGCTCTGGAAAACAAAATGTATGCAAACAAGCCTCGGACGATAGATCAGATTAAAAAGAACATTGCTAATGAGATAAATAACATCTCACCTCAATAATTGCAACGTGTCAACCAGAACATTCTCGTAAGAGCGCAATCAATGCCTGGATGCCGGTGGAGGCCACTTTCAGCACTTGTTATAAGTGTGGCCTATGCCATATATTTATCCCATATTTACATAGGAATTAATAATGTAATGTAATGAATGCAGTGGAGCGTACCGGTTTTATGTGGGACACCGGTATTATGGAATATAAAGCAGATTTCCTGTATTTTTTGAAATTATTAGGTAGGTAGTACATTCAAGCAGTGTTGTAATGTATCGAGATAAAAGTATCTAGATACAGCATCTAGATGCTTTTTAAGTATTGAGATACATGACAAATTTTATATCTGTATCTAGATATTTTTTTTGGAGATACATTCGCACAGCTAATAATTTTTATATAATTAACAAATTATAAAGACAATCGGTGTAACGTATAACTTATATTAAAAAAGAGCAAAGCATTATTATCTATAATACATATATTAATGTGTTAGTTTTAACTTTTTATTTTGTAACGTGCTATATTGTTTCTTTGTTTTATAATTATTTGTTCAATAAATTTGATCGCTTTTTTATTCCATGTCGTTAAAGTATTTTCGTTGTATCTAGATACATTTTGTTAGTATTTGTATTTATATCTAGATACCTATAAGAAAATCTATCTGAAGAAGTATCTAGCTATATTTTACTTGAAGTATCTGTATCTGTATCTAGATACTGAAAAAATGTATCCTTTACAACACTGGAATCAAGTAAAAATTTTAATTGGCCACTGGCCAGAATACACGTGGCAACGCTGTACCAAACATTATTTAATTTATTGTAGTGTTGAACCTGCATAACCTAAAATTTTCAAACAAAAATTGCGCTTTTTTATGAAAATTTCTCAACGATGTATTTCAAAATAATTATGTGTATAATTCCTGCTACGCCGTTAGTTTTATGGGGTTTAGTGAAACGACATTACGTTAAATTTGATAGGTTTAAAGCTATCGACAAATATTTGTATGAGTGCAAGTTTTTCTCTGTTGAAAAGAGTGGGTGCAGGACGCACCTCTACAGAAGTGTATCGTGTAGCCACAAATGTGCCGTTTATGATGTACTGTATATTGCTGATATGATGAGAGTGGCAAAATATAGTTTAAATATGTGCATGTGTATTTTAACGAACGAAGCCATTCTAGAATCTTTAATTTTTCTTCACAACAATGGAGTAAAGGTTAGAGTAATCATGGATCGTGGTATGGCATTTCATGAAAAAAGAAAAGCTATGCGTCTTAAATGCAAAGGTAATATT
This sequence comes from Pyrocoelia pectoralis, assembly GCA_036250285.1. Taxonomy (NCBI): domain Eukaryota; kingdom Metazoa; phylum Arthropoda; class Insecta; order Coleoptera; family Lampyridae; genus Pyrocoelia; species Pyrocoelia pectoralis. Next base: position 6,570,031 of record CM070082.1, read on the forward strand.
GATAACTGCAATTGTTGGGACTATATACATTTACTTGCAGGCATCCTGGTGAAAGTGCAAAAATCGTGGGATGAAATTATGCACCATAAGTTTTGTTACTTTGATATAGAAGAACCTGGCAGATGCAGATTGTTTTTTGGTTCATTAAATTTAACACTTCAAGGTGTAACTTCCAATTGGGAGTACTTGATTTTCACTAATAATTTGTATATGATAAATGAGCATAAAAAAATCTTTGAATCATTATGGAGAGAAACAGAACTATTTTAAAAATACATAACTTGATTTTCGTTGACAAGCGTAATTTCCTTATTTCACCACCTTGTTACTTATGGCCTTACTTATGTTACCTACTATGTCGATTGTTAACCTGTAGGTTCCGGACTTTTGGCACAAAAGGACCAATTTTTGTTGATAAATGGCAGGAAAGTTGTGGCATACAGGATAGAAAAGAAATGAATTAGTCATGGTCTCAATAGGTGTTTTCTTTTTGCATCGCCACAGGATTAGGTAAAGTTACAATCATCACGTGATTAAGTGCCTTGCGTCATGTAGACATTTCTGCCTCAGGTTAATATAAAACTTAAATGAAGCTTTTAAAGTTTTAAAACGAATAGGGTTATTGAGAACTGAGTCAAATTATTTTTATAAAACGAATGGTGTGTTATTGACAGAGCTGACTTAAGTCTACTACAACGTGCAAAAAGAAAACATCTAATATATCTGGCAGGAAATTCTGTCAACGTACCTCCCAGTCAATGAATAAATAGTGTCTATTTATTCATTGCTCCCAGCACAGCTTGCTGTGCTCCCACTAACGAGATTGTAAAGCTGATAGAAAGTTCAATGGTTGACGCTGACATTAGTTGGTGCGACCTAAATTTTTAAATCGAATAAAGCTTTAATTCAATTATTCGCTAATTATTATTATGAATAATTTAGACCACAGATTTCTAACAATACACCGGTTAGAAATGTTGATTTAGACCATAGGTTAATTTAGACTGCGATTCGCACGCAACCTTAATTTTATAGGTTATACCACAAACCTGACAGACCAATACCACAGAATACAGATTTCCAGGCCTGGGACCGGGCAGATGACCTATTTTTTTACAGCCTGAGGGCAAAAATTTTTTTATTCGTAATAGCATAGCCTATAGTGTTCGCATGTACATGTTGCGCGCGTTAAGAGAACGTGAGAGTTGCATTCACAATTGTAATTTTAGCCCGCGTAAACTGAAAATACGTGTTTTAAGTAGCGTTTGATTGCCCTCAGAGCTGTCAAAGTCAGCTGCTGCCCGGACTCTATACAAACCAATTTGTTTATTGGTCTGTGGTTATACAAATTATTTATGTATGTACCTATATGGTATTTCCATCGACATAAGAAATGGACTGCGCGTGGTTATGCTAAGCCGGGATACTGCAGGTGAGAGAGAGGGTAAACGTGGAGGCCTAGTTCTAGCTTTATCTGTCGCGTATCTATTGGTTGCTGCATTTTCATGGGAATGCAGTGACCAATAGATACGCAACAGATAAAGCTAGGGGAATGCAGCGACCAATAGATACGCGACAGATAAAGCTAGAAGTAGGCCTCCACGTTTACCCTCTCTCTCACCTGCAGTATCCCGGCTTAGCATAACCACGCGCAGTCCATTTCTATATGTCGATGGGTATTTCTAGATTGAATACAGGGTCGGAAGTCGGAACTCGGGATTTATAATTTTGGGGAGCCATCTACACGTTGCAGCGACCTGCTGAACAATGTGGAGTGAAACTTCAGACATTATTTTGTTATGTTGAAAAACAAAAGGACAAATATTTACTCACGAACAAGAAAATAAGAGTACGTTATTACATTTTGAGAGATGTGCTGTGGGCGAACAGTTGTACATAAAGCTCCACCAAACTTAGAATGTCCCCGGAAAATCTGTGAACTAATTTGAAATAATTCAAAATGGCGAATGAACTCTTGAAAAAGGAGTGGTACATTCAACTCTAGAATTTTGTGACACTGAACATCTAACAACGCAACTGATCGTGAACGGTACATTAGATTTTTGTCTCCTTAACAAGCAGTTCAATTTTTAACACTTTTATGTTGAGATTCAAACTATTAACTTTTGTTCATTAACTCAAGATACCTATCCAATCCCAGGCTAGGTGGAACTTGATGTGAGATTGCCGTCACGCGAGACCATGCCGTAGCCTGAAGCTTTTTTGTACAGTGTTATCGAGAAAGAACCTGCGTGGCTACTTGTGGACATAATTTCTGGGCACTGTAAACTAAACAAGCACACGCACCGCATGGACTTGGTAGAATCATCATCTACATTGAGGAGACGGCACACCACATACTTTGTGTGTGTTCCGCATTTGTCCAACTGAGACGATCCATGTTGGGGGTATCCTGGCATGACATGGCTACGATTAGAGCCGCTTCCCCTTCCAGCGTCCTCAGATTTATCTCACGTGTGGAATGACTTGAGTGACGTTGCGGGGTCGGACAAGTTTAATCACAGAAGTAGCACAAAAGGTCCGGATTTGCGTATTAGCAATAGCGTCGATTCCAAATTCCAAACGCTTTTACTTTATTAGATATATTATACCTACTCGTCGAAATGCAACAAGTAAATAGGTGGTCTTGCGAAAATTGTACTAATTACCGACATTATCCTATATTGACTACATAATCATTGAATTCAGAAATTTGATGTACTACATAATCAAATTCTATCAATAGGCGATTTACATTAACTGAAGCTCCAGCCGGTGGCAGTATATGCAACTACTGTAAGTAGTATACCCTCGCTTCGCATTGCCTTCGACTTCGACGGTTAAATATCACGCTAAAACGTTAATATAAACATTAGTTTGCGTTTCTTACATTGAGATTTCTTTTATTTTGTATCTATTATGAGTAGTAATAAAATAAGTCTACCTAATGTGAATTGTGTGTATGGATGTCATACAAAAAAGGAAGAGAGCCTCATTTGAACACGATTAATATTAACATAAATGACTGTAAAACTAACAACAAGTGCTACTCTTCACGTGTAATTACATAAACACCTCATGGGTATACTACTCTGCGCGCATATTGTTGACGACAGTGGCGCCACCAACGGTAATGTAAATCACCTATACTTCGTACATCAAATTATCCGCATCCTTTTAATATCGGCAACGACGGCAACAATGCGTGTGACGTCACAGTGACGCTCTTGTTTATTATAAAGCGACAAAGTTTCAAAACCGTTAAAACTTTATTGCGTTTGAAATTAAAGTTAAGTTTTCCTAAATAATGAGTGCGAATAATGAATGGAAAAGTTCACTAACGTTTTTATCCAATTCGTTAGTCGACGGAGGTAATTTTTCTCGAGTCGACCACCATGTTAATATAACGGACCAAATGCTAACGCAAGTAATATCCAGTTACTTAATATCTACATTTCTATATTTTTTTGTATTTTAGATTGTGGAGCGATTCGGGTACAATGCTACAGTGGTTTTCACTTCCCAAAATTACGCCCCATGTGTAACTGTAGGTTGTTGTTATGACAACTTTTTGGAAATTTATAATATAAAAAATGAGACCACTCGTGACACGATCATTAAGTTTTATAGCGCTTTTACGGTTGACATAGTATGGATTTCGGGTGACAAAGCGTTAGCGGTATTCAACTCGACTCATGAAGGTAATTTGCTGTTTCTGGTTTTTTAACTTTTGTTAATAGTTTATAATTTTTAGCTAATAGCGCATTATTAGAAGTGCAGACAACTTTGTTTAAAGCAAGGAAGCTCCTATATGCTAGTGATAGAGCCATTACAGGTGCTATTAATTTGGCATATCCAAAAGGTAAAATTTTCTCAACATTTATTTTAATTAATAATTTTTCCAAAACTAGACAACTTTATTATAATATAGTCACCATTTTGATTTAAAAGAATTCGTGTTAATATGACCTGTATTTGATTCTAATTGTTTTTGCCTCGATAAAATATAAATCGGTGATATTTATAATGTTACGATTCAGTCACGGTTGCTTAGGAAGCGCATTGTTAAATATTGTTCCTAACGAGTCCAGTCGATATCCACTTTTTACTTGGAAAGTATTCCGAACTTGGAATTTTTACAGGTTGTCTGGGGGTACTCTAGGATGTCTTTATTAAGTTGTCGACCTCGAGAACCCTGTGCTAACTTGATGGGGAGGGCTAAAAACCTCAAAATGTTCAACTTTTTTCAGTTTTTCACTTATATTTGGTAAACTAACCATATTTTATGTACCATAGTGTATTACACAGTTGTAGAGCATTAAATATAGTTGGCGAAACAAATTTTTAGATCCAATATTAACCGTGATATAGCTGATCAAAGTTTCATTGAGATGCTATTGTACCCCCCAGACAACCTGTTAAGATGCCATTAACTTATTCGGAATACTTTCCAGTTACCCCTCCTATTTTTCATTATATCGACTGGACTAAACAGTGTTTCTCTAATTCTTACCTCGATATTTCTGTCAATGTTTGTGGAATATCATTCATGTGAGTCCTAATTAACAAGTTAAAAAATATCCTCCCTTAATATATAAATGATTGTGAATGTATTTTTTTTCTATTGTAGGGTCAAACGAGTTCGTATTAAGGCACGAATTACCTGCATCGACACCAGAGCAGCATATAGACGGTAAGATAAACTTTCCACCATAACAAATTAATTTTTGTTTAGTTTATGTATTGATTGTATAATGTTATATACAACAGAAAGTTATGATAATTTTTTTTTTCCACTTCTAGTTACGGACAAGCGAGAGCTGAAATTATTATCAGCGTTAGTGCAAGCATCAATACAGCGTCGCAGAGGTAAGTAACAGTTACTTATTTAATCCGTTTTCCTATGTACCCATCCTGGTGTGGACATACGTAAAACTTAAATTGGGTAATACTCCTGTATAGTAAATTTCTTTCCATTTGTCTTATATTGTTAAACTTACAAAATCAATTAAGTAATAATAAATACAAGTAATTTAATGTTAATCTATCACAATTTGTTACCCTTGATATTACATAGCGTCAAAACACATTGGGTTACTTTTAAAATAAAAAGGTACTGAAAGGTACTTGTTTTTATTATTACAATTACCTAATAATAACATATTCCAGTATTATATGTATTTTACTTTAGATAAAAACATCTAAAAAACAGTCAGTACAATATTTTTACCGACTGAATAAATTATTTGTAAGATAGAGAAAAAAGTGTTGCACATCACGAGAAAAGCCCAAATATGAATTTATGCGGAGAAATTTTTGCAAAGTTTAACAATGTATAAAGTCAATGATAATAGCTATGTATTCCTGAAATGGTAAAAATTATTGAACATGTCTATAATGTGTGTTCCACCCGGGAAGATTGTGGATCCCCTGAATGTCCACCATGGTATTGCATAATGTTAAAGCGACATTTCAACATTACCGGAAATGTTGTTAAACCATAGCCAAGATGTTGCCATAATTGTGAAATCAATATGTTTAGTTCCTCATCACTAATGGTGTAGTTTCAGTTTAAAATTGCACAAACATTCTAACTGAGAATTGAAACTTATTGTTATTAATTGTAAAAGGCAAACTGGTGCGTAATTTTATATACACAAATATTGATCCATTTTACGTGAAAAAAGGTAAGGTTTTTCAACACTAAATGTACGGATACGCTTGGTGATTTACCACTTATATTTTGACTAGATGGGGCCTTTGTTCACAATGCTAGAATAGTTTGTTTTTCTACAGAATTAGTTTAAATTGGGTCTGCAAAATAATAAATAAATTGTATAATATCAGATAAATTTTTATAGGTGCAGGTGACGCTGACTTTGAAGAAGACAACTAATGTATGTTTGTAGTTTCTTTCTAGTTGTAGTTTTATGATAATTTATAATTTATTAATTGTTTTCTTAGAGTAATGCTTTATCTTTCTGTTTTGAGTTATGAATAAATAATTTCATATATTTATTTGTTTCCTTGATCAAGGATTCTTGACATTTTGCAGATGAAGATCTGGTTCGATGGTTCATGGTAAGAGTAAAAGGTGTTATTTCAAAGAACTACTTTTAAGTGTTATGGTTTTTAGTACATAATTAAAAAATGTCTTAGTTAAGAACTCAGGGCGCGCTTTAACTTAGAATTGAAATGTTTTTAAATTGACAAATACATTAAAAGATGAAGGTATCGAAATATTTAGATGAAGAGCAGTTCAGTTGCTTATCTTGATCCTAATTTTGTTTTACTTTAAACAAAAATTGCTTAATTACAAATAATTCTTCAGTCTTCTGAATATATGAAAGTAAGTAGGTAAATATCTATGCAATAGGAAGGAGGGAAGTGAGTTTATTTGGAAAATAATTAAAGGCCAGTTGCACAAAAAGTGTTGTGTTGATTAAGTTAATCGAGTAATTAAATGACTCAATTTTAATAAAATCAGTTTATGCCTCTTTGATAATTTGACATTTTGAAAGTACTAACTATGCCTCAAGTACAACAACGAAGAAATTACCGTAATTAGAGAGAATTCCATAAAGTGAACAAGAAAAGTCCCTAAAAGCAAAACGGTTTTCTTTCAGTGTGAGCATTACTATATACTTAATACTGATGGTTGATGTGATGAAAACAATAGCACTAGCCATTAGATGCTAACCAATTGGTCGGAAGTTAACTATCGTGCAATGACAGAAACTTACAGTACAAGTATATTTTGTCTGCATTGTGGTACTACCACAGACATATACATATATGTTGTCTGTGGTACTCGGATCCTTTTGGTTTTCGGCTTCTCCAAAACTTTATGTTTTGTAACTTTGAGTCTAAGACACTAGCTGCCTATATTATTGCAAGAAGATATATTATTGCAGTTGTTCTGTTTCTAGAGGCACCCTAGTGCTCCTGCCCTTTGTTTTAAATATATTTATAATTAGGGAGGCGCTTAAGTTCTAACAATGAATTAAAGATGATGTTTTACATCTTACAGCGAAAGCGGCATGAAAAAGTTGAGTTTAAGCAAGTTGGATTTGGCCTTAATGATGAGAAGTTTGAAGGTGAGTGAGGATAATTGAATAGAGAGAAATGAAGTTTTTTTTTTAAATTCATCGGTTGAGGTGATCAGCCAAACATATAAAAGAATATAGCATTCTAAATTTCATAATTACTTAAGAGGGATTCTTCATTCTATTAGCGTTACGAATGGAGTATCGAAATCTTTTAGTAGGGCGTATGAAGCTTATGGTGTGCATGTAATAGGGGCTATCACTGAACTCTAATGATACTGGAACGCGCAATCCGTTCACCACCCCGATTCGAGAGAGAGGGCCCGCAAGGGTCATCCCTGTCCTTCTCTCGAGTACATTTTGGGTAGTGTGTGTTAGTTTACCGCTGTCTGCTCTCTCACTCACGGTGCATGTGTAAAGCATTACGAAAAGGACAGGAATAACCCTCGCGCGATATCTCTCTCGGCTCGCGACGTTTCTATGGCAGAGACCGCCAGTGAGCGTTCCAGTATAATTAGAGTTCAGTGGGGGCTATAGGTGCATGTTGTGTTGCCTGCCATCTCTTATTTTAAGTAAGCGTTTTATAAGTCATTTTACTAAAAGGCTACGATGATGAGAGCTTATTAGAATTTTTGAAACAGTGTTGAACAAACATTAGAATCCAAAAGGGACATTGATTTAACAGACGTTCGCAATACGAAAGAAACCAAAAAAGGGTTGTGAAGGAAATCGAAAGAAATAGTCCTCAACACTTCTATATTTATGGCCACAGAATAACTGTGGGTCTCCTGACTATGATTGTTTCCTAGTCTAGTTTCACATACTTTGTGAGTTGTCCAACTGAGACGATCCACGTTGGGGAGGGGGCCAGATCTGGCCAGACATTGCTATGATTAGTTAGTCGCTTCCCCTTCCAGTATCCTCAGGTTATCACGTGAGTGACGTTTTAAATTGAATTATTTCACTAGTGCAACCACTGAACTCTAATTATACTGGAACGCTTACTGGTCTATCAATGCCATAGAAACGTCGCGAGCCGAGAGAGATATCGCGCAAGGGTCATTCCTGTCCTTTTCGTAACGCTTTACATATATGCACCGTGAGTGAGAGAGCAGACATCGTTAAACTAAAAACACACTAACCTAAATGTACTGTCGAGAGAAGGACAGGGATGACCCTTGCGAGCCCTCTCTCTCGGATCGGGCCAGCGGCCTTAGTGAGCGTTCCAGTATAATTAGAGTTCAGTGAGTGCAATAGATGGTTGAAGTGGAAGTTCACGTAATTAAATAGCCATATTTTAATCTGTTTTTTGTGCTACAATTCCCCCACTTCGTATGGCAGTATATTCAGATAATACTCACATATACAGCTGAGGTATATGCCACTTCATAACATCGAACGAATTACAACACAAACTCTTCTATATCCATTTTAAATCACTAAAAATTAAAAGGTAAACAATTAAGTGACAGATGGCGCCACACTCCAACAATAGATTCCAGGGCAATACTTGTACATAGTGTGGAAGCTAACAGGTCCAGGCCTTGTAGTACAGCAGAGAAAATTCCATCCATTCCTGGAGATTATACGGATGTTATTTATCATGCAAATATTTCATATAATTGATTCAATACAGAACGTAACAGTAAATATAAATATATATAGTAAATTTTCTAGTTAACAGTCGGAATATGATTTCAGTGACTGAAAGGAGTTCTTTATGGTTATGCGCTGCATTCCCGGATGTTTTGGCTTATTTCAGTGTATATAAAAAACAAATTACATTACGATTTTCTTCTATTTCACAATCAAAATGTTGGAGATCAAGTATACACTTTATTGTCAATAAAAGATAAGAAATTATTTAGATTTTTAATACTTCCAACATTTATACACAAGACATTATTTACATAATGTAATAAATATTTTATAACTTATTAAAACGTTAAAACTATATATCCAGAGGGATGGTATTTAAATTCTGCAAATAAATAATTTCAATCAGAGCAACATTAACTTCATATCAGGTGATGAAAGATCTTAGTAGAGTATTTGTTCAAACTCGAATAAGACCTTGTGTTAAACATACATTATATGAAACACATATGTGCAGTTAGTGACAAACAGAAAATGTGTGATGTGATAGGCATGGAGCAGCAAAAATGCAAAAACATAAATTTTATTACCTTTGCAATGATTATCTGAATATGATAGTGAGATGGAGTGTTTGTAGTATACTTACATTGTGATGCTGATGTATAATCTAAGCGTTTTATTGAACATTTTCCAAATCAGAACATGTGTCGTATTACATATTAAAATTTTACCACACTTATAAAGTGTGGAGATATGCAAATACTCGACATGCGCTAGGTAACCATGTAATACTTTACATAAGGCCAAAATTTAATGAAAATAACAACTCTTATATTAAATCACCTCATGTAAAGAATTATAATATACAGATTCCGTCACCAGAAACGTAAGCAGGCTTCATTGTAGCTGTTGAATCAAATAATGTAGAGTGGCATAAACTACACATTTTACAAAACATTTACGAAGTTTCCACCACTCTATTTAATAAAGTAAGCACATCACGCATTGCAGGACAGCGCATGTTGATGCCGTAAAACACAGATACTTTTTCAATAATCGAAGCAGTGAAAATTTGCAGTTGCTGTGTAGATCACGATACATCAAATTGCAAGCTAAATAAACTGACAAAAGATCTGGCGTCAAAAGACCAGCATAGTTGTTATTACACATAATAGCATTAATACAGTTAAGTAGGCAATATATTGTAGACACAAACATGTTGACAATTAAATTCGAATAATAGGGACTAGACATTAACTACAGGTTAAATAACTTTTACCCATCTAGTAAATACTGAAAATACATAATATTTTGCCATAGCAATATTTTATAAATAATGCACAAGTAAGGCAGTATACAATGGCATTTTTTTACATACATACCACAATTTGTTCATTTCCACATGGATATTACAAGAACAAGGACATATTGTTGAAGATATCAAATTCACAGATAAAAACTATCCAACTATTCAAATTTTCTGATGAGAATTTGAAAAATAAACTTCATAATCAATGTTCTATTATTATAATAACAAGTAATTCTGCTTTTGTTATCATAACAATATAATACAAATTTGTTATTTATATCTGTAGTTAATTGAAACTCTTATATTCACGCAGTTAGTAATAAATAAAAAAAAAACATCACTATTATTTGCAAATTCGCGAGACCAATTTGTTAGTTGCCAAACTGCCTTCATGCAATTCAAATTAATTACCAAGTTCTTGTATCCGTTTGAAGAATATAATCAATTATTTTTTGAACAATATCAGTACTGGTCGCTGTACCACCCAAATCTGAAAGACAACGAGATTTATGATTTCTAAACGCGCAACTCGGAACTCACCTGATGTGTGTAGTTTATCTTCACACATCACTTTTCGTACGGCATCCGAAATCACTTTTGAATGTTCCTTATGGCCTAAGTGATCTAACATATCAATACTAGCACTAATCATTGCTATGGGATTTGCTATGTTTTTTCCAGCAATTGATGTACCAGTATTACGTGTACCAGGTTCAAAAATGGCATACTAAAACTAACACGTTAAACGGTCTTTATTACCCATTGAAGACGTACATGATCACCGTAGTTTTTCCCAGATAATAATCCTGCACCTCCAACTAATCCACATACGACATTAGAAACAATCGTTCCATATAAATTTGTCATAATCATCACATCAAATTGATGCGGTTTTGACACTAACTGCATGCAACAATTATCAATGATCATCTCGTTGTGTTCAATTTCTGGATATTCTTTTGCAATGTTTTGTGACGTTTCCAAAAACAATCCATCAGAAAGTTTCCTACAATAGAAGTTTTTCCGATTATTTTGATATCTCTATCAAATGTGAAATAACCATTTTGGTAAATTGTAAATTTAAAAAAAAATTAAAACTTTGATACCTGGTGTGATGTAGTAAAAATTAATGCTTAGAAAACTTCATCCCTCAGCCACAGGGAAAGAAATCTCCAAGTAACTCAAAGAAATTTTAGAATTATACAAGTAATTCAAAAATTCAAGAGAACAATCGAAAATAACAAGGTACAACATATTCGCTTACCACTGTTTATGTTGGTTCTTGATAGAAAAGAAGACATCAAAAAAATCTACAATATCCAATACATCAACCATATGAATGTTAAAATAGAAGCTGTAAAAGATGTCTAAGATATGGCCACAGAAGAAAGTTCTGCAGAAGAACACCGACCTGCATTAAATGTGCAGGGGAACATCTAACTGCAGACTACACCAAGCTCAGAAGTACACCGTCCTGTCAAGTGCATTAATTGCTCCGAAGTGCGTCCTGCTAACTATAGGGGCAGCACAATAGGTAAGGAGTTACAGAAGCGGAGGGATAGTGTCATCAAGGCAAAAAAAGACACCAAGACCAATTGTTTCTAATGCAGTTAGAGCTGGTGTATCTTACACTCAAGCTGCACAACAAAAAGTTAGCTCTTCTCGTACCAGCGAACGAACCATCTATGATGCAGATAGTACAGAATATGATGAAGACGCTAGAAAGAATCTAGACGACTTAGATAACAGGACTACGGGTGCTATAGCGAAAGTAAAATAAATTATGGACCACATGAAATGCCAATGGCATCCTAAACAAAAAACATTACTTAGAAATCTTTCTAGACACTGAAAACATAGATGTCTGCCTGATCTGTGAGAGGCACATGACAAACCAGTCTTACCTTAAAATAAGAGGATATAAAACTTATCACACTATCCACCCAGACAATCGAGCCAGAGGTGGGAGTGCAACTATGATAAGGGAAAAAATCGACCACTACGAAGAATGTCATCTGCAGAGTGAAGACATCCAGCGAACAGTGATTGGAATCAAGTCAACAAACAGGATACTAAAAATTACTGCCATCTACTGCCCGCCAAGATTAAAGATTTAAGAAGACTATCTGACCTTCCTGAAACCCAAGGTGAAAGATGCATTGTTGGAGGAGACTTTAACTCCAAACATACAGATTGGGGAGCAAGGCTAACTACAACCAAAGAAAAAGAGTTACAGAATGCAGCTAAAGAGATGAACTGCAAATGACCTACTGGTCTACTGACAGAGATAAAATTCCCGACCTACTAAACTTCTTCATCTCGAGCAAAGTCGCTCCCAACTTGGTAGAAGTTGGCGAAAATTTGGACTTGAACTCTGATCACTCGGCGGTTATACTAAGACTAAGTGAAAAAATAATAAGAAGGGCAGCCAGGACCACCCTCACCAACAAAACCACTAACTGGGAAAATTTTCCAGATTGAGGTACAGAACAACATAAGCTTGGATAACAGCCTAAGAACAACTGAGCAATTAGATGAAGAGGCTGAAAGATTCAACAGGATTATCCAGGCAGCGGCATACAAGAAAAAAAAAGAAAGACTGCAAGAAGATTGCAACAATCGAAAGATCTTGCAGACAAAACAATACTTAAAAACAACACTCAACAGTTTCAAAGAGAACTCCAAAAGCTTAACGAAGAATCCAATAAGCTCATACCTACAAAAGCTATCAACATATAAAAACAATCACTACTCAACGTGGAAGGCAACCAAGAAGATTAAGAGTCCTACTACCACTATTATTTGAAGAAATAATAGAACATGGGCCAGAGATAAAAGGCAAAAAGCAGAGCTTTTCGTCGAATACCTGGGTGAGATACTTACTCCCAACCAAGGACAAATAAATAAAGACCTTACCTACAATGAAAATCAGAGAATTGAGAGCATCGCACCAGTTACACTCAAAGAAGTGGCAGAAGAGATCAAAACCAGCTTGAATCCAAAGAAAGCTCCAGGATTCGATCTAACCACTAGCAAAACACTAAAGCAGTTGCCTAAAAAAAGATATAATCATGTTGACATACCTCTTCAACGCAACCGTTAGGTTAAAATATGTTCCTGAGTGCTGGAAAGTTGCGGAAGTGATCATGTTACCAAAACCTGGGAAACAACCAAACGACCAATTTCCCTGTTACCAACAGTATCGAAACTTTTTGGGAAACTGCTGCTTAAAAGACCCATAATAGAAAAGAACACAATAATCTCTGATTTTTAGTTCAGATTCAGGCAAAAGCATTTCAACAATAGACCAGGTACATAGAATAACTGACGTCATAGACGCGTGGTAGAAGAAAAAAAGTCTGTTCAGCAATCTGCCCCTATATGTGGCACAAGCCTTCGAGAAGATTTGCCACTAAGGGTTAATTAAACAAAACATTACCAAACCAATATGCTGACGAATGTTCTGATCTACAGGAGATAAAATCAGGTGTGCCACAGGGAAGTGTTTTTAGGGCCTGTTTTATACCTATTGTATACCAATGATTTACCAGTGTGGTAGAGGAACCAGTATTTGTTACTTTCGCTGATGACTTTTGAAATTTAGCAAATTAGTCTTCTTTGTAATTAATAAAAAAGCAATCCTGAAAAACAATAAGCAATGACAATTTAATATTTTGTACAAAACATGTTTTGCAAAACCTGCAGTTTATCTGATCTAAATAACAAAAGATTATGGGTTCCAGTTTTTTTGAAATAGCGTCTCTAGTGTTTGAAAATGAAGTAGACGAGGAATTTTTCAAGAAATATTAAGCAAGTGAGTAGTGAGGCAGATTGGTCTATGTGGCTTCATGATTATCACGAAGGTGTAATGGAAGGCTTAAAAAACCAGATGCGTTAGCAGTCTCAGTTACGGAAGATGATGTTAAGAAACATAAAGAACAGAGTGATCTTTTTCGTAACGTTAACAGCTATGCAAAATCCATGATCAAAAAATCATGGACCAACATACTGCTCAAGAGGATGGGAAGTGATGAAAGTTCAGTTTGAGCAACAACAAAAGATGTTGTATCAAGTCATATTGCAAAATGAAGAGGTATGTGGCATCAAATGAACAATGAGTAAAAGAAGAAAATAAAGCTGAATGGCAAAGTCAGTGGGAATAGGTACGTAAAGTTGCCATTAGAGGACATAGAGAATCAAAATGAGCAATTTTTTTTATTTTAACAAAACATAGGTTAAAACAAATTCATTTGATGAATGCTCAATCAATTATTTTATGAAAGTTCTTCAATTGATTTGATGATCTGTTCTGCAAGTGTATTGACGACCAGTTAGTGTGCATGGTGCTGGCATAATAACTAAAATGTGCTCCTCAGAAATCCAGCATCTATCTTTCCTCGATGGCCAATGGATGATGATCGAATAGGTCCATTTGGATGCATGAAATTTACATGTGCATCACATTCTTCAACTGATATTTCACAGATGATTCCAACCCACCATTTCTTATCATAAATGCAGGCAACATACTGTCCAAGCTGAAGATTATCAATTTTTATTGAAGTAGGAGGCAATGGTGTATCATCTTGAGGGCCAATCGCTGGAATAAATGATGAAGAAGGAAGTCAATACAGTTTTGCGTTGAGCATTCATCAAATAAATTTGTTTTAAGCTGTTTTATTAAAATAAAAAAATGCATGTCTGTAAGTCCTAATTACATATAAATGGATCTAGCAATTTTATTGTAGTCAAAACTTAATTGAGGATCGAAAATTTGATATGTTGTAGAGAAATCCAATACTTTTTCAATTACTTATATTGATTACTGGCGTCAGAACTGAGATATAAAGCCTCAAAAATGGCTAAAATATCCCATGTTTGAATTTTTGCTGCTTCCTTTAACCTAGAATATCTTTCTAAATAAGCAAAAGCAAGCTCTAAAACTTTCAGAAATGAATAACAGCAAGAAGTTAAACAAGTATACCAAATTGGAATCATTTATTGTTTTTAGAGCAGCCTAGGTCAGCCTAAATTTCGCAAATCAAAGTTCTTGGTCAACGTTGACATTGAGGTATACAAAAAGTACTTTTATCTGTGAAAATCTGTGCAGTTGACATGGCCCTGTATGAGGTTTTGAAGGACTAATGAGCTACCCTGTATATAAGACAGGATCACAGGTATTAAGAGTTGACTTACATTATATTTGCTTTATGAATTGTGGTAACTTTTTTACGGTTATTTTTCTTAGCATATTCAAATGCAAATCTTGCCACTCTTTCAGAATTTGATTTTGTAACAACTTTCATACTTTCAACAACTCCTTCGACACTCTAAAATATGACAATTAAAAATTGTGATTACTTTAGATAGAATACCTCATGTTCAAGCATAGCATATTCGCCTTCAGTATTCTGACGAATAATTATAATATCTATGTCACTTTGTCTTGCAGGTACACCAGGATATGAATGACAATGCAAAACATTTACAAATAAATCTAGTTCATTTCTAATCGCTACATTTCTAGATTGGACACCTGTACTTTCACTACGTGTCTCGATATTTCCTGAAAATAAAGGTCAGCAAGAGACAATTATTGTTTTATTACCTTTAATAGCAACGCCATTGCGTTTTATTGATGTGATCGCATATTCCAAGTCATTTGATTCGTCCGACTTCGGATCAATATCTACTACTTCAAAATCAACAGGAGCTCCTGCATATTTAAATATTTCTCTGACATATAACATAAGTTCCGGACCTATTCCTCCACCAGGGAGCATAGTTACAGCATGCCTTCCACCGTACAAAGCAACCGGTATGGATTTCTAAGATGAAATAAGATAAATACACATGCACGTTAGACAACTGAGTAACTCACAGTTTTCTTCACCAACGGTTGTTTGTGTTGAATTTCAAAATCTGACATAGGTAAAGCGGTGGCAGCCTAAAATAGAGATAAGTAAACTCGATCATTACAAGAATTGGCTGTATTCCTACCGTTCTTCTTGATAATTTTGATAATCCCGAACCCTAAATAGCAAAAATAATGAATGGGGAAGTAATTACAGTAAAGTATTCTCTTACCAATTCGTGAAGTTTCCGGTGTAAACACGAATTACTGATAATTCTTGCTGCCATCGTGTATTTTAATTATTTAACTCTCTATTATCAATTTTTAATAATATTTCTATTTTTTTATTGAGATGTTAGGTAATACATTTTCTATATGGTGGCGCCATCACATAACTAAATCACAAACTATCCTTTTTTAAATTAAAGAGTGGTGTACACTGCATCTGCATTGGAATTTAAAAAACTTCACATCGATTTGCTACAGCCAATAGATTCGTCCCTTTTTATTATCATATGATAGCTCTAAGGGGCTAGCAGACCTATAGCTGCAGTTGAAATTTCGTTTCAGAATAATCATTTGACACCCGTTGAAAATGATATGGAGGTAATAAATGCGCCTACAAGATCCGAAATATAGATGCTGGCACACACTAATGCAATTTACTACAGGGTTTTTATCAATATCTGACCCCACGTAATTGCAGGTGCTTAGGCAACTAAAGAAGCACGATGGCAAACCTGATTACCTAATTTCCTCTAGAGGTCTAGACAAATTACTAGGGTGACAATTTACCTTAAAAAATGTTGCTAACTTACATTACAATTGCTTCGTAACGTTAAAAGCTCTAAAGAGAACTTTTTTAAATGTTGATCTAAGTCTAAGATAATGTAAAGGAAATTCCAAAAGGCAGCAAACAGAAGTAAATATAAAGTTATAACCTAAATATTACAATTTTAGTCATTTATTTTCTTCGACCTGCTCAACAACTACCAACCTAGAGAAATCATATTTAAAGCGCGAAATTTAAAATTGATCATGTGGGATCAGACATTGATGAAAACCCTGTATTTACCTATAACAATCGCACAGACGAAATGGTTACATACAGAAAGGGCGGCAAAAGTTCTAGGTACGCCACTGAAGATGTTTAGTATTTTATATCATTATTGTAAAGCGTTTATGTTCATTTTTACTAAAATGAGTGTATTTATTTTATACAACAATTACAGTCCACTTATTTACCTATTTTTTGATTATTATTCAACAGTTCTGATATAGAATGACCTTTGTGCCCATGTGCGCCGCTACTAAAGGGCAAGAGTGGGTCCGGGCCCCCCCTCAAATTTCATAAATCGCGTAAATTCATCTTAGAAAATGTTAAAAGCTCACAATATAACCACTTTTGGAATATAATGTTCTATTCCATCGATAACTCTGCATAGCCTATTGATTTACTAATTTAAAAATACGTAGGTACAAATTTTCAAGTATGCTAATTTCTACTAGAAAAAATGTAAGGCCCCCCCTTCCCAACAAATTTTCTTCTGGCGCCCCTGTTTGTGCCTATGGTGGAACAGAATTCTAGAAGTTTTGAGGGAAGTGAACGAGAGATTCTAAATTTAGGGAGTTACAGACTACAGATAAACGATTCATTTTTAAATACATACTTTAAGACCCTGTACCGTACCTTCGTAACAGTTGAGTTTTAGACATCTTTATGTAAACTTTTTGCGTAGGAAAAGAGGAATTAGTTGTTAAAATCTGCGCACACATTTTTGAAACACTTGATATCCCGTGGGTCATTTTTGGAGACAAGTATAGAGGATTTGTAGCTTTGCTCGTTAATTTCTCCAGGTCCAGAACTCCAGGTGTGGTTTGGAGGTTAATCCTAGGTCTAATATTATGCCCAAGTATTTTATTTCTCCCACTACTTGCAGTTTGACACCGTACATTGCTATGCCCTTTAGTTTTGCCTTGTCGGCTCTTTCCTTCATGAGAAGGGAATGAGGTTTGCTTCTGTCGAATGAAGCCATTAGCCCTCTTCTTCGCCACGCCACTTCTTCCATCATAAGTGCTTAATATACTTAGTCAATTGAAGAGAAAACTGCTACACAAAATTGATTATATAATAATATACATTATCAATCAAAAGTGCAACTACATAAAACCACAGACAACATATATATTGTCTTAATAGATACACATTAATTAATTACTATTAACCAAATAAAACATGTACCCAGTGATTAAATCGATCTAAATTTTGAGTTCCTATCCAACACTACAAATACCACCGTAGTGTTTTTTAATGTAGTCACTATATGTCATTATCCACTCGGTTAAACGGAAGTTTCTTGAGCTTCAGGTGCTGTTGTAACCAAGTTCGTACAAGATGGGTGGGATGAGGGCATATAACCAAATCTTCTGATATCGTAACGATACATAATTAAAAAACAGCAAGTTGAAATCTTATTTTGCAGATTGCATTGCTTGACAAATAAAAATAAGATCGCTATTATAAGGACGACAAAGATGATTTCGCATGCGATAAAAATGGCGTCCTCTAAAATAGTTTCCATTATTTCCTTCGTTTCTATATTTATCGCTGAAAACAGTACTTTTGTATATCTAAAGAATTCATGGAAACAAAGCATGGTAAACTTACCTGTAGCATTTGAATCATGGGCGTTTGTGGAATTGAAAGACTCATACATGGACGCAGGTGTGAACATCAAAATTGCCACAAAAACTTTTACCACTGACATTTTTACCAAATTTGAAAGTTGAGGAAATTAACAAACAAGCTCGACGCCAAGTCAAATAACAATTAACTCACCACATAAATCGAAGAATTTTTGTAGGTACAAATTATCGCATCAAAGACGGTAAGTATTATGTTTATTTGGTTTTGAATTTCGTCTGAAGAACGTCTGCTTAAATTAAGCGGCTGCCGAAAATTATAGATTCGTTTCTTTATAAATTTTAAATTCATTAAATGTACTTAAACAAAAAGCAACTTAAATGGAATAATTCGAAATTGATTCGCAATAATTTAATTTCAAACAAATGGAATTCCATAAAAAATGTTATAAATATAGTCCTATTGTTTAGTTAGATAGAAGTGTATACGATTAATTACATTTTCGTAGAACTCCACGTACATGCAATACCTACTAAGTAATTACAAATCGATTCCCCCTAAATAAATCATTATTTATGTTGCCACATTGTATAAGAAAATTAATATCTATTTGCTATGGTAAGGTTTTTGCAAGGTAATTGTGAACTGATTCCTGTTAGGATACTGTACATGATTTACCAATTTAACATTGATTTATACATTTTTGCAGTGTTAGGGACACATCATTCGCAGAAATACTTTGTCATGGTCATTAGCGAACAACTGATGATGACCATGACAATAATGATATATTTCTTCATTTCATTTTTCCTGGTGCTGCAACCGTCCTCTACATGTTCTATTTTTTTTTGAGCTTCAATAGTTTGTATGGTATATGCGTTCCTAAAAAAACACATAAGTAACACAAACCAAAATTATGATATAAAAAAATAAATTATTATTGTAATAAATATTTAAAATGTCTACCATCTTATTCTATGCAAATTTGGATTTTTAACCCTATGTACCATGTCTGGGCTGATAGTTGCAAAAACGTTTCTGATCCTATTTTTCATATCTTTCGCTGTGGTTGTTAGTTTAGTATACACTTTCTCCTTGACGTACCCCCACAAAAACAAATTAAGCGGAGTAATATCGGGAGATCTCGCTGGCTAGCATGTTGGTTCATCCCTTAATATTCACTTTATTATTAAACCACCCACTTACAACACGTTTGCGTTGTGGAGGTGCTCCATCTTGATGAAAATACATTTTCAAGGAGTCCAAACAATGCATTAGGTATGGAGCAATTTAGAATACCGTCAAAGAAAAAGGAACCAACAACAAAAATTCCGAATATGCCTGCCCTAGACCATTTCTCTTGACTATGAACTCGGAAATAGTGAGGGTCTGAGGGTTAATATCTGAGAAATAATGAAAATTAGGATGATTAACAAATCCATTGCGCTGAAATCTGCGCTCGTCTGTAAACATGATCTTATCCAAAAATTCTTCATTTCGATTTAACTATTGTTCAACCCAATTGAGCAAATTAATTAATTAATTTTAAAAATCCGTCTCCTTGAGGTCTTGGTGCAGTTGGATGTTGGTTTATCTTTCACGGCCTACTAGATACTAATAGAAAGTGAGAATTGAAAAATACAACAAGCTATATCAGAACATGTGAAATTAAAAGAAATGTACCTACCGGAGAAAGATGCGGACACACTTATACCGTTGGAAAGGTAATAAAATATTACATTTGATGCAATAAAGAAAAATTGGCCGTGCAATTTGGTAAAATCAAGTTACCTTTGATAGAAATTTTGTAAATTGACGTAGCAATTTCTCCGAACACAAGAAGAATCGGGATCCGAGTAGATTTCATGTTTTAGTAACATCGCATAGTCACGGCCTTCTAAGTATTGTGATCCCTGCGATATTCAATTTTTTTTAGATATCTACCTTTTGTAAAAATTATGAATTACGACTAAACGAGTCGTTTTAGGTTCCATGTGTGATCCATAAAGTTACACTACAATTGCAAAAATATGCAACTTTGATATAAATCACCCTGTATAAACTTTGCGATTCAAGTGAAAATATTTAGGTTTGTAGTCTTTCGAAATGTTCGTTAAACCCACAATCTTCCATCCAAACACTATTCGCCCCCTGTATAATAAATCTCTAACTGGGTAAATTATGTACAATGAGTATTTTTTTAAAATAATTATTGCTAGCTTCTACATAAGCGATACAGAAAACAAAAATGCGCAATTTTTAGAATTTTTGTCTGTTTGTATGTTCCAGCATCACGTAAAAACTGCTGAACCGATCTTGATGTGGTTTTTACTACTGCATTCTTTGAGGTCTTGGACAAGAGACAAGACATAAACTTACTTCATCGCATTCGGTTGATCATTTAAAGTTTAAAAAATACAATGTTTACATGTTTATAAAAGTTCGTCAAAAAATGTTTTTTACATTTGTATGCGAGAGATCGTGTCCGGGCCCTTCGCTATGACACGAAGAGGCGCTAACCTTTGCCTCACGAGCAACTTAAATTTTAGAGAAGAAATGATCGTTTTCGTGTAAAATCCGTGCGCGTCCCCATGTGAGGAGTAGGGGGTAATTTCGCGGAAAATAAAATAGAACATAAAAATTATTAATAGAGCCCCGAATATTAGTTATACAAGTTGTAGAAAAGGAGAAAGACAGAGGGCGAATCTGCCGATAAGCAGCTATAGTTATAAATAAAAATACAAATATAACCGTTTCAAAAAAATAAAACTTATAAAAAGCTTTCGGTAACGGTAGCAGAGGGAATACTTAAATCTATTAAAGAGAAGGACAGATTATAGGTATAAATTAACCTTGTGTAAGGAACACTCCCTGTCCATAAACCCGACAAAAACGGAGGTAGTTCTCCTTCACAAGGAAAAGGAAGATAGAGGGCCTTCGAGCTCCTCTACTCTTCCGAAAACATCTCCAGTTTTCAGAGTCAGTGAAGTATCTAGGTATTACACTTGCCAATAAACTGAACTGGAGCAAGCACACCCAGCTTAAAGCGGAGAAAGCAAACAGGGCGTTCTGGCAATATCGCCGCGCAATCGGAAGACTTTGGAGTCCATCCCCAAAGGCTGTGGTTGTACACCTCCGTGATAAGACCCATGTTCTATTATGGAGCAATTGTCTAGTGGCCTCGAACCAGGTTATCCACAAGACTAGCGTGCTTTGCGTGCACGGGCACAATACGAACAACCACTACAGCCGTCATGGAAGCCATACTGGGTCTGCCTTCACTGGATCTCCACGTGAGAGAGCAGGCCATACTGGCAGCCTTGCGTCTGAGAAATAAAGGGTTACTGAATAGAAAAGGCACTCTCGAGTTCCGGCCTCCGGGCGAGGTAGTCAAGCTACTACCTATACTAGAAAGACGATCTGACTCACTCATCCCTCGATTTATACTAGGGAAAAACTACCACATCTTCTTTGATGTGGAAGTGGCATCCCAACCAGACATATCCATCTTCATGGAGTCATACGGACTTAAACCTTTCTTAAAGTCATCATAATAAATCATTACGCGAAAATGTACTATCTTTTTCAAATGCTAGTAGGTAATTAATTATTTACTTCTTAACAAATCAAGATATTTCTCCGGACAATCACAGATAGCGTTCGGGGAAAAGGACACTAATAGCAACTCTAACTTAAATATTTTAAGAGGAAAGAGGATACCTAATGTTTCGGGTAGGTACCTACCAATTTCAAGTGAAAACCTCTGTTCAGTCGAGAGTATAGCGAGACGCGAGAGTTTAATCGTCAAATACAACCCTTGAAACAATTGAGTATAAAACCCATAAAACGTACACATTTTCAAACTATTATGAGCAGTAGAGCAGTTCAAAAATGCAAATAAGTACATAATGGGCGCTCTATTTGAAATACGGAGCCCTGTATAAGATATAATATTTTTATTTTAAACCGCCAATGATTTTGTAATTGCGTGTGAGGGTGAAAATGCTTTTAGGGATGTAGCAAAATAAAAACTAAACATTTTTGTTCTAAAATAATAAATAATTAGAGGAAGACACAAACGTCAGTAGTGCGACGCCAAGGAATTCGTACTGTAAACGATACACTGCGCGCTTACAGTCACATCCTGGCACAAGTCAAAAAAATAAATTCCTATCTTCATAAACAACCATCTCCAATTGAATCACGGTTTCAGATAACATTATGAAATATATCTTTATAAAAACATTAAGTTTCCTGCAGATAACGAAATTCGTGCGTTTGCAGTTTCTCTTATCGTTTTTGCTAACATGAGCTTTGTTTCTCTTTCTAACATCTTCAGAAAAACTGTTGAATCTTCCCCACCTGGTATTAATAAGTATGTATGTTGAATTGTTGACAAGTCAGTTTTCGTTCACAGTTCTCCTCTCGTAGACGAGTCAAATTTTTATGTTGAATTCTTGGACATTTTCTGTTTTTAATTTTCAATTTTCAAATAGGTATCGCGTCTTTAATAGAATACCTCGAAGCTCGAAGTAATTTCAAGGAAATGAAGTATAGAAACTGGGGGGTAAGTTTTGTTTTACATAGGTAACTATTTTCAAAATATATATAGGTATATATTTTATGTTTGTATTTTATAAACCTTTATAATTAAATGGGTGATTTTTTTGAAAAACCTATTACGAAGGTATACAAAAAATCACATCTTATAGATTAGGTACCTACATTCTGACGGGTTTGCGAGCGGGTTTGCCAATGTTTAATGATAAATTCGATAGATAGTAATGAATAATTTTTGGTTTAAAATCGGCCATGAATTTTGTTTCTCTTCTCAGCATCTTAATATAGAAGATTCTATCCCTTTTCTGGGATGCTATATCTATATTGTTTGTTGATTCCCCCCCCCCCCCAGCCAGTGGCGTCGTTAGATCCTTTTTGGGGGGGCTTGCCCCCCCCCCCCATATGCTTTTCCACCCCCTCAGAGTAATTTAACAAAAACACGTATAATATATTATGTATGTTGATATATTTATATAGTTTATATATCTAACTAGATCAACCGATGATTATGCGCCCCCGCAAAGCACTTTTTCTAAAGACGCCGCTCCCCCAGCGCTATATTTTCTTTTTCACACGTCTTCGTTTGGAGTTCTCCCCAATCTCCTCTTGTAAACCAATTAATTTCTTTTCATTTTTAATTTTTTATCAATCTTTAATGGAATGGACGATTCGTTATACCCGATTTTTTTTAAGTTTAGGCGTTAACATCTTAGATAATAGTGGCTGATAGGTTCATACTCACAAAGGGGTGTGATGAATATCAATGAAACAAAACAGGGGAGGTAGTGTTTTGTGTCATTGATAAACATCTTAGATCTTAATTTAGCATTTCATTCCTTCACAATTTTACGTTTGCTATATTATATTCACAAACTTTTTCAAATGGAAGTTCATTTTCGATTTGAAACCATACCTATAAAATTGTTTGCGAAAAATTTTGATACAGGATAGCCAAAAGAAATGGGAAACATGCCGAATATATTAGACCAGCAGTAAGTTAGCTGCATAAGATTTTAATAATACTAACTGAAATGTAAAAAATAGATTTTATTATATAGTTTTATTTAAATTAACGTACCTACCTAATTCACTATAATAAGATAACAATAAAAATAAAAATGTGGAAAAAAGGATTAAAAATAAGGGTAACTTTTATGCAGGTGCGGGATTTTTTATGATTTCGATAAAGTGATATAAACCCATACTGATAATAATGCTAAAAACAATAAAAATGGTAACTTAGAATCGGGAGCAACGGCGAAAGCTTATGATAACTTGAACGTGCCCTCTCCACTTTAAGGAGGAAGCTTTGCTAGATTGTCTTAAACACTGCAAGACATTAGGTACTAACAGAGACAAGTGGAACACCAAAACAGCATCTGGTGCTATGAAAAACGAATCGATAACGAATTTGTGTACCTTTTAGAGATGTGGTGTGACATATCGATAAAACTTGACTGCACAAATAAATCTTTGCAAGCTCTTAATGCAGCATCAATATCTGATTTGGCGAAAAGTATTCAAAATGTACGTAATGAAGGGCTTCATAAATACTCAGGTAAAGTCAAAGATGTGTGTAATTCTATATCTATTCCAAGTAATTTCTCCGTTCAGAGGAAAATAAAAATAAAAAAAGAATGGCTGACGACGAGACATACTTTAGTCTCTGTCGAGAAATCTTTTAACTAGAATGCTTCAAAGTTTATGACAGAATTATGAGTGAAATAAAAACAAGATCTCAGATATATCTATCATACAATTTCATCCGACTTCAGTTTCCTCTCAAGAAGAAAGAAGAAGAAAACTCTCTGTATCATACCTTGGAAAATGTGCCAAGTATAGCAGAGACATTGACACTGTGGAGCTTGTGAATGAAGCAGCTGCTTTCAATTTTGAAGTGAATGAACTATTGAAAGACATTCGTAATTTAGATGTTTTGAAGTGTATTACAAAGTATGGACTAAAAGATGCTTATCCTAACATTGAAATAGCATTAAGGATATTTCTAAGTATGCCAGTCAGTGAACGTAGCATCTTGCGAACATATAGTTTCAGTAAATTAAAGTATTCCTGTATAACTGTTTTTTTTTCTAATTCTCCTGTTTGTGATTATAGTTTCAACTTAAATGCGCAAAGTACTAAACTTTATTGGATTTTTATAGTCGTAAGTCGCTAAAATGAAAAATTATGTGATGCAAAAGTTTTCACTGATGTAGCTTTCAGTCTCTAAGACGATGTTGAACTGTTGGAAAATACATACATACTTACATATTTTCCTTCCGTAATAAGAATTTGCAGTAGATAGCCATATTTATGTGTTGGCAGTAGAATTGGGAAAAAAATTGGCACGGTAAAGGTTCGAGGGTTGCTTTGCTACTAATGTGCTATAATTCTCAGTGGCATTGTAACTCTCTGCCTTTCTCTGTCATCGTTCTACAATCGTACTAAACACAATTTTCCTTAAGGTGCGTATTCACCAAAAAATCATTTTTAACAAACGTTTGTAAACGTTTGTCAATGCTTGCAAATGTTTGCAATTTAAAATTAAAATGTGTCTCCACAAGCAAAATATTCGCAAACAGCTGTACGTTTGCCATCATTTGTTCGTGTTCCGCGTGTCGACATGGCTCCGATAAGAAAACTCAGTGCCGCGGCTTTCATAATTATGTCTGTTTTAATTGAAAATGAGAATAGTAAAAACAAAAAGAGAAAGCATAAGATTTGAACATCCCAGTTTTTGAAAACAAGACTGTCAATGCAATTGCTACCTAACTTAAAAAGAAATGATGAGTGGGATATTTAAAACTTTTTGTCGTATGTCAGTGGAGGATTTTGATTTTCTTCTTTCGTTAATTGGCCCAAAAATATGTAAGCGTAAAAAATTACACTCTCTTACTGCGACCACGTCTTCACCAAATGCGCAACGCGCGCGCACAATCAACAAATCCCTTTGATGTACCGACATCACTCGGAACACGGACAAATCATTGCTAACAATTGCTAACGTTTGCGAATGCACGCCATTTTTGTCTCCACCGAACAAATATTGAGTTTGCAAATATTTGCTAACAATTGCAATCATTTTGCGCGCTTGGTGAATACGCACCTTTATAACATTTTATACAACTTTCATGTGCCTTTCTGATTGGTGGGTTTTGAAGGGTAGGTCGTTTTAGACATTTGGTTGCTTTCCACAAAGAGTAGTCAGTTTTAGTTAATTGTCTCAAATAGCTCAGATCATCTTTGATACGCTGTATTTCTTTCTTTAATTGTTAGGTAGCGTTGTTCAGGGTGGTTATATCTACAAGTGCCCTTTTCTTCTTAGTTTCCTTTTTTCGAATACCAGTTCCCTAATTTCTTTGGGGTAATTATTACCCTTGACTCTAGGTTTAATCTCGGGAGTGTTTTCCCATGCTGCTTGCTGGATGTTCATAACAAACAGTTCTACTTCTGTGTCTAACTGTTCTTCAGTTCTTATTGGTGGAGCTGTAGAGCTGTTGCTCGCCACTTCGTCGGCGTAGACTTCGATTACAACGGTAAGTAGGTACTCCAAATCCGTCCATGGAAAGTACCTTTACGTCCGTCCTTGAGTTTCCATTTACAGCTCTGCCAATTTTGATTCAAATCGGTCAAGCGGTTAGCCGTATGTCTTTCTTAACTTCTAACTGAAAGTCCAAATACCAATTTTTATGGATTTAACTTAAAAAATGACGGATTTCCATACAAAGTTTCATCCCCTATTTTACCCCCCAAGGAGTTAAATATCAGAAAATCCTGAAACACGTCTCTCCGAACGGCCATTATAGGTACCAATTTTTATGGATTTAACTCCTTCTAAAAATCTGTCTCTCTTGTCTGCATCATAAAAAGAACCTTTGTGCAAAATTTCATGTTGATTTGGCATAACGGGGGAACATTTCAATTGAAGATAACGAGACGCTATATGTGAATTCCCCCACTAGAAACAGAAGCGAAAGAAATTTCAATATGTACGCGTTTTTATGTGATCCATATTTTTCATTCTTTGTATAACGCGAATCGAGTAGGTACACACTTACCTACTTCAACAATTTCCATAATATTTTTTGGTGTTTTATTTGTATAGTTCATTTTCATGTTAATATTGTGCCCTTTATGTTATGCTAATTACAGTTTAGTAGAACTGAAAACGAGTACAGAAACGGTGAGTTGATTTCAGTTTTGAATATTAATTATTGTGTGTGATTAACAAAACAAACTACATACCTACCTACGTAGACATTTTAGATTTTACATTGAAATTTAGATGTTTTAATTCATATACTTACCATGAATATGTACATCTTGTTTTGCTTAATTCAATAGTGAGATAGAAAAAGGCGCATTTAAACAATTTTTTATATTGACAGAGATTTTGCTTACCTATTCATAAAGAGAAATTTCTAGAAAGAAATTTTATATCGTGGAAGATTTTTTGAAATGCAACGTTTTACAACAAATTTTCAATTACAATTACTTTGGTTGCATCCAATTTGCATTCTATAAATTATTTTTCTAAATTTATTTGTGTGCTTAGTTATGTCAATTTTACTTCTTAATTAAAAGTCAACGAAAATCAGTTTTCAGTCATTCAGTGACGTTTTAAAATTTCGGAAACCTGTGCGAAATGGTGCGGTGCTTTATTGTTTTGATTTTACACGATCATTAAAATATTAAATTTCAGATCGGCCAAAGCATAGCAAACTGCTCAAATTTGCTAGTGGAGCCACAAGAACTCGCATCCCTTCAAGTGCTTCTCGAAATGTAGTGTAAGTATGTGTACAATTAAATAAATGTGTAAGTAATTCTTTTGTGTAATTATTGTAAACTACCTATGTGTATATATTATAATTGTGTTCTTGGTTGTTTTTATATTATCAAACTATTTAATTTAATTTCAAGTGGCATAAGGTGAGCATTTCCATTCGAAGAATCTCATTTAGACAAGAGAACATTCTGTTCAGCTTTTACGAGGATAACTCTTCAGTCTTCACTCATATATACGTCGAGATGTCAAGGGCGCCGCCAAAAAATTTTCCAAGGGGGGGCGTTTTTTCAAGATTTCGTACAAAATTTATTTTTATTTTTAATAACTTGCCCTTTTTCCCAGGGGGTGCAATGGGCTCATTTACGATTTTTTTTATTTGCCCGTGCGCGATGTACATAAAGTATGTAAGTAGGTATTTAATTAAATAAATCTGTGATTCTTTTGTGCAATTATTGTAAAATATGTGTAAAATGTATATGATGTGCTCTTGGTTGTTTTTACATTATCATCAAAACATTTAAATTTCAGATCGCACAATGCCAGCGCATTTCCATCTCATTTAGACAAGCGAACTATTCCTTCAATTTTATGAATGTTCCTCATGCATCGCGATGTGCAGTATACAAGGTATGCATTTAATTAAATAAATATGTGATTCTTATGTGTAATTATTGTTAAATAGGTTAAATATGTGTAAAGTACCTATATATAATGTGCTTTTGGTTGTTTTTACATTATCATTAAAATATCTTATTTAATTTCAGGTGGCACAAAGTGAGCATTCAATCTGAAGAATCTCATTTAGACCAGTGTGAACTATTCCTTCAGTTTTATAAAATGTTCCTCATGCATTGCGAGGTGCAGTATATAGGTATGTATTTAATTAAATAAATCTCAGACTCTTATGTGTAATTATTGTTAAATATATGTAAAGTATATACATATAATGTGCTTTTGGTTGTTTTTACATTATCATTAAAATACCTTATTTAATTTCAGGTGATACAAAGTGAGCATTCCATCCGAAGAATCTTATTTAGACCAGCGAACTATTCCTTCGGTTTTATAAATGTTCCTCATGCATTGCGATGTGCAGTATATAGGTATGTATGTATTTAATTAAATAAATCTGCGATTCTTATGTGTAATTTATTGTTAAATATGTGTAAAGTATATATATAATGTGCTTTTGGTTGTCTTTACATTATCATTAAAATATCTTATATAATTTCAGGTGGCACAAAGTGAGCATTCCATCCGAAGAATCTCATTTAGACCACTATTCCTTCAGTTTTATGAATGTTCCTCATGCATCGCGATGTGCAGTATAAATTTTTTCAAGAATTCGTACAAAATTTATTTTTATTTTTAGTAACTCATATAGGCGAGCGAACTATTTCTTCAGTTTTATGAATATAGGTATGTACCTATTTAATTAAATAAATCTGTGGTTTTTTGTATAACTGTTGTAAATATGTATACAGTATGTCCCAGGTACATAGGTAAATTTTGTTATCTCAGTTGTTGTAAGGGCTAGAAAGTTTGTTAAATTAGAAAGGTTTTGTCGTTTTGTTGCATATTTTATTTTTGGTTTTTGAAAAATTTAGGAATAACTATAAGCAATTGTCAATTTCTTTTGTCTTCATATTATGAAGACGTTCTTGAGAAGGACTTCTTTATGCTAATTTTAACTTCCGGTCATGTTTTTCAGTTGTTTACATACCTACCTAAGTACATATTTATTTTTCTTATAGCGGCTATCTTGGAGTTGTTACTATTACGATAGGTAGCTGTTTTCATGTCATTTGCATCATATAAAATTCCTATTAACAACCTTACTTTACAAAATCATTAAATTACTATTAGTATTGAGCCACTATAGCAACTTAAAAGCAAAACACAAAGATGCAAATGAGAAACATCCCTAATTTAACCGACCATCTATAGCTCTTATAATAACTGGGATAGCAGTGTTGATATGTTCGACCTGAAACGTTATATAGCATATAGGTAATGCTTGTTGTTTTTCATCAATAAGTACAATTTCAGGTCGGCCAAAGAGTGCATACCGATAAAAATTTGAAAAGGAACCAAAAATGCGCCGCAAAGTCATTTTTTTAATTGTAAATAGTTATTAGGTATAGTGTATATAGTTTGTAGTTGTTTGTTTAGTTGTGTGTTAGTTTTGTAATTGTTTGTATTTGTATATAAATGTAGCCGATATATGTAAACATTTTATTAGATGATCAATAAACTTGCTTACTGTATATAACTTTCATTGTAAATAATCTATAAACCACAGATTTCTAACCATACACCTAGATTCACAACTTCATATATTCGCCATTTGTCAAACTGGCAAAAGTGGTGAGAAATTCCATATACATTTAAGGGCGCCATTTGTAATACTGGCAATTGTGGCCTCACTTTTTAACAATGAAGTTGTCAATCTAGGTGTATGGTTAGAAATCTGTGCTATAAACAGTTAACAACGGCCATTGCACACTTCCATTATTAGAATGTGAAAGGGTGTGGCGATTATGTTACCCAATCACTTGACACATGGACATATAAATTGTGCTATGTATAACCTCGTATACTTTTCACTCAACGGTATAACAGTTAAGAGTGTTGCCCTTTATCGGTAAGAAACATGGATTCTACAGTCATATTTACACTTTGGTTTTGTTTTATATTTTTTGCGGTTTTTGTCAAATAAGTACATAGTATTTTTTACTGTAGCAAGTAAAATGAAAGGGGTGCGAGAGGGGGAAATGTAGACATCATAATTTAGATTTATAGCGTTTTCCACTGACTGCATTGGTGCGCACTAAAACTGCCCTGATCCAGGGCAGCGCATTCCACTGTCTTTTTCGGTGCGCACCGTACGAGGGTAATGCGTTCCACTGAGATTTCGTTACTGCACTGGAAGTGCTCTCAGTACAAGTTTTTAGAACTGTGTAGTCAGTGCAAAAGAGCGGTTCCGGTGCAGAGCAACTCGTACGCGTTCGGTGTTGGTGCGAACTGAGTGCGTTCTAAAAAGCAGCTCAGTGGAAAACGCTATTAGATTTTTAATTTGGTGTTTTCGCAATCGTTAGTTGCGGGTAAAATCGGACACTGTCAACATCTTTTTTAGGTTTGGAGTGCAATGGTGAAATATAAAAGAAAAACACAAGGGAGTCTTGGGACGAGGATAGTATACATCAGGCTATTGAGGAGGTACTGAAAGGAATAATGGGGTAGGTATCTCAAGGCTTCTAAAGAATATGAGATTCCTCGTACGGATGAAGAAAAATTAAGCAGGGTATTCTTAACAGGGAAGATTCCGCAAAAATAGGACAAACGACACCACAAATCCGTTGTTAGTTCGGCAAAAAGTGTAAATAGACTCACTCAAGCTAAAACAAATAATGACCAGTTGCCTGAACCAAGAAACACTCCATCTCGAACACCACCAAGAACTTTATGTTAAGTTATGTATGTTATCTATGCCTGGACTTTTCCAGTTGTGTAGGTATGTGTTTGATGAAGTTGGTGATGTCTTCTAAAGTGATTTCTGAATCGTGCATTGTGGGTACTTTTTTTCTCTAACTGTCTATAGATCGTACACCGTTCGTAATTGACTGAGTGATTTCCGGCACATAGAACACAGCGAATCTCTCGAGATTTTTCTTCTTTACGTGGACATTATTCCGTACACGGATCGTCTAAGCATTTTACAAATTTTGGTTTTAGGGGACAGAAGTTTTTGGTGTGTTTACGCATTGCACATGTACCTTTTTGCTTGGGCGGTTAAAACTTATTTTTCTACTGGCAAATGTATTCACTGTCAAATATAGTTTTGATGTTGGGGGCTGGTTGAAGGTAGGTAGGTATAGATATACAAGAAACATAGGGAGAGCCAGTTTAGTCTTGTAGTGTTTAATGTTCCAAGTATTTGTGACAGTGTGGCCAAGTTCGGGGTCATCCTTAAGTTTATAAGTGTTAAATTCTGCTCTTCTGTCAGCTAGGGATTTTATAATATTTCTGTATTATTTATGGCAACACTATAGAAGAAATAGAATTAGAAATGTAGTACCTATTTAGTAGAAGACAGAATGAAGTAAGATCGATCTCCTAAGAAACTTATCAAGCGAGATCTACGGAAAACAAAAGGGGAAGCTCCAGAAACGGATAGCAAACAAGTGGAAAAGCAGCAGCCAAAAGACAGGAAGAAATGGAAGATGAAAGTAAACTCAGTTTACAGCCCTACAATTAACAGTAAATGGACAAAGGACTAAAGGTAGCCCTTCACGTTCCGATATGGCTCGCAGGCCAAGACGCACAGTTCCGATCTTAAGGCGAAATCGATCTCGCTCTTTTCACCCTTCAGGTACTCTGTGCCTTCACGTTCATATTTTAACAAGAGGTTTCTTGACGATATCGAAAGAGAAAAGTTCATAGGCGCAGTGTAGCTAGTCCTTATTATTAAATATTTTAACAAAAGTAGTCCTAGACACCGTAAAGTAGAAGAGGAAAGATTATGTATGTATGTACAAAATAAGTACCTACCTACTATAATGACGTCTTCAATGAAAAAAAGTAAGCATAGAACATGAAGAGAATCCCAAAATGCAAAGAAAAGAAAGAGGTGTTGGAGTAAGTAGTGGTTTCTTATGTGAACACCACTGTTGAAATGATCCCGATCGAAACCAAATCGACAGGTATCATTGGCTGTCTCTGTTCAACGCTGCATTTGTTATGACACACTATCTTTGTCGTCGATGAAGCATGAAGCTCACGGATTTCTCTCGCACTTCACGATACAGTTCCCGCATTAACTGTGGCCTGCGCAGTTAAAAATATTCAACATGTTGAAAGATCGCAGATCTCGCCGGAAAGGCGAGATGTGTGTCGGATTGACCACTTCACGTTCCGTTTTGGACTGAATCGATGGACTGTACAGTTCAAAACTCATAAAAATCGTAGCGTGAAGGGCCCGTTTAAGAAGAATACAAGTTTGTATTATAATTTAAAAACGATACCTGTTACAAAAATGTTATACCGCGTTCTTCTACCTTAGGAAAAGTTTTAATCTACCTTTCCAGGTGAGAAAAGTTGTTGGCAATCATTGAAGTCATTGAAAAAAAGGATTTAACTTCGCCCTTAAAGTTGTCTTAAGTAATAGGTACCTACCTAATATCGAAATACCTAAGCTTACTGTGAAGAAGTATTAAGGGGGTTATTTTCGCCTACAAGGTATATATTATTAATTAAATTACTTAAGTCTTAGGTACTTACCTACAAAAACATTACTCTAAAAGCGTGTGTCTATTATTTTTTAAATAGCGTGATGAACTACATTTATGTCAACGAAAAGTATTGTTGATATCTATTTTGGAGATTGGTACTGAGTTTGAAAACGAAAAAAAGTAATTGGTCGGTCACGGTTTTCACTTTAACTTTTTAATAATTACCGATATCTTTTACATTTGCAATTTCGATGTTTTTGTTTTACTTCCATTATCCCAATTGCTAAAACGAAACATATAAATTGCGTGATTTACCTACTATTAAGAACAGTAGTGCACAATTTGTAGTCGCAGTATTTTGGTATCTTAGTGTGAATTTTTCGGTTTAGTGTTTTAATTTTATATTTTTTCAGTGATCCGTATCCAACATGTTTCAGCTATTTATCATCGTTTGCGCTTGTAAGTAATAATCAGAGATCCTTTAACATCCTTTAATTAATTTTATGGGTTTAGTTGGTGGAATTGCGTGTAAACCTACGAAGCGACAAAGTTTTAACGATGACAGTTTGAGTGATTTTTTTGGGTCCGAATCAAAAACGTTTGAAAATTTTGCGACTTACAATTCTTTTAAGGATGGAAAAGATGATTTAATTAGCAGTAAATTTAAAAAAACAAATATTCAATCAGGTGCAGGGGTGGGAGGTGATGATGAGAAATTAGGATATAGTGCCGGTAGTGGTTTAAGAAGTATTGCTCAAGGCTCAGCTGAACAAGCTCACACAGCTGTGCAAAATCAATACGCTGCGGGACACCAAGCCGCTTATGTTGCCAAAAATACACTTGCTCAAGCAGCAAATGCTGTAAGTCTTACCTGTGATTTTTCATTTGTACTTTAAGCGTTTGTTATATAGGCATCAGCCACTGCTCAAGCAGCCTTAGCAGGGAAGCAAGTGATTCTTCAAGGATTAGAACAACAACATCGAGACGGTAAGGTGGCCTTACAAGGTGAAAAACAACAACTCGTACAAGCCCAAAGAGCTGCAATCGCTGCCCAGCAAACGTCCCAGCAAGCCCAACAACACGTACAAGTTTTAACGGCTGCACTCAACGTCGCTCAAGCAACATCCGATGGAGCCGCACAGGCTGCATCCGAGGCTGCTGGTGAATTAGCTGCTCAAGTAGCAATGGTCGGTGCAGCTCAACAACGTGTTGATGCTCTAGTCGAACAATTGCATGGTGCCAGATTAGACTTCGAAGCAACGCAAGCCGCAGCCCAAAAAGCCCAGTTTGCAGCAATTCAAGCTCAAACAAATGCTGCCCAAGCAGCTGCTGCTGCGGCTTTTGCATCTGGGGTTAACAATGAAGGACAAGACGAACCTGCTGGTAATGGGGGTATTCTTCCCGTACCTGCTGATGTAGGACAAAGCGGTCATTCTGGCCACCTTTCAACATACATTAACTCAAATTACGATTATTAATGTCTATCATTTAAGTAATTGCCAACAATTTTGTAATTTTATATATTATACAGTATCTACAAGCCTACATTTATCATTTATCTAAGTATACAAATAGCAGATTTCGTAAAGACTTCTTACTTATTGGAATGTAGGAAGGATAATGTGGTACTTAGATAGGTAGGTACATACAAACAGTTTCCAAGGCAAGGTGACAATTTTTTTTGTACAAAGAGTGTACGATTTTGATTAAATTAAAATGTACCTACGGGAACGATTTTGTTTAAATCGTTCCCGTACATTTTGCAGCATTTCAGAAGTACAGTATCACCGCGATCTCCTGATCTCACACCCTTACATTTTTTTAATGGGGTTATGTAAAGAGTAAAGTTTATTCCACTGCTCCGGAACTTTTGGAGGAGTTACGTGACCGTATAGTACATGAATGCCGTCTAATTACTCCTGAAATGTTGCAAAATGTACGGGAACGATTTAATTAAAATCTGTATTATTGCATGGAGCTGAAGGCAGGCACTTTGAACATTTATTAAAGTAAGGTTGAATTTGCATAAAAGGGTTTTATTAATTAACACAAGAAAAAATTAACCTTTGTTTTTATTTAAAAATTTAAGGGTTGTTTCAACTGTACCTGAGGAGTGAAAAAATGTTGTCAAGTGGCAGTAAATGTACCTAACTTCTATAAAAAAAAAAACAATTGACCTGCCCGTGCTTTTTTTTAGGTTTTAAATGCCTCAAACTCTTTCCTCATTTTCCATTTTTGCAACTTCAATTTTTTTTGTTAAAAATAAAAAAAAAAACTAGTGCACTGAATTCATAATAGAAAGACCTTTCAAATGACACAGTAAACTAGAACTTCTTCAGGTTGTTTATGAATAAGCAAAGGAATATTATACATGTTTTTGAGCAAAGCCAAGGCTTCAGGTGCTGTTGTACGAGAAAAACCCATTATATTGAGCACATAATTGACATAATTGATTCACATAAGGTATATATGTTTCAGTTTCAGGACAGCATAAGATCAATAACACTGAAAATTATAAATTTGGACATTTTCCCAAGAAATTGGTGCATAAATAATAATTTCGGGATCAATTTTGCTCAACAACTTTTGACTTGGGCTACGGATGGGAATTATATTGAATACATAGTTAAGGACTATAACTTATATAATCGAGTAAAAGTCCCAAAGTCAATACGTGATTTAAAGAATTAGTCATACCTAATTCTAAAATCTTGTCGTATCCAATTCATTGGAACCTCTGTAACTTTATCCCAGTTGATCTATAGAACTGAAAGTCATTAGTGTCTTTTTCTTAATCTATAAAGAATCAACATACCAAATTTCGAAATGATTGGTCGCTTTTACAAAGAGTTATCACGCTCGCGGACGGACGGACAACAATACCAAACTACTGGTCGTACGGAGAAAGATTGCCCCAAGGTCGGATGCGCACTCGTATAATTGTAAATTTTCCAAGCATGGCAATCATATGATACCAGTGGTGTCGCCGCTAAATTCCGTTTAATTAGTAACATCTGGCTTGAATATTAAAAAAAAATGATTTTTGTCTTAAATGAGTATATGTGATTTAATTTTACATGTACACGTATTTTTTCTTACTTGTTACTAAAATATAAATTTAAAAACACTGCGAGTTTTATTTCCTCATAAAAAGCAACGCCAGTGTTAAACGTGGAAAAAGCAGTTTACATGCCGATCGCTTCCGAATACACGAAGTTCACCTGCGCACCCGAAGCAATCTTTCTCCGTACGACCAGTATAAAGGATTTGTAGTGTGATTAACTACTGCTGTTACCACTAGAAAGCGCTAGTTGTATCAAAATTTCCTTGTTTATACAGTATGAGCAACCGGATGTGACCACCACGTGACCTCAAATTTTAAGTTTGTATTTGTCGGAAAATATTTTTATACCTTAGCCTTAAAACAAGAGATCTGTCATGAATATTTTTTTACTTTCAAGAATAAATCAAAATTATAAAGCAAAAACGGAAACTCACAAAAAATCGCAGAAAACTAGCGCTTTCTTGTCACAGAACGTAAACAATTAGCATAACAGGATAGTAAACAGTAAAACAAAAAAAATACATTTTCTGTGACGTTCTTGGCTTCTTGGTCACGTGGTGGTCACATCCTGTTGAAATGAACCCAGTTAGGCACGTTTGCATCGATTTAAATCTGGTTTTACGCCGTACTAGGAGCGGATTAACCTGGAATAGCGCATCGGTGGAAACTAGGCTTACAGATAAACTTAATGGAGCAAAAAAATGAAGTCTCTAAAGTCAAAAGTGATTGGAAATCTTCCGAATGCGTTGAACGCTACCCTCAACCGTATGAAGTTAGCAACGTATGTCAAAAATGCCAAACGCATAATAATGACATCAAATTTAAGTTTTTAGCTTTTATATATTAATAACAAATAATGGAAGCAGTTTATTGTTTATGTGGACGTACTTATGATCCTAATGTATTTATGATACAATGTGATGTATGTAAAGATTGGTTTCACGGCAGGTAATGTCCGTATAAATTCGAAATGGAAATGTTTTCGTCAATATAACCTCAAAATGACTTTGTTTAGTGCCACAAATTATAATTAAAATTTTCAGCTGTTGCAATTTTCAAGAATATACCGCAGTCGAAATAGAAAAATTTCATTGTCCAAGGTGTGCGCCAATATATGGGTCTTCTATATGTGTGTATTAGGTGTAAGTGTTATGTTTCTATGTAATGCTTAATTTTTAGATAAACCGTATTTAAACTGGCATAGATATGACTATTGGGATGGTAACGCGTCAACAAAATCAGTACAAACGGGAACACCAGTTTTTGTTCGCGAATTAAGAGGCCGTCATTTTGCGAACGATAATGAAGTTGTTATACATATGAGAGGCCAACAGTTAACAGATACAGTGCTCCAACAACAAGGATTCAATAATCCTATAATAGTTGACAGTGTTGATGGTTTGGGTATGAGTGTTCCTCCCGATAATTTTAGTGTGTATGATGTTGAGGCGTCTGTTGGGGGCGAAATGGAACTTGACGTAATTGACGTTACAAGACAATCTGATATTAAAATGAAACTTAGTGATTATGTCGCTTATTATAATAGTACCAATCGAATAAGAATATTCAACGTAGTTAGCTTAGAATTTTCTGAAACGGGGTAAGTTTTGGTTTACACATAATCTTAAACATACTAAATTCTCCCAATTTTATAAATTCCTTTTTATATGCATCAACCAACTTTAATTGATCTGATTGTGCATTATTTATTTTATTTATTATAAAATTGATATTCACATTCAATTTATTGTAAATGTCTAAAAATTCATGACGACTTGTAAAATGTCAGAGAATTTCATACTTAAGAGTGGATTACCTTTCTGTATGTTTTCATTTGCCAAAGAAATAGATTTAGATCATTGATAATGTTTTTTTATACTACTTGGACTGCATGCGAGCAAAGCTTATGTTTGTGCATGTACTATAAAATTGGTTTTTGTTGTCAAATCAATAGAAATTAGTAGGTTTCAGGCTATTTAAATTAAAGTTGGATGTTTTCCGTTAACAATAGACTATAGCTACAGATATGATATCAGTATGTCTACGGAATGATGAATATCTGTCATGGTATTTGCAGATTTGAGCGTGACACAGCTGTCTATCAGATGATTCACCACATCATTGATAAAATTTGCATAATCTCTTCTTGAATTAATGAGTACATTTTGCTTTGTTATTTATTGGCACTTATTAAAGATCATTATTTCAGATTCCTAGTAAAAGTGAATCTTAAACAACCAAAAATCAAAGTTATTAAGGTCTCTCTTGTTTCTTAAAAAATACATAACAAATTTTTAAATGACATCTGGACCTGCAGAATAACTTCTCATGGTTAAAATTGTTAAAATAATGGATATCTTTTGTGAATGATGTTACCAAGTATAGTGGGGAATGATAACTAATTCATGTAGGTGAATGACTACTATTGGAGTAAAAAGTTTTGACCGCTACCTTCAGGAGTTAATATTTCAATAACTAGAAATAACTAAAAAAAAAAATGCATTGCAAAGAGAATTTATTTCTATACAAATAAGATTTGTATATACCTAATTGTATTTTTTAAAAAGCCGCAAAATTGTTGATAACAAATTAAGTGTTAAAGGTCATGATTTTTGTTCAAATTTTCTAAATACACTCGGCTTTAAAAAACTGTATATATAATCTGTTGATTTAAAGGCAACAATACCTATACCCAAGTCAGGGGCAAAATACGTGCACTAACGGATTTCAAATACAAATTGCAAAATATTTCTAAAAAGGTATTTGAAATACAAAATACAAGATACATACAATATTTGAAATACAAAAATAGCTATACCATATACCTATAACTAATCAGTTTCAAAAAAGCAAAATAGGTCGGTTTAAAAGTTTATAGTAAGTTCAATTGACATGAAACTTGGGAAGTTTCTGCACATAGGTATGTAGTAACATTGAAAAAATAACAATTGTATACATAGATGCTTAACTTTGCCACTTATAAAATTCCAAACAGAATTTTAAAACCTGTCGCAACATTGCGATGGGCAAAATACATACGTATTAATGTATTTCAAATGCAAAATACAAAATACTTTACGGAAAAACCATCAAAGATAAAATACAAATGTATTTCAAATACTGTATTTTCAATACAAGTATTTTGTGACTGCCCACCCCTGCCTAAGTATACTAAAAGGTACCAAAATGACTTACCTATTTAAGATTATATTTTTTGGAAGATTATTATTAGTGAAGATATAACAAAAAAACATTTGGGAAGCAGTACATAACGACAAGTCAGTTCTGTCACAGAAGTCTTAGTTCCACTGTTCACTAGAAAATTTCCTGTGTACAATATTGCTGTTCGTGTTAAATTCTGTATTGAATAGAAATGTCTCACATGGTCAACTTCAAACTTGCACAGCTATTTTGACCAATTTACCGAAACGGTATCAAACAACTAACACCACTTTACATTCACTCAGTTTATCAGGAAAATTTGAAAATAAATCTCGGATACACCCACATGAACAACCTGAATACAGTAATCAACTGTACTCAACTCAACAAATTTACTGTTAATTTGAGAAATTTTTACACCTTGGTAATGATCAACAAAAATATAAAGTATGTTAAAACTTTCATAAATAATCATAGTTGAGGAGGGAAAGGCTGGAAAGAAGCACAGCATGGAGTCCTTTGTGTTAAAGAGCACAGTGCAAATGTTCTCCCTGCTGTATGTTTAAAGGGAAATATTTGTATAATAAGCCCCCAAAAATCACATAAATATTATACTTACAATTATCAAATTAACAAATTACAACATTTAAAGGAAAATAAATTTGTCGTTGATTTTGTTTGGCATGTTCGAGACAATTCATAATTCATACTAATCTGCAGGGTCTTGAAATTTTAAGATTTTTGTCATGCCAAATTTTGGTATTGTGAACGGGAACAAGTGTGAATATAGTTCCGGGTGTTAGTTTATATAGTTTCAGTTTCTTACTTCAGGAAGTTTAATATGGTACCTGTAAATGTTGAATTTCTCTCTGCGAAAAATAAACCATGGGGAATACAAATCCTTGTGCAAAGTTTATGGAGCATGTGCAGTTGATACCAAAAATCTCTGGTCACAGAAGGTAGTTGTGAGTGAAGAGCTGTAAAATTTACTGTAAGTGAGATTCGCTATAACTGTTACCTGTGATATGCTGTTGGCTTATGTTCAAAATGATCGATAAAAATAAAGCCTTGGCAATTGGCACTGAAGCTATTGGTAATCAAAATTGGAAATTTAAAAGTATGGGGAAGATGGATGTAATGGTGTTTGACCATTGATCAAAGGAAAGATTGATGTTACAAGGTTTTGAAGCTGAGATGGAGACCTAGATTCATTATTTTGAACTCAAAACAAAAGAAGTGGATTGGCATCATTGTCACTCTCCACAGAGGACATAATTCAAAACATCTCCTGCAACTAAAGTCATCATCACAGTGTTTTTCATTGATATGATGTCAAAAGGCAGTACCAAGCTTACATCAAAATGTTAACCACACTTAAGAACCGCTTCTAGTTATTGCCATAATAACTCGCGAGAAGTTTCGCCTCAGCGCAATTGTTTGACCTCACAATTCTGAACATATCGAAGAACTGACCTGACCTAGCTCACACAGACTTGTACTTGTTTGGGCCACTTAAAGGTGCCATTCATGGAATAAAGGGGTGATTCAAGAAGTGATCAACGTTAGCACCATTGTATCCCACCTGAAAGATCATCATAGAACGTGAAGAAGATTATGTGGAATAATCTAGTATGTGGAAAAAACATCAGTCTTTCCTATGTGTAAATTTCATCTTTGTGCATTAAATACTAGAAAATGCTGCATTGTGTGCTGGGTGACCCTCACACATACATTTGTACAATAAAAGAAATGTTTTTGCATTACAATAAACTGTTGTAAGTAACGAGATTAATACATTTTAAACTCTTGTTTATATGGTACATTAAGGCTCTGCTGGAGTAGTTTGTTGCCCTATACTTGCAATGTAAATCGCCCGCCACTATAAACATTTTATTTAACAATCAATTTCAATTATTCTTCGGTTACTTGTTTATTGATATATTATCTACAAAAACTCCGAACAGTTTTTAAAAAAAATTAAAACCAAGAGAGATTTTTCGACGTAAAGTATGCTTATTAGACACCAATCTTTATCACGCTATAAATCGTCTTAGAAAACTGATATTAAAAATTCACTCGGAGTTTTTGTAGATTTAATTAATACAATTATTTTAAGCCGTCAATAATTCTTCTACCATGTACAGATATTTTTTTACAGTGCCGCTACGAATTTGCGAAAAACTGACTTCAAAACTTTTCCGTCTCCTTTTAGTGAACTTTCTTTGTCACGATACGAATAGAATGGTACAATGATGAATAATATTTGTATTGTCTAATCCTAAAAATACTATGTATACTACTACTACGATAATACAATAGAGTTTAACGAATTTTTACTTTCGGGCGTAAACTAACTAAAAATATTTTTCCATGATAATATTTCTGTTATATTATATTATGCAAATAGGAATTTAATTACAAATTTCAATTAATAATTGTGAAGATTAGGTATTCTTTTACTACTACAAAATAAAACATTGAACAAATAAATTGTAAGGAACACAGTGCACCTTTGTCTCTTGCTGCTGACACCAGTTACCAACTAATCGTAGTAACTTTTGTAATTATGCAAATATTGCTTCATAGTCGAGGAAATAAAGCACTAAAATAAGCCAAACCTACCAAATTTTTGTAGTAAGACGGATTGAGGTGGGGGTTTTTGCATTCGCTTCCTAAATTAGGAAACTTTGTACCTACTTTTCATCATGTTTTTTTTCGAAATTGCATTTGTGCAGTCGAAAATGCATCCTGAAAAATGCATTTACATAGAAAAAATTAATAACTTCGTTATAAGCTTCAAGAATCGACTCAATTCGAGTACAAGGGGGTTTTCGAGGTCGCTGATCCCGAATATGACCTCCAAATTGCCTCACCGCCCACCTGGAGCTCAGGATGGCTGAGCAACGTCATCTCCGAAGCTTTTTCTGAAATTCACTCTCAAATGATTCTAGACATCTCATACGAAGTTTGTTTGGGTTTCTGATTCCAAATCAGGCATCGGCAACCGTACACCCCGCGTATCTGTTGCCCCACATCCGGGCGTCAACGTCATCCTCTGAAGTTTCACTGAAGTTTCAAGACTATAGGGAACCGAAAATTGTTTCCGGGGTTTTTTGGATAGCTTAGGTCGAATGTGGCACCAGATACTTGCTAACGGACACCTGGTGCATCACACAGCGGCGCCATCAACGTCATCCTCTGGAGTTTCACTAAAATTTCAAGCCTAGTAAA
Organism: Pyrocoelia pectoralis; assembly: GCA_036250285.1. Classification (NCBI taxonomy): domain Eukaryota; kingdom Metazoa; phylum Arthropoda; class Insecta; order Coleoptera; family Lampyridae; genus Pyrocoelia; species Pyrocoelia pectoralis. The sequence goes on from CM070082.1 coordinate 6,612,514, forward strand.
CCGAAAATAATTTGTAATTGCTAATAAAAGGAACAAATTAAATTAAATTAAATTGAAACTAAATATTTTATAATATTAACTTACATTTAGATGATAATGTTATTAAACAAAACTTAAATTTTTTTATATAATATCTCAATTTTATTTCACAAAATGAAAATGTCCACATCTATTCAAATGTTCCATTATAAGTTTTACCTCATGATTTCCTGATATGATCAAACAAGTATTAGAATGAAAGCATTTGAGCGAAAATTTCAAGCGAAACTCCAGAGGATGACGGTGATGCCGCCGCGGTGTGGTGCACCAGGTATCCGTTAGAAAGTATCCGGGACCAGATTCGATCTGAGCGACCCAAAAAAACCCGGAAACAATTTTCGGTTCCCTATAGGCTTGAAACTTCAGTGAAACTCAAGAGGATGACGTTGATGCTCGGATGTGGGGCACCAGGTACGCGGGGGACGGTTTCCAATGCCTGATTTGGAATCAGCAACCTTAAAAACCCTCGGATGAGATGTCTAGAATCATTTGAGAGTGAATTTTAGAAAAAGCTTCGGAGATGACGCTGCTCAGCCATCCTGAGCTCCAGGTGGGCGGTGAGGCAATTTGGAGGTCATATTCGGGATCAGCGACCTCGAAAACCATCTTGTACCCGAATTGAGTCGATTCTAGAAGTTTATAACGAAGTTATGAATTTTTTCTATGAAAATGCATTTTTCAGAATGCATTTTCGACTGCACAAATGCAATTTCGAAAAAAAACATGATGAAAAGTAGGTACAAAGTTTCCCATTAAATTTAGGAAGCGAATGCAAAAAACCCCATCTCAATCCGTCTTACTACAAAAATTTGGTAGGTTCAGTGCTTTATTTCCTCGACTATCAGTTTTGTGACGAGTCTGAAGTGTTCAGGTTGAGCGAGATCTTTTTGTTTAGTGCATTCTTTGTGGACAATATTTTTAAAAACATGGGTAAATTAAATAGTGTACGTCGAAAAGTCACTTCAAGAAAACGTTTACGTGGTAACATATCGAACTTTCAGCGTTTTCGGGAAGCTGCCAACGAATTTCTGTTCACGAGTCGATTAAGTTTTTTATAAGCTTTCCACAGATATGAAATCTGTATGGTCAATTCTGAATAGTTGCTGAGATTTTTCGGAAAAACTATTGTAATTATGAAGTTGTTGATTTTTGCAAGTAGGCTGCTGTTAGTGAATATCGCAAGTGATATGACAGTTAATTTAGGTTTCTTGCAAGACGAGTAAAACATCCACTTGAGTTTCTTCATCAATCCTCCCTCCCAATATCTCCTTCTTTCCATATTTAATGGTGCCAGATTCTTCAAATCGGTTTCTAAGTTTTGAAAAGAAATGACTCGTGGTACTCTCGCATCGGGAGATTTTTGATGGTATATTCTACTGGCTAACAAAACATTTCGATCGGCTTCACCAATACAGTCACAAGGGGGGCCATCGCCCCCCTGGGAAAATTTTCTAGCGACGCCCTTGTACAGTAATCCATATTGATTAATTCATTTTAGTGTCGAGCAAAAATGTGCAACAGTAACAATGTAGATTATCACACTAGCATCTAAATTAACTTTCATATCACTTGCGATATTCGTTAACAGCAGCCTACTTGCAAAAATCAACAACTTCTTCATAATTACAATAGTTTTTCCGAAAAATCTCAGTAACTATTCAGAATTGACCATACAAATTTCATATCTGTGGAAAGCTTATAAAAAACTTAATTGACTCGTGAACAGAAATACAGGGTGTTCCATTTATAAAAAAAGAGTTATTCGACTTTTTGCGTTTCAGCGCACCCTGTATAGTGTGTGCATACATGGACCAAAAGTCGACTATTTATTAAAATTCCAAGTTATTCTAAAATTTTCTGTGGCAAGTTTTTCGAAAAACATCCATGGCCTACTGGGCAGTGATCCATCAAATATGAGCCTTTTTTCGAACAAAACGTTGAATAACGCCGAAACGGAGAGAGCTAGACCCATAATGACCTATACAAAGTGCCATTATTTTTTCATGTAAAAACTAATAATGTACAAATATACAGGGTGTCCCATTTAAAAAAACATAACTTTGGTTTACCACCCTGTATAGGAACATTCTGTATATAATCAAAATATTTTTATAATGTGCAGTATAAGTGTGCTTACTTGGCGGTGAAAACCGCATGTCGATATCTTGAATAGCAAAAAAGTTATGGACCGATCACACAGCCCTGGGTCACCCTGTACATGCATATTTGATTGATTTGATTTTAGATTTGCATTGAATGTGTATAATTATTAGCGCTAACTATGCAATAAATATTTCAATTGTTACGATACTTAGTTCAATTATATATGCACTTTTTAATACAAAAGAAATAACAAACGTATTCTAAGAAGTCACAGGTTATAAATTACACCCTACTACGTTAAAAATTCGTCAAACTCAAAGTCGTTGCAGCGCTGCATTCTATTCAGGTAAAGTGCATTGTTAGCGGATTGGATTACAAACCTGTTACACTTTTAATTTTCACTACGTTGTGACTACGTTGAGAAAATTCTATTCAAATTTTAAAAATTTGTGTCAATCCGACTGTACAGCAGAGCCTTAATATTTTGTAAATTCATTGTGAAACAAAATAGTGGATATGTATTCCATTTTTCCTTACCGAATGGGAGTTATGTCTTTAGGAAGACTAGAGCAAAAATATGATGTTTTAATTTCATAGGGAGTTAGCTTCTGGTCTTTTTCCAAACAGGTTTCTAAAATTTTTGACCCTATTAGTACTCTGAATGAAACATAGGTATATCAGTATGTTTCAGAGCAAAAACGATAATCATGGCATTTTCATGGTGTACCACTACCCAAAGAGTTCAACACAGTTCTATCTATGGGAATGACTATGGCCTATATTTATTTTTTGGATTATAAGGGAATCTTGTTGATTGACTATTTACCAAAAAGCCAAACAATTAGTGTACATTATTGTATATTAAATATATAATAAATTAAAGTTAAGCCACTGAGTAAAACTACGGAAAGGTGTGTTGTTACAGGATAATGTCCCAGCCCTATTTTGTAATGTCTGCTGTGACTGAATGCAGTTTTGAATTATTTCCACATCTTTTCTGTTCCAAAAACTGAATTTCCCCATTGCTTGTAGATGCTATGAGTTGAAATGATAGAAGCTGTTTTATGTGAAGAAATTACAAAAGTTGAGAAGCTTTGCACTAAAATTATTAGTCTTAGGAGCTTATGACAAAAGCTGTAACACGCAAATTTAAAAAAATACGTTATGTATATTTTTTTATTTATAACACTTTTTGTTGATTTAGTGCATGTCTAAAATATTCTTTTCACAATGGTGAATAACAAGTAGCAATTTAGTTTTGTGAATGCTTCTAAAACCCTACTGGCTGATTCTGTTATCTATTCTCTTAAAAAATGCAAAAATTAATTAAAAAAGCGTCATGTGCAGAATGAAATATCTGAAAAATTAACTTCATTGACGATTTTACTTGCACACTGTAAATCGGTACATAAATGAATAGTAAAATAATATTTTTCATTAATAGATTGTCTAGATATGTGGAAGCTCCTATTGTTGCACGAAAATTGGATTGGGTTAATATAATGTGGATGCGAAATTACCATATACCTCCACCACGTGTTCAAAAATATTGTTTAATGAGCGTCAAAGATTCGTATACAGATTTTCATGTCGACTTTGGTGGTACTAGTGTTTGGTACCACGTACTTCGAGGTGAAAAAATATTTTATTTTATTCGGCCTACACCGGCAAATTTAACGTTATACCAACAATGGATGACATCTAGCAATCAAAGTGAAACATTTTTTGGAGATCAAGTGAGATACCGATTCTGCGTCAAACAGTACTTAAATGTAAATTATTTTGGTTTAGGTGGACTGCTGTTATAAGTGTACATTACGTCAAGGTGAAACAATGTTAGTACCAACAGGTTGGATACATGCCGTTCTAACACCAGTTGATGCCTTGGTGTTTGGGGGAAATTTTTTGCATAGCTTAAACATTCCAATGCAATTACAGTATGAATAATTGACGTAAATGGTGTTGAAATTAATTTCTTTCATTTTAGAATTTACGAAATTGAAAAGAAAGTAAAAACTTTAGAAAAATTTAGATTTCCGTTTTTTGAAACCATAAACTGGTTTGCAGCTCACAAACTCTGTCAACAAATACACGAATTAAATAGCGAAGAAAAAAAATGTCCCGATATGCTTTTAACAGGTTTAAAGGCACTCTTATCAGTTCTAAAACAGTGGAATGTAGAGAAGGATGTGAGTACTCCTCATTTTTTATAACTACCTTTCTACTGCTGGAAATTGTTTTAGTATAACGTCGGTGTAAGAGAGCAAATACCAACTATAGTAAATTCGACAAAATTGATTAAAGATATATCTAAAGAAATTCGACATGCAGAGCGTTTTATAAATACATTGAATCCCCCCAAACCAGAGAGAGAATCCAAAAGGAAAAGAAAAAGGCCCTTTAATAAAGATTTTGTGGACTACCCACTTTCTCCAAAATCGTCCCAAGAAGTAGATATATTTTTGAATCACCAATAACTGTAAAATACCAAACTGTGTTGTAGTATTTCTCGGAAACAAGGAATCAATCCCAACAACCACGCATAAAGTTAACGTTACCAAAACCTGCAATGTACCCGTATGAAAATATGTCATCGTGTAACATATTTGCAACTAATCAAGATATAGAAACACCTTGGGATGGTTCTCCACAATTTTGCCGTCCTGAAGAAACTACTGCAGTTCATAGAGGAGGAGCTGTATTAAAATTTAAATTAGGGTAAGTTAGTTGTCTTAGTAGATTTGTTCAACTTATCAGAATGTTTGTAGAACCAAAGATTACTTTGCTCACAACAAACCGCCCGATGTTACTGATGCAGATGTTGTAAATCATTTAATTTCGCCCTCTACTACAAAATCAATTTATGATTTTCATGACGATAGCGAAAAGGAAGAAGGAAGATTGATGGTAGATGAAAACCATAAAAAAACAAAAAAAAAGGCGCCCACCCCTAGAAATGTATTGAAATTGAAATCCACAAGTAACTAATTCACATTTTTGTGGAGATATTTTTTACAAATTATTTTCAGCATCATGGTGTGTAAAAAATAAGAAACCAAAAAATGAAGTGGTGGATGGTGTACTGCCAAAGAATGGAATCGAATCCCTTCTGAAGGCTTCAGTTCTCACAAACAAAATCAAAAGGTAAGTAAATTCAAATAAAAATGAGCGTTTGGTAATTGTTTAGTATCCGGTCGGATACACCAACCTGTTTCAACTTTTTCCCTATAAGAGAGTATTACCAGAAAAGCTATAACATAATAAGCGCAAATGTCAAAATTTGTCGGATTTGTTCATAGGCCGCTATCATAAAAAAGGTTCGATATTTACATATTGTATTCTGTTTTTTTCAAAGCAATCATTCTCTTGTATAGGTTATTTGCTAGTATATAATGCCATGTAAATGCCACTGTTTTACTTATGTGTACCTAATTCTCAACAAAGCGATATTAAGCTAACGATAATAAATTGTATACTTTGATCTGTACCTTAGTTTGACAACTTCGCTAAAACCTGTTTTATTTATTACTCCCATACATAATACACGTGTCTTGATGTATTGAGTACTACTTTACTCTCAGTCAGCGGACAGTACCACAGTCTCACTCAGTTAAATAAAAGAACTTCCAGGGTTGGACCGTGTTAAAGTTCACTTATAACGCCACCTATTGAACAGTATCTTTACAATTAAAAAATTCCGCGTAATTAGGTACCGACCGTATACTAAACTGTTATCGAGCGTTTAATTTTATTGTCACACTAGGGAAGAAGTAGGCTGTGCTTCACCTTCTACAGAGGATGCTATAGTCGGTATGTTATCAATTAGTCAAATGTACATACAACCTGGACGAAAATCTTCTAAACATTTACGTAAACCAGGCTTAAATAGTGATTCCCCAATCGATGAGGAAAATGTAAATAATGTTCACCAGGATGAAGATTACAGTAGGTCTTCACTTTTCTACTTGATTCTTATAATTATAAGTTTTGTTACAGTTTATCCATCATTGGATAATTCGGATGATGAAGAAATACACATATTTAAACCACGGGGACGTTCAAAAATTGATGAAGCGTGGAATCCAAAAGCTAGAGTTGGCCCTCTTTTACCTAAAATAAATAGGCCGATGAGAGAGGGAACAAAAAAACAGGCCGTCGAAAAAGTACTTGAAGCAGCAGCAGCTAAACGTGCAACAGAATCTCCAGAAAAAGTATTTGCAAATCTAATACAATTGTGATTTTACCTGTACTTTTTCCAGAGTCCAAAACGACAATATAGGAAAAGAAAAATAAAATCGAAACCACTTGCAAAAAGCCCCCCACCCAGTACCTCTACAGTTAATACATTACCTAGTACTTCATCAAATGCTAGTGTTGGTAAGTATTCTGCCAAATGAATATTTTGTATCTTTCGAATGCTGACTGAATGATCAATACCATATCTTCAATGTACTGTTAGCACCTGACAATTTTAATTCTTCAATTTGAAGCTTATTTATTGGTTTCCAAATTGTATGTTGGTTTAAATACATTTCTTTTTCAGCAATAACCCACAAGCAGCGAAAAGGTATGAAAACTGTAAAACAACGGCTGGGAAAAATTTTAAAAATTCATAAAATGATATATTAATTGTAAGTTAATAATTAAATAATTACACCGGATTTGTGTTCTTTTATTAGTACAGTATTGTTAGATTACGTTAAATTGAATTGTTTTTACAGAATATTAGTATGTATCAATTTGATTGAACAGACTCTGGAACTTTATAACTTGTTTTTATCATTGTTAATAAGTACAGTTAATTTTTAACTTTAGCAACAATAGTGTATATCATTTTATTATTTGTTAAACTTTTCTTAATTTTATTTAAAATAAAAGCTAATATCCATTTTTGTACTAATGCTAACTTTTGTTGTATCAATCATTCTCTGAATGGCAGAAAACTTTTCCTATTAATTCCTTTTTTATTTCAAAATATACATAAAAGCTTTTTGTTTAAATAACGTTAATTGGAAAGATACAACCCAAATAAGTTATTCAAATTTTTGCAAATCCCCCCCTGAATTCAGATCTAAATCTAAAGCAGTAAGTCAATCTGAATTACCTTGTTCTGTTCTAATCATAGAATGGGTTGAACTAAAATTCTATTTATAAAAATTTGCTTAAAATGATTCTAGTAGTGTCGTATCTTACTTTTAAATTGTTCGGTTAGTTGCATTTAGATTCCTTTTCTCTTAAGAGTAAGTTTATGTTTTTTTTTATTGTAAAACTGAAGTATGTAGATATATATTAGATTTGTGTAGAAACATGCCATATTACCCAAGCTGTTAACCCTATCTTTATTACTGCATAGTTCCTCCATTTTTTATACTGACACTGATGAATTTTGACATGCAAAAAATTTCGGCAAGCATGGCTTACTTACCTGTCCTATATACTTAATCATGAAATAGGTATTTGAATGCTGTACAAGGTATTGAAGTGTGGGTGAAATTTTTATGTAATGCAATATATCACTGTCAATAGGCCGCATGTCTTCAAATGCAATATAGGTTCTTACACCTACATGTACTACAATAATTTTCAACCAAATTTAAAAGTTTGGTTACTAAATTCAATAAGTCTGTCTGTGTGTCCATCGCACGGTTCCCGTAGTGCTATCATATAAATGATATATATGTAAATTTTCACGCTGATTTCGAAAATGCAATTCACTTGTTGATATCACGAATGGTTATCGAGGTAATTGAGGTCAAATATAAATGTATGTGTATCTCGTTAACGGTAATAGATAGACAAGTGGTATCGAAGGCTTTACTGTTAAGAGTGTTGAGATGAAGAAATTTGCTGTTGAACACTTTTTGATATATATATTTTGATTTTAAAATTTTAAATTTACCATATCTCTCGAACGGTAATAAATAGACAAGTGGGTTTATTATACAGGGTATTAAGCTGGGCAACTTTGGTATTGAACATTTTTTAATAATTCAAACTGTTAATAAAATAAACAATAAAACAAGTCTCCCCACAAAAATTCATTTGCTTTCTTATCAACAATAGTTTATTTTTTAGGAAAGGGCAAACATTGTAAGTTTGGTTGTAAGCTGTACATGCGCGGCTATATATTTTTTTTATTTTGCTTTAAATTTACAATTTTTTACAAATAATGCATAATATGATATCCTTGTACAATTACCAACTAATCAGGTAGGTAAGTGAAAATTGAAAATGCAAAAAATGTGTTGGTACCATTGCTTTACCTACCTACAAAATAGTTTATAACCTTAAAAACATAAATCCATTAAACTGTATAAAAATTAAATTTTGGTAATAAACAAACTTACTGTATATATTATTATCTAATCTATTCACACGAACAATTATTTATTAGGTGAAAGGATGGATGTTAGGCAAGATGAAGGCATTAATGGAAATAAGAAGAGACGAGAAGATAAAGTAAGACGTAGAGACACAAAAGCTCCCGATAATGTATTAAAGGAAGTTAACGGATTATCGTTAACAGATCAAGAAAAATATGAAGCTCTGTTTTCTAGATATTCAAATTTATATGAGGAGTATCGAACTTGTCATTCTTCGCTCGGTGTTGCAGAAAAGAAATGTGTTACTTTACAGAAGGACAAGAATCAGTTGCAAACAGAACAAAGTAAACTTGTGTTAGCACGCTCAAGAATGGAAAGTTTGTGTAGAGAATTGCAAAGGCAAAATAAACTTGTTAAGGTACGTGTGTTTCACTTATTAAGTATGTATATAATAAGTATGTTAAATTTAATGTCGGTTCATTATATATAATAATGATTCCCATGTGTGTTATTATTATAAACACTATCTTTGTTTACTGATTGTTGTATAATAGCCCTAAACTTCTTTCCATGTATTAGTGCATTTTTTTAAATTGCGTGCACCTCACAACCAGATCTAGATGCATAAAAAACCAAATCATCCGTTAATCATTTATATATGTAGTCCAATCTACAGATGTATGTATGTTTCTTGTAATTTGAGAACAAAATGATGCACATTGTTGTGTTATATTCCGCCAACTTTTTTTCAGTCGCTCAAAGTGGTTTTTAACATACTTTTAAAGTGTAATTGGACTTCTATTTTGATTACCAGTACAATCACCACCATACCTTCTTCTTTATCTTTTGCCATATGCCTTACGGTGTCGGTTGTGGTGGTGTGTCCACTCAAGTCCTCCGCTTTTTCCTATCCTGTTACGTGACATTTGTCTTAGTTGACTCACTGTTTTCTCTTTTTTTGCGAATTCTTCTATTCTTTGTTTCATATTTTTGCTTGGTCTTCCTGCCCTTCGTTTCCCTTGTCTTTTGGAATCAGATACTTTCCTGGTCAGAGTGTCTGCATTCTCTGAACGTGTCCGAACCATTGCAGTTGTTTTTCTCCAATTATTTGGGTAATTGGCTTCTGTTCTACGTTTTTGTAAGTTCATTCATGGTTTTTTTTTTTCTAATTACCTATACCATTTGGGATGGAATGATTAAACAATGTAAAGCCGGCGTGTTTTTTTTACAGAACAACTTCCTTGTTTCTATTTCATGAAAATATCAAGCATGAGGTATTTTTTTTTAGCAACAATGGGCTACTAAACTTTGTTTCTCGTTTAATAAATTACTGTATTGTTTAGATTAAAATTTAATATCTCCCCCCAAACATGTTCCAAATGTCTTCCGTATTTTCTCAATCTTAGATTGGCACGTCTGCTTTGCCACATTTGATTGATCCTGTTTTACATTATTTTATTATCGTGACTTTTGTTTTTCCTGTATTTATTTCCATCCCCATTTGGGTTATTGCTTTGTCCCACTGATTTAGTGTCTTCTGTGTGTTCGTCCTACTGTTTCCCATAATTATTATGTCATCTGTATAACAGGCTCTGTAATTGAACTTGGTACAGTTTGCTGACAAATTTTAATTGAAACGTTCGATTTCGAATCCCAGAGAGTAGGTTTAACTGTGATTTTAAATTCTCTTAAATAACTCAACTTCTTTTTGACTTCTTACCATAACTAGGCCATCATCAACAAAGAATACAATCATTAACTTTTTATTATGACTTCCTCTAATATGAAGACAAGGATCAGCTTCACTTGTTTTAAACCCCGTTCCTTTAAAACACGTACTGAATCTTATTCCAGCACCTTGGAGCTGGTTTAAGCCCATATAAGCTTCGTAATAATTTACAGACATTTTAAAAACGTTTTTCAAAAACCTGTTGCTTTTCTAATCTAAATAATTCATTTAGTCTCTGCAAATATAAAACCATTTAAGCCTGATTCTCATTAGAGCATCACTTAGCTGCGTCGCGCTGCTAAGTGATGCTGTAATGAGAATCGACCTTTACCTTTGACATAAGATGATATGTGTGTATATTAAATCTATGATAGTTTTTATTCTAAAGTACTTCTTTTTAAAGCAATTGACGATTTTAAATGAACAAAAATTAAATGTTTACGACCTGGCTATGAATTTTATTAAATCGTTCTATTTAATTTTACAGGAAGAAAACATAGCCAAAATTCGTGAAGAAGAAGAAAGAAGAAAGGAAGTTGCAGCGAAATTTCAAGTAACTTTAAATGAAGTAATGGGCATAATGCAGGAAACTAATGAGAAAAATATAAAATTAAGAGACACCAATTTAGATATGGCAGTAAAAATTGAATCTGTTTGCAAACAATTTGAGCAAAGAAAGGAACAACAGTCCAAAATGGAGCAACAAATTGAATTAGAGAAGCAGTTAGCGCAAGCACAAATATTAAAAGCACAACTCGAATTTAATGCTGGTCAAGAAATGTGGAGCCAAGAACGGGAAATGTTATTAGATAAATTTAAAAAAAGTGAAGAAAATTGTAGTCAATTGCAACAAACGATAAAAACTCTACAGGAAAATCTCGAATTTTATTCAGGAAAGTACCAAGAATTCAAATCCTCAATAACTAAAAGTAACCAAGTGTTTGAAGATTGTAAATTGGAAATGAGTAAAATGACTAAACACATTATAGTGTTAGAAAAGGCAGTGAAAATGTGGAAGCATCGATCCCAAAAGCATGCAGAATCAGTGTTAGAATTATGTGCAAATAAACAGGTGCAAGAAAAAAAATTAGACCAACTACAAAAGTTGTGTAGACAATTACAAGCAGATCGTTCATCTTATTTAAAACTTTTAAAAACCAATGGTATTCAACCCACGTCCGAAACAATTGTGGATGATCAAGTTATCGTACAAGCAACAATGGATCAGATATCAAAAAATGCCAAGTACTTAAAACAGCTTAAGGACGATTTGAAAGTGTTGGGTGACGAACTTAGCAATATTCAGCATGTCGGTACCGTTGAATCAATTGAAAATTGTAATGAATCTATAGACACCACTGAAGATGTAAGTGAAGAACGCATCGACATCGCAAGTATAGAAGATGACATTGCCAGTCACGATACATCTCTTACTGAGCATAACTCCCTTAACAGTGTTGAAAATGATCTTGCTTAAGAGACACTGAAAACAAAATGTTGTACAACTGCAATGGTGGCAATATTGAATTTTTCTTGCTGTATTTATTTTTACAATTACAATCACTGCTCATTCCATATACAGTTGAAATATTGTTCATTTTAAAGCTTATTTGATTATATTTGAATTGGAAAAGCCAAAACACCCTCGACATGATGAAGGTGATATTAGTGTGTAATATTGAGACTAGCTTTTTCTTGTGGGAGATTTCATGCAGTCCTTGATTTAATTTCCCTGCACATTTTATATTTCTCTATAAAGCGTTCAATATTGTACGTAGATGTTTTAGTTATGTTGTGTAATTAATTGTTTACTTTTCCACAAATGAAGTGTAAATTATAGGATACTGTGTAAACATATGTACCACCTACTAAAATGTAATCACTCGTTTCACTACATTTGACATTTTGGTTCTTAAAATTATTTCAATTTGCCGAATTTTTTTATTTTCATTTTACCTTTTTTGTTCGTGAAAGTAGAAATTTGTAATTTATTGTATGTTATTACCAAAGAATGAGTATTGCCACCATGTTCCATACTTTAATACTACACTTACTGTTCAGATTGGGCACTAAATTTAAGAATGGTAAGAAAATATATGACTTAAGTTTTAGAGCACCAATTTGTTCACTGGGATACCTCTAAACTTTACATAAGAAATCCAAAATTCCTGTGATATGACCATTTACAAATATAAGATCAGTTTTAATTTCAAGTTGGTATCATTTTATACAACATTCTGTATGAATGGAACATTAAGTTTGCACAGTTTTATGTATAAAATTAATTATGAATAAAATTTATAAACAACATAAATTAATGAAAATATTTCCCTCGATTTCGTTAGTTTTAATTTAGTAGGTTTTTTCTTGTATCTGTGTAATCTTTTGAAACTGCATTAACGGAGTATTGTGCACAAGTTAATTTTTGTATTTAAAAATTTGTTCCTTTGAATAAATATGCCGTGTTTTACAATATTAATTTTATGTCACAATGTATAATTTTGGTCAGAACAGTTCCTTTCTAGCAAATTTGATTGGAATTTGCATAACTAGATAAAGCTCTTCTGCTGCCACACCTGTGTGGTCGTGATGGCACGCCCATACGGGTAAGTTGTGACATACAGGGTAGAGCTGAATTAGTCATTGTGTCAATATATCTCGCAGGAAATTCTGTCAACGTACCTCCTAGTAGGGAGATTGTAGAGATGATGGAACACTGAGAAAAACAACAAACACCTCATTATAGGGTGTGACTCAAATGCTCATCACACCACTGGGGGAGCACTAACGTCAACTCTAGGGGTAAATCACGACTTGAATATTTCACGAGTACTAACCTAGAGGTACTCAATCCGGGGCAGTGAACCCATGTTGGGAACTGCGCGAAGTCAGACTGTGAACGATCTTAGTCTGGCCTTAGTGAGTACCTCTGATTATTTAACGAACTGCCAAGTCACCACAAGCGACTATCTCAGATCATAGAATGATTGCCTTTGAAATGAACCACAAGGGAGAAGTCCGAAGGACTCATTGTAATCCCAATGGGCATTCCCTCTTACAAACATCTCCTTGAAGTAACACCACAGATAAGTTACTACAGATAGCTCAATCAATGCTTTTATTTAAAATTGTGCGTGTTGCCTATGTTATAGGCGTTCGAGGTTGATTTACATATTTTAACCACTCCTCTAGTTACGGTTTATTACGTTAATTGTCGAAGTACAGATCGGAATTGGTAAAATAATACATGCTGGAATGTGTTTCGGCGTTGATTGAAAGAGTCTCAAGTTACCTATGCTTCTTATCTAACAAAAAACAGGATCGTTTTCTGTTTACAATACAAAGTTTAGTCATCAACGGTTTAGTATATTACAAATTTAATTTAGTACATTTAATGTCTTGATAAAATACATTTTTCTCGTGTCATTTAAAACTTACTATATATTACCCGTGTAATTAAATGAATAAAAAGTCTTTAAATACGTGAGCTTGTAGATGCTTCACGATGCTGCTGAACCGAAGACCCAAAAATAAGAAAAAAATCTTTTAACTATTGCAAAGGACACTTAATAAGAAACTTAATAACAAAAAATTGTGATGTAATGTTTTTTATAACTTCGAAAAAAATGCATAAAGATTAAGTTTGCGCGCTGGCGCCAACCGTCCGGGTTGAACTCGAAGACCCAAAAATTGTTTAAATTTTCTTTAACTATTCGAAAGGACACTTAATAAGAAACGTAATAACAAAAAAATGTGATGCAATTATTTTTTATAACGTCACAAAAATACATAAAGGTTACGTTTGCCCGCTGGTGCCCATCGTCCGGGTTCTACTCGAAGACCCAAAATTTGTTTAAATTTTCTTTAACTATTGCAAAAGACACTTAATAAGAAACGTACCTAATAATAAAATATATTGGTCACAGTCGTAAGACAAGGATGCATTCTTTTACCACTACTCTTTGTAACCGTTATGGATGAGATCATGACAAACGTCAACAAGGAAAAGGAAGGTGTAATTTGGGATTTAACTAATACAAAGAGGACTTGGAATATGCGGATGATGTGTGTCTATTAAGCCAAAGCAAAAAAGCAATGCAAGGAAACATAAACAACGTTATAGGAGAATCAAGAAAAAATGGCACAAAGTTAGAATCAACAAGAACTGGACCAAGCTGCTCAGTATAAATAGTACAGTAGCAAGAGAGGTGACACTCGAAGAAGAGGTGAAGGAGGTAGCTAGCTTTAAGTATGTATGTGGGTAGCAAATGAAAGAGGAAGCAGAGAGGAAGTGACAGAAAGGATACGCAAAGCACGAGGAAGTTTTTTCCGGCCTATCACAATTATGGCGTGCAAGTAGTATAACTGTATATACAAAAGTAAGTGTTCAACTCAATGGTAAAATCGGTGTTGTTATATCTATATGGATGCTGTGAATCGTGGTGCATGACAAGTGACATTAAACGTGTATTAATTTAAACTTTAACGTTATCAATTGGAAATTGTTACCTTGAATTTTACGTTCAGTCGAAGGATTGAAAATAAAAGTTACTTGCTTGCTTGCCAGCACTTGGTACGTTAGTTATACGAATAGTAGATTAAATCGAGTGCTAAAATTTCGAATTATCCTTTAGTAAATTAATTAGCTACGTAGTTGTTGTAGTACAGATAATTCGATTCAAATTGATTTTTAAGAACAAGCATTATTTCTAGAAGGCCGCTCGCTATCACAGGTGAATATTTCGTTAAAGTGGTTAAACTCCTTTCTTACCGATTTTAATTATATTTCAGGCCTTATAATACTTATAATACCAATAATATTATTACTACCCATTATTTCGGATTTCACGTTATTACACCTATACTTTACTTGGGGTTTGGAGATATTGTCTTCGTGTTATATGGAAAAATTGATGTCCGTTGCAAATTTTGGAGTCCATTTTGGGTACATCACAACAGGTGCTCCATAATCTATTACCACCATCTGGGTTGTGGGCATTCAATTGGCCTTAACGCACGGAACACTCAGTAATCTTTGCAAGACATCGTACAGGTCAGATAAATAATATCTATTAATTTATTCCATTCGTCGCTGTTATCTTCAAGACTACGGGTCAAGTACTAATTACAAATTACATCAAGAAGAATACTTAGTTAATTTCACATTCCGATTAAATTGTGTTATTTTTGGCTTCACCATAAAGCGTTAGTGCAAATTTTATAGTTAACTTCATTTCTTTCGTTAGTTTATGATTATTTTACTAATTATTAATTGTTAGGGGATACAAATCTACGAATAAACTAGGTATAAATTTAGCGGGATTATTGCGCGAGTTATTAGGGTTTTTAGGCGGAACAATTAATCAAGTTTAGTTTACATTTTATTTTTTTAGTCACTCACTTGATCAATTGTCCCAGGTTGCGAGCGCTCACCACCTTACCTACGGCCTTGTCGCCGCCATTATTTTTTTTATGTTTATCAATTATTAGCGTATGTAGTTAACCAGAGAAGCAGTCATTTCACCCGTAGATTTTTCCTCCTAGATTTGGGGTTATTATAATAATATTGTAATTAAATTTCTATATATATGCACAATTATTCGTCGATGAAATATATGTATATGTATGTTGGGAACGTTATTATTATTACGCATTGTTTGTTTTTTTTAATAGCATTGCCATTCGCATTTATTTAGTATATAGAGGGTTCAGGCAGAGGAGTGCATCTCAGGTGGGTCTCCTGAGATCCTTAGTGTGTGGTTCAGTAGTCGAGGACCCTGGCGCCCTATATTATTTCGACAAGCTTGTACTCACGACCTAACCGGCAGAGCGGCTGGACCAGTTTGTTACCGACCTCTGATCATCATCAACTGAACTCTAAATATATACATATAAAGATATTTTCTTGTATAAATTCGGTAGCAAATAATTAGTATTATAAAGTATTATAAGGCCTGAAATATAATTAAAATCGGTAAGAAAGGAGTTTAACCACTTTAACGAAATATTCACCTGTGATAGCGAGCGGCCTTCTAGAAATAATGCTTGTTCTTAAAAATCAATTTGAATCGAATTA
Source organism: Pyrocoelia pectoralis (assembly GCA_036250285.1). NCBI lineage: Eukaryota > Metazoa > Arthropoda > Insecta > Coleoptera > Lampyridae > Pyrocoelia > Pyrocoelia pectoralis. The sequence continues at coordinate 6,628,784 of CM070082.1, forward strand.
TCTGTACTACAACAACTACGTAGCTAATTAATTTACTAAAGGATAATTCGAAATTTTAGCACTCGATTTAATCTACTATTCGTATAACTAAAGGCGCGTTTACATTGGTATAGTAAATGGGTTAGTCGCTTGTACCAGTAACTTGCAAGAGAGATACTAATCCAATGTGAACAGTTAAGGTAAGTACTTGTACAAGTACTTGCACAAGTAGGGAGGACAGGAAAGTAAATAGCCAGCCCATCTATTTACTTGCCTACTAGCCTTCCCCTTCCACAAAAATTCGCACTGGCCAGGCGATAAACTTATCAACTAGCCGTGTGTAGACGGGACCTGACAAGTTTAGTATAGTATTGAAGAGCAAAACAGTGCCGTCGTTTATTTAGTTTGATTTTATAAAATTAAATTTTAATTCAATTTTTATTTAGTAGTTTTGATTTGAACAAAGCACGCCTATGCCAAGATTTCATCGTTACACGTCAACTGCACGTTGGGAACTGGCAACCACTTTAGGTGTAAACACCTACTAGCTTTTCATCTGAGAAAGTGAACTATCCAGGCCAGCAGCTTGTACAAGTAACTGGTACAAGTAACTATACCAATGTAAACGCGCCTTAACGTACCAAGTGCTGGCAAGCAAGCAAGTAACTTTTATTTTCAATCCTTCGACTGAACGTAAAATTCAAGGTAACAATTTCCAATTGATAACGTTAAAGTTTGTTACGACCTCTTCAATTTTTGAAACGTAACAAATTCCAGATCTTCGTTAATCGATGTTTACGAAATATTTTACACATCTTGTGAGCACGAAGTTATGGAAGATTTGGAATAGAACAGGGCGGAGTGATATTACAAATGATGTCGAAAAACAAAAACAGGAGTGGATAGGACATACAAAGCGGAAAAGTCTCCATGACCCTTCTATAATTGCCTTAAAATGGAACCTTCCAATGTCAGAGGGGAGTAGGAAGACCGTGTGCAACCTGGAGAAGGACAGTGATGGAAGAAAGCGGGAAAACAATAGGTAGCAGGGAATCGAACACACTGGAAGGGTTTAATATCGGCCCTACGTCCCACCCGGGAATAATGGGATTTATTATTTTTTATTAGCTACATACTGGGTGCTAATCCGGCCGCTCGGTAATAATCATGGCAATGTGGTTTTTGCAAATTCTTATTCAACATTTAATTCTTCATTTTCTTTTTTATAGTACAATTTTGGTGGGAGAGAACATATACCATTCAGGTAGCGTTTTTAGTTTTGAAAAATTTTGTACTCTTATGTTTTGGCCTTAAAATAATTAGAGGAGCATTTGCTAATTGCTATTACCGAGCGGGCGGATCAGCACAGACCCGTGCGCAGGATTTGTCCATGGGAGGGGTTGGGTTGAGAACAGGGAAGACATCAAACGTTGATTGAATGATTTCAATCAACGCCTCAAACCAGTGGCGTAAATATTATTGTATTTCCGTATATTTCAACGGGTTATGGGGAGGGGTTTAACCCCCCCCCCCCCCTTGCGCACGGGCCTGGATCAGCACCCGCTATGATTCAGTATGACATCAATTAAAAAGTTATTTTAGGAATTTGTATCCTATTTTGTATAAGTAATGTTATATGCATATATAAATTAAGGTGCTATTCTGTATCTACACTTTTTTTATACATGCCTATTTAAGATGTTTTTTATGTTGCAGAATAATAGATATTATCTTTAGATTCTTAAATTAAAAACACACGCACGTTTTTAGTTTATTATTTGACACAAGCAATTGTTACATACGTCGAACTCAGATACTTGACCATAAATATTTTTGATGTAAAACTAAAGCATGTCACTAGATAATCCAACATTTTATTTATAGTTTGATGTATTTTTCAGTTTCGCATTTTAGCTCGCAGTCAAAATTAATCTCTAAGGAAAAAATTCCAGATAGGATGTCCATTGGTGGAGGGGTGTATTTTTGGGTTATAATGAAGGTACAAAAATCCCAGCCCCTTACCCTGTTCGCTACGAAAATTATAGTGCAAAAAATAGGTTTTTTTTTTCAATAACTCAAAAAAGATCTCTGTTAAGGGAAAAGGCGAAGACGGGAAAGTTGTAGAGAATGTCATTTTACGCAAAAAAGGTCCTTACAAAAATTTTGTACGAGCACTTGTACTCGAGCTAATTTTTAAAATTTATTATCGTTTGTTGAATGTAGTTAAAATAAAGTAAAAAATTCATATCTGTGTCAATATTGATCGTACAAAAAAATAAAAATAAAAAATTGTTCGTAATTAAATTGTCTACAACTTTCATTTGAATCCTTTTCCGATCCTACGCGCCGTTTTCGAGTTATTGACAAAAAAGCACGACGCGTTCGAGACTTTCTCATTAAAAAAAATAGCCCTTGCTTTGCTTTAAAAAAATCTAGCTCGAGTACAAGTGCTCGTATCTTTTGACATGTGAGATCAATATTTGTAAGTATTGTAAATTCGCAAAATAAATAAACTAAACTAAACTAAACTAAACAAATTTTTTGTAACGACTTTTTTGCGTAAAATTATATTCTCTACAACTTTTTTGTCTTCACTTTTTCCCCTAAAAGTGTTCTTCTTTGAGTTAAACCTATTTTTTGCACCTTCAAACCCAATTTTCGTAGCGAACACGATACGGGGATGGGCTTTTTGTACCTTAATTATAACTCAAAAATACACCCCTCCACCAACGAACAGCATATTTGTAATTTTTTCCTTTTAGAGGAAATATTAAATTTACTTATTTGGCTGTACTATTTATGTAAAAATTGCATTAATTATAATGGCAATGACCTGTGTCGAGATCGTACCTACCTATGATGTAAGAGCGAAAGGGTGGTACGTGAAATATAGAGATGGATTCTATTCACCGTGTGAAAGCGCCGACGGTTCTGAAGTGAGTAAAAAGTTCGATGTTTTACTTTTAATTACATATTTAGTTTAATATTACAGATAAAATTATAATTCTAAGTGTAACGTAAAGATAAGGGATTAGAGAAACTTTTTTTAAGAGTAAAATTTTTTGATTTAAGCGTTACTTTATTAGATAATTCGATGTAGAGGCAAAAGTTGGTCAAAATTTGTCCAATTTTTACGGACCCTGAACTGAGATAATCGCGTTTAAAGTTTTATTCTTCCGTAAGGCCCAATGTAATTGGCAACGTTTAGCAATTATTTATAACTTTCACTGTACAAAGAAAATTGTGATCTATATACGAAAAAATTCTATGTTTTTTCTTCTTTCCGTACATGTGCTTAACTAGTTTTTCGTGTTTTGTGCCCTAATGCATGGACCGATTTTGAACGGCCTTGACATTTAGAATCAGTATGTCATGACCTTTCATTTTTTTGTGAATTTGAGCTTGTCACACCAAAACCCCCACGGAAGTAATAATTTATGTGACTGAACACTCTATTAAAGTAAGTACGGAGTCCGGCTTCATTATGTAGTCGACGACGATACAGCACCGACTGAGAATAGCGCCGTCCCCTTATTCAAGAAACCGTTTCCATACTAAAAAAATTCTGTTTCCAATTCGTTTGAATTGGGACAACCAAATCCTCATAAGCGTGAGCCATCTGTATTACTTATCTGTGGTAACACTAAGAGAGCACCCTTTTGTGGTATGTCCCTACAGAGCCCTGTTGATTTGCAGGACGAAGTTGATCTTCTGTTCAACTCCATTATGGGGTCCTTTCAACAGGCATGTCCCCTGAGAACTGCCAAGATACCCTACCACCACTCTTGGTGGTGTAAGGCGCTCGAAAAGTAGAAAACTCAGCCGGGCAAATTGTTCAACAAGGCAAAACCACAGCCTATAGGGCAAACTTAAGGCAATAGAAAAAGGATATTAGGAGGCGTCATGGAAGAGCTTTTGAGGTTCTATAGAATCCTTTTCATCTATATCATCCTGCTAGCCTCGGAAGAGAGGACAATTCTTACACAAACAATCCCTCGAGAGACAGCTGAGGTACTGAGAGACGCTCACTTTCCCTGACCCACCACTACGCCATACCCTATCTGCCCAGAGGTCCTGTCGTCCCCTTCCATTTACCAATTCCTTAGAACTTCGTCTGTGCTCCATCTTTTTATTCTCGCCTCCGCCACGATATGGGATCCCTGCTATAACTCTCACATCCTCGTAGGTTACCGTCCTGTGTGTTGCTGATATCCCCAAACCTGGCAACGCTGATTACTCTACACCGAAAACATATCGTCCAACCAGTCTAATGTATTTTCTCTTTAAGACACTTGAAAGATTGTGCAATACACACAGAAGGGATACGGCGCTAATATGATTTCCGATGTACCCTAACCAACACGGCATACTCCCAAGAAGATCTACAGAATCAGGCCTGCACTGTGTCTTAAGTCGGATTGAGAGATCATTGGACTATAAACAGCACACTGGGAGTAATAGCGAAACAATAGAAATTGCTTTACAGCATCATGGTATAATAGAGGTCGTACGAGACTGGATTGTGCAGCTGCTGAAACTAGAGTAGTACACATCAGCGTTGGCGACAAAACAGTGACATGCACAGTAGCGAGAGGATGCCTCCAAAGTGGGGTGCTTTTACCAATGCTTTGCGAATGGGGTGTGTGAAAGAGCAGACAGCGTTAAATCAAAACATACTATTGAGAGTAGGACAGAAATGACCCTTGCGGCACTCTCTCTTGTATCGGGCTGGCATGTAAACATAATTTACAATTAAACAAGTGAGTCGAGCAATAAAACAAATACAAAGTATTAAATTAAAATTGGTACCTACTACAACGGATAAGTAATATGAAATAAAAACATAAGTTATAATGCAGTAACACAAAAGAATACATAAACAATGCTTATAGTTCAAGCAAAACATACCGTTTTAAGGTTGCGCAAGTAAACAAAAAACGATATTACCCACCGTTGCAGACTTTCTTACATGTTGCCAGATTTTGTACACTTGTGTAGTTATCTACTACGACTTACTAGATGTTCTTTTGTTGCAAAGTTTCTTGATGTTGATATAGTTTGAGTGTCTCTTTTAACTGGGGACCAGAACCTTTTTGAAATAAAGGTTTCGGTTACAGTTATAATTTCACCACTTCCAAAATATTGGTTTCAGTTCCAGTCTGGTTCTAAACAAATATATAAAAAAGATGCTGGTTAGGGTTTTGATTTCAAAAGTTTTTTAGCTCTGTAAGGGTTGTCATCATAAAAAGTAACTTTTTTTCTTGTATATATTACTTCCCTAGGGAAAAAATGGACAGTGTTTGGGAACCTAAAAATAACGATAATACTGTAAAAATAAAAGGGTTACGATTCAGGTTCAGGTTGTAAATAAAATACAAATAGTTTTGGGTTACGGTTTCCGTTTATAATAAAATCACCCTCGCCTTGATGTTTATGGTTTTGAAGAATCACAATTTTTCTACAAATTAAGTATGCTATGTTATTTCTTTCTCACAATGTTGGGAGCTTTATCCTTTTGCTTTTCTTTGTATAGCGATAAATGTTTGTAAAAGTACTTGTTTCATTCTATGTATGGAGGTTTAGCAATTTTTTAAGTTCGACCGTTCTAGTAATTTTCTACACTATAAAAAAATTTGCTCTATAAGATAGAAAAAAGGCTAACTTAAATACATATTTTCAGCATCAGAACCAAACACTGAAATTAAGTTAGGTAATTTTTATTGTACTTCAATGCCAAAGTAATATAAGGACATTATATACAGATTTAACAAAATTAAAGTTTGTCACTTATAAAATTGCAACTATAGTCAACCAAGTAAACAAAAGCCCTGGTCGAGGGAACTACATGTTTACCAAGTACATTCAAATGAGAAATAAATTTATAGTATAAATAAAGAAGGAAGATGTGTAAACTGTTAAAATATTCTACAGCTGAATGTACCATGTCAATTTCAAGACTTTATTGGTCAGATTGAAGTATTTCAAATTTAGCTCACATATTATTAGGCGGTTTTTGTTTACTTGGTCGCACTATACAAAGAGGTAGGTAATGGTGTATATCTGCATTTGATGGAACAATGTCAGAAAACAAATTGAACAGATTGTCACGTTGCAAATAAAACTATTCATTTAAGTTTATCAGATTTCAGAAAACGGGAACAGTGTAAAGATAATGTTGGAGTTATTCCAAAAGGAAACTAAGTACATAAAAAATATAAAATTAAACACCAAAATATATGAATTTACAGCAGTACTTTTTTTTAGCAACAATAGATACCCCTTACATAGCTTCCATAATGGTACATAAACCACGGAACATTTACGATAGATTTCAAAAGAGAATATAGCCTTCCACAAATGCATGCAAAAATCGTGTTGTGCCACTGAACTAAGTTATAGAAGAGCTTAGAAAATTTATAAATAAATTACGCAACAGTTAACAATGTGTATTAAATAAGCCAGTACTAACAAAATATAATTAAAACTTATTTAGTGAAATGAACCTACAATTTAATAAATAAATAACATATTGCGTTTTACAAAGCAATCCATATTAATAATTCTTTAATATTACACAATAATCCTTTCTTAATACACAATTATAGTATCAAATTCTATAGACTATAAAAACTCTTATTTGGCTTTTAATTTGTATATCGTTTAATAATAATATAAACATTTATTCAAAAAAGGCTTTTTAAGGAAAATTTTGTTATTGTCTAACATTGGACTGAAGCTTCTCTGAAATATTGATTAAGTACTTTACTTTGAAAACGCTAATGTACAGAATACATATATAAATTTGGTAAAATCTGTTATTTTCCGTTTAATAATATCCACATCTTTCTATCTACTACATAATATATATTATACACATTTCTAACTTTGAACAGCCGCTATTTACACAAACATTGTTCCTCCTTTATATTTTATATGTAGAAATATACAAAACTTACCCTAGCGAGTCTACAAACTGTACAACAGTGATTATATAAATCTAAACACAACTAAATTTTACACCATCATCGCTTGAATAGCAATTATGACAGTGTAGCTTTTGATTTCGAACTCTTACATCGGTGCCCATCAGTCCATCTCCAAGTTGTGTATGGCACACACAACATTTGAAGCATTCCATATGATAAAATAAGCACAAACTTTCAATGATCATTGCTGCTCCTCGTCCTACAAAAAGTACCATTTTTATGAAATAAGAATTGTTCTTTACGAAAAAAAAAAAGATTTTTTCAAACTTAAATAGCCCAGTCAACATTAATTTCAGGAAGAAAAAAAATTTCAAATAGGCTGTCCGTTGGTGGAGGAGTGTATTTTTGGGTTATAATGAAGGTGCAAAAAATCCACCCCTGTATTGTGTTCGCTACGAAAATTACAGTGCAAAAAATACATTTTTTTTTTAAACTAAAAAATATCACTTTTAGGGGAAAAAGTGAAGACGGGAAAGTTGTATAGAATGTAAAAAGGTCCTTACAAAAATGTTGTATGAGCATTTGTACTTGAGCAAAAATTTTTTTAAGCAAGGGACATTTTTTGAGAAATGAGAAAGTATCGAGCGCATCATGCATTTTTCATTGATAACTCGAAAACGGCATGTCGGATCGGGAAATGGTACAAATGAAAGTTGTAGACAATTTAATTACGAATAATTTCGTTTTGTAATATGTAATATTTGTAAAATATTTATAAACATACATCCTACAACTTTTATTAGAAACATTTTTTAATCCGTATGATATTGAATGAAATATTGGACTTCCTCGCACTAATGGGCTACTCTGTTTATACAAACTTATTTTGGAAATATGAAAATGTATCAGATCAAAATTAAAGGTAATAAAATTTGCTACAAAAGTATTATGTTCAAATTCAATTTTTAATAATTAGTGTTGTGCTATGAATTATTGAAAATGCTCGCTATTTTCAATTTTCAGTAACATGAAATTTTGAGTCTTTTTCAATGTTAAAAATAATGTACTTGACAAAAATTGTTGAGAATTTTCCCAATTATTTCCAGTGATTCTGCATACATTTAGGTATTCTTATGTACAGGACCATATTTTTGGAACGAATAGACACAAAAAAGGGCGCGCCGTCGGGCAGCATGTTGAGTTGCAGATGCGCTGACACATAGTGGGTCAGTCTACTATGGCATTCGATGCAAAGCGTTAATTACAAAATATTATATTCAATTAAGTACCTACCAATCATATATATTATGTACATATTACTCATAATTCAATTATTATTAATAATTACTCAATTATTACTTAATTTAACTCTATTTATAGCGATAACACTTTCCACTTACATTTGCCACAACGTAATAAATGTTTAACAAATTCATATCTGTCAATATTGATCGCACAAAAAAAGTAAAAAGGAGATTGTTTGTAATTAAATTGTCTACAACTTTCATTTGAATCATTTTTCAATCGGACGCTCCGTTTTTGAGATATCAACAAAAAATGCATGACGCGCCCGAGACTTTCTCATTTAAAAAAAAAAGGTCCTTGCTTTAAAAAAATTTAGCTCAAGTAAAGTACAAAATTTTTCTAAGGGCTTTTTCGCCAAAAAGTGATATTTTTTGAGTTATTGAAGAAAAACCTATTTTTTGCACTGTAATTTTCGTAGCGAACACGATACAGGGGTGGGCTTTTTATACCGTCATTATAACCCAAAAATACACCCCTCCATCAATGAACAGCATATCTGGAATTTTTTCCTTTCTTAGAGAAAATATTGACTTATTTGACTACTAAAAAGATAATAAATGTGACCAACTTCTAAATTTACCTAATTCATTATTACAGTAAGAACATTTCTTCTTTCCACTCACACTAAGCATCACACCTTGAGAATCTTCTAAGGTAGCAGGTGGGGGATATGATAGAGGTGAAGCATGGCCCATTGTATGTGGGTGATTTAGATATGTATGTTGCGCATACTCTTTATTTGAACTAGTGTTAGGTCTAAAATAGCACTAGTAAAAAGCGGTAAAATGCAAACTGTGATTTACCTTCGAATAGGTTGATATCGATCATTGTGAACATTTCTATGTTGGACTCGCTGAGTTAATGTCTCAATTATAGGTTCGGGAATATGCTTTTTAAGTGCACAATTTCTCTTCGGCGAAGAATTTATTTGTTGTTCTTCTAATCGCCTTAATTCGGCCTCCTGAAAGAAGATTTTTAAATAGATTTCTTTTAACAAGTCACATTACCTGATACAACCAATGCTGATCGTAACTTTTATTTTTATTTTCTAAATTACATTTCGGTTGAATCCAATTATCATTCGATAATGGTCTCGATTTTGGGGCAGCACTTAAGGCATGGATACCGGGTCTTGTGATTGGCCTTCCGGGTTTAATGTGTTGAAAATGATTTGAATCTGAACCTACAATCATGTTGTACCTTCCCTTATCCCTTTGTTCTTTGTTAGGAAGTTTTAATGGCTTTCCGGCTATAATTGGTTGACGGTTAATTAAATGAGACGGTTGAAAGATGGGAATTAATTTATCGTATTGTAACTCTGGCATAGATTTACGATGATTAATTAACAAATGCTTGTCGTTATGAGTACCAGAGCTGGATTTTTTCTGTTCGCAGGTAGATTTTTGGTATAACTGTTGAATATCTGGCATTGATTTATGAGACTGTAACTGAATATCTAGTGCAGTTTTAAAGTATAGTTCTTCATTGGGAACTGAGTTATGGTAATCTTCATGTTGGAGGTCAGGTAATGACTTTCGATAGTTAACATTATCGTAAGGTGAAAACATATTAGTCGAGTCACAAATATTTTCGTACGAATGCCTGCTATTTTGTAAATACTTTTGTGAATGATTTTCTCTAAAAGCTGTATTGTCTCTACGTCTCTCTAATTCTTCTCGTTCCAATTGTAGTAATTCATGCTCGACTTTTAAAACCTAAAAGTACACAATTAGGCAAATTCACCGGAACATGGGAAAACAAACCTCAGAATCTTGATCGTTAAATAAACGCGAATAATTTACATTTTGCTGTGGAAAGTAATTTCTGTTGAGCTCTGAATTAGTAGTAGAAGTAATACTTGAATTGGAATACTCGATACCAGATGATAAATCTTGAACACTATTGATACAAGTGGAATAATCGTCGCGAGATTTTTCTTCTTTCTCAACTAATTCTATAATTTCTCGTTCTTTTTTCGTAATTTCATCTTCACTGTTTGTTTGCTGCAATTCAATTATTTATATTAAAGTAGATTTTAAAAATTACAAAATTTACCTCACTGTCTTGGCGACCGTGTATTGGCGTACTTAAATCTCCAACACTGCTGCACCACGTGTCACTAGATAGTCTACCACGCTCACTTTCCAGACCCGAATCCTGACTTTCCACTTCACTTAAACAAATGTCTCTACTACCCTGTAACTTTTTATAGAATGACTTTTCGAGCTGCGACTCTTTTTGTAAAAAGGAATTTATATCTGGAGGTTTATCTAATATAATATCGGGATTTAATTGTTCGTGAGTTGGTTCATCAAGGCCCAAGAAGCTTGATCTTTTAATATGAATCTCATTTTTTAATCGTTTAGTCGAATTTAAACGCTTGAAGTTTCCTTCTTCATGTTCGAAAGTATCATATAAATTTGGTGGAGGTGGTGGTGGTTTCTCCTTTGGAGGTTCTATAGTTTTAGGAGGTGCAAGTGGAAAGTTAGTATCACAAAACATATTAGGTGATGACACATTTTCATCTATGGGAAAAATTAAGGTTTCTCTACTATTAACATCTGTAAATGGGAGCGAATTTGCCATCTTAGTTTTCAATTCTAATTGTTTATCAATAGAAAAATCTAGATCTGACTGTTGGCGAACTGAATTCAAGAACTCTTTAGTTTCGTTAATTAACGCCTTGTCATTAATAGTAGCTCTAGAATCGTCGGTAATTTTTAAATCATCTGTTGATATTTCGTGTAGTTCCTTTTCTTTATTTAACTTTTCAATGCAATGTGGTATGGTTGTTGATAATAAATCATTGTCATCGACAGGTTCATCAGCTTGACTAACCGAACAAGAAACATCAGCAGTATGAATTCCACTATCTTCACGATCCGAAGATAATCCAATAATATCTGCGGATAAATTTGAACCGGGATAGTTGCAGCTTTCGCAATCATCCTCCAGGTCATTATGAGACGAATGCGATTTTTGCAAAAATGCGTCCAAATCTCTATTAAATATATTTAATTGATTCATATACATTTCTGCTTCTGGACTAGAACAACGGTCGCTAACCTCATCCTTCAAATGCCAATCGCGGTCCTTGCATTTAACGCTCAAATTATCATTCAAGTACGAGCTAATGGTTTTAGGAGATGACTGATAATCCTTACTCGATTTCGAGTTAATATCGAGAGAGTTATTATTTTCTCCGTCTACTTCACTACTTTGTTTGTTTAACGATACAATTCTGGACTTAACAGAACTTATTTGTGAGGAGCACTTATCCACACTTTTTAAAGGTTGTTCCGTACACTTTTCCAAACACTTTAAACGATCTTTAATACTTTGAGTATTTACAAAATCTTCCGACAGTCTTCTAGAAGTAGTTGATTCAAAATGATGCATTTCTAGAGGTTTATCAAATTCAAACATTTCCTTACGTTTATATATATCTACTTTAGGGATGTTTTGAGATTCCGTTTGTTTTTTATAATCTTGTTTTTGTAAAAATTTGTCGTCTACGTTTATTTTTAATTTAATCCTAGACCTGTAATCTTGAATTGCACCTTCGTAAGTGTATTTTGGTGGCTCTTGATTAATACTCGATTTATTAAGATCATCATTACATTTACTATCACTCTTTTTTAAAATATCGGACAATATGTTTGAATTGTCCTTATTTAATAATAATTTTGTATCAATAAAATTATTTTCCTTATCAATACTAGGTGAAATCAGACTTTCGTCCTCACTTTGACTTTGGTTGGAAATATTTGATGTATCTTGACTTTGAGTATCTGACAAATGATCTTTATCGTCCTGCAAAACGGACAACAGTGAGCAGTAGTATAATTTTGGGCAAGGAAACATCAAACAATCAACGTTTTTAAAAATACTTACTAAGAGACTGCGACTATCATCTGTATCGGTATCCCTGCTGTCATTAGCTTTTGAATTTGTATGACCAATACCATAATCACTGAGGTCATTCTCATTATCATTGTATATAAGAATGTTTAGTTTTTGTCCTCTTTTATTACTAAAACATTGATACATAGGTAAAAGGACAACTAGTATTGATTAAGTAGTTTATTACCGTTCTTCTAACATTTCATTAAAGGTTTTACTCTTCCTTCTAGCTCGATCATGCTCTTCTTGTTCAATTTTTTTAACCTCCACCACTCGTTCAATGATATGTTCCTGTCGTTTTCTTCTACTGCTTTTCCAATTATCAAGGTTCTGAAAAAGAAATTAAATTGGCTTATCAATTTTTTTATTACATACTTGTTGCCATTCTTCAGCGTCATCATTCATGTCTTGCCGCATTATTTTGATCTCTTCCACCTTCTTTATTTGTTCATGAGCTTTCTGAAATAAAGGGCAGGGCGAAACTTTGATAAACTGCAATGGATTGGTTGCAGGTTTTGGTGGTGGAGGTTTTGTTATGCGACACTTTGTTAATAGCCATTCAGTGTTTGAATTCTATAAAAAAAAATTCTAGTCGAAATTAATTTAAAAATAATACCTTACTCTTCGTTCCGAAGTTTCTTTATCACTTAAGTCTTGAATATTTTCCATGATGTCACCAGTAATTAACTGCCATTATTGAGAAAGGCCTGTAATAGATGAATAAAATCTCAGTCACAGTGCACATACTCAAATATTTGCCAAATGTAGGTACCTATAGGTACAATATTTGCATTGATTGAACTGGTCTTCCACTGAATATTTGTATAGTTACCTAGTAAAGATAACTAAATATCAGACTCTAAGGTAAAATTTTAAGCGTCTCCTATTGGCTAATCTGTGTACCTTGTAGTTATCTTAAGATAGTAAGTGCTAAAAATGTAAATGCCTTGATGTTCAATAGATGTACCCACTTGTAGATAAGATAAGATTGCAATAAATGGAATTTTTAAAAATGGCAGTTATCTTATACCTATACAATAATTGTCCCACATAGTTTATGTAATGATAACGTTAGAATAAATAAAAGTGTAGATTGTAGAGTCTATTGCAACTCTTTCTTTTAAAAGAAAACCTTAATGTCGACATAATTTCAACCATTGTTCTAAATTCACACGTTCTTCCTCAAATTCTTATTACAACATCTCACCTAATTTACACGCAGCAATTCGCTTGATGGATTCACATTCAACTATGCCAAATCGGTAACATAACTATGCACGTACACGTAGAGAAAAGTTAATCACAGGAAATGTGGAAATAGTAATGAAATGAGAGTAGGAAAAATTTACTGGTCACGCAATATTTATAATTATTATTAATCTCGCGATTAGTACCTACTGCAGTAGATAATAGGTAGGTATAGGAAGAAGCTACCTGCCATCATTGGAAGTTTTACAAATCCAGGTTAATTCTTTAATGATATAGGTACCTAACTTATAAGCCACGAAAACAATATTCACAAATCATTATCATCATTTTGTGACAGAAGCTTGCCGCAATTTACTAATTTAATTAATTTGAATGAGACAGGGAAAATTTTTTTATTAGTAAAAATAGAATTTACCTTACACATTACCTACCATGATGTAAAAAAATTATCTAAATAATTGATATTATACACTCAATATGGTATGGTGAAAAGTAATCCAGAGGGTGGAAATTTGAAAATAAAAAAAGAAAGAAATAAGAAACCGGAACGCAAAAATTTTTTAAAATTGTTGAAAATGGGTAGGTAATGTTAACAATGTAAATAAAAATAAAGTCCAACTACAGCTACTTTATAAGTATATGAACAAGACAACTTATCATGTTTTCCAAACGACTTATTTATTCTAGTTTGAAATAGAGGTGTTCTAAAAGGTAACGACCAGTTACATAATTAAAAAAACGTGCTAGTGTTAAAAACTCGTATTTGAAATGGATGTCTTAGGTACGTATAATGTAGGATAATGTGGATCTCTAATTTTAATCGTGTAAGTTAACTTTGGGGGATAATTAGAATTGGATAGGTAGTTAGATTTTTAATAATAAAGTACAATCCTTTTCCCACATCGCTGTGAAACGTATTTACAACAATTACATAGTACTATAACAGACATACCTATACAAAAAGCTATACCGGGTGTTTCAGACCACCTGTATCCCTCGAATATCTCGCGAAATATAAAACGTATTGAGAAAAGAAAAAATAGGGGAAACTGGGGGAATTCCCGTCCGCATATTTACATACCCTCCTATACAACGGCACCAGGGTGCTGAAATCTGTTAGTTTTTGTAGCGTACAATTGAGCTACAAAAGCTCATTGATTTAGGCACCTCTCCGAGAGCTGAAATCACTGCAAACGTGCACATGCATAGGTACACCATACGTACTTATAAGAATTTGGCAGTTATATTTCCGTTCCTAATTGTTAATAGAGTTAAGTGCACGTGTGTTATTTATACGCCACAATGGAGGAGGAATATGTTAAAAACATAAAGTCTCTTTCACATCGTGTTGCTTCACATTTTATGTAGAATACCTTTTTTCCTTAAAATTATTAATAAAAAAGTTTTCCATATGGTTTCAACTTACAGGGAAATAACTAATTATTTCAATATGTGTTTATATTATTTTACTCTGGCTGCTTTATTTTACCTGGAAGTGTTAAAATAAGTTAAACAATTCGCGGAGGTGCCTAAATCAGTGAGCGTTTATAGCTCAATTGTACGCCACAAAGACTAACAGATTTCAGCACCCTGGTGCCATTGTATAAGAGGATATGTAAATATGCTTCCCGTCCTTGAGAATATCTCTAAGGACCACAGCATAAATACCTACAGGTACGGACTATGCACGTCTTATGAAGCAACCATGATAAACAGACTCGTAACATATCCCACACTGCAGTTCTAAATTCTTTGCCATAGTTATCGCGAGTTATGAGTTATTCAAGTTTTCGTTAAATTTAGTTTGTTATAACTGTTATAAGAATTGTGTAAATTTGAAGGTCCGCTGTTGAAATACGAATAACTGAATAGCATGTTTCAAGGATACATATTCAGTAATGTATAATGTTTGGTACTAACGTGAATTATTAACAATAAACGGAAACATTTTTTTCCCAGGTTACCGGGATTTATCCTGTGAATCCGGACCTTTTTACGGAAGACGATTGGGCACCTGCTAAAAATCTGCTACCAAGTATGGTGGGGGGCGTAGAGCAAACAGAAAATGTGGATGACACCAATGCACTGGCAGCCAAAAACTTAGAAGAACCGCTCAAGTACAGAATGCCGAAAAAAATAGAGATGTGTCATTAAGGAAATATTGCCAATATCTGGATGCTCTAAATCGACTCAACTCTCCCCTACGTGTGGAAAAACCGAGGGGTGGAGGGGGGTAGCAAGTCTTCGCGAACAAGTCGACAAATTTGTCTTCCTTTGTTATGATGCGATTGAATGATGACTTTGGTTCTCGCCAGTTGTATTATTGGTTCGTGAGTTATATCAATTTGAGTGAAGCTACGTTTATTTTATTATTTCCAAAACAATTGACATAAAAGAATTTCTTGTGATGATGAAACATTGCTTTTTGGCGAAAAAATATCGTTGAAGCAAAAACTTAACTCTGCACAAAGAAAATCTACCGCTGAGAAGTGGTTGTGCGCAGCAGACGCCCAAAAGAGGCTTTTAAGTAGATCGAGAGGGGTCTGGACACAACGGCCACACAGAATTTAGTATGCCCATATCGGCCACACTGGACACGTCGGCCAAACGTGATGTGTGGACACAACGGCCACCTTGGACGTTACGGCCACAGCTCTAGCTGGACACGATGGCCACCTTGGACACTACGGCCACATATCAGATACGTAGATTGACACTAAAGCGCGTAGGTTATTTGCAGATTTAGTATTTTTTTTTAATTGATACAAAACATAATGCTAAACTTAAACGTAGATTGACACTTAAGCGCTTAGGTTATTTGCAGATTTAGTATTTTTTTTTCTTATAAATAGAAAACTCCTATTATTTGTGAAATCTTTATCGCCAACATTACCTTACAATTCTGTGTGGCCGTAGTGTCCAGTGGCCGTTGTGTCCAGCTAGCGCTGTGGCCGTTGCGTCCAAGGTGGCCGTTGTGTCCACACATCACGTTTGGCCGATGTGTCCAGTGTGGCCGATATGGGCATACTAAATTCTGTGTGGCCGTTGTGTCCAGTGGCCGTTGTGTCCTAGACCCGATCGAGATAGCTGATACTCTAAAGATATCCGAGAAACGTGTTGGACATATCGTGCATGAATATTTGGGCATGCAAAAGCTCTATGCAATGTGGGTGCCGCGCGAGCTCACAATCGATCAAAAACAACAACCTTTTGATGATTCGGAACAATGTTTAAAGTTCTTCAATAGCAATAAAAATGAATTCTTGTGTCGATATGTGACAATGGATGAAACATGGCACCATCACTACACTCCAGAGTCCAATCGGCAATCAGCTGTGTGGACAGTGCCAGACGAACCCACAAATCAATGAAAACGATGGCAACATTGAATGAATTGGGCTATGAATTGCTTCCCCATCCACCCTATTCTCCAGAGTTGGGCCCCAGCGACTATTTCCTGTACGCAGACCTCAAGAGAATGCCCGCTGGGAAGAGATTCAGCACTGATGAACAAGTAATCGCCGAAACAGAGGCCTATTTTGTGACTAAAGAAAAATCGTACTACAAAAATGGTAACGAAAAGTTGGAATCTTGAATAATAAAGTCGAATTTTTCCAAGAAATGTTTTTTTTAATGTTATCCTACGAACTTTTCAGCCGAACTGTTACAAATTTAGTATCCGAAATGGACGTTCTACTTAACAATGAAATTCTTAAAACAAAAACATATAAATAGACCAAAATAAATCTCTAAAATTAGGTATCCATTAATATTGTAAATGAATGAAATATTTTGATTTGTAACAATAAACATGGTCAAAAGATGAAAAACGATATTAGTTAAAAGTAGGTGTATTGAACCATAACAAACAATTTATATTTATAACGTGTATTAACAACAACAAAAAAGTGAACAGTTTTTCCGAAAATTCGCATCTTAAAATAATTTGTTTAAACAAGCGCGCCATGTAACAAGTTATTGGCAGTGGGGTCGTTAAAATTGTTTACATTATCAACGGGAAGTAAGAATTTGTTTAAAGACACATGCTTGAAAAGAGACGTACTGAAAAGTGACATAAATATTTGCTGAATTTAGTTAATTACCAAAGTGTTCTTAATCACGTGCTTTGCATTATATCCAATTTAGGACAATTAAATCAATTATATAAGCGACATATTTTCATAATAACAAGCTGGATGTTTCACACACGACAACTTATTATAATTATAATTCCATTTTTTCAGACAAGCAAGGTCGATATGTAACTACCTACTTATAAAAAGACGATAAATGATTCCGTTTTTCAAATGGTTTGTTTTGATTTCCATTAAGAATAATAGTTTCACAGAAAATTCATTTTCATTCGTTGTGGGCCCTTAATCTTACCAATTATTTATTGTTTTGTTAACATACGAATATGTAGCACAGTTATAGAAACAATAAAGCAATTCTAAATATTCCCATTCACGGCATATACGATGAAATTCCTTTCTTGCGAACATACCTTTCACTTTTTTACACGCAAATATAATTATAACGACTAATTAAAAGTACATTTGTGTTCTACAAAATTAAAAGAAATCGGAAAAGTTAACATTACGTATAAACACATTTGCTGTATTACGATCAATTTAATGGAATAATTTGTTAAAAACTAAAAAACGTTTCTAAAAAAAACAAGAAATAATTAAAAGTTAACGATAGGTAGGTACCTATTATTGTAACATTATCTATATACCTATGTGGTAAATTGCAACACATACAGATTTCACTTTATAATCACCATGCAATTTGAATTTGAATGCTGAATGAAGCATAGTCTTGAATAGTTAAATAGGTAGTTGTGGGATTACAAAAAATGGAAAATATCCAAATGTAAATGAAATGAAAGTGAGTAATTAGTAAATTATTATTTGCCCTCAGTACCTAATCTATCTTGTCACATAAACACCGTTTCTAAATCATAAGCTGTTTTCCAATAGAAAACGAGAGGAGGGTCAAATGTTTCTGTTACATCGGGAGTCCCCCAGGGTGCCATACTTGGCCCAACTTTGTTTATAATTTTTGTTAATGACCTTCCAGAATTTCTAATAGACCACGGTATTATACCGTGTAATAGACTAAACTAACCGGAATACTACATTCGTTACGTCTTAAGCCGATGACACTAATATTTTAATTAAGTCTGCAAGTATACCTAACGTAATAAAGCAAACACAAATCATATTCGACAAAAGGTGTAACTGGTGTAAGGATAACAATTTAATTATAAATCACGGTAAAACTGATATAGATCATTTCAGGCATGGATGGAATACTAATAATATACCCTCAATTTTGGGTTTACCATGCTCTTCATCCACAAAAATTCTAGGTATCACTCTCGATTCTCATCTCTGTTGGACACCACAGACCACACATAGACAATGTTTGCTTAAAACTCCGTAGGTGTTGTTATACGCTTACCGTTCTAAAAAGTGTATGTAGTACCACAGATAAATTATCTGTGGTAGTACTGAGATATGACTGATGAAGATGATATACCATTCCTATTTTCATTCACACGTTAGATACCTTGGTTGTTTGTAGTCGATAATTAAGTGAAAGAGCCGGTTCTAGACCATAAAAAGGTTGTTTTGAGGCCGATCGGATCCGGATTATGGATTCTGGATTTCGATGGGAGGGTGGGCCACCTATTCGGGCCGTTTGTGCTGCCTTCCTGATTAGAGTCGTTCGACCCCGCAACATCACTCAAGCCATCTCACACGTGAGATAAACCTGAGGATGCTGGACGGGAAAGTGGCTTTAATCTTAGCCATGTCCAGCCAGGATCCTCCCAACATGGATCGTCTTAATTTGACAAGTACGGGACATTCACACAGTATGTGTTGCGCCGTCTCGTCGTCTGTGTAGCATCCTCAATTAATTGGTAATAAAACACACAACCTCCCTTTCAACGATAATTTAATTAAATGATGCAATGTGGTTGATTAATTAAAACGTAAGGCGACATGTTTCGGGATAATCCAATCCCATTTTCAAAGTGTACAAACATTGTTTCCTTAGATAATTACAATTGAAGAAAAATTATAGCTGAGGTGATCCCATTCGTATAAAAATTACATAAAATTAGGTAGTTAAAAGGGTTCTATAAATGAGAAACACGGGTTGGGCTAGAAGAGCCATGATTAAGGGGATGAAAATGAATTAAATATTGTAAAAGGTAAATGAAAGCAAGTGTACAAATAATATAGATTAGAAGGTTGTGTGTATTATTACCACTGAAATATAAGCAACCTGGAACGCGCACGGTGCATTTAACCTGTAGGAAATAAACCGAGCGTGCGATAGCAATAACGAAGGGTCATTTTGTCCTTGTTGTACTCATTCACAGTTAAGCTGTTGAAGCATTTTGATTGTTTTACGATTAATCAAATTAGTTTTTGTCCTACACTTTGAAAAACAATCGTGTTATACGATGGTTAAATATTGTTGTTTTACAATCAATAAACAATAAAAACAAAGTAAAATTGCCGCCTTTCATAGTGACGATGGAGTTAATTAAAAATTGACGGTAAGCAATTCAATTGATTACTTATTCGTTTCTCTCGCAGTGTGACATAAAGCCTTGTATGCAATTCGTACATAGGAGGGTTCATTGACTCTCTACATATTTAGTTTCGCGTTTGTCGGAAAATTACTTATACGATACAATAACATAATCAGCAAGACAGAGACCGAATGACCCTACATTAATTCCCTTTCTGTCGGCTCGGCTGTAAGTTAAGCGTAAGCGTTCCAGGTTGCTTATATTTCAGTGATTATTACCAACTAGAACTAGAGGTAATTTTGCAATGACCTAGTGCCCGCAGAGCTGTCACTGGACATTTTGATAATTTTATTCTTTATGCTGTGCATAAGAATTTTGCACTAAACGTTATTCCTACTAGTTCTTCCTGAAATGTGCCTAGTGATTGAGTGATATGGAAGTTCAGTTCTTTGGAGTAAATCCCGGTGCCTGTTCCTTCCATTGTTTTAGATCCATCTGTGAAGATGAATATGTCGGATTGGGGTGCCACTTTCGCATCGAGAAAGATGTGATAGTTGGATAATTCCTCCCCATTATAAAACGAGGAATGAGGGAGTGCGATTCCCTCTCCAGGATAGCTCTCCTAGAATTCGAGAGTGCCCTACCCCACACCTTCTGTTATTCAACAACCCTTTTGTTTTTTGACGTAAGACTGCCAGCATGGCCTGCTCTCTCACGTGGAGTTCCAGTGGAGGCAGAGCAAAGCAAATCATCAATATGTACCCTACATAAAATAATAAGGCCTCGTTCTCCACTCTCCAGTTTCAATATCTGCCCAGCACCTACACAGTAAGGTGCGTGTTCATAAAAGAGCAAATTTGTCACCTCAGATATAAATAATGATAAAAGTGATTTTCAGATTTAGTGTCTTTCAAAAATAAATCGAGAATGAAAGACTAAACGACGTCCATTAGTTAGTATGTTTACATCTGTGGTAAAATGGTTGAAGTTAGATTTATTTATAATCGCAGAGGACAGGAAAAATGTAATTATAAGAAAGTTATCTGGAATTGTGCCTTCCAGTAGATTAAAAATCAAGGATACATGCCTGCCTCGAATCAACAACTACCTGTGGCTTTATGACTAATGTTGCATTCGATTATATTATTCCTTATATATAAATAGGTATATATTATTGTTGAATAATTAACGATGTGAATAATAATGGTGACGTTTTACAAAATCTACATTCATCTTTCAATAGAATTTCAAAAGGCTATTGAAAACTTTGATGGTGCAGGTAAGGAAGTGTAGTGTAGGTACACACTAAATGACGAACCGTATATTGCATTGATTTTGGGCTCTTCATTTTTCTCCTAATTAGAACAAACACAGTACGATAAATTGAGGGTAGTGTTTGACCGCCTGTATCAAAGCTTAATCGCTCAACAAATATTCATTGGAATTCCAAAATTTGAACGTCACAATGACAGTGGCGTACCGAGGGTGGGGCGGTGGGGGCGGTCCGCCCCAGGCCCCGTGTCGGCATAGGCCCCCAAATATGAAAATACTTTATTTTATTTTTTTAATAATAAAAAATTGGCCCAGGTCCTACGTCGTTATAGGCCCCCGAATGTTAGACAACTGCTTATACTTGTTCTAAATACAGTTAAAAACTGTCTAAGGTGGACGGGTGGACCCTGAGTTAGAGTAAGAAGGAAGCCTGCGTATTACCAATGTCTGTGTTTAGTCCCGTTTTTTCAGTACAGGAAACGACTCTTGTTTTCTTACGATAATAAGTAGAGCACTAAAAACTAAAAGAAATAGTGAAAACCGCAAAAAGATATCTAAACATTTTTGTTAATACCTTCGTTATAAATAGAGATATCGTTTTGCGGTTTTCACTATTTTTTTTAGTTTTTAGTGCTCTACTTATTATCGTAAGAAAAAATATATAATTTCATTTAACTTTTTAGAGATATTTAAAGAAATAGGGTAAGTTATAAATCAACGCCCTCTCGCAGAACAATGGAAAAATATATTGTTGTTTTATTTTTATAGAAAAATACTTCCCAAAAAGCTCTTTTAATCAAAAGTTGTTTCAGTAAAATCGGCCAAGCCAAACTGACACTACAAGCATTTTTCTTTTTCGGTGTAAAACCTTCCCCCACCACTTTATTTGACAGCTGTCAAAAAAATTGATGCAAGGTTTTTTATTCAAAAATGATCGTAGATTGCCATGACAATATTTTCAGGCCCACTTCATTGGGACTTTAAGCGAGAAAATTAAGCTTTTATGAACTATTATACCAAATACGCCCCCTAGCGGCCATCCTAGGAACTCGAAAATAATTTCCAGAGTTTTTTTATGGCCACATTTATAATAATAAAAAAAATTTCATTGTTGTCAGATGAGCAAGTCCTGAGATACAGCCGCTTACCTCGCTTATTTGGCCACCCGGTACACAGCCAAAATACGTTTTTCGTGAAATAAATGACAAAAATATAGTTAAATATAGAAATAAATAAATCAAAACTTTATTTTTTAGACAATTTTAACGCCCTGTATCTCAGAAACAAAGAATTTTAGGACCTGTGTTTATAGGAGCAACCCACCTTAAAATCTGTTTTTCTACAAAATGTCAACGTCCTGATTATTAAACCTGAGACACCCTGTATATACCTAAAATAGAAATTATTTTGATTTTATAAAGATAACTTTCCACCATAAACAGATTTCCGTTTAAGGCGGAAACAAATTTTGTACCATATGGTTCCGGTTTATAGAGGTTTTACTGTAATAAAATACTTTTAATCGTGAAAATGTTTTCTATTTGTATAATTATTTACGAATTCAACTTAGGTTAAAGATTTTAGTGTCTGTCCGCTGTCACCCCTTCACCACGAGAAACAAATCGACTCGCCCGTTGTGGCTGACGTGGACGTATACTAGGTAGTTCACAATAATTCAGGCCGACAAAATATATATAGGCCCCCTCATCTAGTGCCGCCCCAGGCCCCCAACTGTGTCGGTACGCCACTGCACAATGATAAGATTACAAAAGATGCATAACAGTTAAATGTGAAAATAAATGTGTTATTTGATTGCAACGAAGAAATATGATCTAAGTGCGACGTTGCAAACCACTGACAATTATTATTAAAATATCTTTTGCACATGTAAAAGGAATACAGCTGGTCGAGGCTACATGGTATGAAATATCATCTACCTAAACAACCTTCTATACTAGAGCGAATACAAACGACTGACCTATCCCATATCACCTTTCAATTCAAAAGTAGTCTGTACAATATGTATATACATACAATAAAGTAAATACATAGAACACTAATTAAAACGTTAAGATTACTATAATTAGTAACGAGAGTCGAGAAGGGCTGTGATCTGCCCTCGTCACCAAGTCTATTTATAGCAAAATATTTAAATATCAATCTGGAAAGACTCTCCAAACCTTAATTGACAATGATCAAATACAAATGAGTCACGATTCGGTGATTAGTGAAAATCGAAAATAGAAAGGTATTTTATATTTCCGCTGATGCAGTCGTCCTTGCTAAGTATAACGTAGAAAATAATTATAAACGGAAAAGGACGATAACAAGTAAACCACAAACAAATTAATAAATATTGTAAATGATTCATTCTTTTTAACTTTCACAGCAGATCAATTTAGTATGTACACGATTTTTGGGAAAGTACTAAGGAGTAGTAGTTTGATCATTTTTATCAGACATACAGTGCAAGTTGAAAAGGGTTAAATAACCGCACTTCCTTTATTGTTTGTTGTGTGCTGGGCTGATCTATACTTCTGTAATAATATTAGACAAAGAAGGGAAGAACAGTTTGTCTTCATATTTTTTTGCCGGTGCTTAATTTTTCGGAAAACACATTTAAAAAAAATTTGGAAAGTGTATATTTTATTTGAATTTTCTATCTCTTGCATCCGAAATGCCAAGCAACTCTACTCGATAAATATGCAAAATCAAAAAAACATTGTTGGTTCCGCCACAGCAAGCATGAGAACATCTTTGGGTTACTTTAGTTCTTCGTTAAATAAAAGTTTGTGCTAAACGTCTTGTAAAAGAATTTTAGAAAGTGGTTGTGTAAAACAAATGAGTTTATTAGATTCCTTATTGAATTTGATAGTACCTACTTGTTATCATACTATGCGCTAATTTTTAGGTTCCCTACTATACTATACAGGGTGCATTGTAATGAAGAAGCGGTTACAAAATTCATTTACGGGAAGCTGGGGCTGGTTGAGGATGAAAGGATGTTTTCCACGCCGAGCAAAAATCAGAACGATCGCTGTGCCTGCTCTGTGGCGCAGCTGAGTAGCGAAACTCAGAAGCACGTGCAAAAAAATATTATGTCTGCAAGAAACTCTTGCAGCGCCACAGGCAAGCCACCTAGCCACCCACTACAAGTTCACGATGAGTCGAACTGTGCAATTGTTTCTTTTGTTGGTGACTCGGAGACGACCGACAGCGCCTTCGACAAAAAAGAAGAAGATTTTGGGTACACCCACGTGTACCAAATACAGTGAACTCTAATATTAGAGTTCACTGACCAAATAGCCGGGAACTGTTCAATTTCAGCTGTAAAATCTGTATCCTGTATCCACGTCCACATCCATCTCTGTAGGGTGCTGCGCAATATCATTGTGTGTATAATCAATGGCAATATGTTTATATAGGGGCTGCTGCGGCGACACTGAAGGAAGTGTCACCTGTGAATACTTGCATTTTAAAACATGTATTGCTATTGGTGGCGCATACGTCTTTTTGTGCCGAGCGTTTCGGCAGGAGTCGGCCACTACGCCACCGTGGCGCTGCTAAATTGGTGGTCGCGTATGTGTGAACAGCACAACAGCTCAATATAAAACAATGATTCTCCAAACGCACCACTTCTGCGGCGCGCCACACACATAGTGGTCCTTGTGAAAAAGCTCTTAGTTGTTAGTTAGCCCAGAGGTTCCTAATCTTTTTCGGTTTGCGGCTCCCTAAATAATCGGATTTCTTCCGCGGCGCCCTTAATACATCAGATTTTTTTCAAAAATTTTGACTTTCTTGAAAAATTGGAAAACTTTCCTTTTTAAAAACGATTACTAAAGCATGTGTGGGGAAGCCGTCCTGAAGAATGTTAGATAACATTCTGACGATATTTTAATGTTTTCTGAAATCATGTTAGGTTTTCAAAAAAAGATTATTGGATTCAAAGTACTGAGTTATCTTTTCGATAGGTAATTTTAGTGCAAGTATTGAAATTAGGGGTGGGATTTTTACGAATTTCCTATAAACGTGTAAACGACACTTGTAGACGCGTGTAGCCGTGTACACGCGCCTTACAATATATATGTACAACATATTTTCTTTATTTGAACATTTAGTGCATACATTTTGGTACTTTAAGTAAGGATTAACATTTATTTTTAATCAAAAATAACAAAATGTCTAAATTGTTTGGACTTAATTGGATTCTTAAAAATTATGAGTCGGAGATTCACCAAACTTTTTATGCAACGTTTCTATACACGTAGCTAAAAAAATAAACGTGTACACGTGTGCACGTTCTCACCCCTAATTGAAATAGGTCTGTAACCAGATTTGAAGAATTAGGAATTACCGAGTACACCTACGCTCCGGAATGTACCTTGTGCAATAATTACGTTACACAATTTTGTTAAAAAGGAAACTAAGTGTCAATATTACGCTCGATAAATTTTGTAGAAATCTTTCGCTTTATAGTTTTTTTTTTAATTTCCTAATATCTGAGGCACTACTAGTTTGAAACAAAATTTAGAAGCACAGATAAAGAGAATAGCCTTTAGTACAGAAGTGGATTGGATTGGGCTGTAACCGAGGCAGTGGTACATTTGTATAGTAGGTATTAGTAATACGTACCTACACTCATCAACCGTGTTATGGCATCACTGTGAATTTACATTACTTTTGAAGGGTTGCGAGACTTAAATATCATCTCATCTGTGCATTTCAATTTCAGCTTCCTTAATGGCCAGAAAAAGGATATTTCCTGTTGCTACATATCACCTTTCACATCCGTTAAACAATATTTTGTAGGACAATTTAAATAATAAATAAATAATTAAAGAAGTGCATATTTTATACTTAATGGAGATTTATGGAGACAATTATCGAGACTACATTTCTTTCTTCTTCGGTTCATATTCTGCAATTCTTGAATACTTTTTTGTGTACCTATGCCTTTTTTGACAATCAGAATTATTTATTAGTACATATATAAAGTTAATGAACGTCAATAATATAATAAAATAATATGAGGAATATAATAATGTAGGTATATAATTAAAGTGACACTTGGTATACAATGTAGGTATACCATACCCACGCTATAAATTACTATAAGGGTAGCAAGTATGAATTTCAAACGGATGAAAATGCCATTTAATGCACTGACCTTTTAAGTGAAGGTGGAAGCAACAATTGATATTTATAGGTATGTAATTGTGAGAAGTTTTGACATTACAAGGTACGAAAAAAAGCACAAATTCGCTTTTTATTTCACAGATGAATGCTAATTACCTATAACTCTGAACCACAGTAAATCAATATCCAAAAATATCGATTCTGAAACTTCCTTCCTTCATTGTTATATAATGGCGTAGTGCAGGTAGACTAATAAAATACGTAACGTAAGAGGATGGTAACATAATAGCTAAATATCTATTAAAAAAATCTGAGTGAAGGAATAAGATTATCAACTTACTAATGACACAGAGTTACAAAAATATATAGAAATCTGTGACAGATGTGACAAGAAGCAATGACGTACTTTCTTAGTGTTATGTATGTATGTTAGGAGAGTTTTAAGACCAAATAGAGTATCAAATGTGCATAACATGTTGCGAGGTTAAGACAAGATCATTGAACTATAAGTTCTAGTCGGTGACACACGGTTTCCCAATATTTTCGTTTTTTCTCACGATTTGCCAACATTTTTAATAGTTTGTTTAGATAACATTTTTCCGTAAACATATAAAAGTGAATTATCATAATTAGCACTTATCGGGTTCCCGTAGAAATATAAATATAGTCAGTTAGTTAACAGGCTTTTTAAATCCCGCTTTTAATCCGTTACGGTCACTTTTCCGTTATTTTAAGATTTTTAGCGCTGCTTGGATAACAATCTGATGTATGAATACCTACACACCCAATTAAAATGTGTTACGACCTTGGCTATTACAATTGAAAATGTTTCTCGGATTGATGAACCGTGACTCTCAATCACATGATTGACATATTACAAAAATTCAACATTAGAATGCTAAATTTAATTGTCGCTGCTGTGACCATCGAAGAATTTCAAGAATGATTCTAGCAAATTTTCGCATGAAGAAAGGCAAGCCATAAATTGCAAATTGTATACTTGTTCTTCTTGTATCGAAACTACGTTCCTCAGTTTTCTGCCACAATTGTAAATGAACAGAATCGTTCAAAAATTTAATGGAGAAATTACAAATCTTCAAATAAAATAACCAGATATAATTGGCCAAATTAGAAAAATGCCACCTAGTTTGATATGGGGTAACGACCTGTTTTTTACCATACAAATCATGACGGTTGGCACACAGAGAAAAATATTTTCACGTTTTTACAAGAAAATCGTGCTTTTCGAGGACCTTGTAAATTTTACCATGAGTGAATTCACACATTCCTTGAGATTCAGAACTACACGTTTATTTAGATTTTGTATTGTAAAATAACGCACAATATTTGCAGCAAGCGTTAAATAGATAGATAACATTTGCCATTTCAAATTATAAATATTTTATAATTTATATTATAATTTATAATAAATTGCTATTTCAATCTATGTAGGTATCAGTAAAATTGTAATTTTGCAATTTAGTCTTAACAATTAATTTTTCTACTCGCGAAGGTAATTTTTTTATTACTATAAACTCGCACATTTTTAATATAAACTAAACGGAACATAAAATACGGATAAAAAAGTACATAAAATTGGTACATCTTCTTTCGATAAAAATTTTGCGACGCTGCTTTGTTCAAGTTTAAAGTCTCTGATTTTCCCTTCTTTAAACTGATTTAAAAATGACAAAGTACTCAGCGATTGGTAGGAACCATGGAGAAAACAGAGCAGAAAATGTATAAACTCGCTTTCGTAATGACTTTTAAGAATCTTGTTTGAAAGAGGAGATTACTAGAAGGTATTACTTAACCAGAGATTTACAAAAATAAAAATGGGAAATGCTCTAGGTTCCAAAAGACTAGGAAATTTAGAAAAAAAATTTGGTCAAATTCTAATGAAAAAGTGAGCATTCCTCGAAAATGTCAAAAAGGTGCCTTAAAAAAGAAAAGTAACATAAATTTTACTATTATGTAGTTAAATAAGGGTTGATTTCTGCCAATTTTATAATATATTTTATTTATACTTTGACGACGTTACACTTCCTTGAGGCTTTTTCAAGTTAAATTAAATTATTTTGAGGTAAAATAATCCTCAAAGTATAAATAAAATATATTACCTATAAAATTGGCAGAAATCAACCCTTATTTAACTACATAAAAATACCTGTCATGTCGTTCTAACTACAAAATGTTACTACCATTATATTATTATTACGTGGTAATTCTATCGTTCATACAGGAACATTAGGCCAGTTATAGTCTTATAATATCCAAATGAAACATTTTCGATTTTATTTTCATTATTTTTTCAAAAACGCTTACGGTAAATAGACAACTATATCCGGCGCGCCGGAAATTGAAAAAAAAACGAGGCAGGAAGCAGGGGATTTAGACAACCAAACGCCTTATTCAAAGATTGCGACAAAAGTTAGTCAGGGCCGGACTGCTTTGTTAGGGCCTACCGGGAAAAATGTAAGCTAAGGCCCCACCACATATCATTACTTTCATTCGCACTATACCATTTCTCAATAAAACAAACGTACAAAGATGGAAGCCGGGACTATGGTGGGTGTTCGAAAATGTCCCATTTAAATCGCTCAAGTAACCGTTGGGTTACACGATCACTGTGAAGGCGGGCATTGTGATGAATCAGAACAATTCCAGAAGTCAGCATGCCCCTTCTTGTGTTTTGAATACTCTCCGTAATCGTCGCAACGATTCACAATAATCGTTGAGTAACGCAATAACAAATAACAATGTACGGTAATTGTTGTCCCCGGCTGCATAAACTCCATAACCAACACACCTTTTTGGTCCCAAAAACAGTTGCCATAACCTTGCGCTTGTTGAACGTTTGTTTAAATTGTTTAGGTTTGTTTGGAGAATGTGTGTGCATCCATTGTTGTGATTGTCAAAAAATCTCCATCAGTATATAGTCCTTGGTATAAGTATATACTTAAAAACAACTGAAATGATTAGGAAGGCCAGGTACGTACCATCTATTATTTGCAAAAAGTGACACAAGTGTGCCCTAGGTACATGTCTTTAGTTTTAATATCTAACTTTAAAAATAAATATTATTACCTATTGAAAAATTTATGGCAAAACCTGAAACGCAACAACAACGAGAAAATTGTTTTGTTTTCTACTCATTTTTTATGTTTTTGGCTTCAAAATGTCTTAAGACGACTATAAAACTATAGTAGCCTTCCTAATTATTTCAGTTGTTTTTAAGAGTCTATCTAGCTCTTATACTTTCAACGGAAAAGCGAATTTTGTAGATACTTGCAACGAATCTAAAGCGGCCGTACAGCAATATATTGGTTTATATTTGAATGCTCCTTGCAATATAAAGGTAAAATAAATGATTATTTTTGACATTAACAACTTGAATTATTCTAAAAAAATTTTCGCGAGAATATTTTATGAACCAGTTTGTACTGTTGTTTATTGGTAGCTCGCCGTGGTGGCCCAAGAGGGGAGCGGAACTAGTGTGAAACGCAATTTTCTAACAGATTGCGCTTTTTTATATTTTCCTTTACTTAACGATAATATCAATAATTTACGAATTTAGTACCTGCTATTTCCACCATACGGAGTGGGCCACGAGGGGATTTTCCCGGTATCCCGCCTGTCCAGTTAGGGCCTGGGACTACTTTTGTCATGATTTTCAACCTGAAATGATTTCATCTCTTAGCACTGTTAGAACAACCCCTAAAATTTAAATAGGGATGATGGGGCAAGTGATACGTCATTTGAAAATTGAAAGGTCTTTCTGAATTTGCGCTAGTTTTTTTTTTTAGGTTTTTGATCGAAAAGGATGGCAGATCCTTGTATACAGAAATTCGAGTAGATCTAAATGGGATCTCCATAAGGAACAACTAAAAGTCAAATTCCCGCCAAGGCCAAGAAAGAGGGGAGTACCTTAAGGCTTAAGAACTGTGCCCTGGAGGTATGAGAGACTCTTACGATTTCGGGTACAGACTAGACAGTTTTTTAACAAAACAAAAAGCATAATAAGGCCATTAGAAGGGCAAAACGAAATTTTTGGAAGAGCTACTGGAAGGAGATTGAACAAATTCCACAAGGTGTTGCATTCCAACGAGTCTCAAAGAGAAGACACAAAAGTGTTGCTTTAAAAATCGTAATTTCCGAGTTCATTAGCCTTCTATACTCATCTGCCACTTGCTTTGGTCCATATATTCTGCTTACTATCTTTCTTTCGAAAACCTCCAGGCTTGTTATGTTCATTACTTCCGCTCCATAAGTTACCACCGCTCCTTTATACACTTACATTTTTGTACTCGACTTTATGCTTTTATATTGTATAATGTTTTTGTATTTGTAATTTCGAAACATAAACCCAGGGCAGAAATGTTGTTAAAGGTAAGATTTTAAAACGATCCTGTTTGTTTTTAAAGAAAGGTGGTCGTCATTTGGAGCACATATTGTAAGTAATTCTTTCTTTCAATATTGTTAAACTAGGTAGTAATTTATGTATTTGAAATATTGATAATTAAATGTATTTACTGTTGACCACTTCCCTACAAGATTTTTCGGATCTATCAAAGCCATAGGTGACTTGATACACCTTAAATTTCTTAAATTGTGTGAGAGATATTATAAAGAAAACGAAGGCGTTGTTTTTCTTTCAAAAATTAATCGGTTATTACGCAACAGTTTGATTGAACAATGAACACTTCTTGGTGCGAAAAGGGCCATAAACCTTATGGAGGTGGGCTAAGACCAGGCCGTAAAGACACCTATAGTCCAAGAAAATAGACCTTTAAATACGAATTTTGAGGAAATCCTTGAATTTTTGATATAAGTTTCTTTAAATGATTAAAAAACGAATTGTGAAAGTTTTTTTTTAAATCACCCCCGGGGAGGGTTGAAAAAAAATAAAAAGAGTGTTTTTTTTTAATTTTGAGGAAACCGTAAGAACTAGAAAAAAAAAGTTGAAACGAAAGTTGTAGATCATCCAATTTTAGAAAGAAATGATCTCTTTATATTTTTTGCTAAAATTAAAATTATCCGAGATAGGGTGGTTAGAAGGTAGGGAATGATAGTAACAACTTTAAAAAATCATAAGTTGTTAAAAAATTGATATTTTCAATAACTTTTTTTTTTAATTTACTCAGAAAAAAATAATCTTTCATTCTAGAGATACTTTTTTTTTTAATTATTTATAACCCCTCGAGAAATCTGTCAACAGGTAAATTATTTTATACCTGCTTGGAAAAGACAGGTAAAAATAAAATTTCAACGCATATGGTCAGTTTATAAAATAATAAAAGAATAAATAAAAGAAAAAAACTAATTTCATCGAGTGAAGCTGTTTTAATTCGGTCCTGAAAATTTTGAATTGTTCTAACTTTGTTATAAATAATTAAAAAAAAAAAAAAGTATCTCTAGAATGAAAGATTATTTTTTTCTGAGTAAATTTAAAAAAAAAAATTATTGAAAATATCAATTTTTTAACAACTTATGATTTTTTAAAGTTGTTACTATCATTCCCTACCTTCTAACCACCCTATCTCGGATAATTTTAATTTTAGCAAAAATATAAAGAGATCATTTCTTTCTAAAATTGGATGCTCTACAACTTTCGTTTCAACTTTTTTTTTCTAGTTCTTACGGTTTCCTCAAAATTAAAAAAAAAACACTCTTTTTATTTTTTTTCAACCCTCCCCGGGGGTGATTTAAAAAAAAACTTTCACAATTCGTTTTTTAATCATTTAAAGAAACTTATATCAAAAATTCAAGTATTTACCTCAAAATTCGTATTTAAAGGTCTATTTTCTTGGACTACTATGCCATTTGATGCCACGAACAAAATAAAACATTATTTTTAACACATATACCATACAAAGTTTTTTGTATAGCTGTCCTATTTTAATAATAAAATAGAAAAATTTAATATTTCCATAAACTACATTTTGACGTCTCTTGTCGGTTAATTATTTTTTGTATAACTGTTATTGAAAATGACATTTTTAATGGCTGTCAAGAGTGTTAAAAGATGACGTTTAAGTACATAGTAGCGTGTTAAAAATACACTTTGAATACTTGACAGCCATTAAAAATGCCACTTTTAATGACAGTTATACAAAAAATATATTTTTTCTGCGACGGGAAAAACGTTTGACATTTTATCTCTGTTGCCAGGTAACAAAATATCACTTTTTATAAAATTACTTTTTCCCCGGATATATACAGAGTGGTCAGTAAGTCACTGATCGGCGGGAAAGGGCAGTATACGTTGCACTAACGAAATAAATACAAAAAAAAATCTAGTAAAAGTCGTGCCGTTTATGAATTATCCGCAGCTAAATTTAGCCAATAAAGCCAATAAGAGCGCTGCGCGGGCGAATTCAAACAGCCATCCACAGGCGGTGTTGCCAAGCGTACTCGAGGCATGAAGCCGCCAAAGAAAACGAAAAGAAAAACTCTCTTCGGAAGCGGGGATCGAACTGTAGTGTTTCGGCAGCGTACACGGTAAGACGCGTAGCTCTCAATCTGAAGGTTACGGGTTCGATCCCCGCTTCCGAAGAGTTTTTCTTTTCGCTTTCTTTGGCGGCTCCATGCCTCGAGTACGCTTGACACCACCTGTGGATGGCTGTTTGAATTCGCCCCCGCAGCGCTCTTATTGGCTGACTTTAGGCCGGGTGCAAAATGAGACGCAGCTTGGTGAGGTGACGCAGTGTGAGTCACGGTGAGTTTTTGTGAACCTAAATAAAAATAGTCAATGCGCATATTACTTCGCAGTGTGACGTGACGCAGTTTTGGCTTAACGTGATACTGCGGAATTCAGTGTAGTTGCCGCAGTTTTCATTCTAAAATCACGGTGAGCGTTAAGAAACATGGAAGAAAAAGCTTAGTTAAGAGCACCACTTCAAAGAATATATTATTGAACTTAAATATTTTGTAAATTTTGTAATGACATAGTCACATAAATAAATATAATAATAAGTATATAAATAAAAACTAATTGAGGCCGTTCGGATTCGACAAGTTTTGTACGAAACGAGTCATGTAGACTACATGAGGACCAAATAACAACTGGTGACTTTTCGTCACGACATTCTTTAGTTAAAGCAAATTCTCCATGAGTTTTTCTTCTTTTCATGTACAAGCTTCTCCCTGACTTTTTATTAGCCGTCTGAAGATACTATTTCGGATTCGAACTGAATTAGATTCAGAACTAAAGTCAATCGTAAGTGCAGTAACGGCTGCCATTTTTCAGAACTGTGGTGTAGCCTACTGCGAAGTGAAAACTGCTATCGTATTTGCGCGGTAACCGCGTTCGCAGTTTTCTCCCGTGAATCACTTGTCGTGACTCACGCTGCGTCATCTCACCAAGCTGCGTCTAATTTTGCGTCCGGCCTTAGCTGCGGATAATTTAGAAACGGTACGACTTTTACTAGATTTTTTTTGTATTTATTTCGTTAGTGCAACGTCCCCAATACTACCCTTACCCGCCTATCAGTGAATTTCTGAGCACCCTGTATACAATACACATAATATGACATAAGTAAAGGTAGATATTTAATTTTAGAATATTTTATTATACAAAAAGTTAAATTCCTCCATCTATATCAAAAGTACAATTATTAAATGTAATATTCTTTCAATATTCAAGTCGTTGTTTTCCCATCACAGAAAAAATAGTGTATTATACATGTGAAAAATAATTGATTTTAGCTTTCGGTTTCTTGTCTCTCTCCGCTTCGCGTAGGGGAGAAGTGAGAACACAACTTCGCGAGCTAAAATCTAATACTTCTTCCCTTGTATACTAAATAACTATTTCTACCTTCATTATATTGTTTAACGTGATTTTTGCTCAGATAATTCGATTTGAAACATATTTGGGTATTACGTAATGAAATACGTAAAGTATAATGCCTCCTAGATGTACCTATATTATGCATTTTTGCTATGATACAAATGATTAAGGTTTTGCATATGGCCCTTTCTATGTTAATGAGAATGAATAGAAATTGTCACCATATCGTTCCGCATTGACCGCATTTTCCTTACTTTCAATGAAGGTACTGCACAAATTGTTCAAACGAACACAAAACACTGACTGGCTGGCAAAGTGATTAAACAAGCAGAGACCACCTACTAACAATTTAGATTAATTAATAACTTAATAAATCAAATGGTTTGGTCTGGCTGAATCACGTATAGGATTGGGTAAAAGGCGAAAGCTTTTCTTCAAATATCTTGTAAAATTATGTGAATCGGCTATGACCAAAATTCGACAAAATGCTCAATTTTTTCGTAACCATTCAAAAGTTTAAATTGTTGGAAAAACTCGAAGCAAACAATTTCATTAATAACTGTTTAATTTAAAAACGATTGCAGCTTTAAGAAAATCGTTTATTAGACCAGTTTACTCACCATCTTCCGTGGTCTGTATCACCTTGGGCCTAGTTCTAAAATCAAGGTAATGACATTTAAAAATCGTTAAAAGATAATAACAGCGTGAGAATATTTCAAAAAATGAAATGAAGTGGAAAATTATTTCAAGAGCAAAATGCCCCTGCATAATTAGGTGCCGTTATCCTTAACATAAATGGTGGTAAGTATAAAGCGTACAAGTATTTCCCGCCCGTTTAACTGTTTGTAGAAATTGATTCGATTCATTTTGATTAAGCCACACATCTTTGTGATAAAGGGTGTTTGGTGAAGATTATCGCACCACCGCACCTAATTTTAAATATCAGTTTACTCTTGAAATATATTAGGTTACTTGAGGAAAATTTGGGAATGAAATTACAAATTTCTAATTCCTTTTTATTGTATCTACTTTCTAAGTTATTATGATACCGTTTTAAATGAAAAGTAGTGAGCAAATTTTGATTATTAGAATGTATTGTAAAAAAAATGTCAATTTGTTTAAAGAAATATTTAACAGAGCGTAATATTTCACAGTTCAGTTGTAAAAATAATAATTTATATACCTACGGGTAGTTGAAAACTACGACTTTTTTTTCTTTTTTCGATTTTACAGTTTCAAGCTTTTGAAAGCTTAGTGGTGGTACAACGTTTTTTTTGTTGTGTCGTAAATCATAGTTAGCTTAGCTACTTGGTGGAAGTGATATTAAAGAAACAAGAATGCGTTAATATCGTGTTCTACGGTATTTTACGTAACTGTTCCTTATACAATCAAATACAGTTATACATACATACTTATAAAAAATGCTAATCTAGAAAAACTAGGTGATATATTAAAATTGATAAAATTTAACTTTTCGAAGCATATCATTAACTTGGGAATGAACTAAATAAAAGTTATTGCACTACTTTCGTTTCGAATTTGCTGCCAGTTTGAAACCCAATTACATAACAACTGTAATTAAGAGGAAAGTGCCAACGTTTCGGAACTTTTAAAGATAGTAGATAATTTATGAGTTATTAATAAAACTAGATTTAGACAATGTTTGTTTTGGATTACTTAAACGAATAAATAAATAATTAAATAATAAATATTAATGCGATAGAGGTGTGTCATTGGCAAGCAAAAAATGAAAGTAAATTAAAAGAAAATCGTGAATTTGTATATTAAATTGACAGGTACGGTTGACCTTCGTCGAATACATTCCTGACTCCCTCACAAAATTTATGGCTCAGTTACAGGGCGAACAAAAAAATTCCTACCAATAATATTATAGATCGTTTTGAATGACTCACCGAAATAAATTAAAATCCCATTCTTTGTGCACTAAAACACTGGAAACTCACTTTTGGGCTAAAAATAGCCAAGGTAGAAATTCTATACACGAATGAAGTAGCTGCTGCATACCAACATAAACATTTATTCCGTAGCCGAACACTGTCACAGTTTGTTGATCAGACAACTCACGCGAAAACCACCTCTCTTTCTCAACGTAATGACAAAGCGCATGTGCAACTTACCTTAATAAGTATGTATACCATAATAGATCGACCATGCGTAACTAACTAAAAATAACAGGATATTTGTTTTCGAACCTACAAGGACGTTATTTTCGCTCACAAGATTTTAATTCCATCCACACGATTCATGCTCTACCGGTAGGCATCCGATACAAACCCGCTTTCGCTTACCTACCTACCTACAAGTTTAAAAGCCAACAAAAATGCACATACCTTTATTAATAAACCGTATATATAATTTTTATGAATCATTTCTGGCATCTCCACACGAAGTGATGTGTAGAATAGACAAACATACATTTGAATAACACAGAAAAGACGAAAATATCTCGACGCAAGAGTTCATGTTATAAAGTTTGAAATAAAAATCATCTCCACTTTGAGGATGAGTAAATAGTTATAGCAAACTGAATATAGATATTCTAGTCAATATTAGCTTTGATGAATCATAATACTTTTTAATTAATAAATAAACCAGACCTTCTATATAATCTACGATCTACCATCTCTATGGCTATTCTCTTGAAGCACCATTTAAAAATAACGCTGCTGAATATCATCTCAATAGCGCAAAGCATAAAGAATTATATCATTTTCATTACGCAGCATGCAGATCATTACTGTAAATCATTCTTAATTAGCCTCTATTTGGTTTTCTGTGGATCCCCTTCCTGATCTGGAGTTACTTTTTACACCCCCGTTCAGCTGCCCCCCCCCCCCAAACGCGAGAATTAAAAAAATGATAGCTCTAAATTAGAAGCCATTAATTTGCTTTCAAAATCCGCAAGAATAAAATGTTCAGCTTGATCCCCTTAGCAGGAATTTTAATTTGAAAGTGGGGAGGGGTGAACGTTAATTAGGAGCTCTTAAACTAGTGTAGCTTCGATTTTCGAGCTCCACCCCTTACCTTAAAACAACCGCAAAACTAGTTTCGACGAAGAGGTAACTCATAGAAAATACCGTTAAATCTATAATATCTTTAATGCATGTAGTTCCAGCGTTAATAAGATACAAAAATATGTAACACTTCATTCCCAAGTTACAACCCCTTAGTAGGAAAACCAACCCTTGTACATACAACTCACGCAAGAGGTAAGAAACGGATCATGTTATGACGGTGTATTATCTTCCAATTTAGGAGCTTTCGAAATATGTATAAACTGACTTACG
Organism: Pyrocoelia pectoralis; assembly: GCA_036250285.1. Classification (NCBI taxonomy): domain Eukaryota; kingdom Metazoa; phylum Arthropoda; class Insecta; order Coleoptera; family Lampyridae; genus Pyrocoelia; species Pyrocoelia pectoralis. The sequence continues at coordinate 6,666,161 of CM070082.1, forward strand.
AGTTGCAACCGGAGAAATGTTATACCACGTAGTAGTAGGTATAACATTTCTCTGGTTGCAACCCCTTAGCAGGAAAACCAAACCTTGCACCACACACGCAAGAGGTAGAATACCTACGAATCGAGGAACGGATCAATTTATGCAGGGCCGGCGTTGGAGATAGGGAAACAAAATGGACAATTGCCCCAGGCGCCAAAACTTTAAGGCGCCATTTGCTAACGCCAATTAATCACAAAAAAATTAATTTTTTATTTTTATGATTGGTAATGCAAAAGTAAACTGGCGAAGAAAAGTACTAAAAAAAATTTTAAACTATTGTTTGGACCTAGAGAAGCATCTTACGAATGGCCAAAATAAAGACATAGACGGGGCTAAGCTCTCAGAAGAAATTGCTGTTCTGTCAGTTTCAGACAATGTTAAAGGTCTATTCACACATGTCAGTCACGTCTCAGTTCCGTCACCGTTCCGTCTCAGTCTCATTCGGTAAAGATCTGTGACGGCTATTCGGGCTATTCACACATATCAGTCAATAATTCATATTTTTATGTAAAAACCCCAAACTGTTTACGAAAAGACGTCAGTCAAAACAAGAAAATATCGTTGACGACGAATTAAAATTATGACTGAACGGAGACTGAAACGTGACTGACTGTAAAATCGGCGACGTGCCGGACGTGTTTGAATATGTCCGTTAAAATTAAAGGCAACGATATAATTTTTTATCGTGACTGAGACTGTTTGACGGAACGGAACTGAGACGTGACCGACATGTGTGAATAGACCTTAAAACGCCAATTCAAGTATTAGACTATTTATTGGTTCAAGATTTACTAACGTTAGCGCCAAATTTAGTATTTAGTTTAAAAATTTTAGTAACTTTACCGGTATCCGTCGCTTCAGGTTCAGGAGAACGTAGTTTTTCTAAATTGAAGCTGATCAAATAGTACCTATATTACGTAACAAGAGTTGCGCAGCGGCGAGTGCGAGTGCGTAATGGGCTTACAACTCGTGTAACGTACTATATACCTATAATTTTTCTACGTAGATAAAGTTGAGAAAATGTTCAGATACAATAATATTTTGTTAAAGAAATTGACAATATAAATGACATGACATTTATTTCCATAGCATGCTACTTAAAAAAACGTGTCCATAGTGCTGCCTTCATTTAGGCCTTAGGGGATCACTCTTTTAATCCAAAATACAGGGTGTTTACGGTCTTGTGATTTTATTTTTAAAGGGTGATTAAACATCTTACAACATAGTCATTAACGTAAAAACGTCTTAATAAAATGTGCATAATAAGAGAGATAAGTATTACTGTTAAATTTTTTTTGTTTTTATTTTTTTAAGTGGTGATTAAGCTTATTAACTGAAGCATTTTTTAATTTTTAACTTTTCCAGGGCCGTATCTTACCAGGAAAGCATTTTTGCGATTTTTTTATTGGAACTTTTGTTAATAAAATAACGTCTTCTATGAGCCGTGGGAGTTTGTCTGTCTTGATACGACCCTGAAAATTACTTTCCGGTTCTGGATATAAATTTGATACTTCATATTTAAGCTATTTGTAGCTATCCTCAATGTGTGAAGTTTGAAAACATTATCTTGAGTAGTTTCAAAGTTACCATTATTTCTCTGAAATAAAATTGTAACTTTATAGGACCGTATCTTCGCAAAGGAAGCATTTTTACGTTAATGACCTTTTTATAAGATGTTTAATCACCCCTTAAAAATAAAATCACAAGACCGTAAACACCCTGTATATCTCGCAAATGCTAAAAGTTTTTATGTTTTTCAATTGACTAAATTTGTGTAAATAGACCAAATAAAGTCTTACGTAGATAAAAATTTGATTGCAATTTGATTAAACCACGAAGTTTAAGTTTTCTTCTCAAAACGCACGTGTATGTTATGAGATCTCATTACATTACATGTATTTTATTGTTAAATGTTATTTACAAGGAATGTTGACAGCAGTGAACTCTATGTATAGAGTTCACTGGTTGACAGTGCGATTTTTGACGTTTACAGACATGGGCGTAGAAAAAACTATTTACGCAGTACTATGACTCAGATCGTCTATCTAGTTTAGCAATGATATTGATAGAAAAACAAATATGTAATACTATTGACTTGAAAAATACCATCAAAAAGTTTTCAGAAAAGAAAGATGGAAAAATGTTTTAGGTAAGATTTTTTGAAATTATTGGTGTAATCTTGTTTTGTAAAACTCTTTACTTTCGTTATTAAATTTTTATGTACGTATGTGTTAGTGACTCCTTGTGCCAAACAAAGGGCGTCGCCAGAAAATTTTCCCAGGGGAGGGGGTAAGTAGTATTGGGGTGGTTCGTGGCTCTGGCGTTTTTTCAAGATTTCGTAAAAAAATTATTTTTATTTTTAATAACTTTTACCTTTTTTCTTTTTCCCTCCCCCACCTTGGCGGCGCCCTTGGTGCAAAACACGCAAAATGAAACTATGTTAAATAATAGAGAAACAGATCATTTTATGACTGTGAAGTGTGAATTATCTTCCGATTTAGGAACTTTCAAAATATGTATAAACTGACTTTCGAGTTTCAACCCCTTAGCAGGAAAACCAACCCTTGTACCACACACGAAGAATCGAGGAACGGATCAATTTATGGCGGTGTATTATCCTTCGATTTAGGAGCTTACTAAATATGTATAAACTGACTTTCGAGTTGCATCCCCTTAGCAGAAAAACCAGCCCTCGTACCAAGCCACTTTCACTCGTGACTACATCAATAACATTCGTAATTTACATCAGTGGTCCGAAGGCAACCCACATGCCATTGTGTAGACACATTTTCAAGAACGCTTCTCTGTAAATGTGTGGTGTGGCTTGATTGACAATCAGTTGATGGGGCCTGTTGTGTTACCGCATCGTCTTTCAGGACCCCGTTATCTACACTTTCTTGAAAATGAGCTTCCAGCATTATTGGAAGAGATTCCTTTGGCTACAAGCAAGGATGGGCAGTCACAAAATACTTTTATTGAAAATACAGTACCTATTATTTTACGTCGATACGGCGTTCAGAGTAACTCCTAAGTAAAAATTTTGAAACTATTGAAAATGTATTAACAATGTCTATTACATACCTATTCTTATAATTATAATTTATAATTACATTTTTTAGTTATTTTCAAATTTTTTCCTTATCTAAAGTTTTGATTTTACTAAAAGAGAATTTGAATTGTATAGGTGATTAATTTGGTACCAAATTTGGATCAGTGAGAATTTGCTTGTGTACCTACATCCAAAGGCGTCGCCAGAAACTTTTCCAGGGGAGGGCCAAAAAATTTTCAGTAATTTTTTAATTACATTTATTTCGATATAAAAAAATTGAACACATTTGTAGTCCAAAAACAGAACGAGCCGCGAGTTTATTAGTTCACCAGGGGGGGGCCATGGCCCCCTCCTGCCGACGCCCTTGCCTACATCCATTCTGTCGTACTGCCGGTAAATTCAGCCCCGGGCTCCATTAGATAGCGGGGCCCATTTTAAAAAAATTTTTAGGAAAAAATAAATTTTTGTATTTGTTTATTTAAAATATTTATCTAATTAATTATGATTTTATTTTAATGTTTATCGTGTAAAATAATTTCGATGAGTTTAAAAAGGGCCCCACGTAAAGAGCCCTAGACCCCTCAACTCTTTAATCCGGACCTGATCCACATCGGAAAGTAAATATCAGGGTTCCATTCGTTCTCTTATCTGTGGTTCTACTACGAAAAATGACCTAAGTATGAATAAAGAGTAGGTGTGTCGCTTGTCATCAAAACGGCCCTTTATTTATACAATAGGTAGGTACGCGTCGTATTTGTTAACATCCTTCAGGTACCTACATTATTTTTTGGCTCCATAGATTGATAAATTCTAATAATTTGTTCTTTGAGGAGAGGGTGAAAATAAATTCATAGCATTTAAAAAACCAATGAATTGGGAAGAGCAAAGTTTTGGCAAACCGGTTCAATGGCAAATAAGATATAAGTACCTACCTACCTACCTACTACCGTTGATTGAAGGCTTCAATCAACGCTACTACCTAGAAAAATTTGTGATGTAACGGTTTCGCGGACCGCTATACAAAGAATTCTGAAATATAATAAATGATATCCATTTAAAATTCAATGTCTTGAAAAATTGAATTAAAATTGTGCAATTTTGCGAAATAATTAGAATAAGAGACAGCCTCTTTAGTGTTTGTTTGACAGATTGACTGGTCCCATACGAATTCAATTAGGGATCTACACTACATGTAGGTCGATACTCAATAACTAAAAAATTAAACCAGAAGGGTGAAGCTACAGAGATGAAATTAATATACATAATAGATGTAGGAGTCCAAGTGTCTTTTTAATATAGACATACAAAGCATCAGTAAAGCTTATTGAACTCTTTTTGTTGGGCCACTCAGTAGATTACACCAGAGGCGGATTTATGAATTTGCCGCCCCTAGGCTGGAAATATTTTGTCGCCCCCTCATCTACAATAATTTTCGCTTTTTATTTCTACTGCTGGTTAACACTATTATATGCTTAATGATAAAATAAAATTGCCACTATATTAGGTTTGATCAATTTGTCGTGTAGTGATATATGAATGTATTTTTGTGTAAAATATTGTATTTATTCATATGATTTTAATTTATCTAGATTTCATTTTGTTATTTAATTTTTTAACTGCAACATTTGCCGCCCTAGGCTATAGCCTTTCTAGCCTTATGGTAAATCCGGCTCTGGATTACACAATACAATGCGTTTGAGAAAAGAGATGTTGTGGAGACAACATACTATACCTATACACACTTAGCGACTTAGCTTACGCATTATATCATCATTCAAATGTAACATTCTCCCATCTCCAATTTCGCTTTCTCGGCCATGCACGATGCACTGAAGTTTGCAGAAAAATAATTTTAACAAATTTCACCTCCAGTTAATGGATTCCACATGTTAATTTTAAAAGGAGTCAGGGTCAGGGTTTTTTACTAGAGTCCTGTAAAAAGTAAGATAAACATACGAACACCTCCCTTTTCGGAGAATGACCCAAGACAATACCTCATAAGAATTTTTAATTAACCGACGTAGGTATTTTATGGCGAAACTTGGACACACATTAACATAAAAGCAAAACAAACCATAAATTATGAGCAGCAGACCAAGAGAAAATTTAAATCTGTTGGAATTATCGAATTCATAATACATGTTCCTGTTACCCAATTAATACATAGTTAAAACATTCTTTATAATGTAATTAAAACAAATAGACACGAAATTTAGCAATTATGAGGGTGTACCTACTGACGTATAAAAATAATGAGAGAAACATTCCTGCCTAATTATAGCTAGGTGAATAGGCACGCTCCACAATCTGACAAGTAGGTAGGTACCTATTCATATACATAAATAATAACCGAATAATAATTAAAATTTCTTATGGAAGATTTGGTTTATTTTCAATACTTCGCTTATTTGGTCAATCTAAGGATGCTATTTAAATAAGCGAATTACATACCAGTTACCTATCAACAAGGCAATCACAACGATCCTATCCAATGAGCACACTTTAGCGTAGGGAATACACCAATAATCACTTAACTCGATTAGGGTTGAATCGCGTATTGCTGACATTTATATTGACTACGAGAAAACTTTATACATCAATTACACACCTATTTACAATCGTGTATTTTGCTTGCTTCACAGAATAAATGGTATAAATGAATATCGTATAGAAATACGCGTGCGTTATAAATTTCCCGTTCGTGTAGGTATATTGGGTTGCATATTTAGAGTGGAAAACTCGCACTGTGCCATCAATCACTCAAGCGTAATCCTTCTTTTTTCAACATTTCAAGTTTCAACTATTTTCCTAGTAATAAACCACACGCCATATCCTGATCATGTACAGCAATTGATTTTTAGATGCAAACATTGCCAGTCACCCACCACAGGCTGCGTGAAGTGTTTTGGCACACTCTGACAGAGACAACACTCTGCTTTTCAATGAATAAAAATAGTGTCTTGCTGCTTTGTGCTTTTACATTCCTACAACCGTTGAGTGAAAGCTACTTCTTTATTCAATGCTACAACTTAACAACCTTAGGGGTCGTAGCATAAAATTGAAACTGCCATAAAATAAAGTGACAAATTTATGTCATGTAAAAATTATACAGGGTCCTTCAATAGCGCGTCGGGCTTATAGTACAGGGACCAAAAAAGTTCGAAGTTTCAGGCGCATTTCAGGGAAAATATTTGGACATGTAGGTACAGGGTGCTTCAATAACCTGTGACAAACAAAATTTAATGGAACTCTGTATAATTTAACATGTCAAATTTGGATTCAATTCTTTTTGTGGACTTGGACCATATAATAATGGACTGATAATTCCCTATTTACCAAATGTGTAAAAAGCTCACCAACCTGCAAGCGAGAGGGCAGTATTGCACATCCTTAACCGTTACCCATAAGGCTAGTGCGAGACGGACGTATATTTCCACTCTTTTCACGACGGTGCGGCATTAGTAGTCCATTATATTATTATATGATCTAAGGTTGTCAGATGTTCTCATTTCGTTTATCTTATACAGGATGTTCAAATTTTTAGAAAAGTCAAAACAGCTTTTCTCAACTTTTTTAAATGGAACACCTGCATGTCTATTTGATCCATACAGAATTAAAATATGAACATTTTTGTAATAATGTTCAAATGTCTATTCCTAAGGGTTTCCGAATTAATTTATTCTTTCATACATATATGGGAGAACCGAAGTGTTACTGAAAATCAATCAGTACCAGTAGGCTTTAGAACAAAATATTATTTATAACGCAAAGAGAAAGGGGTGGTAAAGAAGGTAAGGGAAGAGGGTTATAATTGATTACCATAGGTAGGTACGTGGTAATAAGCACATAGTCAATATGGAGTTGGAAAAGAAGAGGGGAAAGCTATATGCGCTATTTTTATACATAAAGCAGCCTTCGACAATGTGAATAGAAGAAATTATGGTAAACGCCGAGAAGGAGAGGGATAAGGAGGGGACTTAATAGACGGAATGGAGGAAATATATATCCGGAGATCAGATGAAGAGTAAAAATAGAAGGGAAGTTAAGTGAGGCGTTCAAGACCACCAAAAGGATTGAGGCATAAAGATGTCCATTCTGTTCGAGTTTATTCTCGGTGTATATAGGAGGGAGTAGAAGAAAAGGTTCAAATGTGGGATGAAGAAATGAGAAAATTGAAAGTGTATATATAGGTGAAGTGAAATATCTGGGGTATAGAATGAGATGACCTGTATGTTAAAGAGTTAGGAAAATATTAGGGCGGGGATTGAGAAAAAGAATATTTGGGAAGGGATGTGAGGAAAATAGAGTGGCTTTTTGATAAGTTAGTGAAACGTATGATGATGATGATGTTCGGGGTAGAGATATTGGGGTAGAAGGAATGGGAAGTTTTGAAAAGGATACAAGAAAGATATTGAAAATGGGTACTAGATTTGGACAGGGAGACTACGGGGCCGGGTATAAGAAGAGGTAAAATTGGGGAAGGTAAAGATACAAAGCTGGGACGTTGGCGATGAGATAGGAGGAAGGAATTGATAAGGGGAGACTAAGATAGGTACTTCAAAGTTGTTGGAAAGAGATGAACGACAAAATACGGACAGGAGGATAGAAGAGGGTATTATGAAAGAGAGGAGATACAAAAGAGAAGGGAGAGGATGGGGTGGAAATATAAGAGAGGAGTGATGCAAGAAAGGAGTAAGATTAGGGAGGCGAAATATAACTGAAGTATAGGGGGATATTGATGGATGGAATACAGGTTACCTAAGGCGAGGATTTAATATAAGGAAGAAAAAAATGGTGGTAAGTTACAGATGCGGAAATGAAAACAAGTAGGTACTGGACAGAGGAGAAAATGCAGTGACTGTGTGGCAAAGGAGTGGGAGAACATGCTCAGTGAAAAGTGAGGAGTTATAAGAGAGAGGAAGTGGGAAATATTAAGAGGAGTAAAATGGCAGGAATAGGTAGAGGAAAGAGTTTTTTATTTTTTTGCTAAATTAGTAAGGGTAAAAAATAAAAAATTTTTTGTTAAAAATATAAGAAAATACATACATAAGTACCTATACTTGGTATCTACAGAGAGTGAATTCATAGTGTTGTACGACACTGCTTTGACATTTATAGCCTAGTACAATATCGAATAACTTCACAAATATATGAGCATAATATTCATTCGTACCTTGTAGGTAGAACACAATATTTTTAATCTTCCTAATAGCAAATAGAACAGAGAATTCCTCCCAATTGTAAGTAGGGAAAATTTTGTTAATGAATTTTAATAGCTAACTGGGTAAGGCGATGGTTCCTTTTGAATGAAACAAAAATCAAGACCAGTAACTCCACTACCAAAAATCTTGTCAAAACTGGCACCATGTTTCAAATTTCATACTTTTTGCTTTTATGCAACACAAATATTCACTGCCAAAAAATTCTGAGAAAGTTTTTTACCAGAGATTCTTTGTTAATTCATATACTTTATATAAAAGATATGGGAAAATTTTGTGAGAGGAAGAGTAAGTGTGAGATATGAGTTACTGGTTCTTAATAACGTAAAATTTTTTGTTTTTATTAATGATTATAGTCCATATAACCGATATTACCATTATTCATACAGGTAGTGATTTATTAGTTAAAAAGAAGTGCACGTAAGGTAGTATTCCTCTTAGCTGTACATGGCCTCTTTCCTTACCAGCATCTCCACAAGTGGCAGAAGGGAATGCCCTAAGAGAGTAATCAACATTGACACTTGGGATAATGATGAAGACAGGGTTCGTCACTTATAAGCAGGGACTCAGAAGCATGTGAGACAGTATCGAAGATCAGCCAAGAATTTGCATGAAGTTGAATGATGTCGACATGTGTCTATGTGTCGAAGGGGACATGTTAATGTAGGTGGTATTGGTTTGGACTAAAAGATGAAAAGGGCAAGGTCGTCAAGGAGATGCACGGTTAAATATAGACGAGCGATTACTGACCATAACCTAGGAGCTCTGATGCTGATATTTATTAAGCTGAATTCTAAAAAGCAGTGTACTTTAAAAGTATCTTCCAAAGTGGAGGGTACTGGCTGAATTTGAAAGTACTTTGACACTTTTTGCTATTCCCTCGAAACCAAAAACATTCTATCAAAAAGGTAAAACACACTGTACAGTTGAGGATTTTGCATTATAGACTATGCTTATGTAATAACCACCATATACTTAAGACAAAAGTGGTTATGGAGAGATGTGTGGATCTTAGTTGATCATAAAGGAGTCTGTATAATGTTGGTGGTAGGTAGCGATCAAGCTGATTGGCACGACCAGTTTCATGATGGATCTAGGTACTAAAACAGAAAATGCAAACATCTTCCCAATAAGCAACATTAATGATTGTATGTTATATTTTGCAAATAGATATTTCTTGTAAATAAAAAACATTTAATTTTACAATACATTTCTTAGTGGTTTTAAACTGATTGAAACTTTCATACAAAATATAATAACAGAAATTACACATTGCTAGGTCCTCACTTTAATGAAGAATTAATTACAATAGTAAAATAATAGGCACCTGATAGTAGAAGTAATAGCAGCGCATTTAAAAAAAGAACAAGATTTAATGTTTGTTTATAACTAAAACATTCGTTCTTATTCAATTTGTTAGGAAAAATGTAATTCCTTGTTTCGATACTGTTTGTGATCCAATAAATACATAGTATTTAACTTTATGTAAAATGTAAACTTGAATAACGAAAATAATGTTTGAAGCATACTTGTACAGCTTTTGTAGAAAAACAACAAAAAAGACTTTTGCTTTGTAAAGCTTGTAAAGTTCTATATTTGAACTATTACCACAAAGACAAGGATACAGCGTTGTTTCACATTAAAATGTGTGGGTTCATTAAATCCATAGTGCACATTCCCATACAAAAATACTGGCTCAAACTTACTTTGTTATTTGAAAGTTTCTGTGAGCTGTACAAGAGCATATCCATAATTCACAACCAAAACACCTTAATGGCACACAAAACCTTGTTCATCGAGTCCACACATTGAAATGATTCCACAAGTTATGTCCAAAAGGTTTTTATATAATAACGTGCATTTAGTTCAAACATTTGTTTTTATACACACATTTGAAATAAAAGAAAGAATGTCCAACAGATAATAAAAAGTATGTAGAACAATATTATTTAAATTGACGAGAAGGGTTTGATAAATGCATATATACACTTCATAGGTACGCAATCCAAGTTTACACGATTTATAACTGTACTACATTATGTACGTTCTACATTAATAAATACATTTAAAATTAGTTTTTGATTATTGAAAAGGCGTGTGTATGGACAGATTGGTATTTTATTTAATTTTCAAAATAAATTAGAAAAATAATTAATTTTTAAAGCTGAAACACCTTAATAAAAAATTATACGTTAATACTTTAAATGTCCCAACTAAAAAGATGGTGTTTAACTAACATATCACGTACACCATCTTTGAGAGGTTGATTATTTACATCTTTTTTTACAGGTAATTCCCAATCCGGGTTAAGATTAAATGATAACTGTGATAAGATTCGAAGTTCACATTTAATTTGCACCCAACCTGGACTAAATACAAATGACCAAGGATGATACCTGAAATGAAAAATGAGAAAAATATTTTCAGCATTAGAGACAAACCATTTTTGAACTACTTCACTGCATGAACACAGCACTTCTAACCATAGATGTAGAACTTGCTCATTAAGACCCATACAAACTAAAGATCGTAATTTAACATCCATCTGTGCATGCGCATTATCATGAGAAAGGTTTATCGCTTGTACACATCGATATAGTAACTGAAACACTATTTAGTCAAAGCGATTAATAATAAAGACAATTACCTCTTCCGGTGTAAGCACCTTACCATCTTCATCTAATCGATATGTCTTACAAAGAACTAGGCGACTATATACAGAATTAAAATCTTTCTCTACTTCTTTTGTAGCTGCTTCTTCTATAAATAGCCAAGGATGACAAGGTCCTCCTAACAACAACTATAATAAAAAACGACCAATGTTGAAAGTACAACTGACCTAAAAAATTAGGTCGTTTCATTCCATGTTCTAAGATCTGCTTAACAACGGGACATAATGTTCCTCTCACTAAATCAGTAACCGTTTCCGAAATACTGTCGTCACCTGCACTACTATACTGTTTACTTCTTTCATCGAGAAGTTCAACAAATTTCGCTGGAAACCAACCTAAGAAAAATGAGTACTAGAGTACATACTTTTTGTATTTTGTACTTTCTCAAATTTAAGCAGCATAAAACACATTTTAATAGGTTTTTCTTATGACGAACACTTTAGGTCGAATGTTCTATGCAAAATTGAGGAAAAACAATTTTTTAACCTTTTGCTGTTAATGTGTTCAGTATCTCGGAGATTAATTCAATTAGCAGTGGCATTTTAAAGCGGATTGTCACCTCAGTTTGTCCAAAGTTTATTTAGTCAGCGAAAAAAGCAATAAAAAATGGTATAAATATTTTTACAGAATATACAGGGTGTCCACAGTAGAGGGATCGAGAAATAAGTGATAATTTCAAATGTACAGAATGGATTGGTAACATACACTTTTACATAACTTGAGATAATGTCAATGCAACTTGGGTGGCTCTACACATATCTAAACGGTATTCAAACTCTCACTACGTGTTCTGTAGCATTATTGTGGAGTTACAAGCGCTGCTGCATTTGTGATGCGGACCCTCAGTTCCTCCAAAGTTCTTGGTTTGTCTCCTTGGTAAACAACATTCTTCACAAATCCCCAGGAAAAAAAATTCAAAGGGGTCAAATCGGATGACCTGGGTGGCCAGGAAAGGGGTCCTCCTCTACCGACCCACATATCGGGAAAATCTGCATTGAAGAAGTTACCAATGTATCAAAACATGAGGAATGAAAATTTGCATCTATATCTGGAATATTTCCACAATTGCAGATTTGCAGCAACTTTTTCTATCGTATGAAGTGAATTTTCTAACGTTTTGGGGTATATCTACCAGTGTCAGAGCTCTATTATTGGGAGAAAGTGTGCGAATTTTTGCACACTAACATATCTAAACATGAGGAATGAAAATCTGCTACTCAGAACTGTATTTAGGACAACCCTGCATTTATGTATTAAGAAATGAATACCAAATGCACAAAATCAATAAAAGATAATATAAACTGTAATAATAATAATACAAGAATACATTACCTCGAAGTCCATTTAATTCACCAATCCAACAATGCTCATCCTTTTGACTGATGATTGTGATGATGTCATTTTTTCGAAATCCTAATTCATCATCATCATGCCTTTCAAAATCTGAATAGGTACCAACATTAATATAATTAGTGAAAAAAGATAAATTTATCATACCCAATAAAGCTTTAGCTCGCCGTTTTCGATTTTTTGAAACATTAATATAATTTGCATGATCGGCCGTATGACTTTCCATAGAATAATCTGCCACTAGTAAAACTTCGGAATTCAATTTAGGCTCTAGCTGAATGAAATGTCGAGCAATTTGAAGAATACCTTCTCGTAAATCAACTAATAATTCGGTTTGTTTTATATTCTTAGACTTGATGTCGTTTTCATTATTCTCATTAAATAGTAGAAGTTGAATGACAGATTTTGATTTTTTTATCTGCCGTCTAAAACTTAAAAGTAAAAACACATAGATATATATAGAGGTTCGTACCTGGCCAAATGCTGCTTTGGTAAATTAGGTACAGCTTCAGGATTTCCAACTAAAGCACCTTGATCGGCCATGAGATAAGCTAGATGACGACGACGATATGTTTCAATCATAACTTCATTTAAAGAATTAGCTACTTGTAAAGATACTTCCAGTAATTTATCAACATCGTCAATATCTCCAGGTATGTCCGAGAGTGCATTGAAAATTTGTGCAGAATTTTCTAACGTTTTTAAATATGGTTCCTTCATTTTTAACATGCCTAAAGTAACTTGAAATAACACTAGAGATCCACTGAAAAAGAATAAGTCCCAAATATGGAGTAATATTTTCATATGAACCACACTGGCAAACAAGGTCAGGAACCAATGTGAGGTGATTAATGACAATTCAATGTCATGATTCTTTAATACTTCGTCTACTTCTGGCAAATAGTTTGATATTAATGTGTGCAAAACTCGTTGATCTGCTTGAATACCTATAAACATAATACATGCGATAGTTGCAGACTAAAATACTTTCAGCAATTGGTTAAAAATGTAACTAATGAAGGTCGAAAACAATAAACAAACTTAAAACATATATTGAAGATAAAAAAAAGTAATGGAAAGATGGAAAGAATTCTTCTCGCAATTATTAACTGAAAAACCAGAAAATACTACAGCAGATATTGAAATGGTAGGGAAGAAACAAGAAAAGAAGACTGAAACTTAGAAGTCATAAAGGAACTGGATGAAGTGATAAGGAAAAAAAGATAGGCAAAACACTGGGAAGTACATCCAGAATGCTAAAATACAGTGTGGAACAGACAAATGGAATAAATTTATTATTTTAATCATTGTGCACATTTATAAAACCGAAACACGCCAATTTTAGATATTAAAATTACATCCCTAAATTTAACACCCTTAGACACCCAACAAGCAAAAACTAAGATAAAAAAAATCAAATCATCTGATTGGTGAAATTCGCAACGGCGCATTGGAAACTTAATAGGTACTGCCATTTACTTCCAGATAATGTAAAAAACGAAAACCAACATGAATCTTAATGTAGCAGATGTTCAAAATGCTCGCCTCGAACATATTGGTAACATCCTAATCCTAAACTGTCTGCTAACATTATTTAACATCTGTGGTGTGCAATAGCATAAGATCAGTGCTGGTCATTCTACTGTTCCTTGCCGATTTGGAAATACAGATCGAGGAACTGACGGACATTGATTATATAATGTGAAGATGCTCCATCTTGGTGAAATCATATCGTATTTGCTGGATCTTGTGGGTTTGTTGGATCAGGATATAAATTTGGCAAAGTTGGCACATTATTTTGGAGCATTGCTAAATTATTATTTCCATTCAAATTGTCATCAATGAAAAAGGGACCAACAATCCCTATCCAAACGTTCACCTTTTCAGGTTTTTTTTGTTTTTTACATTAACTGGAACTAAACGGTACTACCTATTAAGTTAAGTCAATGAGACGATTTTTTAATGTTACAGTGAAACCCCTCAAATCCGAACCCCGCAAATCCGAAATCCCGGGAAATCCGAACGAGTTTTTTGGACAAATTAGTTAAAAAATTAAAAAAAAATTACAGTTAGCATACCCAAAAGTTTAAATGTGTCTACATCTTATGTCATCCAGGATTGAAAAACGGTAGAAGTTGGTTATTGAAATTCTTTAGGTTAATCGCTTTGCAAAAACAATGAAATAACAATAGAAACACACTTGAAATCACTTGAAATCAGTTATCTTCGGAGGCAATTGCGCGCCATTGTCGCATGAACATGACATCGTTTGGCGTGGCTGCTGCGTAACGAGGGCTTGTTATTATGTTATGGATAGTTTTCGGCTAATCCGAACAGGCTACAGCCCCAATTAGTTCGGATTTGAGGGGTTTCACTGTAATTTTTTTGGAAACAGAGAATAAAAGTAAGTATTGGTGGGAAGAGCAAAAGAGGATATGCAGATTGTGTGGAGAGGGAAGGGAAAGTATGGAGCATGTGGCGGAGGAATGTGTTGAGCCAAGGGAGCAGGAGGGAGGTTGGAGAGGATTGTTGGGAGGGGATAAAAACGATGGAACAAGTGTTGGAAAATAGAAGAAGGAAAAGTTTGAGATTAGGGAAGGGGTTTTATTTTTTCTTTTTTTGTTATTTTTATCATTTAGTTGATGAATGCGAATCATTGTATATATTAATAGACCATACAATAAATAAATATTACATACATCATATTAATTTTTTGGATTAGATTTGAAAACGATAACATTTTTGGAATGGATAATGAAGAGACCTTTTAAATGATGATCACACACCCCTACTTCCTAATTAAAAATTTAGGGGTTGAAACCTTCGCTCGAAGGGTATTAAATTTAGGGATGACATTTTTACGCAATGTAATTTTAAAACTTAAAATCGACGTGTTTTGAGATATTTATAAATACTGATGCACAATGATTGAAATAACTAATTTATTCCATTTGGCTGTTCCACAGGGTGTTTTTTTGGGAGCCTTAGTTAGACGTTTTCGGGAAAGTTTTATAGTAGGTTTCTGAAAATGCGCCTTTAGGGGTTACTCTGAAAGCCGAATCGATGTAAAATATTTTCAAAATGACAGCACTTCCGGAAATGCCAGAAGTACCTGGTAACATCGTTATTTCAAATGGCAACCCCTATTTTTTATTGCA
Organism: Pyrocoelia pectoralis; assembly: GCA_036250285.1. Classification (NCBI taxonomy): domain Eukaryota; kingdom Metazoa; phylum Arthropoda; class Insecta; order Coleoptera; family Lampyridae; genus Pyrocoelia; species Pyrocoelia pectoralis. The sequence continues at coordinate 6,681,648 of CM070082.1, forward strand.
TTTTTGCATTCTACGTCAAATTTCAGTTCTTTTGATACCCATATATCAGTATCTACAAGTTAAATGGTTTTTAAGTTATTTTCACTTATTTAAAAAAAATGGCGGATGCAAACGGTAATTTAGGAATTCATTAGGTACTTGAAAACCGTTGTAGCTATGGCAACTGAGTTTTCACCAGCGCATAGAGGAAGAATAGAGCTTTCTTTTGGTGTACTTAAAGAAAGTTAAGTTGCGTACAACCTCATCTATGGCGATCCAAATTTAGGAAAATTCAAAGACTAAAAACTCAGATTTTTTAAATGAAATGACCATTGTCTTACTACCGCATTTGATAGAGAATCAAAATGGTCATATTTTGGTATTACATGTTCCTATCCCTATCTTTAGTAGTTGACCATGACATGGACTATGCCAATCAAATTTTGAACAAATTAAGTGATAGTAACCACCTCGGTAACCACAGCCTGGGACCCAAAAACTGATGGGAAGAAACAAAAGAGGTAGATCAGAAAAACATGGAACCAGGAAATTATAGAAAGTCCAGGGAAATAGGAAGGTACGACAATGGCATAAAATAGAAAGGATTTATGAATACATAAAACATACACAAGAAATTGTGTCATCAGAGAATCAGTAACAACAATAGATCAGTGAAGGTTTAAGACAAAGAGGAGTAATAAGCCCAGTACTATTCGCATAGGACACTGTCGCCTGAACAAACACCTGCATAACATGGGACTGATCGATATGCAGGGGTTGTGGTGAGGTAGAAGAAACGCCTTATAACGTTATTTGCCAATGTGAGGCATTCACAAAGGCAAGGGAACACCTACTTGGAAATGAAAAAATTACACAAGAGGAAGTGACGAAGATTCTTCCTACTAAAATCCTGAACTTTATTAAAGATACAGGTATCCTTGAAAGGTAGACAATTAACGGGGAGCCCAATCGACTAAAAGGTCGCAGTGCAGGAAACCATTGGGACCACCCCTAGCATAGTAATAATTCGCATTGTTTATGGTGACATAAGGAAAGGCCAACATGGGACAAGGGACTGGGGAAGATATAGGTGTAAGAGACATGATTATGTTATATTATATTACTAATGATGGTCAACATTTATGTAACATTTTCTTATGAGAAAATAAGAAAAATTAACATAAATCGTGGACACGAAAGCATCTCATGACATCATACCTATTAATGTTGAACTATAATATGATGCAGGTAGTAAGTCCTCAACAACAGTAACCATGATCCAAAATGCATCTTCCTCTTCTAGTAACAATAAAAGTGATGCCACAATCATTCCCATTCCTTGACAATACCTAAAAGTAATGAATTGAGGAATTGGGAGGACAATGTAATGACAGTTTTACCCAATATCAGGATATAACCAAGCTAATCCACGTAAAATACGCCTTAAACGTGGAATTCCCGTGCTTGTTATATGGCTGAAACATGCATTTGTAGGCATAGTATGCAACAAATCTTTCTCAATCTGCTTCGATGTCATCAACGAATCACTACTAGATAACCTCACAATTTCTTTATAATTCATTTCAGATTGTTGTTTCTTATTTAACGCGCCTACAAAGAATTCTTATACTATTAATTTAAATTCTAACCTATGTCACCTGAGAGACGCATCCACATTTGTGGACGTAACGAATGTGGTATTCCTGCCCTTACCATTGTACGTAACTTGTCTGTCCTTGGTAATTGCATTTCCACCTTGTCCCATGTTAGATCGGAGACTTCCTTATTATGAGAAAATTCTAAGTGTGCTACCCATTGTAACCTACAACTACCTGTTAAGTTCGACAGTTTGAAACAATTTAAATCACCTATGTTGTGCATTTTCAACAAATGGAATACCAAGCAGTTTATTTGAGCTTTGCTCTGGACCATCTTCTTCATCTACACGAAAACCAAACTCGTCAAACCTACAAATTGTTACCTTATAAAAGAAATGCAAGATTTGAATTACCTATATTCTGGTTGAGAATTTGGATCATCTGGAACAACAGTTAGCTTCACCATAATATCTTGGGGCCACATACTTGGCGTAAGTGCCGAAAATGGGCCACCTGGACTTGGAGTTAACATATCATTCATAGTGATAGATTCCGAAAACTTTTCTATAAAAATTTCATCTTCCAAGTCATCCTCAGACATTGCTAATTCAAATTCTCTTTTCTGCAATAAATATGGATATAGTAAAGAACAGCCTCTTAGTAGTTACTTACATTATGGTCTTCTTTTCCAACGTAACCTTCATGGTCTCTATGATTAAAAAGAGATTTTGCAATATCCATTCTTCTTTGGGTTGTTAAATAATTATGTTCCTTAAAGTTGATTATATACACTTATTGTAAATGAAGGTCTTGCATATTTTAATACGGTTGTATTGTCGAAAAAACAACAATCATAGTGTGGTTAATAGACTATTAACATTTAACAATAAAATATTTAATGTTAGTTTTGTCTATTAAAGATATTGAATTAATGGCGACTTGCAACGTCACAAACGTCATATTTGGACAGCCATTCACAGCTAAACACACAGTGGTGGAGATAAAAATTTTAGTTAATCAAAGGCGTGCATAAAAACAAATTAAAAAATTGAAGGATCTAATTAGCATTAATAATGTATAACTGTCAGCGTTCTTCAAATGGGTCATTACTTTCACGAACTATAATTCTTAGTATCATACGGCAATGCTATGATTAGTCTAATGCTGTTACGCTCTCACAGCAGTCATAGTTAAATACTTAGATATTCAAAGTAAATGAATTGCCAATTATTCTAAGAATAGTAATGGATATACAAAAATTGCAAAAAGACAAACACTATTTATACCTTACCTCACTCTTTCAGATACGCTGGGATACACAGGGGAAAAGTTATACTTACGAACTCCAAGGCTGAACGATTTCGGACTCTTCCTCTGCCTCTGCTTTGTTAGCGAATTATTGATGCCGAGAAATAAAATTTATAATAAGTTTACGTATTTTATATGGTATCTTCTCTTTTTTCATAAATCGTCTATTATCATCAATAAATTGGCTGAAGGGGAGATTGTGAGATTTAATCACCGATTCCTGTTTCCCCCCTTTGCAGATCTGCCAACCTAAGATTGAGAAAAGGCGGGAGACATTTTGAACACGTATGGGGAAGGGGAGGGTTATATTTTTGGGATCAAAATGGGGAATTTTAGCCTATCTTTATGGAGGCAAAAATTAATGTTATTGATTAAATTTTAATCTAAACAATACCGTAATTTATTCTACGAGAAACAAAGTTTGGTAGCCCATTACTGTTGCTAAAAAAATACTTACCTAATTTTTGATTATTTTCATGAAATAGTGTATGAAAAGATAAAAACAAGGAAGTTGTCCTGTAAAAAAAACGCGCCGTTCGTCAAAAATTCCCTTACGAGTGACAACTTGCAAACTGCGGGAATTTATCATTGTGATGCGGCTAAGCGGGAGTTTGTACTAAAATGCGGGAGTTGGCAGGTATGCCCTTTGTGAGTATGGAACCCAACAACCACTACAATAAAGCATAGTAAACTTTCTTCAAGGTTACGCGAGCGGGATTCCACTTGTTCTGTCAAACTGTCAGAGCACGTCTAAATTGCAGTCCGCTCCTCATGTTCTGAGCAAAGGGTCACATTAAACAGGGTAAACAATAAAATGCACTCTTTATTATACTCTAAATGATATAACTTCCAGGACTGATTTGTCGCAGTAAGTTCCTTTTAAACGCTGATACTGGACATAAGATACTAAATTGTTCTACTCGCTACTCGCCCAAATGCGATTGGTTTCTAAAGAAGTTTCATTAGTACAGTATGTGTGCCCCTCTTGCAGGTCGTGTCGCCGGAGTTTAGCTTTAGCTTTAGCCCTACCTCGTTTTGAGGACGTATATATTAATACCAATCGCTTACTTAATATATCGCCATCTACAAATTAAATTCAAAACTTTTGTATATTTTGAGCATGAAACGTGTAGGTACTACCACTACCTACTTATTTTAAAACACCTAAAATCTCAACTAAGAGCAATGAGGAGTTAGACATTGCTCAGAGTTGCCGAATCATGTAAATGAAGATGTAGAACTTCTTAAAAGTGCATAAATAGTGAGGAAACACTGGAATATGGGTATGAAGCTAAAGCAAGAACCAATAGTTCTAATCAATGAACTGATTGAACTGTATGCTACACAGTTCATAGAAGCTCTCGAATTCGAACAAAATTAATATTGAATAATAAATTAAAAAAATTTAAGAAAAACAAAGATTCTTGTTAGATTTTGGCTTCGTTTGGTTTCGTCTCGGTTGTCTAATTTTTTATTGTGTAACATCATTGACTTTGTAACATATAACATGTAATTTTTATTTTTCAAAATATCTGTCACACAATTTCATTTACATACAGGCAGTTTAGGTTGTCTAACCTTCGGCAATCTTAACCCATTAACGGCGAAATTTTTTTTTGTCAAGTGCAATTGCATATGGGAATTGTATGTGTTCAATGTTTATTATTCAGGCAAAAAAAATTCAAATTTCATAGTAATATAATTTTTATTTACAAAAAACCAGCGTTACCTTATGGTAACGCTAGCCAGATGAAGAGTCAAAGATATGAGATTCTCAAAAATCAATCTTTTATTTGGTATGGAATATGAGATTACATTCTATGCATAACCCAACGCCACATTTTATACACATGCTTGGGACACTTGATGAACAACCCTCCTCAGCACATCTGCGTCTCTTTTTACCTTCAGTATGGACCAGAAGGTGGTTTTTTCGTCATAGCGCACATCGTCAGACACTCTGTTGACACTAACGCTGCTCCTACTCCTACATGTGGATGGCCTCCCAGCACCGCATAGTGGTTATCCGAACATGGCCAGATAACTTTGGACGATTTCTTATATGCCTAAATTTATCCCTCCTCATTGAACTTATGACCATGATATTTCCTAAATCATTTTTCGAATCCCAGTAGAAATCTCTGCCTGGCAGTGTATTGTAACCACTGAGAATCAGAATGGCTATAGCACATCGCATTTCATCAGGAGAAATTTTTGTGTCGGGCTGATTGCAAAATAATGCATATAATTTCGATTCTTCAACGAGGAATGAAATTATGTCGTCATCAATGAACTTTTCGAACAAGTCACGAGGGGTTAGGTTTTTAAATTCATCATAGTTCCTAACCGGAAATACGTTTGCTCTAGGCATCACATCTCCGTCAACCTACGTAATGTCTTCTTTCCCTGGTCGACCTGCAGCTGCATTTTCACCATCCTCACCATCAACGAAACGAACTTCAGCCAGTGCTGTAAGCTGCCTTCTGCTCAGGTTGTCTAGCAAACCACCTTCATCTTCATCCCCAGAGTCTTCGTCCGTCAAAACATTTTCCGCAGCAGGTGGCTCTATGAAGATTTCATCTGGGTCCAAATCAGTGCTTATTCTAGTGTATGTCCTCGCCTGTACAGGAATTGCCATTTTTGATATCACATTACGCTAGCGTTACCGTACGGTAACAGTAAAAAATAAGGGCGATTTACCGGGAAACTATAAGAGGAACAACTAATTTGAAAACAAATACATGAAGATTAGAGTATATTCTACGGAATTTAGAAGTAGCCCACGGAGAAAATTACTCATACAAAAAATAATATGCTTACACAAATCTTATGTCCACGATTTTCTAGAGGTAGAAATTTGTCCTAAAACAACACACTGATAATAGATTTCTATGGTTTCTGATTACTTTGCAACAATATCACTTCACACTATGGACCACTTGCACGCAATAAACTGCAAGAATGCAGTTCTTATTCGGAGTAAACAAAGTGTAGGAAGTGAAAATACGTGCGCCTGTCGGTGTTACCATATGGGTACGCTAGCCGTTAAAGGGTTAAAGTCGCAAGCAAGCCCTCCTATTCTCCTTGGCTCCGAGTGTTTCCAAAATTAAAAGTAGATTTTCTGGAGACCGTTTTTTTTCCGTCAACGAAGAATTTATCTTGCCAGTAAAACTGCAGATTAAGATCAAAAACCTCAATATTAATAAGCAAAATCTATTTATTTATTAGTTATGAAACAGTTGTAAAGATTTTAATTGTGTCCTTTTCAGTCAGGGACAACAATTAATAAACTATCTCCGTGTATATGTATGGTAAAAGTAAGCTTCAGAATCTTATCGTGTTGATTCGACTGTTTAAATAGCCAAACTGAAACATTAGGTGTTCAAAGTTCAAATGTTCGGGCGAAGATAAGTTGAAGATTCGAAGATTATACTTCCCCAAGAAAAAAATTTGTAATAGAGAGGTGCAAACACGGTACGTACCAAGATGAAATGAAAAAGTTGAATTCGTTTGCAAAAGAATTGAAGAAACTAATAAAAAACTGTTAAAATGGAAATCAAGAAAACATACGTGATTGTGCTAGTGTAGGTATTAAAGAAACTTAAAAAGAGCGTCTTTTTAAGGATGCTTATTGAAGTCTAAGATGCATACTCACATGTGGGTCACTTGATTTTATAAAAAATTCACAAAAAATCTTTGTCCTGACACAATAATTTTTAATTCATGCAAGGGGCACATTGCTATTTAAAATTTTTAAGTAGGGGATGCTAGCGCTTAGGGGTTGAAGAGTGGGGGGTTAAAATTACAGAATTAAATGGCACTTTAAAAATAAAAATCGACGTGCCAGAGGTTTTTAATGAGAAATTGCCAATAATCATTTTATCGAATATATCCGTTACTTTTGGGAAGCACTGTATTTAGGTGTTTCCAAATCTCCTGACCCGTGAGATGCTCGGCGGCATTACGATACCACAGAAGACATAACACAGAAGCGACACTTGTGGAGGCACGTTTGATGTTCGTTTGACAAATCCGGGTGACCTTCGCCATGTTGTTAGTACTTTACGTGGGAAATTAAAAATCACTTTAGTTTTCAGCATTAATCTACTTCTCTGGATGGCAACCATATTTCGCAAATGTTAACTTAATTTTTAATAGTTTACATTGGAATAAAAAACAAGTACATACTTTTTCAAAAATATTTACATATTTTCAATACAATAGGTAGGTACTCCTATTATTTTAAACTAAAGATTACATAAAATTTCTTTTTCCAGATGTTTTAAATTCCCTATTCGCAAATTTATCTGAAACCTAATAAACAGCTTTAATAAATAAATGATGATTCGTGTAATATAAATTTATGTATAGTCTGTCTCATAGTACATATATCGTCTTGAAATTGCCCTGTCATAAAATACCTAGAGGTCCCCTTTGTTATCACAATCAGGTAGGCATTTAAAACGTGTTTATCTACTAACAATGCAGATTAGAAAATAAATCCTTTAATGAGGTAAATTGCAAGAAGATATACTTTGAGACAGACTTTACATGTTATGTTACCGTTATGATATTATACATTGTACCAAAGAACGATATATAATACGTTCTTTGATTGTACTAACAAAAATATGGCGACGCGACATGCGCCAAGAAATGTTGTTTTGGCGGGATCGGCGAGTGTCGCTTCTGTATTATGTCTTCTGTGCCGCAGTATAATAAACTTGACGTCTTACTCAAAGAGTGACGTCAGCTGCTGAACTTAGCCACGCCCACTCCTGCGCGAAACCTTATCTGACGATAAAGCATGATAAATTACACGATAAAAATATACTATTAAAGAAGAAGGAAATGAATAAGCAGCAAAAATATAATTGTTGATATTATTATGTGTAATATTTTCATTCAAGCTTCCACGAAGTATTTTATTTGGAACAATATTCATTTTTTTTTGGTTAATTCGTGTTTTTTTATTTTAAATGTACAACGTTTCGGGGAACACTTTTTCCCCTTTTTCAAGTAACTAAACAATAAATTAAAAATGACAACGTATAGAAATGAAATATGAACTAAGGTAACTATAATTACAATAAATTAAAATTAACTATTTTTAGAAGATCGACTTCTGGTTGTAGGTCCAATTTAAGTAACTGACAGATTTGGATTATTTAAATTCGAAAGAACGGTAGTTGTTTTGGGTCGCGATGAATTTGGTTGATCTGTAGGGTATAAATTTGGAAGGGTTCGAATAGGTTCACGTTTTTCTTGAATAATATTCTTCCATATATCTGGAAGTTTTGAAATATCAATCTGCTTATTTAATGAATTTGGTCGTTTTTGAATTTCGATAGCTTCTCTAATTAATCTATGTTGTACCTAAATGTTCTATTGGAGCAAGTAATTTAATTTTGTTAGTATCAATAAAGTGTCCTGTTTCTAAATAATGTTCCGCTAAAGCAGAAGATTTGTTATGTTGTATAATTGCCAAATTGTGTTCTTGTGCTCTAACGTGTAATTTTCTATTAGTTTATCCAACATAAGATTTTGAGCATTTAGTACAAGAAATTTCGTATACGCCTATGCTTTCATTTTTAATTTTGTCCTTAGGATTTCGTAATAATTGCTGTAAAGTTAGATGTGGTTTGAAGATTGGTCGAAAAAGTGATTTAGGAAATTTTCTGGCGATGACGTCCGTGACTCCTTTTATATATGGAAGTATTACAGGAATTTTTATTTTTATTTGTGAAGCGGTCCTGTTATTTAAAATGTTGGGAATCTTCTTTTTAATTTTATTGACATCTTTAAAGGAGTATCCATTTTGAGATAAAATATTAGTAAGATGTTTCATTTCTTCATTTCTGCAATTTGGATGTGATAAGTAATGTGATCGAAATAATAATGACTTAAATAATAAAATTAAAAATAAAAAATTATAAAATAAAAATAAAATTAAATAATAAAATATTATATGTAAGTACATATATAAGTGAACATAAAAAAAGCATTTACAAAGCGCAAAAACATCAGTGCCTAAATAAACAAAATTACCTAAGACTAAACACAATTTAACTTAAAAAAATTTACTTACCTAAAAACTTTTGATAGAAAGATGAAAAACCCTAACTTTCTAATAAATCAAATAATGCATCTCGTGAAGATACATTCACGTGATCCTCCGTCAACGTTAACACAGTGGAATCGTTGATTGTACTAGGATCGCTAGGATTAATAATAGGATATAAGGTATTGTATATGCTACCTATATTTTCCATTCTTTAACTTTTTATAAATATTTAGCTCACAAAGCTACAACTGAGAGGCCCTTTTTAAACTCATCGAAATTATTTTACATGATAAACATTAAAATAAAATCATACGAATATAAAGTAAGTAAATAAATGTACCTACAAGTAAATAATTATATAAATATTTTAAATAAACAAATACATTAATTTACTTTATACTAAAAATTTTTTTTAAATTAGGCCCCCCAATCTAATGGGGCTGGGGGCCTAGCTCCCCCGTTAAACCGGCCCTGACGATTGGTAGCAAATAATCTGTACCTATGTGATACCACTTTAACGAATTACTGTAACTTATATCACGAAAGATCCTGATACACCTGCAATTTAATCTCATTTGCGATATTAAATTTAATTGCAGATTGCTTGACCGTTTTATATGGTTAATTAACGATTTCATAGTTAGAATTTACTGCTATACTTGGTAGTCCCTTAAACTTGTAATGATCATTAGTTAATGTAAACTATATAGGGTGATTCGGGAGGAAATGGAAATATTTTAGAGACATGTCCAGGAAGCTAAAATAAGCTCATATGTTCAAATTCGATTTTCATTTGTTTCAGAGATAATTAGGTTTTTCTTTTTAAAAAGTTAATCCAGTTTTTCAGAAGCACTTGGTAACATTCCAGTTTCTCTAGCACGTGTAAAAACATTTTGAAACACTTAGGTATCTATTAGGAATTCTTCGATTTGGAAAACGACGTCGATTCTCTTCTACTGAACGAACAGAATTACCATTACAAACACCATATCTGCATATTCTCTATGGCTGAAAATATGGGGATTTTTATAATCTCGTAAAACAACTATAACTGTCACTTTTTATGACATTTTCCTTGTGTCAAATTGGCATTTAGGATAACGTTATCAAATTTAACTTGATTAACTTTTTAAAAAGAAAAACCTAATTATCTCTTAAACAATGAAAATGGTATTTAAACATATGAGTTTATTTTAGCTTCCTGGACATGTCTTTGAAATATTTCCATTTCCTCCCGAATCACCCTGTATAAAGAGGTAATTTAACAAGATATGCTGTTAGCTTATAGAAATAATTGGCAGAAGTACAATTTAATTGTTTCTTTACCAATTTACACAATAGAAGTTACTTATTGTGTAGGTAGATTGTACTTTTCTGATTCAACGATGTTTTGTTAGTCAATCAAAGTAACAGTTTGAGGTCTTTTAAATGAAACTAGATTTCGTTTAATTCTACAAAATTTCAAAAAACTGTTGATTAACAATGATTTGTATTTAATTTAACTAATTCTATTTTTCTGAGTGCAAGATCACTCTCATTAAGCAGTTCTTTGCTTGCACTTTCACTTCTTCCCGAGCGCTATTGGGGAAGAAATTTTTTTATGTCAAAACTTATGAGTATGGGATCACGTGTTATGTCCAACACTTTGATCTTTGCTATTAATTTCAACGAGTTTTTGATGGTGAAGTTTAGTTGAAATTTAACAAGCTTCTTGAAATGAAAATTTATAAACTTCGATAATTTATAAGTGGAGGAATTTATCTGGGAAATCGGGAATGTACTTCAAGAGTAATGATTGATTTGTTTATTATCTAATAAACGGGAAACCCCATTTGCATTATTAAAAGAAAACATACAATACACAACCAAAAAATATTTATAAAACAAAAAAAGTACATGATGCCTCCATAACTTCCACTTGGATTACCTCAGGAGATGTCTAAGTGACAATTTAAATACATCTAAAGAAGTACCAAAAAAACTAAGAGTGTTGCAATAAGTATTAGCATTGGTGCACAACCTAGAAATAAGAGAGAATTTCCCATAATTTATTTTGTTCTGTGAACCGGAACATGGAAAATTTAAAACATATTCTCATTAATTTGTCTTTATATTGTTTCAGCGACAAAGTTGTCAATGGAGAAATTAATAAATATGTTCATTTCTTGTCGGCTCAACAATCGTATAAATGAATCCATAAGAATTACATAAATTACATAACTGCGTCGCTTTTAATTCATCCGAGTTAAACCTGACATTGAAATTGCCGCAGATAATAACATTGTTAAATTTATATGACTCTAACAAAATAGTTTCAAAATGACAATAAATCTATTAAAATCGCCCATTGGTGCTACAATCATTATATCCGATTTTATTAACAATGACGCAGTGACCTCGCAATACAATTCGAGAGTTAATCTACTCATATTAATATCTATTAATTAATTGTTTACAACTGATGTGCAACTTTGTTAAAATTAGGACACCCTAATGAATTGTTTGTGACCTGCAAAATGCAGAAGATAATTTCCATTGACTTCGTATAAATCTTTCAACCGATGTTCACTAATAGCAATAACGTCGTAATCTTCATTGTGTAGATTAAATTTATTACGCAAGCACTATATATTTAGATGAAATAACTGAAATACTATTTTTTGAATTTTGAATTTTGAACTATCTAAAAAAAAGGATTAATCTACACATCGGTAGGCCAAGTAGTAGACGACAAAAATATCCCTAGATTTTTCGGTAGAATTGTTACTCTAAGTCTAAAGGACGCTTTGAAGTAAATAGTATAATATAACGTAACTCTTTGTATAAAGTTAACTGCTCAATGACAACGTTTGTTATATTATTATTACTTAAGTGGTCTTTAAGATTTTCTACACTTGTTATCGGGATGCAGGCGTGCTACATGATAGTGAACTTTTTTAACCACACCTTTTACAGGACACCCAGTAATACAAGTACCCATTGTTAATGGGGTTGCTACTCGGCGCTTTCTACTTTTTTGAATTCTCCATTCGTTATCGGTCGCAGTGTTACTGGACTACTATCAAGGTTCGTAGATACTATGTCATTATTTACATTTAATATTTGATTCATTGTATCTCTTTGTGAATTATCTATTTTCTGCAATTCATTTTCGGGAAATACCGTATTAATTACTGTTGACGTCTAATTTTGGTGTTATCACTTTATCATTTGGTTTATCCCTTATTTGTTTTTAAAACTTCCGCATAATTAAATTTCTTCTCTTCAACAACTTTAAACGTTGCTTTTATTGTTGTTACCATTTAGCAACATTATCTGATTCAATAAGATTTTTAATAAAATTTAATTTCGCCTTGAATGGTTCGACAATTTCAACACAGAATGAGTTTAAGGCTACATTTATCGCTGCATTAATTACAGAGTTTAACTGTTCAGCGTTCAAATTAACATCTAAAGAGTCGAGAGAAAAATCTCTAGATTGATTTACACTTCTGACTTATCACCGATTGCACCAGTTTTCTGATTCTTGCAGGGTTTTACATGACCAAGTATTAATCAAACCAGTTTCCTGGAGCGATGTAAATTTTCCTAGATTAAGATCCAATGTGGAACAAATTTCCACATTTACCTTTACAGGCAATTGAATCCTCGAATCTACTGATACTTTTAGTTCCCTATAGTGATTTACCGCTTGATCTATTAAAGTAGTGGTTTAACCCTTAGAGTACTGCTGGAGTCGTTTCCTGACCCCAAAAATTGTTTTTATCAAAAATCTTTTGAAATATTTTTTCTACACGATTTGTCTTCTCGCTAGTCTATTCATTTCACTTAAGGAATATTTTAACATATATAACATCTCGGGATATCTTTAATTTCCATAGCAATAATAAAAAAGTTGTTTGGGGTCCTGCAACTGAAAAGTGATTTTTTTCAATTTTGCATTTTGTTTAATTAGAATTTGTTCATTGTTTTGTTCTTTTATCACTATTATTATTTCTGTGTGCCAGGTATAACAAAAAAATTAAAAACACTTATTGTTTTGTTGCTAAGATAACAACTATGTTTCGCTTCAACCGAAGCTGGCACGACATCGTGCTTGCAACAAAACAACCACGCCGGCTTCAGTTTTAACTGTAATAAAAATATTTCGTCGAAAATATATTTATACATATACGTTTTAAGATTTTCACCCACTTTTGCAACCATTTAACTTAAAAAAGTGTGGGGTCGCTCAAGGACCCCACGTCGTCCTTTACGCAACACAAAATAGCCTAGTACACTAAGGGTTAAGGATTCTCTTTTCTCCTTTCGCCATATTCCATAACAGTGGTAAAGTAGATCCAATCGCTTTCGACTTGGCGCTATCACGTAATTACATTATCAGTTTAATCGTTAACATTAAGTTAACCAGGGCAATTTTAGCTTTTAATATTTTAACGGTCCATGTACAGGGTGTACCACTAAGAAAGGAGGCCGGCCATAACTCAGAAACTATTTGAGATCAAGCAGTGAAATAAAAAATCTTATAATAAATGTGAGCAAGAGAAAATGCTGGAAATTATTTTCATTTTCCTACCATTGCGGCCAGAGGGCGTTTCACTGATTTCAATTTTCAATTTGAAATTCTCATTTTTTGGGCAATTTTCCTTAGTAATGTCTTTAAAAAAATATATTCATTGTAAACTAGTGATCAATATGTAAAACTTTGTTTATTGAATTTTTACGATTGCTGTTAAAATAAAGGGAGGGGGAACCAAATTACGTGTTACTGGAAAAAATCGTGTAACTTCGAAACGGGTTGCTTGAATTTGTCAAGATTAGTCTCGATGCAAAGACAATACTTGATATGATATGATAAATCCAAAACCACAACAATTTTTTATCTCCGTGCACTAATAGATGGCGCAACTTGTTGAAGGAACAAAACGGTCGATTTTTCTAAGAAAATTCAAATGGTACCAAATATTTTTTTACTGCCATTGGTAGGAAAATTAATAAGGGAGTAATTTAAAAAAGATTATGTCAATAGCTCTTATAGTGCCGAAGATAGTAAGAGGTAGTAAAATTTCTCGGCGTCTATATCGACGAATGTCTATCATTTAAAATACATTGTAACAAATTAACTGAAAGACTTAATTGTGCGTACTACCTTATTAAAAACTTAAAACGAATATTAAAATTTGAACAACTGCTAATGGCATGTAAGCATTAGGTTGCGATATGGTATAACCTTGTCTATCAACTGGAAAAGTGTATTTATATGTCAAAAACGAATAATCCGGACAATTGCAGGTGTAAAATGCGATAAATCGTGTAAAGAATTTTTTAAATTATTAAAATCTTAACTGTACCGTGTATTTTAATATACGAACTAAGCGTGTTTATGCTTACAAATAAAAAATATTTTAAAACGAATAGCCAAATCCACGAAAAAGAAACTCGTAGTAGAAATAATGTACCTAGTGCAATACAAAAAGACTAAACTTCGTTCTATGACTTCAACCTGCATAGGTATAAAAATATTTAATAATTTACCAAACAATATCTTAAAATCTAACAAACTACAGCAGTTCAAATACAGACTGAAATTATTTTTAATTCAAAATTCAAAACCATATAGACGAATATTTACAATCTAATTATAATTATTAACTTATAGGTTATAGTATATGTAATTTATGACGAATCTTGTGTAGATTACAATCTATCTTAAAGATATTATTATTATTATTAAAAGATATAGTCAAAAACGTGGTAATATAACAGGCAATTTGAGGTGTAAACAAATCGTACGTTTAATATAAATAAAGTAGGCTAGAGAGCTTTTTAATTCTTTCAAAATTTCAGTGGTCCTGCAACAGTTGCATTTTCCATACATTCAAAATATGCGGCAATGCTTCTCCTTGCAAATTAGCATTTTTGCTTATAATACAACAACCAAAATACACCTAATGTTACTTTGTTATCTAGTTTACAGCTTTGACATAAAGTTTTCATTTTAAGCCCACATTTTTAACTATATCTTCGGTACTATAAGAGCTATTGACATATTTTTTTTTAAATTACTCCCTTATTAATTTTCCTTCCAATAGCAGTGAAAAAATATTTGGTAGCATTTGAATTTTTTTAGAAAAACTAATTTACAATGAATAATAATTTTTAAATACATTAATTAGGTACTGAGAAAAATTGCCCAAAAAATGGGAATATCATATTGAAATCAGTGAAACGCACTCTGGCAGCAATGCTAGGAAATTGAAAATAATTGCCAGCATTTTCTCTTGCCCACATTTATTATAGGATTTTTTATTTCACTGCTTAATCTCAAATAGTTTCTAAGTTATGGCCGGCCTCCTTTCTTGGTTGTACACCCTGTACATCAAATAAATTCGGTATAAATCATTATAAAAACTATTCATTTTCGATCCATGCCATTAAATTCCATTGTTATACATTACACTTCTAACGTATGTTTTCGTATTTAAACAAAACTTCTCCAGTGAAATGCCTGTAAGTTACATCGTATCTTTCACATCCACAGGCCCCTACAAAGTGTTTGTCCTGCTATCTTGTGCGTTTTTCATCATTCCGGTAATATGAAAAAATGTTTAAAAAGCATCTTCTTTCAAGCGAAATAGGTACCTGTGAGAGTATTAAACATTCCGCACTGGTTTTTGGTAAGTTGAATGCCCGGTTACATATTGTATGGGGGTGTAGTATTAGTTATTATGCAATGTATTTGTGGAGTCGTAAAAAATGTACTCCAAACACTAGAAATAATATTGTAATCTGTGCAACTACATACTTCACATATCATTAATAATAGCGGTTTTTATGAACGTTACCTGATTGCCTTATCTATTTCTTATTTCAATCGAAATTAGGTTACGATTTTTGCGTAATGATTTCCTGAAATTTTTGTTGTGGAGCCAGTAGATTTTTTGAAGTATCGAAGTATCGTGCGTTTGTAGTTTTCTTATTTAACACTCCTCTTGCTTGCTATGACGCAGATGCTCCTTCATTTTTCAGTTCAGTAATTTGTATAAAAATATAATTTAGTATTTCTAAGACTGAATGGATTATGTCGGTGAGTTAATCGTATCACTATTCATTGCCAATTATTGATATTGATAAAACGGAGTTGTGTTTAATCTTTCTCTCTACAATCAATGCATTTCTTAATCTGAACAATCCATCTCCAAAGTGTTTTCTATTTAATTTTTAAATGCGTCAATCTTTTGCCGAATAAAACGTAGACTTGTAATAGTTCCCCTCTGAACGATAAAATAAAGGAAAATCATGAAGCCAAATATTTCAGTGTTATCTTGATGTCAAATTATATTACTTCTTCTTGGAGGCGCTTTTGATAAAAATTTGATCAAACAAACTGTAGTGTTCCACATTAACAGTATACGACGATACGTTGATCTGACAAAAGTTTGCTCAGAAGCCAAAATAGAACCTCGCACAAGTGTAGAAAAAGGCTTTCACATTATTCAATTTGGCTTTGAGATGCACGAATACCTAACTATTTACCTTATTTATTACTTTTTCAGATTTATGAAAAACATATTTGAAAACATTTGTTAAACTGAAAGGCGTAATTTAGGTACCTACGGTATAAGATACGATTAAATCACAAATGTTATCTTAGTGAAAGTGAAGTACTTTGTATACTACTATCAATAATTTATTATAGTAGATATCGTGGAATAAATACGTAGATCTTGTTTGGGGTTTTATCATTTTTGTTTATTTTACTCATGCATCTATAACTATATTGTAGATAATATTAACCTTTTACGTTTCGGGGATTTTCTATGTCCCCTTTGTAATACCCTGAAAGCAATTATTCAAAAGAAACACATGAAAATTCTGTCCATTGAACAACCTTCCACTACAGATCGCTAAACAAAGCCTATAAGAGACTAAATCTCACACATAAAACTTTTGAGTTTTGTTTTTATTCTATATTGTTGTTGTAATCACGTTCCTCAGAATATTTTTTTTCTTTCCTATCGGAGGTGATTATTGAAACAAATTTCCGTATTTATAGGACTTATTGTTGGAGATCAACGTTCCCAATTCGCATTGGGTACGCAATTAAAGAAAACTAATAGAACTGCCGATTGTTTAAATTGAAATAATGTCGAAACACCTTAAACTGTCGGATCAGTAAAAAAACTGTTGTTACATTACTGTGATTAATTTTATTTAGTTTATGCTAATTATGTTTGTTTAGCCCAAAATTGTTTATTTTAGATTATAATCATTGATACTACATTTCCTGGTCATTATTTACAAATTTTGTTAATGAAATGATACACGTAACGCTTGTACCATTTTCTTTATCGTCTTTGTAATTGGTGAGTGGTGAACTATATTTCAAATAAGTGGGTACCGACAACAGATATCATAATTAATCATAAACAAATTTAACCTTTTATTGCAACGGTCGAGGTTATACGAAGAAATTTCACGGTTGTATTCGTATCAATATGAGGATAGTGTAAAGCTTTTTTGCCAACATTTCGGTTGTCACACGCCTTATGTGATAAGTGCAAAACACTATTTTGGCGGCCCTTTCTACACCTTTATCACTACCGGCGGTGCGCAATTCGCGGATCATGAGATTTGGCAAGTACTCTAAAAATTAGGTACTCAAAAATGTGTAAGTAGGTACTTACATTTTTCTGTAATTTTTGTTAATGTTCATTTTTTTTACTTTTTGTAATTTGAACGAGTGTTTTTGATTCCGACCTTGCAATTCACAGGAAGTGCGTGCGAGACTGCTAATATAATAAATAGTATTCCCACATGGTTATAGAAAAAATATAGGTACATATATCCAATGAATTATATTATCCTAATCTGTAGAATTTCTTTAGATAATTGTGCATGTTTTCGTAATGAGCAACATTGTGTTGAAATCATATCATGATTTGCAACTAAGTTAAGCGTGAGAAATACTATCACCGGTATACAAAAAAGTTTTGCGGAAAAACGTCTCCAACACTGTGGACAACCTTTTATTGATCTTATACCGTTGATCAATAAGCCAATTCTCTTCTTTTTAAGATATGTTTGCTTATATACTGTGTCCAAGATAAAGAGGGCCACTATTGGGATTTCGGAAACGGTAAGAGATAGAGTTTCGGTTAAATGAGAGAAAAGTTGGGCAATTTTGAGTTTAGTAAAATGACATTTGTAAACTGACGAAAGACATGCTTGAATGCAGAATAAAAAGCTCTTCTAATATAAACAAATCAGGACCGTATTTAAAAAAACAAAGTTGATGATGGTTACTTGAAAACGAAACGTCGGATTCCAATTTGCTGTATGCCATGTTAAAGAACGTTAAATAGTACCTGTAGAAGCTTCTTTTACTTTTTATTTAACATCAACGACAAAGTAACAATTTGTCAAAAACGAAATCCTGAAAATTCTTTTTGTCGCATTACTTCGGAACGGTTCGCAATTTCGTCAGTTTAAATATGTTATTTTACTAAACTCAAAATTGCACAACTTTTCTCCCATTTAACCGAAACTCTACCTCTTACCGTTTCCGAAATGCCTAGTGGCCCTCCATATCTTGGACACAGTGTGTATTAAAAGCCTTTCAGTTCGCACTCGTACTGGCAACAAAAATGATTTTTCTGTGGAATTTTTAATTTCTTTGCTGTCTTTGTTTCTACTAATCCTTAAGTTTAAGTCGTCCTCCACAATTGAAGCTTCTGGAGTGACATTTTGCAAGAATGTTTAGTGGTAATCATTTAACCCAACATGTTATCGTACAGGAGCGTTACCGTAACCTAAAAGCAACATTTGTCGCAAAATTCTCTACATTATACAATATGATTTGACTGAAGATGATCGAAAAGTTTGAATTTATTTCTACAATTATCATTAAAGTAAAGTAGAATTAGACGATCGTTCAAGAAGTAACCAATTTGTCAAAAAACCCCACCTCACAACAGTTGATCTAATTTCATGAATTATTTGTTTTTCGAAGGTGACATATGTGGCAAGTCAATTTTCAAAATGTTACGTTCATCGTCACCTGAAAAACTACAAAGGTTTATTTGTTAATCTCTTAAGCCATCGGTATGTTTCACACTAATGCGTGTCCGATTTACGTCATTTACCGACACCTGCCTTATTACTGTACCGATTAATCAAAAGTTTTATAAACAATTACGTACAAATATTTATGTTTGCTAATATACCATTACGTTAATGATTTAGACTAATACTTTATTATTTATTTTATTTTATTGAACTTAGTATTTGTATCTCGCTTTTTAGAACTATGACGACATTGCGGTTCCAATAGCAAAAGGAAAATTCAAGTTTTCGCGGTAAAGTAGGTAAATTAAGCATGTTTGCATTCTTTATAAGTAATCATTTTTCCTTGCAGAGGCTTTTTAAAATTTGTTTACTGAATGGTATGCAATTTTTATCAAATTATGTATTAGCGTTTGTGCAATGGAATGAATTAAATGTGAATCATTTTTAAATGCGTCAGTACGCTCTAGTATTGTTTGGCCGGTCGGCACGGATTGTTCAATACCTGCTGGTTTAAGTATAAAATATTGTGTCAAAGTGCCTCAATATTAATTTAAGTAGGTAATAATGGAACGGATGGAAGTATTAGACGGTATGGATGTAGATACCATGCTGATGCATGTGGGAGATTTTGACCGTTTCCAATTCCTATTAATTGGATTATTTAGTTTAATTAACCTATTATCTGGATTTCACTATTTTGGACAAACTTTT
The DNA here is from genome assembly GCA_036250285.1 of Pyrocoelia pectoralis. Classification (NCBI taxonomy): domain Eukaryota; kingdom Metazoa; phylum Arthropoda; class Insecta; order Coleoptera; family Lampyridae; genus Pyrocoelia; species Pyrocoelia pectoralis. The sequence goes on from CM070082.1 coordinate 6,701,376, forward strand.
ATAAGTGTAACACCAGACTATAAATGTAAACCATTACCAAATGACAATTTAAACACTACAACTTATCTTGGATGTTCGAAAATAATACAGGACGGTGCAACAACTACAGAAGTTGCATGTACTACAGGTTGGGATTATAGCAATTCTTATAACTACATCAGTATCGTCCAAGAGGTAAAAATTCTCTATCTTGTATATTAAAATGACACTTTATTTGGCAGATGGATTGGGTCTGTGAAAACAGTTGGCCACCAGTTGTTGCACATTCATTCTTTTACGTTGGTGCTGTTTTTGGAAGTTTCGGACTTGGTATTTTGGCGGATAGGATTGGAAGATTGCATGTTTTGATAATTGCCAATATGTTCGTTGTTATTGGCAACATAGCAACCATTTTCTCTTACCATCCAATTCTATATGTGATTAGTAGATTTTTGGCGGGTTGTGCGACTGATAGTAACTTTTTGATGATGTACATAATAGGTAAATATACAATTTCCGCATTAACATGTGAAAATTAATTATTGTTATATATTTTTTAATAACCACTGCAATTTTCCGAATAGTTAAACAAATCTAAACACGAGATACTGACGGTTATGGTCAAGTTTCAAGGTTATGCATATTATAAACAATATATTAATCCTTGAATAATATTATTCTGTATCTGTAGGTATTAATTTTATTTTTTAAATAAATGGCACTTCTTTCTATTTTTGTTGAAAGAGCATTAAGTAAAACTTGTCGAGTACTTTTTAAAGTTATCAGAAATTATGATATTCTACCTTTTGGTTCATAAAACGCACGGAAAATAGCACTTTTTCAAAATCTCATTTCAATAATGTTACAATTAATTGATAAATTATTATTAGTGGCCAAAAATTTTGTTAATTTGGTCCATTATTAATGTGAAACAATTTCGGTACTTCCACTTACAGAATGAAATTACGTACAGAAACGTGCAACAGTTTCATGAAGAAATAGTACCTATATTAACCAACCTTTTTTACAGTTATGGAATACATGAGACCTAGTATGCGTACATTTGGATTAAACTTATGTATTGGAGTATTTTATTGCATTTCTTGTGTGATAGTACCTTGGCTTGCTGTAGGCCTGGGTAGTTGGAAATGGTTCCTTTTAGCAATATCACTACCCCATTTACTCATTATCTCCTTTTATTTCTTTGTTCCTGAAAGTGCCCAATGGCTTATAAGTAAAGGAAGAACTGAAGATGCAATTCGTTGCTTTCAACGAATTGCTTATGTAAACAATAGAAAGATCGACGTTAACGTTTTGGATCAATTACGAAAATATGCAGATGAGCATATTAAATCTGTAAAAAATGAAAATCTTATCGGTTTATTCAGTACCCCACGTCTTAGAAGAAAGACTATGATTTTGATGTTTAAATCGTAAGTATCCAATGTAATGTATGATGAAATTTATTGTACGTTTTTAGGATGGTAATGAGTTTGGGATACGATACTATTGCAAGGAATGTAAATGGATTTGGAATATCGCCCTTTACCATATTTTCTATTTGTTCAGCTACCATTCTTCCAGCTTGCATAGTGATTCTCTTCCTCCAGGATCGTTTGGGGAGAAAGGCGTTAGCGAGTGGAGCGTTATTTATCAGTGGACTTTTCTCGGCCGTGGCTGCTATAGTATTAGCAGTTAACGAGAATGCGAGCTCCCTATTAATAATTGCTTTATCAGTGATTTGCCGTTTCAGTATTAACGTTGCGTACAACTCAGGGGCGCAATATGCGGTAGAGTTAATTCCAACAGTCGTCCGTGGTCAAGGCGTTTCGGCAATTCATGTCATAGGTTATATTGCGAATTTTTGCAGTCCTTCTGTATTGTACTTAGGCGAGACGTGGAAACCCTCCCCAGAAGTAATTTTAGCAGTTCTGCTTATATGTGGTGCATTTGCTTGCTTGTTCTTACCAGAAACATTAAATAAAACATTGCCAGTTACTTTGGCAGATGGTGAAAATTTTGGAGAAGATGAACGCTTTTATGAATTTTCTTGTTGTTGTAGAGGCGACAATGGTATTGGTAGTAAAGAAATCTTAAATCCTGGTATTTATAAAATTAAATATGTTAATTAATTATTCATATAGTGGCGCATTATCTATTTATACGTTTTAATTGGAATGTTTTGCATTTTTATACTTATTTATAATATTGATTTGTAAGTGTAATAAACGAAATAGATTATCATTCTTATTATTTATTGGAGAACACTTCACAAGATAAGGAAGTACCTAACTAACTAAGGGAACTCACGAAGTATGCTGTCACAATTTATTATAAACAATTGCGAATTTAAAATTTTCTTACTCTTAAAAAAGTCATATTTTACAACATAACCATCATGATGAAGTTGTGTAATATAAGGTATTGTCAAGTTACATTCGTTGACATTATAAGCTATCGGCACGTGATATTTTATAGATAATATTGTCCAAGAAACACATAAATCAAACGAATTCTTCACAATTTTTTTAGTTTCTCTGACATCTTCAACCGTTCAAGTTAAATTACCTAAGAAGGCTCATTTGTAAGTACTATAGGAAATATTTTATAATTTGGCGAAAAATTGCGTTTACCGTCATTGTTAGATACTTTTATTGGTTTGAACTAGGTTGTTTCGTTATGTTTTTAATTTAAAGTTTACCAAAAAAATGGGAACAAATTAAAAAGAGGTTTTTTGAAATTTTTGGGGTAGGCGAAAAAGTTTTTTTATGTACTAGAATTGATGGCGTTGGGAATGAAATTATAGAACTAAAAATCGACGACTTGCGAAATTTATGTGTTATATACCGGGTCTACAACTAAAAAAGGAGGCCGGCCATAATTCAGAAACTATTTGAGATGGAACAGTGAAATAAAAAAACTTATAATAATAAATGTGGCCAAGAGAAAATGCTGGAAATTATATTTAATTTCCTGTATTGGTAGACTGAGATAAGAAATTGTTGTGGTTTTAGATTTTTTAGTAATATCAAGTACCTATTCTCTTTACATGGAGACCAATCTTAACAAATTCAAGCACCCTTTTCGTTTACAATGGATATATTTTTTAAAATACATTACTAAGCAAAATTGCCAAAAGAATGGGAATTTCAATTTGAAATTAGTGAAACGCCCTCTGGTGGCAATGACAGGAAATTAAAAATAATTTCCAGCATTTTTTCTTGGCCACATTTATTATAAGATTTTTTATTTGACTGTTAAATCTCAAATAGTGTCTGAGTTATTGCCGGCCTCCTTTCTTAGTTGTACACCCGGTAGATTTGTACCGGTCCGTACCCAATCAGTTTCTCTATGAGACGATAAGTTATCGCCTATAATAAATAGGTCAACAGTTATCAAATTATGAATAATAAATTGATTATAGAAACATCAAAGGTTTGACCAGTAAATTTTGAATCCCCAATCTCACTCGAAGGAAGGATTTCTAGGTTCATTTCTTACCCTGAAACTGTTACGATTAATTCACGTTTTCTCAAAAAAAAAATTGACCTATGCATATTTTTGCGTTTCTGAATACTACGTAGATTCAAAAAATGAAAAAAAAATTCCGTCTGTCGTCTGTAGTCTGTATAGTCTGTCCGTACACATTCCTTGCAACGCTCTATACTCAAAAACTATTAAAGATATGGAAATGCGGTTTTCACCAATCGATTGCATTCGCGCCAAGGACGAAAATGCTGATATAATTAGTTAACATGTAGTTGAATTTGAATTGAAAATGGCAGAAAAGTATTCTTAGTAGAACATTATTTTCGCTCATAATAACAATAATAATAACGTTTTATATGGTTTTATTGACGTCCGTCCTTGGGTTTCCATTTACATCTTTGGCAATTTTGATTCAAATCGGTCAAGGCGGTTTAACCGTACGTCTTTTTTAACTTCTAACCGAAAGTCCAACTTAAAAAATGACGGATTTCCATACAAAGTTTTATCCCCTATTTTACCCCCATAGGGGTTGAATTTCGAAAAATCCTGAAACACGTGTCTTAATTTCTAACCGAAAGGCCATACTTATACCAATTTTTATGTATTTAACTTAAAAAATGACGAATTTCCATACAAACATTCATCCCCTATTTTACCCCCCCCCCCCCCGGGGGTTGAATTTCGAAAAATTCTGAAGCACGTTTGTCTTAATTTCTAACCGAAAGGCCATATACCAATTTGTATGGATTTAACTTAAAAAATGACTCATTTCCGTACAAATTTTCATCTCCTATTTTATCTCCGTAGGGGTTGAATCTCGAAAAATCCTGAAACCCGTTTGTCTTAATTTCTAACCGAAAGGCCATATACCAATTTCTATGGATTTAACTTAAAAAACAAACTTTCATCCCCTATTTAAAAAATCCGGCCTTATCTCTTGCCTACATCTGTGAAAAATTTCAGCTATCTAGGTCCAAGAGTATGGGCTGGGCGTTGATGAGTCAGTGAGTCAGGACTTTCTTTTTATATACAGGGTGCTTCTAAATGTCATGTGCATACGGAAGGGGGCGATTCTTTGGCTTATTTCATAACTAAAAGTTCATCTAAACATAGGTTCGCAAACGCTTCCATACTAATCTAAAGGGCCTTGAAATTTGAAGATTTTTTCGTTGTTTCTTATAACAGTTATAACTGTTGGTGTAGGTCATTTTCAACAATTGTTGTAACGTGTTATGGTTATTATTTAGTTTTTTTGTATTGTAATAAATTATTGCCACTAGATCATTTTAAAAATATTAATTTCATCTCGCCAATTACGGCAAATCCTTTTAAATTTTGTCTCCAATAACGGTCGCAGATACCAAAAAACAACAAGAGACAAAAAAGTTTGTAAATAAAACAGACAATTTATTTTTTATTATGGAATCCACCAGCGGTGCACCGCAAAAAGTTCTGGGAGAGAAAATGGGACATGACCCCTGAAAGAATATCTCCTTGTAAATTTTTGCAACCATTTAGGACGCCAAATAATTTAAGCCCCAAAGAGTAACCTGTATTCCAAATTTGAGTTAAATACCTATCTCAAAAACTGTAGGAGCTATAGGTAAAGAAAAAACGAAAGAAATCTTTAAGCTTCAAGACCCTGTAGATTAGTGAGGAATCGTTTGCGGACCTATGTTTATTATGAACTTTTAGTTATGAAATAAAGTCAAAGAATCACTTCCTTCCGTATGTACATGACATTTAGTAACACCCTGTATTGAGAAGATTTTCCGTTTCTAAGGGCCGCAATATACAGCAGAGTTAATTCCAACAGTCGTTCGTGGCCAAGACGTTTCGGCAATTTATGTCATAGGTTATATTGCAACCCTTTGCAGTCCTACTGTATTACCTATACTTAGGGGAAATGTGGAAACCCTCTCCAGAAATAATTGTAGGTAGCAGTTTTGCTTGCGTGTGGTGCATTTTTTGTGTATTCTTACCATAAACATTGCCAGTTACTTTGGCAGATGGTGAAAATTTTGGAGAAGATAAACGCTTTTATGAGATTTCTTGTTGTGGTAAAGGGGATGATGATAGTACAGAAAAGTTAAGTCGTGGTATTTATAAAATAAAATAGGTATGTTAATTATTAATATAGGAGAATGTTCTCCTTTCTGTATTTATTATATCGATTTATATGGGTAAATTAAATAAAGTATTAATTAATTTGTTTATAGAGCTGACGTTCATCAGAACAAGGGATAATCAAAAATTAAGGGATCTCGCATGTAATCTCAGAACATTGGAATACACGTGTAAAGGGAATGAACTGTTCCCGGTTTTGTTACTTTCCTACATCTCTAAACCCATAATATCCTTGAAATTTAATTAATGTAAAGATGTGAAGATGACATGTTTGTAAATAAAGATTGTGATCACTCAATAATTGCTAATGTTGGTTTGAATTCATTCTTTTCGTTACATTTTTCAGAAGTTTATTCCCATTAAACTAAAGGGAAGTTTTTATCAGTAATCCCTTCATGTACCTAGTGTAATTAGTAGCATTAAGGATGAAATAATTGAACCAAAAACCTGCAACTTTCAAAATTGGCAAGATTTGTTGACATTTAAAAGCTGAGTGCGGTGGCTTTTAATACTCGTAACGTTGTTCCCAATCTCAAATAATGTTGTCGCTCGCTGTATCTTGTTCACTACAGCAATAAACTAATTTTCATGTAGACGCAAAAGGGATGTAGGGTAATGACCGGTATGAGTGGACCAATGGAGATATTAATAAGGTCTACATTGTACAAAATTGTTGAGACGATAATTGTCCTTTTTTGTTATAAATAAAACACGAATATATTAATAAAGGTAGTATAATAGGTCAACAACAACTCGTTTTATAAATAAATAGAAGCATCATCGGTAGGTTTTTGTTTTTGGGGGAATTTTGATTAGTTCTGTCAAAAATGGGGTTTTGCATAATAATAAGTAATTGTAGGTTAAGTATAAAAATAAAGAGTTTAAAGTCGTTACAATATTCAAAAATATATTCTAATGTAGTCATTGTTTTTCACAGTACATCTTTCCTACATAAGGGAGGTGGTTCATTTAATATACTTTTCCAAGCTTTAAGTGATAATTTTCCCTGGAAAATACTGGTAACGCGTAGTATTTGAAAATAACAAGAACTATTATACGTTATACGTAACCGCATTCAGTGAGCCCTGATCTTGTATCTTTACTGCACTTGCTTTTCTACCACAATAGAATTCGAAACTTGTGTTACATTTCGAACAGTTGAAAATTACTTGAAAAAATACTTCACCAAAGATACATTAAAAACCCACGGGGAACAAGCACACCCTTTGGACTTAACTGGCGACGACTTTTTAATTGTATAAAAAATGGAATTTTCTACACGTAACTATAGTATGTAGCACCTTCTGGTTAACTTTGGGTATATTTCATGACATCAATAGTCTTTTAATTGCTATACACAATGAAAATTAGACGTTAGGGTTCATGAAAATTTAAATATCAACATGACCTATTTTACTGTAAGTTCTTGCGGATACACTGCACGCTTATTTAACTGTTAAGATTGGTTTATAAATGTAAAAGATCGAAATTTTAAGCTTTCTCATGACCTATCGCAAGTTTCCTGGCTTTTTTAAATAGATGACCCGGCGCGGCGTACACACGGTAAAAAGTAGAAATAAAAGGGGACTGTCACCGGCTACTGGAACGCGTTGTGCGGCTTCCGTGTTGTAACTACGTAACGTATCTTAAGGTACTTGTTCTTTGTAATGTGCGAATATAACGAATTTCGATTAAAGGGTTTATTACGCATCCATTTTCGAATTGATTCATAGATCGAGGTTTCGTACCATTGTTAATTGTAGCTACTATAGGGTGCCAAGAATCGTTGTAGTGGGGGATTACGCGCCTGAAAAGTGGGGTAGTAAAGGGGAAAAATAAAAGAAAAAAAAGTCCATTTGTTGCAGTAACGTGGTCAGTGCATTCTCAAACTAGTTAGCTTCAACCCTTTAATTCAACCGTTTATAACTTTTCATTTCTAAATCAACAGGATAATGTGTTAATTTGTGCAATGGAGGCTGGTATTAATAGCAGTAGTGAAGAAATTCGGCCTTCTAGTGCAGGACCATCGCTCACAAATGTAGTGACCACAAATTGTGTTAGTGCACGACAATCTCCAAAGTTAAACATGCCATCAGCTGCATTAATAACGGCGTCGGCAACGGCGTCGTCTTCGTTATTCAGAAATACCGCATCTCCGTCCTTACCGAGAAAAATTATGAGCAAAAACCATAACAATACAAGTTAGTATAACTTATTTAACATAAAAAATACCTTATTTTCACTCTATTGAATAAGAGGTAGGTGTCTAGTAAATTTCTCTTCTTATAAAACAATACTAGTGTGATTTTATAATATCGTAGAAAAAGTATAAATTTCATCATCGTTTACGGACAGTCAAACTTTTAACACTTCATTTATTATTGCCTTAACTTCATTTAAAAATTTAGCACGAATCGCTTGATTAGACATTCAGCGTAATGCTTATAATTACCTTCATCGTTATTTCTATTTCTCTATGGGGAAATTTTGAATTAATTACGTAACCTTAAGAGTGACCAAAATTGTTATTTTCTACTTGTGTGTTTATATGTTTAAAATAATGGATATAGATAAAGTGTACAACGAACTAATCCGCCATACCTGAACAACGCTCTTTTTGCGACTGTTAACTTCTCTTTACCTGCGTTTTTTTTTAGTTCAGTACTAATAATTGTATCGCACCGAACGTCGACCAGAAAAAAAATTCAGTGGCGTACGTTGTAATATTAAAAAGCGATGGTTATGACAAAAAATGTTGTTAGTGCCAAACTCTTAACGGAGATCGTCTATGTTTATTAATCCCCACATTTTATAATAATGTGGAAAAATTATACCACGCCACTGGATAATAATCTCATAAGAAATACCAGTGCGTTGCTGTAACAAAAACTAAACCACAGTCAGACATCAAAAAACAGAATATTGAATGTTACAATCTCAAAGATTACTACTTAAACACATTTACACAAATCTACATCATTATTATTAACAAATAATCTTGCAATTAACACGTAATTTAATATACAAATTAGGCGACCATTATTATTATTAAATGTGTGTTATTAAATGTTACATTTTTTGCCCTTTAAAAATAGCAGGACAACTTCAACATGAAAACAGTCAAACCCGTCTTGAAGGAAAAACTGTCTTCGAACTTTTTATAAATAGGCTTCCAGTTAACTTGTATTGTTAAACGTATTCAAGTTTTTCCCCGCAATTTTTCGTTAGGAGAAAAAATAGTCGCGATTGTAGTACCCAGATTAAAATTCCTTAACTTTAATACTACGTGTATTAATTTTTTTCTCAAAGGAATCACTCGAAAAACGAGACGATTTTTTTGAGAAATTGCTTGTATACCACATTATGCGTTTTGTGCTATTCCAACATTCATATGAAGTAAGTTATGCAATTTGTTTAACCCTATTTGATAGAGGTAAAAAGTGGTTGCAAACTGAATTCGTTGGAAATTTCTTGAATTCGTTCTTAGATACTATATTTTCAGTATAGTCAATTCGCATTCTAAAATCTCAGTGGAGAAGCTCTAATGGGCTAGTGCATTTCTAATGAGCACCTGTGCGATATGTATCTATATGCCGTATATTAACTGAAATTCTTATTGTCGGAACTGCTTTTTAATCTGCTGCATTCTTGCGTAGGTACCATTAGATATGACTACTTTCTTTCTAGAATCAAATATATGATCCGAGGAACCGACCTTCAGCTTAAAAGCCAAAGTTCAGTAATTGACAGTATCGTTTGAATCTGAAAAGATCTGCTCATTGGGCAGATCATTTCCTTCAACTGTATAGATGAAATAGCAACTGGCCAGGGGCGCCGGAAGAAAATTTGTTAGGGGGGGGGGGGCTTGCATTTTTTCAAGTAGAAATTAGAATACTTGAAAATTTTTACTTATTTTGAAATTAGTAATGCAGAGTTACCGACAGAATAGAACATTATATTCCAAAAGTGGTTATATTGGGAGCTTTTAACATTTTCTAAGAGATGGATTTACGCGATTTATGAAATTCCAGGGAGGGGCCCGGGCCCCCCTTGCCCTTTAGTAGCGGCGCCCATGCAACTGGCTATTTTTAATAATCTTGATTATCACGGCGTTATACTAACTTTTATAATGAACTGGAAGAGTTGATAGTGGCTCTAAAACGTTTACTTGTAACCTGAATATAGTGGAGTAATTTATGATCAAGTTATTTTTGCAGGAATATGAATAAAACAATAACTGGCTTTTTACATTAACTCAAAAGAATTATTTGTCAGAATAGAGTTTTACGTAATCGTTTTGTTAAAAAAATAGAATTATTACAAAAAACCAAAAGAAAGCAAAAAACTGACAAAAATGGGAGTTCGACTCATAGTGCCGTTTTAACTTTTGCCTTAACATTTTGGAAAACCATTGCTCCGCATTTCAGTTTTCGATACATATTGATTTCCCCGATTTTTGATTTCTTTCCAAAATACAAAAACGCAAAAATTCGCTGAAGAAGTGTTCGCATATTTGTAATGAATATCAAATTACAAATGATGAAAAAATATGCACTTAGATTTTTGTGCCCATTGAGAATTCTTATCTCCGTAATAGCTTTAATTTCTTCCAATATGTTACGTTAGACTGAAGGCAGATAATGTCACCAAACATTTTGAATCACCTTTCTGAATATCAAAATGAAACACCAAATTTTACGAAGTAATTCAATAGTTCAAATGATTCAAAAATACTTTCATCGTCTTAAACAAAACGGAATCCACCTTTAGTCGGCAAACTTCTGTATTAGATCCCTGAATAATTAATACCTCCACTCCTCTACAATGAATAAAATTATGAAGTTTTTTAAAATTGTAAAATTTCAAATTATAGTTTTATTATAAAAATTATCTTCGCTTTACGCACAGTTTTGAAAATAATCGTCAAATTCGGGGCACTACTGAGTTGCATCTCGTAAAATTAAGTATTTTAACGAAAAGATCGCTCATGAAAATATTGGCATTGTTAAACCACAAAATGGTAACTAATATTGTAAAACTTTAATTAAAGTGTGAGTGGATGTATTGAAATGAATGTAAGTAACTGTTTTTGGGCTGAAATTGCTGAACTTGGTGTATGAATGACAAACACCTATTGTTAAAGACATTCGATTCAGAAGGGACAACTTTTGTAAAAGTCTACGAGATTGGCATGTAGTTTAAGCCCGTAAGAAAGTAATGTCTTTTTTCACTGGGGGTGGAGCACAACCCATTTGATCAAAAACTGGCCGCCTTTAATTTGTCCAAACGCGCACCATAATGTCTACCGCTTATAGTTTGGGTAGTCAATATGAAGTATTCCCAAAAAATTGTCGAAATTGTTTTCTCGGCCGACCGCAACGATTTGGCAATCTTTGGAAGAGGACTGTCACGATGTTTCCATTGCCGAGGCTGCCGTTTTGATTCTTTGGAGCCTGTTTGATCGACAGTAACAAAACGGCAGAAAACGTCACCTGGATTTAGGTTAAAAGTGTTCAAATTCTTACTGGACAAAATTAAATAACCGCATCTTGAATATATCTCATTCAATACCTATGCAAAATGTGATGTACCTACACGTCTTGTTGAAATGTCTTTGATTTTTTTATAAATAGGCTTCTAGTTAACTTGTATTTTGAATAAATTTCTCAATTTTTTAACTTGTCAAGTTTTTCTCCGCAATTTTTCGTTGGGATTATTTAGGATTCAAATTCCTTGGTTTTGATACGGGTATTAATTTTTTTCCCAAAGGAATCACTTGAAATGTTTGAAAAACGAGATGATTTTTTGAGAAAAAGTTTCTATACCACATGTGTTTTATGCTATTCCAATATTCATATAAAGTATGCAATTCGTTTAACCTTATTTGATAAAGGTTAAAAGTGGTCGCAAACTGAATTCGTTGGGAAAAGTGATGAAAACTATTTCATGAATTCGTTCTCAGGGCATACTGTACTACATTTTCAATATAGCCAATTGTCATTCTTAATTCTCATTATTGGAGAAGCTCCAATGGACTAGCGCATTTCTAATGAGCACGTGTACGATATGTATAGGTATGAATATATTAAACGAAATTTTTATTGTCGGAATTGCATTTTAATTCGTGGTTTTCTTGAAAATACCTCATCCAACGTGCATTCTTGTTGAAATATCAATATTTAATAATATAATATAATAACCACTCAAAACGTCATCATGCATTGATTGTCTCTGGGGTTGTTACCGTTTTGGATGGATCATTTTTAAGATTCATATTACCGAGTTAAAAATGTATGCAACTCAGCGGCAGATTTTTTCTTTTAAAGAAGCATTGTTGTGATGTCTAATATTTCCTGCATCTGCATATCAGCCAATATTTCAGTTGTGTTCATCTTCTTAAAAAATAAATATTGAGTTGCATCACGAATAGCGATTTCATTCAATTTACGATTTTACATCTGTGCGTCTCTTTTAAATAGCCACAATTTTTATACTAAACGTCAAAAAACAACGAAAAGAAAGAATGAGGTATTCAAAAACAATAGCTATTTAATTACCTAGATGGCGCTAGTTAAGTAGAGTCTCACGTCGATCAGTTGAAATCATAATCGTACTTAGATTTCTTTAAGTTCTTGCTCTTGAAAAATAGGAAACAGATTGCATAGTTAAGTACTCTAATAGCTCAAACAGTTTCTCCATATTCCCAAACATTTGTCTCTATTATCAGGAGCCGCAGATCATGGAATAAATAAATGCAAAAATAACTGTGAACTGTGAACATCGTTCACAGTTATTTTTGCATTTATTTATTCCATGATCTGCGGCTCCTGATAATAGAGACAAATGTTTGGGAATATGGAGAAACTGTTTGAGCTATTAGAGTACTTAACTATGCAATCTGTTTGATAATGGGTGTAGAAAAATTGGGAACATACAATTTCTTTTAGAAAATTGTTTTACAGGCCCAAAATGAATTCACATAAAAGTTTCGGTTAAGACCCCCCAAATTATTATGAAATTTGAACTATTTTTGATACTATTATCGCTGTGAATGGGTGATATACAAGGTAAAACTCTTGTTTCAGTTTGCACATGGATTGGTCAAATTTGATGCTAAAAAATTGTATTTATTTTTCCGCACTACAACTCCAATCTAAAATCAATCATTTCTTACATTCGTTCCTAAAAATTGTCGTTGTTACCTACATGTAATTCCTTTGACTCGAAAATCTAAGGTGACTTTTGGGTTTTTTAATATATTTTTTAAAACTAGTTGAAATCCCTGGATTACAAAACGAACTTCGAATACCGCAGTAACGAAAGTATAAAAAAAATGTGGCCTTATCAAAAAGACAAAATTTGATAATTTCGAAATTTCGCCTTTAAAGTCGAATATTTCGAAAAGTACTTGAGATATCGAAAAATTGGGACCGGATCTTGAATCAGCATAAAATTTCACATAAGATCCATATCTTAACTCGGTTGCAGACAATACGCAACGCACGGACGCACGGACGGAATATTGATTCCAGTAACGAACGAAGTTCGTTGATAAATGTTTCATTTCAATCTTTTTAATTGAATACCATATGGCACTATGGTCACAGATCTTAAACTTTTACTGTTTTTTCACTTTTGGGTGAAGACTTTTTATATTCATCTTCAAATTGCAGCTCTTTCCTGCTCTAATAGGTACTTCAGCATAAACGTTAACCTACCAAGTAGACTCTTGATAACGTTCACAGCAAGAACACGCCACCTTAATTGATGGATAGTCAATTTTAAATCACGCACATTTTTATGTTATTTTTTGCTTTGCAAGTCTAAATATTTGGACAGATAGCTTCTGTCAGCGAAGCCCCCCAAATGAATGTAACGTAACTTCTTATTTACTTTGGAAAACTGTGCTAGATAAGGGATATTAACATACTTTATGCGAACAAAGTGATATTAAAACATACATGAGGTAGTAACAATCACTTTGAGTGCTAAAAAGATTTGCAGACCCTTTAATGTGAAGACGATTGGCTAAGCTAAGAAGATTTAACCCTTTGTGGTGACTTCTTTCTATGGAAATATCTGGGCTCTAAAGCGTATATCAACAAGTCGAATACAATTGGCAAGCAGAAAATGATATCTAGAGCGCCGACGATCAAATTTATCAAACTTCCTATATGGAAACTTGTCATTGAGGGTTCTGTTACAAGAACCACAATGTAAAACCGTGTTGTATGGGTACGACATAATTTCCCAAAGAGTTCATCTTAAAATTTAAGACACGTTATGCCTTTAATGCTAAATCGTTCATAGTTCGACAATATCACAAGTTTTTGAAATAGATAATTGTGATGATTCTTCCAAAAATTTCAAATGCTTCTAGTCGGTTCTATCAAAATCCAATAACTTTTGAAACAATCGAACAAGGATGGAGCCATTTCGTCGATGTTGCTCAAATTTATTTTATTAAAAGACAAGAACTTATCTAGTCTTATTTTAGGTGGAAAAATGAAACCTCGACAAGAAGAACTAATAAAGTGTTAGAAAACACCAATTAGTATGGTGATTTGGAAGAATTATTCTCGGCTAGTTTTTGGTGGTATTCAATTGGATACCAAAGTTTATTTATAAAAAGGAACTGACGTTTCGCCTAGCCGAGAATAATTCTTCCAAATCACCATACTAATACACCCCAACGGCTAATCCAATTTTCAACAATTATAGAAAACACCAATGTACAGTTTTTTACAGTTTTCAAATATTTTAATTTTGAATTATGCAATTTTAGTAAAAGTGTAGTAGTGCCTGGTATAGTAAAGCTTTGCTGTTAAGGGATATTTAACGATTAATTTCAGAAACAAATTGTTTCCTTGTAGATTATTTGAATTAGCGAATTTATAAAAATGGAGGAAATTAATTTGGAATCATTTATACATATTACAATAATTTTTTTGTAAACGTCGTTGTCTTAATATCCCAACGTCTATAAATAATAAAGGTAAAATGTTTAGGTTACCTCACTTTAACTATTCGGCAATTTAAAAAACCAGTTTTTGTACGTGATTTCGAAGAGAGGAACCGCTCTAGTTTTTTAAAGAAGTTAATTATTCTAGTAAAAAATTTAAATGCCTTTAATTCTTTAGCCTTAAATGCAGTGTACGTTGTTACTAAAACTTCATTTAAAGAGAAAATTTGATCACATTACATTAGAATTGTAGCAATTACAAGTTTCCAGAAATCGAACTCTAAATAAGAAATTGTATTTTAAACCTTTCTCACTATAAGATTAATTCAAACGTAGTACATTTTTTCGCTAATTTTTTTACCAGGTCACTAAACCTTCAAGATTAATAAACGATGAGAAAAACGCATCTTGAACTAACAATGCAAAAACATAGGTAACCGAAAGGGTCTTTTTTCTATATTAATTTGCTATCATCCTGTTTAATATTTTCTTTGTAAGTTAAAGGGTAAATATTTTTTTGATAATACTAGCAAAAACGCCCTATCTAAATTATTCCTAGACATGCTTTTGTTATATTCCCACGTATTAAAAAGGGATATTATTAGGGGTGAATTTGTCCCACCCATAAAAAAATTTAAACCAATCGTAGAATGGTTAAGTATGGAGCATTTGCTAAAATAGTAAGTGGCAAAATTCTACCTAGAACGGTACCGAAGGTAAATTTGGGGTGGGAAGGATAGATAACGTACACAGCATTATTACTGTAAGTTGAATTAGAATGCATTCATTGCATGAATTATAAAATAACGTCTACTAGTAAAGTGGAAAGATGAATTGGACCAGTTTACATCTGAGACGTTTTCATAAATAGTCATCTTAATTCACAATGAAAGCATTTTTGCCAAATTGGAACTTTTAATCTTTTGTGATTAAGTATCACCCATCATTACAGAAATATCGAAAAGATTCACTCGAATCAATACGATCAATCGATATACTTATAAAACTTATATCTATTTATCAATTTCATATAATGATAAGTCCCTTTATGTCGACTTTTGTGCAATTTTACAAATATTTTGGAGGTTTTGTGATGAACTACCAAAATATCGAAAAGATTCACCCGAATCATATAAAAAATTATGCCAAATGTAAAGGTCGATCTTATATTTATCAATTTCCCTTTATTCATGCTGTGTAATTTATTTAAGCAGTATTGGGAAATATGTCGACTTTTGTGCAATTTTACAAATATTTTGGAGGTTTTGTGGTGAACTACTTAAAAAAACCAGCTTAATCTCACTTTGCGTTCAAAACGTCCTAAACTATAGTCGTGTTTTTAGTTATAAGTAGTTTTCATACCGAACCTTCCTTATATGTTTCCCAGACGTCCGTCTTTTGTTTTGAAATTTTCATCTTTAACGTCTCGTAACCGTGCACAACAAAATTAGGTATGCACTTACTTTTTTACCGCCATTTTGAAATTTTTACGAATGATAAGCCTCTAGGGAGACATTTGGAATTTGCCTTAACAATTTGCGGTGTTAGTAAATCGGGTGCAATCGATTAAATATATCAAAATTCCGTACCTACCCCAGAAATAAAAATTGTATTTTTGGACATTTGTGTCGAATTTGTTTTTGGACTGTTATTATCAGTCATGTTTTTGTAAAAGTAGACCTCGTTCAATTCAATTCAAAAATAGTTTTAATTGTCCATTTTTTCATTCTACTTACTTAATGAGTACGAAATTCAAATTACATCATGAGGCTTAGTGTTTTATAAATTACAACAATTAAGTTTATGCTTGTTTGTGTTAATCCTTACACTTTATTTAAGCAATCACTCGTATGTCCTTCATTTGTGCCTGAATTAAACATGGCATTACAAATTAAGTGATAACTGATAAGACATGTGCTTAATGTGTTTGCTAGCGCGTTATATTTACAAAGACAAATACATAGTACATTTTTATGATGAAAATTGTCACCAAAGTACAAATTAGATAATTATTGCATTTACGGTTGGAAACAAAATACGAACGTCTAGTCAAATTTTATTAAATCATATTCTTTAATAAAAAACGTTTAGGATCATTTTGAAATCTTTAGTTTAATGTGTGACGTTGAGGGTTTTATATTTGATGACGGCGTTTTTGGGATAATTTCGTTTTTATATATTTGCTAGTAACAAACTTTGATAGTATCTGCACACTGTACACAGCACAGATACATTTGTGGTACACGTACAGGTCCTGACTATCCTCAATGCTTAGTATGTAAGTCACTATATTTGTGATAATGTCGTGTGTGTTTACTATCAAATGAGACGCAGTTTATGTTTTGCATGTTGGTTGATATTGCCTATCCAAGTACATAGGAAACGCTTTGTATTTGTAAAAATAGCAAAAACTTCAATAAATAAAAATGCAGGACTCTTGTAAAGATAATGTTTATTTATTAAAAAATATATCGCTAAGAGGATCCTGGAGCGTAGAGGTTAAAAATCAGGCAATTAGCCCAGTGATTTTAATGGTCTGGAAGTAAATGAAACTCCGATATCATTCAGTATCTGTAAGACAACCTTTACAATGAGGTTGGTTGCTACTCATTTTGACAAACATGATGATGTAGAGTATGCCAGAAAAGCAGCAGAATAAAAGTTTGTTATTCATGGTGAACAACATGGGTTTTTGCTCCAAGACACGAAAAAATGAGTAATGGTATATGGCTTAGTAAACCATTTTGGAATTACAAAATGCCTCCCTTGCATGAATTACAGAGGATGTCTAATGCTATTGCAAACAATAATTTGAAAGTACTTGAGACACGTTATAATTGAGAATGATTTGTTTGATAAAGCAAGTAACATTTACAAAGAGACGGAGCATAAAATAATGGTATAATGCAATTCTGTATTAACAATAAGAATCAAAAGGCGCAAATTCTACCCCCCCCCCCCCCCCTCAGACACAAGCACCCCGGATTCTGGACAAATGAGTCATTGTTTTTCTTTCCACCCTTAAGGGAGCGATGGGAGCGGAGAGGGCGCGGACAATTTGTAAATCACGAAAAAATGTTAGAGGAAAAAAAAAGTTATAAAAGATCGTTTTTCTGCGGACCCCTTTCCACCCCCAATAAAGGGGGTGCCGTTGGGGGTGAAATTTGCAGTTTGAGGATCGTTTTTTATGGAGAATCCACAAGTGTAATAAAAAATGGGTGTTCCCATTTAAGTTTTCAAAATTCATCCCCGCTCCACACCACAGGGGGGTGAGGTTAATGTTTACGTATCATGAATCAATAGGTTCAAAATAAAGGAAACGTTTTTTTTCTTTTTGTAATCGGACGTGTCGTTCTCGAGATATTAAAGGGTGTATATTTTGACTTTAATGGCGTCCCGACGGCGAACGGGTGATCCGATAAAAAATACCAGCGATTAGGAATCATTAAAGAATTTGCTATAAGATGACACCACTTCCAGCTTTCTAAACTTTGTAACATCGACTAACGCACAGACACACAGACATCCGGACGAATTTAGTAACCAACTTTTTGAAGTTGGTAGAAACAAGAAGTTGAATCATAAGGTTACATGGACTATATAAATAAAAAAAGGAACAAATATGTTACAAGGAGAGTAGATAAAAGGTTTATCAACAAGGACTAGGCCAAAAACTTTATTTACAGGGTTGAATATTACAAAGAATTATTATTGATTGAGCATCGATCAGAATTTATTCTATCTTCTGCTTTGTTCTCATTTTCAGGTTCCTATGAGATCTATATGTAGCTCAGAATAAAGATAAAGTAGCAAATAGTAGTAGGAAATAATAAGAAATAAAATTGGAGATGCTATAAAAGGAAAAATTGGAGCAATCAATATTTACATGGCAGAAAATGCTGGTATCAATATGTTGACGATATACAGTGTGTCCACGGATTGAGGTCATTATTATGTAGGTGTAAATGAATTTCAAAACAATTTTGTTAGATTCAGCCCTGCCTCATTGGAAATGAATTTTCATTATATTTTTAATTTTTTAAATCAAAGCCGCCTTGGTGGTGGAGCAAAAATTATTTTCTTTGAAGGTTAAGTAAGTACCTTTTTTGTGTATCTTCGAACAAAATTTTAATAAGAAAAGCTGTTCAGAATCGAAAAATAATAATAACTGCAAATTTTGAAATTTATTTCATGAAACCGTTATTTTATCGATTATGATAACTCTTCAAGAAAGAATTTATCTTGTAAAGTGCTATGGTATTGAGGATGTTTCGTACAGGTATGCAGTTCAACTATTTAATGAAAAATATGCAGATGTACACATTACGGTTAATGGAATAAAAAAATGAATAAAGAAATTCGATGAGACAGGATCTGTTAAAGACAAAAAGAAAGAGAAAAAGGCATACTGTGAAGAAATTGAAAATTGGCTATAAAATGACAATCAGTATTGTTTGTAAACAAATGACTAGGTAATGTTTGAAATGTTGTATGTATGCATAGATTCCTAGATCTAATCATATTATTATTTAAGCTTCCACGAATGTCTTTATTATTATTTAAACACATTTTCTGGATACGATTCGTGTAATAACGTTTTTAGTAAACTATCTACGTTTCGGCAGCCTTTCTTTCCTGCCTTTTTCAAGATAAATTTATTTGATTGACACTAGATGTCATGTCACTTGATTTCAGTCTTTGCTCTTGTTCTACTGCGAGTTGCAGGTCCTATGTACGTCTCTGTGACTTTTGGTGGATTTTGAGGGATGCTGGGTAGTGTCACATTGTTATTGTGGGTTATTTCAATCTTCTTAACTATCGGTTTCCACATGGGAGATAATCTTGAACCATCGTCTCGTTTGTTTAAGGCCAAGGGACGTTTCTCAATTTCAATGGCCTCTCTGGTTATCCGTTCTTGTATTGTACATGCCGAAGAAAGTAACTTTATTTTGTCAGTGTTGATATTGTGACCGGTTTCTAATCGATGATTTGTCAAAGAGTTAGATAATACGTGTTGTTTAATAGCCAATTTGTGCTCTTGTGCTCTTACACTAAGCTTCCAATTAGTTTGCCCAACGTAAGATTTTTGACAGTTGCTACATGGAATTTCATATACCCCTTGTTCTTCACCGTGGATTTTATCTTTAGGGTTTTTTATATATCAATTATAATATAATATAATAATAATTATAAATAATTATAATACTTGAAGATCTAATCTAATCGATGATAGTTTCAATAAACAAAAATAACGGTTTCATGAAATTTTGCCCATTATTTTCAAATTTTGCAGTTATTATTATTTGTTGATTGTGAAGAACCTTTCTTAATAAAATTTTGCTCTATGATACACAAAAAGGTAGGACCTACTTTACTTGCAAATAAAATAGTTTTTCTTCCATCACTTTGAATTAAAAAAATTAAAAATGTGATGAAAATTCATTTCCAATGAAGCAGGGATGAATCTGCAAAAATCGTTTTGAAATTCCAAAATTTTTCGTCATTTACACCTATAATGAACTCAATCCGTGAGCATGCTGTATATTCGTTATTTTTGAATATGAACAACATACCTCCCAATAGAAATCAGAACTAATAATGAATTGTCTTTTTTAGATATTTTAATAAAGCAACATACAAAAATTATACACAAAACAACCATTTCATAATAGTTAGCTAATGTTTCGTCTCATTATTTTAGCATAGAGCATACATTCTCTATGATTTTAGTCAACTAAACACTCTCATTAGGTCTCTACCAATTGGATAATTATGTACGTTTAACTGATGATGAATCAAGAGAAGAAGAATTCGTCAATTTAAAGATTTTAAATCTTTACTAGTAAAAATACTACCTACTATTTACAAACAATTTCAGCATGTAGCTGCACTTGATTGCATTACAACAGAATGGATTTATTATCTACTAATAAATTAACAAAACCATAAAGGATCGTAACAATTTTATATTAAAAAACCAACCATCAACAATGGAGTTAAAGAACCACTAATCTTACCATATATAAAAGATGTAACAGATTCAGTTGCAAACAAATTTTTAAACCATTCATAATTGTTTGACAACTGTTACGTAGAAAATATTCATAGCAGTTTGTTTTTACCTTTTTTCTTTTTAGTTTTATATCTAGTGAGGAAAATGTAACTTTCATCACAAACTTCATTGCCGAAAATGGTATCTTCTAAAAGGCACATGGTTAGTTCTTCCAATTACAATAATTAACATTATGGAAAAGTGAAACATCGTGCGATTAATACCTACGCATTATTTACAGAGCCCATAAAGTCGTTCTTGCTCAATCGTCTCTTTTACAAAGTTCACCAAAAAAAGATAAACAAATGCATTATCAAGTATTTTTCTTTAAATCCAAAACATCCATAATCCAATAATATCCAAAAAAGTACGAGTCTGTAAGATTCACAAATTTGTATGATGCCACTAACTTTCCTGACCTCATATATACCTACTTTACTTTATAAAATTGAAAAGCTTGAAATTTTGCACAATACCTACTTACTATTATAAAAGCGTAGTTTACATATCGTTAATTTGTATAACTGCAGGTTTTCCTATTTTTACCATATCTACTATAGTCAGTTTTATAGTCAACAAATTTTTAATCATTAAAGTCAGTTCAAATTATTTGGCGAAAAAATAAACGAACATTATATCTCAGACATAAAAAGAGAAGAGTTTTTCTTATAAAAGGCATCGGCTAACGACAAAAAGACAAGAAGAATAAAAAGTCACATCAAATTCATCCTCTAGTTTTTTTTACATCACATAGGGTCAGCAGTATGAAAATAAAAGCAAAAACGCGATCCCATAGTAATAAAAGGAAGTAAGAATAAAAGCATCCTTTTATCTAATGAAGGAACACTTCATTTATCGTGCGAACATAAGAAAAAATCGTGCATACGTATACTACTTAATATGCAAAGACATGGTATGTCAACACAGCTAAAAGGGAGAAGAGTTATTCAAATACTTTATCCTAGTCGTCTTCACCCACTACGTAAAAAACTCAGGTAAATTATTTCGGTATATATTTATACTTTTTTTATTTTTAAACTGGCCGTTCTCACACTAAACCTGCCGTCTTTTAGTTTTTGTGGTCAGCAAAAAATGATAAACCCTTTTAATTATGCACGAAAAGTAATGCATGTTGCATTAAAAAGTTCTTACCTATAGCGCCTTTTATTTGAGGGGAGAGAAGGGCCACGGTCGTGTATGGTACAGTTGGCCGAGTTATACCTACAATAAAGAAGTTGTTTTAATACCCTTCGATGGTAATGTAATGGGTTTAATTTTCAACTCTTTGAATGGCATCATAAAGTAATAAAAAAATCCCACAAGAAAATTTAATAATTTAAAATTTAAAATTCGGCATCGTTACATTTTCGAAGTTTACAAAATAAAAGAGAAAAGCTCATTTAACAGTATCCGGAAAGACTTACGAATAGTGATCTACTTTTTTTAAATGTGAATATCGGAAAAGTTATGTAAAATATTTTCGGATGTTTATTTTTAATTTTTGCATTTTGTGTGTGCCGCAAGATCATAATGTAAAGTTTGTATAAATGTACACCCTTTCGTTTTTTAACTAGCCTAGCAAATATATGCTGGTTTTTTTACATTAAAAAAAATATTGGCAATGTTTTGTGATTTTTGATTACCTTTAATGAATTTAGTTTTACAGAAATTAGTAATCGAACTGAAAACGGATCAAATGTTGCCATTCTCAACCTGAAATATTAACATCTATCGTTTAAATAGTATATATTTGTAAAGGCCAAACAGACATTTATAGATATGTAATTGACAAATTACTCTCTCTTTGAATGCTCATTAGTTGATTCAAGTAAATGGAGGTGTACTTTCTGAATATGATTTTGATGAAAAATTGGATACTTTAATATACCTAAATGTAAAAGAACATGCACATAATTTCTACGTAAATAACGTAGGTAATATTTGTTCTATACCTTTTGTAAAGATTGAACGCCGAATCTAATTTAGAAAAATCCTCTTTTGCTTAAAAAATATATACAGTGTGAGTTGGAATATGTGGGAAGTACGATAACTATAAATAATAGGCATAAAACAAAGACGATTGATGGAATCGATATAAAAAAATGGGGTAAGCGAAGATAAGGGAAGGAAAAAAGGGAACACAATCCCCCCCCCCCCCCCCCCCCCCATCAAAAATAACACCAAATTTAATCATTTCACTTTTCATGATAGAATAATTAATTTAAGCGGCACTCAGCTTGCTGCAGACGAGATCAGCTTCCTGAACTTAGAGTTGAAACATAACCCTCATTGTGTTGATACTCCGTTTATTAATCAATTTAAACTAGAAGCGAAAGTCATTCTCCAAAAAACCACCCACAACCCTAATGTTTAGAATCTTAAATCTATTTTTGCAGATAAATTCAAGAAACTTAAAATACCCCCTGGTAGTTTTAATAACAACATAATTGAAAACATAACTTCCAAGTGTAGGAGACTAGATCTGGTATGTACAAAAGCTGATAAAGGGAATGTAGTACCAGAGATTTAGGTACATAATATTTCTTGTGAATACACCGAGGTCAACAGACGTTAATTTAGTCAGTATACTTGATTGATTGAATCTGCTTGCACTTCAAGCAGAGTCAATGCAATAGTATATGTGCAACACAACTCACAACTCACAAAATCAACAAAATGAGAAAATGATGAAACAAGGATGTGACAAAACTTTCAAGTTATGACATAGATTATGCAGGGCGAGTTTTTTTCCATTATTTGTATCTTGGAAACTAGGGGAGATAGGGAGACGATTAAATGCGGGAAGAATTGCAGTTTACTAGCTCAATTTAATGAACTTTTCGTTTTTTGAAAAAATGCATGGCTAACTAGTTACCTATCTTAAAAAAATCATTTTTTTGTTTAGTTCCTGTAGCTCTGTTATTATTGATGAAACATGATTTACAAACTGCGGCATATTTAATAGACATAATGAATATTTATGGATGCAAGAAAATCCGTTGAACAAAGAAGACCCCAAGTTTAAGTTTGGATTTAATGTTTGGTGCGGCATCATTGGCTCATCAACAATTCTTGAACCATACATTAACTGGTGATCTCTATCTTCACTTTTTGCAGAACGATTTTAAAAATATGTTAGACGAATTACCTTTACAGCACTTGATATGCTCAAAGGGTTTCAACACGATGGGGCAACACCACATGACCAAATAACAGTATGAAATCATTTAAACGAAACATTTCCTAATTCATGCATATGATGAAACGCGCCTGTTGCTTGGCCGCCTCGATCCCTCGATCTTTCTGTTTTAGATTTTTATTTATGGCGAATGATAAAAAATAAGGTGTATCAAAAATTGTATGACATAGTAGATGACCTTAGAGAAGCTGTGCTAGAAGTTTTTGCTGATATTGATGGACGTTCAGTTAGATGAGCAAGAAATTCCGTTTTAAAAAGATGTAACTTGGGCATTAATTATCATGGCGGACTTTTTGAAAATCTTTAGTCTTAAATACTTGATGTAAATCACGTTGTTTTAATACCACATTATTAACGTTCTAATTTTCTTTATTCTTTCTTAATTTATCGTTTATCATTTTCTGTATAAAATTTGTTTCAAATATTTTTATAATAATAATAGTTTTAGCGTGCATATACACAACTTAAAGTACGCAGGGTAGAGCTGTATATATGCAAATAAAAATATGTTTACAGTTTCGCGATTAAAAATTTTTGTAATAACTAACTTGAATTTTATTATTAAACGCGATGTGTATGTATCAATTGTTTATATAGCCTTAGTAACTTATCTGTGCTACTACTTAAACAATGCTACATTAAAAACAAAAAATGACCATAATTTCTATATTTATGAAAATAAGTATGTCAATATATTGTTACAATCGTTGAAAAAGGGCCTATTTTATAACATCATGACCAACTATGGTTTCCATTAGAAAAAACACAAGTTTGTGTCTTCACTCAAACATTAGAGCTTAAATAAAAAATTCCATTAAACTGTATTATTGATTCCATAATTATCTACAACTTTTTCCTTTACGCATTTTTTTAAAGTCAATAATAACAGAGCTATAAGCACTAAACAAAAAAACGAAAAAATAATTTTTTTGAGTGTATCTAGTATCTAGGTTTTTCAAAAACGGAGAGCTCATTAAATTGAGCTGGTAAAACTGCAATTCTTTCCCCTCTTTATCTCTGCTAGTTTCCAAGATCCCCATACAAATACTAAAAAAAACTCACCTGTATATTATAAATTATAATATATTATAATACACTAATTAATTTACATTAATATAGGTATAGGTAAAAATCAACACTAGCATAGGTAAATGTAAATATACGTGTAAACGAACACATAATAATGTTTTGTGTATAAAATCATTGATAAAATGTAAACTTTTGTATATTGCTGAAATTCTTACGGGTTTGGTCACGCGTTCATTTTTGTTTCGCCTGATTCCTAATGGGGCCGCCGTTGGAACGGCACAGTTTCAGCAAGATCTCACTTGCCATTCTCAAGCCTCGTTTTACTTGCCGATTCAATTAGGAGTCAACCGAAAAAAAATCAACGCTGGACCAAACCTGAAAGAATTTCAAATTGTGGTGTATTGTTTTTTGTATAACTCCGGTTGCACTAAGAACAATGGGTACTAAAGAGCAGTTCCCATCAAGGGCGTACGCAGCTTTTGGGGGGGGGGGGGCAAAAATAAAATTGTTTGGAAACGTGTTTAATATTTATTGCCTATGTTATCCCACAATTCTATTCAATACATTTTAAGCATTTCTTAAAAATCATATAATTCCTCTTGGGTATAAATACTATTTAGGTACTACTTAGAAGAAAGGCCAGGAAATGCTTAATTTCTTCAATAAGCTCCTTAAATTATATGACCAGTAATAAATTTTAATCTTTTGCGCTTTAAATGGAAAAATTTTACCATATTTAGTACAATTCATTTGCGGCCAGAGGGGGGCACCTGCTCCCCCCTTGCCCCACCTTGCGTACGCCCTTGGTTCCCATTCTCCATTGCGCTTTAAGTTCCTGAGCTGTATCCAGTGTATTTGCGGCGTTACTCTGCTTGTGTATTGGCTAAGTCAGAGGTTCCCAATCTTTTTCGGTTTGCGGCTCCCTAAATAATCGGTTTTTTTTCGCTACGCCCTTAATACATCAGATTTTTTTCTAAATTTTTGACTTTCTTGAAAAATTGGACAACTTTCCTTTTTAAAAACGATTACTAAAGCATGTGTGGGGAAGCCGTGCTTGCGCACTAGCCGTTGCAAAAGATGTGGATTGGAAAGAAAACAATGAAAGGCTCGAAAGTTGCTAAATTGTTGGAATTTTATCAGCATGCATGATTGTTGGCGCAAAAATTCGAGAATTGGAAATTCCAAGAAAATTGCCGAATTGTTTAATTGAATATTTCGCAGCGCCCTTATGACGACAGCGCGGCTTCTTGGGGAGCCGCGGCGCACACTTTGGGAATCACTGGGCTAAGTTATTTGTGTTGGGAATGGCAATATCTATTATGTATATGATTGTTTGTGTTTTATCTATAAGTGTTATATACAGTTGTATCTGTGAGTAGTGTGATGTCTGTCGTGTCTGTGTTTGTACTCTGTTTGTGCTAGACGTGTACATGCTGATAGAATGTGTTGTATGGTTTCTGGTCTTTGCGAACATTGTCTACAAATATCATGTGTCTTTAATTATGTGTTTTTTGCGATTTCGTGTGTAAATGACCTGATCTTGCATGGCACACATGGACATGAAACCTTCTGACTCTGGGAAAATATCACATTTGGTGAACCAAGCATAGTATCAACACAGTCTCCGTCTCGTGTGGATATCGTCCGTGTAAAGTCTTTTGTGTCCTATCTTAAAATTATAGATTTGATTTTTTGGATCTAAGTGGCAATTATGATATTTGCGGAAAACAATATGTATCTACCTACTGCTTTAATTTAAATAAAATATGAATAAATGAATAAAATATTGTAAACATTCACAAATTTCTTTTTTTAGTATTTCCCACATCGTATCCAAGTAACTTGGCAGAATTACAATTATACAGGGTAATGCAAAACGCATCCTTACTGTATTACTATGATACATTGCTCGAAATGGGAGGGGATGACGTGCAACAACTATGTGATGCAGGCGAAGAAGAATTTTTAGAAATAATGTCTTTAGTGGGAATGGCATCTAAACCACTGCATGTGAGAAGGCTTCAAAAATCTTTACAGGAATGGGTTACAAATGTTACCAAATTTAAAGCGCCACTAATTCCTGGTGACGATTTTGAAATCGAATTATCTAGTCCCAGAATTTCAAGTAATCAAAGCGTTTACGTCGTTGATAACAACGAAAGTTGTCGACCTGTTTACTCACCATCCTCCGGGGAATCAGGAACGTCCCAGTCGATAGGGAGCCCTGGCCGTTGTTTATCAAAAAGGTTGGTATGCTTGGCAAGTTTGAGTATATAGTATTTTTTAGGCCCTACTCTCCATTGGACGGTCCTTCATGCCCACTATCTTCAAGTTCGAGCCCGGTAAACAGTAGTTCACCCCTGCAACTGACACCATCACTAACAGATAGTCAAATTACGAAACTTGCCAGTGCAGCTGAACGGCTCAGTAAACGATTACCGTTATTTGAGCCGAAACCTTGCAATACCAAAAAGAAAATGTCCAAAGAACTTGAGGTAGCATTCTAAAACGTTAACCATTACTGAATTACTACTGTTTTAGCTAGTGATGTCGATGTCCGAGAATGATCCAAGACGTATGGACGAAATAAGGAGATATGCAGCTATTTATGGGAGATTTGATTGTAAGAGACGACCTGAAAAACCTCTCACACTACATGAAGTTTCTGTAAATGAAGCAGCTGCTCAGATTTGTAGATTTGTACCTGTGCTGTTGACGCGTAGGGATGAGTTGTTTCCGTTAGCTCGGCAAGTTGTCAAAGATTCAGGTTGTCATTATTCCAAAACACAGTAAGTTATTGACATGTTACGATTTCATTCGGGGTCATGATAACTTCCCTCTCTACTATTGTGTCATATGATCTTTTCAACGTTTCATACAGGATGAATGAGACATCTTCATAGCTGAATTTATACGTGTGACTCTGGGAGTCACGATTTACTGTTCCATGTGCCTTCATTGTTAAGGGACGTACTTAAAACGGAATTGATAATGAAATAAGCATTATGTAACTTTTAGAATTTAAATAATCGTTTCAATTTTTGATTTTAGTGTATCTACCTATAGTCATAGGATATCTGGATCTGATAAGGAGTTACTACCAGAAACGACTACTTTAAAAGTTTCATCAAACGTGGAAGTAGAAGGAAATTTATCAAAACGAGCGAAATTGGAAAGTGATGATGGAAATGAGCCATCAGGGTTGAACCGGCAGGTCAGCCAAATAAAGCAACCAAAAAATTGTCATGAGCACATTTATAATTTAGAAGATTAACCTTAATTGAGCAAGAATTAGGTGTTTCTTTCTTAATTGTATCTCGCTTGTTTTAAAATTTAATTTGCATGAATTGCGACGCATTTATGTTCTGATTACGTTTTGCTCTAAAAGTTGTGAATGATTTCGATATTAATGAATGCTGATCAGAGAAGGTATATGATATTAAAGTCGTTTACGCGAATTTTCTAATCACGAATAATTTATATTGACGTAAACGCGATAAATATCATTTACAAAAGACTGAGATACGATTGGAAAACATCACGTCGACTATTGCCCCGAGGTGTTTCAATATTGATTTTTCACTTTATGCGTACAGATTTTGGAGATACCCTGTAGAAACCATTTAACGGCGGAGTGAGTTTCATACTATCGCGCATAGTTTACTTGCTAATTTTGAAATTTTGAGGTCGACAACTTTTCGAGCAAAAAAAAATTCTTTAAACGAATAAGTATGAAATGCCTAGTTTTTAATCCTACACAATTAAAAATTTCTTTTCATTATGCTTAAATTATTTATTATTACGACTATAAACTTATACAGTCAAAGACGCTTTCGCTGCCTGCGGGGTTGTAATTATATTGCGCTTTAGTAGTTATTCTGATCACTTTAACAAAATACGCCATTAATAATTTTTTTGCTTCCCATTTTTAGCATGCAGGTTTACCAGATTAAGGTAAGATGCATTTTGTACATATCTTTGGGGCTTTCTCGCACGTATGTATTTATTTCACTTAAAAGCAGTTAAGTATATAAACCATTTCTATATCTTCTACTAATTTTTACCTGATCGGATGGGCCATTTTTAACACCACATGCAATCGGCTCTTGCTATAATCGGATATGAGGTAAGCTTAAAAAATACAAAATTGATTGTTTCTGATAAGGGTGGTCTCTCCGCGTAACTATTCCATCTAGATACATATATTCTGGTAACAGACACCCTAGACTTCAGTAGGTATGGGAATAAGTTGTGGTACTTAAGTAAGGAAAGGAGGAGTACCTATTATTCTCGTACTAAAATCTAGTGTTACTGTTACTAATCATAATTTATGCAGACGATAGAAAGATTTTATTCCTCTCTTTTCAGGAGAGAAACTCGGATGGTGGACTTGTTAGATCACCACTTCATACCTTATTTCAGCTTAACACAAAATCTCACCTTCAATCAAACAGGTACACGCTATCCTTTAATGTTCATCTCATCCCTTAATCTTTATCTCTAGAGAGATGATCAGCCGAAATTCATCTTTGGTGGATTTTGACGAAACCGAGTCCAACTATTCTTACAGTAACTCAAATTCTCCTTATCAGGTATGGTAGCATTATGCTATTGGCCATTTAAAAAAGAGGTTTCAGGTAATTAACCACGAACAAGAAAATACCTATCACGATAATAACGGCGTGGTAAGTTATATGGGCGGGACATTTATTTTAAAATTGAACAAACGTTTTGCAGAACATTATAGAAGATATTCCCCAATCTGATGCAGAAGATGGCCGAAAGTTTTCACCAAAGGTCATAGCCTCAAGTGGAGATAATATAATTGCTGTAGCAAATCCGGCGTTGGTAATGTCACCGACAATCATGGCTGCGAATTCAAGAGACACCCGTAAAATTGAGTAATTCTGCAATACTAATAATAAAAATGTGTTAAAGGCTGAGTTTATTTACTTACACCCTTTTAGGACCATAAAACGTATAACAAAATCTGCAAAACGTACCTACTGGACGAATAGTTGCTGGAATCAAATAGCACTTCTTAAAGGTGATTCACGACAATAATTCAAACAGATTTGGGCAATCTGGGGTAATATGAAAAATAAGTACTTACGTCTTGCTGTTACAGTACATAATGCATTACGAAAACTTATATAATCTACTCTGGAAATGTTGATGCCTGATTCCAATCGCTATGTACTTTTACCTAAAATAAATGCCAAGTTAATGAAACTTGAGGTGGTGATTCGATATGGTATACAATAGTGCTCCACCCCATTTATCGAACAAAATTCCCTTCTGGTATTTTGAGGGAGGGGGGGGGGGGGCGAAAAACAGCAATTTTTTTACACTTCTTCAGTTTTTCCCCTATAACTAAGACACAAACCACTCTATTTACAAACATATTTTTGACACCGTACTTATCGATGTAAAGGGCTTCAAAAATGCAAAATTTCGTAAAGTGGCTAAAAATCGCAAAAAATATATACAGAAATGTTCACTCAAAACCTCCCCCGTTTTGTACCAAAGAGAGGGGTTTCGTATTTGTGTTTTCCTCCTTAATATCGCATTCACCCTCTCTCAGTCACGCTTTCTTCTTTTGCTTCCTCTTGAAAGTCAGGGTCAGGAGAGTTTTCGCAATCCATGTCCTCTGCAATTCTTGCAAATGGCGGAGCACATCAGTTCTGCTTTTTTTGCAGCTTGAGGCTGCTGTGCCACACCCTCTTTTGCAATTGCAGGAAATAAGTTCATGATGTTGTCGGGAGCTGCATTTCGTGAAGTAGTGATGGGGACGACTCCTCTTCTCGTTAACGACCACACCCACACTGATGGCAGTATCTCAGTTCCAAGCCATGTCTGCACCTGTAGGTATGTGCGATGAGCATGGTGGGTATCTGTATCTGTGGTACGGGGCAGCCTTGTCAGTTAGAACTTTGGTATGATCACAGATTTAGTGGAAAGTTGGTACCACAGAGAATCGAGGAATTCTGTGGTAATATTTCCTCCATACAACTCTATGAAGAACTTCTCATGTTCTAAATGAACTGATAAGGGTATCGTGAATTCTAATCAAACTACACTTCCCCACTTACATTGTTTGAAAACAATATTCATACTCAACGACGTGTGGGTATCGTTTATTCACTCTGAATATTATTACTCACGACCACCACTCTGTTCGACAGTTTGTACGACGTAACTGAAACTAAAACCGAAGGGAAGACGTGTAAATGGGCAGGACCCCGTTAGGTTGGGTTTTCCCCCATAACAACCGTCCCTGGCAGCTTGAGGAACCACATTTCTACTTTCTTTATTCTTCGTGAGGAAAGAAAGGAAGTGTTGCTACATGTAAGAAACTAGATGCAGGCCAGCTTTTTTGCTATTTTGCCAATTTGGGAAATTTTTCACTTCGCTCTTCGCTCTTGCTCATCAAATGAACTATAGATAAGTTGACTTCCCTCTTTAAACACAAAGATTCGAAAGGCATGTGGCACACATGTAAAGGTAAAATAAGTTCACCTATGAAGATAATTCCTACAGTAGACTACAAAAATTTAAAAATTTCATCATTTGTCCTGTTTCCTATAGTATCAGTAGGTAACTTGTTAAAACTGTATATGCATCCATATTTATTATTCAAAAACTAATTCATCTACCTATACCACAACTTACCTACAGCCCAACGCGTAGTATGACATAGAGGTCCAGCCGATTTTAAGATCTACCACCAGACATTTACAATAATTAAGCCGTGGTAAAGCATTAAAGTAGTTTGTAGCGATGAAAAATAAAGTGTACGAGTTTCTCCAGGAAGAAAAAAGATTTTATTGAATTAGACAATGAAAATTGGAGCACTAATCTCTATTTCTGTGCCATTTCATGAGGCACAATGAGCTAAATCTGCATCAAAAAAATCTACCTACTATTTTTCAAAACCTGATGGCCGTAAAGCTTTAAAATAAAATTAAAGCTTTTTGAACATGTCACAAAAACATCCTCTTATAATAAGGGCGTTGAGCTCATGAGCTGGGAGTTATATTCTTCAAACATCTGTCAGTAATTGATTCAAGAATTTGATAGAAGATTATTCTTTTCTAAAAAAGATGTGAAAAGAATTTTATTACAAGGTTTTCAAATATCATTAAAATGCGTTACAAATGTTCAGTGCATTCAGCAGTATATACTATATACATCTGTGAACAACCTTTTTCAATAATGGAACTTAATAAAACAAAACAGCGTTTATCATTATTAGGTGAATTGGAAGCAATTGTGAAAGTGTCGACCTCTACAATGAAACCGAATTACAGTAAACTTGATTCTGACATCAAGGGCGCCGTCAGAAAATTTTCCCAGGGGGGCAAGCACTATTGGGGGTTCGTGGCTCTGGCGTTTTTTCAAGATTTCGTACAAAATTTATTTTTATTTTTAATAACTTTTGCCTTTTTTCTATTTCCCAGGGGGACGATCGCCCCCCTGCCCCTACCTTGACGGCGCCCTTGTCTGACATGAAATCCAATGTTTTTCATTAATAATTAGTTAATGAATGGTGTAAGTACCTATAGTATATAGTAATATTGTGTGATATGTATCATTATTAATATAGCCTTTAGCTTGCGATAACAAACTCCCAACAAGTTGTGCAGGTCTGTTCTAAACCAGGTTAAAGAAGATTTCCTGGATAGAAATTATATTATAATAATAACACCAACGGGTTACAAAACCTAACTTTTCTTGACTTACCCAGAAATTTTATTTTAAGGTTTTCACATCTACCAATTATTTACGGGGAGTTTGTTTTATTAAAGGACTCGCGGTCTATTTGACTATGAAATAGCAAATTTCAAGAAACCGAAACAAGAAATGAGACAAACGTGCATTATAATTACTCACGCACTTTCAAGGTGCAACTGTGCGCTTTGTGACGAATAGTACTCAAAATTGGAAAATAATTATGAAAATTTATAATTCGCGATAGCTTAAATCAATAGAGAAAAGAGGACAGCTACATGGCACTTTTTGAAAAACTGAATGGTACCAGAGTAGCCAATAGGATTCTAAAGCCATTAGAGAGTACTTAATTTCAATTATAACTGCGTTGGGCTTGTGTCACAAATTTGTGAATTTTTGAAATGAGGAACAGGAGTTGCATCAAATATAAATCCTTATGATAGTAAAGTGGCCGAAAGTAAACCTGTAAGGATCCCAAGGAGTAGAATTTTCACATTATTATATTACATTTTTGAATGCATTCAACACTATTCCAGACCTCTTACAAAAACAATAGTGCCTAGAGTTATGAGTTTCGACAGTTCTGTTGTTGTTCTTAGATACCTAAACACACGATGTTGGTTGCTGTAGGGATAATAAATCAGAAGCAGTATAAGGATAAGTGGCCAATATTTGTATTTTCACATATCCCCAACATGTTTGAGATTGAGACCTGAAAGGAGTGTGGAGTATAAAAGTTCATATAAAGATGTATTTATTAATAGCTTTTTTACAATAACTATTTAAGAAATAATTATAAAAATCTTGTAATTGCATTATATGCCATTTAAAAATAAATTTTAACTAATTTATTTTTGATTTAATTAATGAATCATACTTTTGATATAAGTATATAAATCACCATTATTTCCTTTTTTTTATTATATTAGTATATTGTTACAAATAATAAAAAAAAGAAAATTGAAAGACTAACTTCTATAAACAAGAAAAAGAATTAATTGACTTTACACCTAAATTGTTTTTCTAATGAATTGCATATAAAAGTGAATACAAAAAAGTTGTTAATAATTTTAAAGCTACGTTTTCTATTCCACTTAAATGGTTGTAATTTTTAACTTTTAATGGAAAAATAATGGCACGGAATTTTCAGCGATAGCTAAAATTTATAATCAACTAAGTACATATTTATTAATTATACAAATATAAAAACAATTGAGCTGCTCACATTTAATTTGAAAAAGTTGAATTATTATTATAGATGTAATATGACCCTTACATACACATAGATCTTTCACAATCCAGGTGTGTAGAAGATATGGCTATATTGGAACATGAAAAAAGTCGTGACAACCCTGTTAAAAACCTAAAGTTGTATAAATGTGTTAAAGGTCATATTGTAGCAATCAAGATTTCACCTTACCACAAAATGTATTATTTCCACGCAGCGACGAAACACCTTTCAAATTTAAAGAATAATGTGAACAATAACAGAATATCTGTGAAATAAACACAAAAAGAGATTTTTTATAATATTTATATAAAACATAAAAAGTCTGGTAATCATCAACAAAATGTTAAATTGAAAAATCTTCCCTTTAGGTATACAAAATACAAACCAACTTAAAATATACTAACATCATACAAAAGTGTAAAAAGTAATACAAAAACAATTATTAAAAATCTATATTGGTGCACAATTATCGGCGTGGTAGCCATTTGTGAAAAAATGGCCGACAAGTCAATATTGAATGAGGATTAAAAACAACAGTCTAATACCTATTCCAGGCCACAGCCCGATATTGCACTAATGGTAACTACAATGATGAAATTTGGAATATGCCATTTATTCCTAATTTCATTATCTAGACAGATTAATTGCTGTCAAACTTCACATATAAATAGACAAATCGTTAAACTTAGGTTCATAGTTTAAAACAGTTATAAAAAGTAAAAAATATATAACTTGCAAATTTTCCAATAAATACATAGTTAAATATTAAAAATATGAAAACTTAGACAATCAGTTTTAGAAACAATCTGACTGTGCACACCTCTAAATCTCAAAAACGGATAAAAAGTTATATAATCGTTAGGTAATAACGATGTCCTATAGAATATCATACAAATGTCCCCATCTCAGACTAATTATCTACTCTCGAAGCGAGCAAATATACAAACAGTAGAAAAAGGAGTGTAAATCTTTACAAATCATACCAATACATATTTGTACCATGTCATAGATGGTTCACATTTGGCACGGGTGGCAGTATTCCTTACTGGTATGGACTTACTGCCCGCAATTTTATCGCCCCGTGCATAATTACACTATACTGATTACCTAGGAAACATTATAATAATTAATTATGGTTAAAGATAAAACTCTACAGCGCCAAGTCTGTAAAGACTCCACGCAATTATTGCACACATGAAACTCTACCATTTATAACAGTTTAGTATAAAAATTCAAATTTAAAAAATACAAAGTCTTAGAATAGCTGATACTATATATAATATATACTATACATATCCGTGCAATTCATTTAATACATTAAGACGTCTATGGTATCACACATTAAAATAAACAATAGTAGGAATAAGTGCGGACACTAAGCAAGGGAAGCAAGTTAGTTGGGAGCAGGCCGGTCAGGTACTTGGGGCTAAGTGATTTGCCGCAAGCAAAGATTCCTCTGCCCTGCAGCGATTCGCAGATTAGACTAGTATTTACAAATACCCTGAAAATTACTAACTGTACTACCTGCATGTGTTCTTGCTTTGCGAGAAAAACATGCGGTGTGTGCAGTGTCTATTCCGTGCAGGCAAAGAGGAGACACTTCACTTTAATACAGCTTGTACAAAATGGGCTGGTGAAGTAAATTTAGCTACCACCAGGCGCTTCATAAAAGAAGGTAATTGATTACATATATATTTTAAATATATATAAATTGCTACTATAGAATTACGCCTATTCATTAAACAGCAGTACCGTCAGTAAGAAGCTAAAAAAGACGGTAGTTGCGCTAAGCGCTCCTACGTTAACACCAGCGAAATGGTACGGCACGTGGCCTATCTGCACCCTCCTTCACTAGAGGCTTATGAAATTCTCGGCCAGGCCTTGAATGGATGGTTGCCCAACAATGTTCACAGTAGTACTGAAATATTTTATCAATCACAAAACTTAAACAACGTATCAAGTAGACATACTTGCAAGCAGGTAACGTTAGCGCAAAAGAATGGTGCAAATTTTCCACCACAACGCTGACCTTGACATTCGTCACACATTTGGTCATCCAAAACGTATGGTTTCACTTCAACCCTCTTATCTATATCACCATGCTGTAGTTGTACGAAACGTGCACTTATGGCCGCTATGTAACTTTGTTGGTTACTGAACGCCACCCTCCCAGCACCTTTAGGATATTTTAGTTCTGGATCAGTGTCTATGCCAGCATAACACACACCACCATACAACCTATCCATAATCATGGCCAACTCAACTGTAACAGACACTCAAAGTCACCACATCGCTTGCCAGATTATTCTAAATGTCTAACTTACCCGCTTTAAGAGGACGTGGTACACCACCAACGAAAACTGTTTTCCGAGGATCTAAAGGCATGGAAGCATCCAACACAAAATCTGCATCCGAAAGCCTCCATGGTCGGATTTGCACAGGTTTATCTTTAATAGTTGGGGATGATACGCACAAGTACAGCTTATCTTCATCCGTTATACAAGCGTCAATAAGACTCTGCACCGAGTTCTCATCCTGTTCACAATTTATAAAACAGCATTAAAACATATATTGTGTGTACAGGGAAATCACAAAACCAATTAATATTACGATAACTGCTCGATTCCTTGTAACCGTAATCAAAGTATTAAGTATATTTAGATAGGTATAAATACAAACCTGAAACAACAGAAAGGCGTATCCCTTCGGCGGAAAGTAAGACTTGCTTTCAGCTTTATGAGGCCAATCTACAACTAGTGGACCGAAACGACGAAAACTGGCAGTTATCTCATCTTCGTCAATATCTGGAGGAAGTCCGCCAACAAATACTTTCCGTGAAAATCTTTCGCCCCCTTCCGATCCTTGTGAATGTGGCGACGATCTCGATGGAGAACTGAGTGGTTGTGCACCTAACGTATTATCTACCAAATGTCCAGGTTCTTCTAATAAAACTGGACCAGCTTGATCATCTAATCCTGGAAAATATGATGTTTTACCTGAAAATAAAATCTATATAAGTATTCTCTGTCTAAGAGATGAGAAAAAAGGAACATTCGAGGACTACTGCTGTGAGTAGTTCAATTAGTTAAAAAATAATAAATTGTAGAAGATATATCAGATATTATTGTAGTAGAACTTGATTTAGATAATTGCATGATTTTTTTAAACATCTCGTGATTATCGAACTTTTGCAGTTTTCAGCAGTTCGGAACTATAAAGGGCAATTTTGTTTTTATTTTTCAGCCATAGTTATTTTCGTCACAAGCTTCAAATTTTTGAGTTACCCAAATTAGTCGGTACTGATTTTCCATTTCAAGAGATTGTGTGCAAAATGTGTTGAGAATGAGTCCCTACCCTCTCTCCCAACTCGTTTAAGTATTTATTCCATATAAAAATCGTACCGATTGCAAAGTTGAAAAGGCCCTAAAATTTAGAGGATGATTTTTCAATGTTAATCATACATTAGAACGCCCACCTAAACTGAATGAGAGCCACAGTACCATCTAGCGTGTACGACTCTGTCAGTTTATGTCTATCTTTCACTGTAACAATCCACTGCTTGTTATAGGCTTACTTAGTATGGAATCGAATTTAATTTTGCATTAGGTAAAAACAATGTAGAAAATGTTACAAGCGATGATGTCAGGAAGAGTTTACTTGGAACTGGACTAATGGTCATTTATGCTCGAAGAATAACATTGAACGTATAAACTTTAAGAAAATAAAGGTGAAGGTATGTTGGTGTGGTCGGAGGTGGAATTTATTGAGAAACTTTTCAAATTATTCGAGAAGGTGTAAAAACGGTTTCATACGTAACATTGTCACGGGACGTGCCAATAGTATCGTAATTAAAAATAGCAACAACAGGAATAGCATCGGGCGGAAGTCGCAACGGAGTATAATTTTGTGCCATTTAAATCGCATTGCACTATGCGATTTTGTTTTGTACGTATGTCCGTGGTCAAACCCTATAATTAAATATAATCAAACTGTACTTGAATTAAAGTAAGCAAAAAATGATCTTATTCTAAAATCTTGTTTACGAAAAGATTGCGGTGTCTAACTCTAACAAATTAAACAATAAATTCGTTCAGTAGAATTGCAAAACAATTGAACGCCATTATCATTTAAGAAGGTTAGATTGAGCTCAAAATGGACCATAAAGAATATATTTTGAACCTATCGAAGATTGGGAGGCGGAAAATATGATCCAAAGTCGAAATGGAAAGAACATTTGGAAAGGTGGAGAATTAACCGAAGAATAGACGGTCTCAAATAAGAAAAATAAACGTTGTCTCATGAGTTTTTCCCATTAGAAAAATGTGGATAATCAACAGGATACCAAAACAGAAATCAGAGAAGCAGAAATATTTGAAGCCTATTATACTATATCTTATCTATAACATCTTGGAGGGTTCTTCTCTCGCAAAGGGGTTCATGGGAATAAAATTTATTGTATACTTATTGTATTGTTTTTCGCCATCATTTTTCATTAACTTAAATCGCTTGAAAATGAGACTAGTCCAGTTTCGAAACATGTAGCGGATCGATTAATTGTCAACATTTTAATACCTGCTATATTGCTAGTAGCAGTTTAAATACTACAAAAAATAATATAATCATTCATTAAATGGGTAAGGTGATGTTTGGAATCTTTCATTGCATTCTGCATTCTTATCTATAAAGTTGAATGTCACAAATCGGTTTTTTGCGGATTATGAACCCTGGGCTAAAACAAAGATTTTTGGCTATAATGAAAATTGCGCACGTGCATGTCGTTTCGTCAGTCCGTCACTTTTCTATGTCACGAATAGACTCAAAAACCGTAAGAGCTGGAGCGCTGAAATTTGGATGGGGTGGTTTATGACCATTAACCCGGTGAAGGCCCCTTCCAGTTTTCAAGAGGTCAAGGATCACCATGCTAAAACATAGACTTTGGCGTATAAGATAGAGCTTGGCGAGTTGAACATTTTTCATATATGTGCCAACTTGCCCCAGTGAATGGTTTGGTCACAATATGGCCGAAAAGAAGCGACTTGTATCTCGTATATACTAAAGAGAAGTAAGAAAAATGGCGCGTTGTGAAAGAGGTATTCGAAAATTCAGATCACTTTTCTTGAGATCGTCAAGGTAAAATCATTGTACGCTCCTCATTTGTAATATACGATCCCCAGCTAAATTTAAATTTCCTATTTAAGAATTACGATGAGTTTGCAAGAAATGAAAATGAGAAGTAAAAATACATATCAAGGGGACCACGGATTACTTTTAGAATTGGGTGCAAATTTGGAAATTGTAACATAGTTTTGACATTTATAGATTTAGAAAGAACAATAAAATAGTAGTCCTTGTGGAGTTCATTACTTAAATAACTGCACAACGATGGAGACTTAACTATATTTAGCAATATGTACGTGATGGCTTAGCAGGTTGATCTACAATATACAATTTGGACTATTGCTATTAGAAACGCAGAAAGTTTAGTTCTTCACTTCAATTCAGATGGAAAAGCCCACATCTAAGGATTAAATTGATATATGTAGTTGTCTGACTGAGAGCTAGCGACCGATTTAGTCAAGTCATTTCCAGATGAGAAATTGTTTTTCTTCATATTTACTCGAAAATTGCATATTTTTCGAGATATACTTAGTTAAAATAGGCTAGGCATGTATATGTAGCGCTTTCATGCGATAAGAGTAGGTTATTGAGGTCTGGTAATGGGTCTGTGCGCACTAAAACGTCTGGTACAATTTCCTTAACCACAGTACGTGACCACGAATTAAATAAGACCAAAATCGATTATCTGGCTGTTGGGAAAGTAGACCATCTTCCATTTTACTTCAAACGTCCACCACCCCCAAATCCGGCCGGTCCAAGGTGCCAGACTTACCTTCGTATCTTCGAGTAGTGTATTGAATGTGAAAAAAACAATTCTTCATCTGGAAATGACGTGAATAAATTGGTCGCTAGCTCTTAGACTAATATGCTCGGAGCAGAAAAGACAGAGCATCGACATCTCACGTCGCCGAACCCAAAAGACTTCAAGATTCAGATTCTTCTAACTGGGAATATTCGACGTACCCTGCGAGTTTCTATTTTTTTCATTGTTGAAAAGACACCTAAAGGAAAGAGGCAACAGGTAGGCTAATAATGATGAAGTTAAGGCCGCTGTAAAGAAATAAATTAGTGTAGGTAGATGAAAAATTCGTCAGGAAATGCATGCGGAAATATAGAACCTTTGGGAATATCTTTTGTGATATTTAAAAATGTAGATACATGACCATTGTAAACAACTGATCGTCCAAGTTTAATTAGTGAAATTCCAGAGCAACAAACCCCAATAAAATGCAATAAAACGAGCAACAGCGGATGTAAAATTATATCGAAAGCCTTTGAGCAGTATAGGTAGTGGATAAGAAGGGTGGATTTACCAATACCAATACCCTTGTAAGACACCATCAAGATATTGAGTAAGACTGCACGGAAACTGTATCAACATCTAAAGACAAAATGGTGGTCAGGTAAAACTTTATTTAATGTCAGTCAAGTGGTGTCTAAATTGTGACTCAATAAATTTCATCCTTACCTTCGTCAGTACCCTTAAATTTTTCAGTTTGAATACTGTAGAAAATT
This sequence comes from Pyrocoelia pectoralis, assembly GCA_036250285.1. Lineage (NCBI taxonomy): Eukaryota > Metazoa > Arthropoda > Insecta > Coleoptera > Lampyridae > Pyrocoelia > Pyrocoelia pectoralis. The sequence continues at coordinate 6,741,808 of CM070082.1, forward strand.
TGGAAAACCGAAGTTAATTCAAGTTTATTATGAAATTAAGTATTCCTATAAAACTATCATCAATAGTATGAAGTCAAGAAAGTCAATTATTCTCTTTTCTAATTTTCCGGAAAAACTTTTCAACTGTCTAAAAGCCCTTCTCAGTCTAGTAGATGGTCATTTGTTAAGAAATGAAATTTGAAAGCTGGATAAAACTATCATACTTCCTTCATTTGACATATTTGAAAGAACTAAAACTAAAAGTGCAAAGGGAACGTTGATCTGAGCGACAAATATTTCACTTCATGTTCGAGAAGAAATGCAACTTATACTCCATTATAACCTTTTGGAATGAAGAGTATTTTATAGTGCGATGTTTGACATATGTACAAACTATAAATAATTTCCAATATGGAGAATCGAAAATAATTAACGAATGATATCAAACACAAGCGGACACGAATAAACCACAAGATATAAACATGGTGCTTATTGAACTGGCCCTTTCAGTCTAGCTTCTTTCTGACAGGAAAAATGTAAGGTGAATGACTCGGTGTTAGATGAGTGGTGTAGTTTAGTAGATTGACATTAATTCAAAATTGACCCTCTTATTTGCTCGTTTTGATTTACATTAGTCATACCTACATTGCCATAAAAATAAATCAATAATATCAGTTTTCCCCACTTGCGCTGTGCTAATTGTGGAAGGTTTTACGTTCTGTCAAATCTCACGTGGAAACAGGCACAACCGAACGATAATCGAACCATTAAATTGAAAATTGGATTTATGTACCTTTAGGTGACAGGTAGAAGTCGGCACGAATACATTCAAATTCTTTTCACCTGAATTAATATAATCGTAGTTATATTACCAAAAAATATACAAAGCGATCTTGTGAATTTTTATTATGAAACTTTTTAACAAGTCACCAATTCCAGAATGTTACTCAAAAAAGCCATAAGGAGAAACGGTGTTAATTTAAAATGTCAATATTTTAGACCTTAATAGAAACTGATCACATGGTGATGAATAATACACGAGCTGTGTACTAAATGTACCTAAGTGTGGAATCTGGGATAATTATTAACATAGGGCAGGGTTTTTTTTTCAAGCTTCAGTTTGTAGGTCTATATAAAACAAATAAGTTGACCGCATCGATATATGAAGAAAATGATGCGTTATTAATCACATGGATGTAATCATATTGAACACGTGAACTTTTGTCTGCACCGAGAGGCTCATCAATAGCATTTTGACGCCGGCGCTTTTTGTACATGAAAACTACCCCAATTTTAGAATACGTGAGTGCAGTGCAACGACCTCACAAGCACGTGCAGTGCAATGTGGTGGGGTAAGGAAATGGTCCATTTCAGGGTTGGAAAATCAAGCCGTATTAATAGAAAGCATAGACTTACTTCTAATTTATTACATACCACATATTAAGTAGTTTTAAAGCAGACCAAGATCTCCTTCTCATAGCAGATTTTATATGTTAAATATTTGCATTAAATGCAATAAGTAAGTAAATATTCCTTGCAATTGATACCAAAAGTCATGCGTAGTTAACACTTAAAAGTAGTCGACCTTTTATTCCCTATATCCCTATTATTCGATGCGTTTCTTTGATGGCAATTATTATTTACTTTGCCCTCTTCACTCCATTGTAGTATTTACAAGAAAAGTCAAACTGCTTGTTTCAACGACAACTTGATCAATGTATGGTGCCGAATTAAGTGGATACTTGCTAAATAACGTTCCTACTAATTTTCCGGAAGAAACGATTATTAAGTTGGATTGTAACACGGAAATGGATTTTTTGAAAATTTCTTACCGAGAATCTATGAATTCCAGTTTTGAATTAATTAGGTCACAATTTAATAATATTATTGTGTTTTTTTTGTTCCCCATTTATTTGCATTCTGTAGTAGTAGTATAATCTTACAATAACAAATTTTTTGTAACCAAATCTCATGTAGGACACTTTTAATTATTTGTAACGATCACCAGAACACTTAAAATCTGTCAATTGAGTCACTAGGTGTGTGGCGTTTAAGTCTTTTCCCTGTTGTAGATTGTAGCATTAAGTCAGTAGCAAGGTTGTTAGGGTGAGAACTTAGTCTATTGGCGTATTTGACGTAAAAGTTTTCTATTTCTGTTTTGACTGTTTCCATCTGTAGGTCGCGAGTTATTAGGTAGTTTTGAACGAACCACGGGGCGTTTGCTATTATCCTTACAACTTTCAACTGGAACCTTTCCAGGATCTCTATGTTGGAGTTTGCTGCAGTCCCCCACAACTGTATACCATATGTCCAAATGGGTTTCAGGATGGTTTTGTCAATAAGGATCTTATTATCTAGTGAAAGTTTCGATTTTATGCCAATAAGCCAGTTCATATCTCTGAATTTAAGGCCTAACTGCTTACGCTTCATGAATATGTGTTTCTTCTATATTAATTAGCATGCCCAAGTACTTGACATTGTCGTGATGGGGTAGTCGTCTGTTGTTGAGCGTAACTGGCGGACAATTACCCCTGCGGTTGATGAAAGTGATGTGGGCTGATTTCAGTTCATTAATTTTTATTCGCTAGGTACTTCTTTGACCAATCTCCGACTTTTCTCAGGTGATCCTGGAGTATCCGAGAGACAGTTCTGGGGTTTTCATGTGAGACGAGTATGGCCGTGTCATCGGCGAATGTTGCTGTGAAAATATTATTGCTAGCAGGTAGGTCAGCAGTATATAATAGGTATAGCAGAGGCCCCAACACGTTTCCCTGCGGTACTCCCGATTTTATTTCGCAGAGTGACGATTGCTTGTCGTTATACTTAACAAAAAAGTGTCGGTCTTCTAAGTAGGATTTGAGGATTAGGAAGTAAGTAAGGGGTAGTATTTTCGTGATTTTATAAAGGAGTACAGTATGCCAAACCCTGTCAAACGCTTGGGTGGCGTCCAAAAAGGCTGAGGAGCTGTGTGGTTTTGGAATTAGGACGATTTGTGCCATCTTCCATTGGGTAGTAAAGTGAGACGTCCTTAGGATGGCATCGAAGATTAATGTAAGATATTTTACGGCTTTGGAGGGCAGGTTATGAAGACCTCTGCCTGTTATAAGGTCATAGCCAGGAGACTTTCGAGTGTTCAGTCTTGTTTCGATGAATTTATTCACTTTCCCTACGGAGAATTTTTTTAATGGGGTTCAAGTTGATAGGGTGAACCTAGGCACTCATAAATTTACAAGTCATTGTTCCTAGCATCTGTTGGGAGCGGTTGAAACACATCCTCTAGATATTTAGCAAATAGGATAGCGTTATCCTCGTTAGTTTTGGCCCAAGTGCCATCCTCAGCACGTAGAGGAGGATTAAAGGTATGTGAACGATTAATTTTTTTTGTTGCCTTCCACAGTGCGTAGTCGGTCGCCTCAGTAGCAGTTAAGCCTTTTAAGTACTGTTCGATGCTATCATTTTTGTGTCGGTTTAGCAACATTTTCAGCTCTTGAGTGGCTCTTGTGGGTAACGTGTTAGCCGTCAGATTTTCTTTAGCATGCCTTTTTCGTTTATCTTGGCCCTGATTATTGTAGGCAGTTCTTCACTGTTGCTATGTGTACATTGTGTAGGGGTTGCTTCCCATACACTTTGTTGGATGGCGGGCGTTAGCAGTTCAACAGCGTGGTCGATATGTTGGCCTGTTTTCAATGGTATTCTTAAATCTAGTGTGCTGTTGATCCTAGTTTGAAAACTATCCCAGTTTGTATATTTATTGCCCAACGTTGGAGATATTGTGTTTAAGAGAAAATTCCTTCTTATCGATAGTTCCACTTTTTCCTCAAAGCAATATTTTAGTGATCGTACAGTACAGCGAGAGTTCTTTTTTAGCATTAAATTTAATAAAATAACATATGAAAATGAGAAATAACAACAAAAATGGGCAAGAAATCTTCATGATTCGTGTTAAAAGCTCTTTAGTTTTAGGTGCTTTAGCTATTTTTGCTAAGCTTGCCTCTGTTACACCCATTTACTACAGAACGCCCTCGAAGTTCAATCAAATATCAAAATCTACGAACGCTGGCCAGTAAGACCGATTGAAAAATGGAAAGCAGCCTTCATTCATCGTACTGTGTAGGACAAACCGACATTGAAATGCATTTTGGTTTGGACTGCCGTAAACTCCAAACGTATCTAAGCCAAATTACGTAATAGATGATTATGTTGTTACGGGCTAATGTACCTACCAAAAGTAGGGACTCGATGCAAGGGGCCACGCGAAAAATTGAGAAAAACCAAAAATTGCAATTCTCTCTTTTCAATATCAGGTTAAGAGTTAAGATGACATGTTTTATTATCTTTCATATCATTAAGATAATTTTTTAAGCAAAACATATTTACACTAATTTTAATCTCCCATCGTCTCTTGTTTTTCAATTATTCACATCAACTTTTGTTTTTCTTATGACAGCTTACTTGGTTTATTTAACCAATAAATACAACTCAAAGTTGAAGTTATTAAAAAAAATAGAATTTGGCAATTTTTGCTTTTTCACAAATTGTAGAAAAACCGTAACTGGCCTGTTTCTGGCTCACGTTCGAAGAAAGAATCACTTTGCCCTTCATTTTTTTCATGAATAAGGTTGAGGAGTTCAACTGTGACATTATTTTTCTATTACCTAAATTTACTAATTTGTTAAACAAAAAAACCGAAAAAAATGAAGCCGTTTGATTCTTCACAATATTTAGTGACTTAATTAAAAAGAAGCATCCAATCTACATGGAACTGTTATAGTAGTCGAGACTAAGTATACTCATCATCCTCAGCTGGCAATCTTGACGTAAAAAAGAGAAAAAAAGGCTATGATTTACATTAATTTAAATCTTTACTATTTATTTTATAAAACATGGGACCTACGCAAGTTTACTGGAACGTATATGTATTAAAAATGTTTCAGCGACTCCTAAATAGGTCACAATAGGTGAGAAATTATTTTCGCCTTACACTATTAATACAATAATGACATTTGTTATACAATCTACAATTAAAATTGTTCGCAAAATTAAAGCTTAAATTGGAAGCATAGGAGAAGATTATAGAAGCAATACTCAAGGAAATTCCATAAAACAAATGGAGAGCTAACTAGTAAATTAGATGGAGTATTGAGAATGAAAATAGTGAAATATTTAGGTACTCAATCAACGAACATCTCTCATTCCCTAATTGTGAGGTTTATTGAAAATAGTTGGAGATCAGTAAAAATTAATTAGAAAGATGTGAAGTAGATGGAAAGTTGAAGTGGAATTTTTGAAATCAAACTGTTGTCGTGGTTGTGGTAGTGTTAAAGGGATGATTTAACTGTTTTTTTGAGAGAAGTGACTATAGTGTAAACTTTACATTGTAAAGGATGCAACCTTGTATCCGAATATCTATTTTGCTTTTCAACTTAAAACTCCCCCCCCTTCGTCTTTAGTTTATTATTTCGAACAGTTTTCTTCATATGCAAATTTTGGTGATAAACAATACATTGGCTTTGCATTCCATCATCTTTATGCCTCTATTGTCCCCATTTCTCCGAATTTCTCTCATTTAACTTCAGAGTTATGTCTTTACATTGGTCAACTTCCACAATGATGCTTAAAAGGATACACCTAACCTGCTTCCTGTGCGTTGCGTTACCGTACCCATTTTGGAAAACATTACAGATAACATTCGAAGTTTTAGCATATTAGGTTCATACAAATATAAACAAAATATTGGATATTTGTTAGTGAGAATAACTTACCGTGTAATTGGGACAGGGATTGAAACGCGTTCGTATTACAGTTTATGAAACCTGAAAATAAAAACGTAATTAGAATCATGTAATCTGCAAATTATATTAGTAACAGTTAGTAACAAAAATCAAATTTATCATATTTATATGCTACTTAAATCTAATAGAGTTGTACGTGAACGATCGCAATCTAATAAGGCCATGGTTTTCTAAAGTGCGTTGAAAGATGAACATATAAATATAGAGAAATTTTGCTTTGAATTGTATTCGCCAAAATGAAATATATCAATAAGGCGATTTATGGCAGTAGCCAGCCTAACATTTTTCTTCATTTTACCGTTTTCCATAATAATAATAATAATGATAATAATAAATTGAAACCATGTTGTATAGGTACATAACATAACAATACAGAAAGTCCATTACAAAATACAAACCAAAACACTCTAATACCCACTCAGGTGACACCTCTAACTCGTCCACAGACACCCAAACGCAAACACATAAATACCACACTTACAGTAGAATTTCAAAACGCTCCTTACAATAATTCTTTTTATGGTCTAGTGCTAATGTATAAGAAACATAATACAAAATAATACATTTGAATGGTTATTCACGTAAGATGATGAGCCCGATCAGGTAAAAATGTAACCCAAAATACGATTTATAAAGCTAACTGGATCCCTATTGCAATAACATAATGCACATAAAAGATAGATAGCTTTTAACGTCAGCCTCATAGACGTCAAAATATGACAGGAAAAAATACCTTTCTTAGCAAAATATAATTTAATAACAACAATAAACAATTAACACGTTCGGTATAAATTTAATGCAGCAACCCAATAGCTATGAATGAAAAAATGTGATGACTCTGACAGATGTCAAACAGACAGATGTTCAAACTACTTAATACCTACCTACTTGGATTCTTGATTTAATTTTCCAATATCAAAAAAGAATGTTTGCTTAGTAAAACGTATTTTGAGTTGCATTTTTACCTGGTCAGGTTCGTCATCGTACGTGAATAACTCTGTATTACCTAATAACCTTTGACCAAACGGGTATCTTGTTGCCCACAGGTGGATTGCTGGATTTAAATTGAAAGTCGTTGGGAAAAACAGGTAGCATATCATTGGGCGCGAACAACTCCACCAAAAGGGTTAGGTACCTACTTCCCTAAAATCGCCCGTCCCGTTCCATGATTTCAGCACATTTACTTATTTATTTTTGCCGATGTATACGGTATCGCACTACTCAGCGTTTCCGTGCTAAATTATACGACTCTTCATAAGAAACATTGCTACAGGTGGGATGTGAAAGAAAGTTAAATGCATTTCTGAAAAAATATATTATCCTTCAATAAAAGGTTTTCGAAATTGACTGGAATGAAGTTAAATCTTTTGATTATTATATAGAATGTTTTTGAATTGTTGATGAATGCTCATTAAATAACATTTCTCCATAAGGAACAGACATGATACACCTAGCGTGTAAATGTCCTATTATTATGACGAAAACTATTTCAAACATTTCGGTCAAAAAATGAGTTTTCTTTCACATTTTTTAGATTTGTCCATTCAATGGACAAAGTGACACTTCGAGTAGAAAACCTTCATTTGAACAGATCTGTAAATTGATGACCTACAGAGTGACAGTAAATAATTATTTAATACTTAAATCATGAGGCAAGCAAAAAAGTTCACAATTTTATTTCCATCAAAGAGAAATAGTGAAACGGCACTTTTGTTGTAGCTCTATTTTAAAAGAAGAGGGGTGGTTAAATACTTTCCCTGGTGGAACAGTTATTGACATGACCCAGAAGGAAAATATGACTACATCGGTTTTTATCAAATGAGGACACTAAACTACAAGCCTAGGAACAGTCCTACGATTTTTTCATTTAATAGTGATGACTGATGAATTATTTATTAATCGAACTAGTTTGCGAAAGAAGCGAATTATATAATTTTTCCAATAGACTGTATTCAGATACAACTCACAAGTCCCAGATAAGGAAAGAAATTGGAGAAATAATTAAAATAGGTAAGAAAAGCTTATTATATTTCATTTACTTGATTTATGCAGGGTGGGAAAAATCTCGTCTGTCGGAGTTCTATAACTCTTATTGTATACCTAAAACTTTTTTTGAAGGTATCTATTAACGGTGGTCATGTATGTATAAGTACAGTATGATTTATTATTTTTTTTATAAATAATTTTTATACAAATGAACAAACATGTAACATATACATACATATAAGATATGTAAGACCTTTGAGGTAAAATTGCTTATATGTTTAGTTTATGTTTCATTATCAACCCTTATACTTAACACTTAAGTAAGGTATGTAGATTGTAGGTATCTAGTTTTGGTGGTTTCATTGAATAACCTAGACCTAGAGCGTATATTTTTAGGTTTTTATTTTTGTTCGTGGTCTACTATTTCTGCAATTACATTTTCTCCTATTTTGGCATGGAACATCGCTTGATTTTGAATTAAAATATGTTTGAGTTTTTCCTATACATTACACGCCACCTGTTGCGTACTACCGCCCTGTTTTGGTAGGTTTACTAGCATGCAAGGTATTGTTTATTTTATTTTCTTCATCGTTTATCTGCAATAACTGACTAATTACAATATTTCGCAAAAAATTATGTAAAATGTAAGTAGTCAAAATAAGATTTTCCACATATTCAGGTTTGACATGTAATCTTCTAGGGTAAATACCAAATCTTTGTGCCAAAGGCCAAAAGATATTGTCGACTACTCGTCTTACACGGAAGTGTGTATATTCGTATTATTAATAGTTTGGTTTTCTGGGAAAGGTCTTAAAAGATTTTCTTTTAAGGGAGTCCACCTCAGACCCTGGAAGAATCGTCGGTGGGAGTATATCAAATATTCCATTTTGCAGTTTGAGCTGGCAAATATGCCTCCGTCACTGTTTTTTCCGATGTCAATCGCTATAATTTTGTAATCTGCGTCCACTAATGCAAGTAAAACTACTGAAAAGTTTTTTTTGTACTTAAAGTAATTTGAACCACTATAATAGCTGGTGCAATAATTTCAATAGGTATCTATGTCTTCCGTCTAGTGCACGTAACACTTTGGGAAAATTCCAAAATGACCAAAAGTTATCACCAATATTCTCTCAGTCGCGTTTAGTTGGTATTGGCATACATATGTTCATTAATTTATTTATTATTGCACTACAAACTTCTTGTACAATTTCGTGCACAGTGGAATGTCCTAAGCGATAAGTGAATGCTATAGTTTGATACGACTCTCCAGTTGCAAGATATATCTTTTTAAATTCCTACTTTCTCTTGTAATTTATTCATTAGTTATATATTATGTATATATAGATTGTGATTTAATTGTATTTTGTAGATTTTGCTTTTTAGATCCATCAGATTGCAAACACAGATGAGAGGCACTAGGAGGCCAATACAGAAAATTTCTTATAAAAAAGAAAACTGTGCAGGTCAAGCTACCAGTGATGTGAAGCGAGTACAAGTATATGGCGAGCTATTTCAGTTTTTAACACCACATATGAAGGATAAAGAAAGAATATCGACATCCTCCCATCCAACGAGAAGAAGATTTAGGCGAAGGGTCAAAGAGAGAAGAAGTAAGAGAGGTGGCTATTGAAGTGGCTGAAAAGTTGATTCACAATCACAGTTTGAGCCAACCAAACCTAAGTCTCAAATGCAGCCGGAAACTGCATCAGTCAAAAAAGCGAAATTAAACAAGAAGGATTCACCACAGTCAGCAAGTTTAGAGGAAGAAAAGAAAAAGAAATTTGACAAAAAAGACGAAATATTTGACAGTGTACGGTTAAAAAATTTTCAGACATAGATAAACACCCAATTAAAACCAGAAAACCTAAAATCCATTATCCTGTGCATTTTTTTAATGTGAAATTATCAATTATATTTACCTTGATGTTAGGTGTCAATTACACCATTGTTAAGCATAATTAGGGGTATTGAGACTACCTACTTGATTTTGTAAGGAAAGGAAATTGCACTTTCCAGGGCCGGTTTTTAGCATTACTGTTATTAAAAACATTATTATCAACATATTGATTAAATACATAAAATATTTTCTAATTATAAAATCTTTATATTATAAAAAAACTTCACTTCAATGATTATACTAAGTTGTATATACGAAAGTAGGTTAACGTTATAGGTTTTAAAATTCTGTAGAATACGGCTCTGTTTTTGTTTTAGCAGATAAGATTTTGGCGCAGTGGGATGCTACATACATAAGTCCCTTTGCCCATTGCAAGCAGAACCGAGGAAATTATTAGAGGGATTAACTTATGTCTCAAATTTGCTGCGCCATTTATATTATTATAAAATATACCTACCTATTAATTAATTTCAATTACTTATCGAACAAATGTACCATACTGTGACAGGTATCGCCCGAACATTAGATTGCATAAAATTTCTCTATCACTATATTGCTGTTATATAATACTTTAATTGATAACAGATAACACGCCTACTTTCCTAAACCGTGTGGATGGAAAAATGGAATATTGCATATACGTAAGTATGTGATAATTGTGTGATTTACGGCAACAATAACAAATCAAATTTTTTAATCATGAATGAAGAAAAGCTGATGAATTGCTCCATTTTATTTTTCTTTGAGCAATATTATGTCAAATTATAAAATTAAATTAAATATTTGACTGTAAGAAACTTTTTTAGACTATCTTTTTCTTTAGGCTATGACGATACGTCAAAATCGATAGCTTAAAGAAAAAGTTTCTTTACAATAAAATATTTCTTGGACTAATTTAATTTTATCATTTGACAAAAGCTGATGAAATTGCATCGTGTGCAAAATATCTAATAAATTTAGTATTTATTGATTTAATATCCTTATCTCAATTAAGTTGCTTATTAAAAATCAAACTATAAAACACAAATGTAAACATGGTGTTAACGATAACGCTTATCGAAGATAAGTAACAATTTATCAGCATAATGCTTCCCGGATTTAAAGGACCTTATAACCTAATTTATTAAATATTTTCTCCCAAAGTATAGGCATTCCTGTGCCTATTTAGTATTTACCTACAATGCTAATGACGACTGGAATTAATACCTAAATCCATATTTTGCTAAAATGTAATTGAATAGTTATCTAAATGTACAGATTGCAGCGTGTCACAGTGTTTTGAGTTGTAAGTACCATTTTTATGTTCGATAGATCAATGTGCGTCTATTTTTATAAAAAAAGCACGTGCTCTGCCATAAATAGAACTGGAATGTTTCTGCGACCTGATCTTGAAAAAATGCAAAAGTACTGACTGAAGTATTTTCAGGATGCTATTCTGCATATTACTTATGTGGTTTTAGAAAAGCGAATTTGGAGTTGTTGGCCTTAGCACCTGTTTTAAGTTGATCAAATTTCAGACCATTTTTAATCAGCTTTCAAATTATTATTCAGACGCGATACATTAAAACTGTCAAAAACTTGGCACAATGAACATTGTATGTACAATAATATCTTGGAGAATAGTCACCCATTTTGTAATTGCTTCATTCACCATGTGTAGTCACGACGTGTCTTACTGTAATAATAGTTTCTGTTTTTGCATGTCATGAGTTCTAAGGGATCATGCCTTGCCAGAACATTACAGAACACAACTTGCATAACTTCAAACTCTCTAATGCGTAGTTGATTTTTGATCAGTTTCTAACAATAGATTACGTATTGTAATCTTAACAATCCCCGTGCCCCTTAGAGTAGAGCATGATCACCAACCTTGTGTCATAATTAAAAATGGAGCTTGCAACGTTACATGACGGAAATTCTGCAAAAGCAAAAAATGGCTGTACGTGGAAAATGACGTGACCAGGATGACTTGAATTACGTGATTAAATCGCTGGTTGTTTTTCGATAGTACTTTGTATTTATTTGTAGGTACATATTTACTGTGTGTGGTGTGTCTTTATTTTACCCACCTCGGATGTGAAATTATTTGGCCTTCTGACAAGAAAAAAGAAATAGCTCTTAAGAACGTGTCATATACCCAACGGCGAATAGAAAAGGCTGCTGGAAATTAATAGCTCAAAAAGATATCTAAAAAATGTTGTGCAGCATATTCAAAGTCAATACATTACAAATCCAGCGTGGATCAGCTGAATTGATCAAGTGCACAACACTCACAAAGCATGTGCTTGCTAGTGTAAATACTCTTCAAGAAATTTAGTTTGTGGTGCCCATAAAATATGAACACAATCAGGCGCACGTTCTTTCTTGATAGCACTATGCAAAAATGCCCCAGATTGCGAAATGGGTCTTTAAGGACCTGTTGCATGACGACATTCTGGCTTCGAGCGGGGATGGGTAGCTTGAGCTATTGGTTGCTTGCAGCTAGCATCGAAACTTGAATAGTCGACTGTGGACCACAAAACACTTTGAGGGGCACAAAACATAAGTCTAATCACAGTTGTAGGACAGCCTTTGGGTATGAACAAGAGCTTTTCGGTGATTTTACTTCCTCGAGTTCAGTTTGTTGTCAAGCGTAATACCATGCAATACACTTCAGTGACGCCGAAATCTAAAGGTACTTGAAAAGCATGAAGATTCTTTACCCACCGTTTCCCCATGAAGAGAACTATCTCCGTTTTTACTCAGTTGATAGTCAAAGAGCATTCCTTACACAATTCGTCGCTTAATTTGAGAGCAGGTGGGTTGTTCTCTCTTCTGACGATAGGTGGGTTTTTAGTTCATAATTATTGCAAAAGGTCGTCCATACGGACAGACGAGACGGTTGAAAAAGACGCAAATAATGCGATAAAAAGTGTACAACGTTGATCCATAGAATTATATATTAGGATCTATCCATTTTCACTTTGTGACGTTTGATTTGTATTAAAGCATTAATGGAATTCAATGAAAGAACGCTGCTAGAACACTCTAATCGTTAGAATCCCAATGACATGTGCCATAGCAATCACAATCCTGTAATTGTATAACTTATTCCGTCGTAATTTCGCATAACTATTTTAATACTTCGTTATACAAAAACCACGACAGTACCTAGTTAATAAAAAATATAAAAATGCCCATTAAACATTTAAGGATAAAAATGTAACCTTTCATTAGTACACTACTGATAAAAAGCAAATTAAAATTTCAAAATTTAATACTTATGTTTTGTAATTGTCGATTTTTATGGACGATTAAGTTTTATTATTAAACAGTAACATTTGCGGGATAGAAAGAGGTTAAGATTCGTTGTTCTATATATGTTAATATATAGTTATGTTGTTCTTATTTTTCGAGTTGAAAAGGACTCTAGGGACATTAGAACGACAAAACAAAGAAATAACTACTATGAGACTGTTGCACCGCGACATACAACACCTCCACACTTGATGCCATTGTTTATCTAGGTATAATATAATTTTTACAGATTTTACAAAAGCCTTCGTGCAGCACGATTTGCTTTTGGAGAAACTATATAGAGGTGGTTTTAGCAAAAGTGTCATTACTTTTATTATTAATTTCAAAATCAAATTTCTGATATTTTTTTTATTGGTTCAGGAGTACCCCAAGGTTCTAAACTTGGGTCCCTATTATTCATAATCTTCATTAAATGACATAGGTGGTTTCAAACTGTCTGCTGTATGCAGATGACGGCAAATCTTTTAGGTCCATCGAGACCATTAACAGTGAAAAAAAAATACTACAAGATGATATTAATAGAGTTCATGAATGGTGTATGAAAAATAAATTAAAACTAAGTGTAAGCAAATGTGATGTTCTAACTTTACTATAATTACTAGAAAAAGTATGAATGATGAAGCTATTATGTATTGGAAATGAAATAATATCTCAGGTTAAGACTAAAAAAGATTTAAGAATCATTCTTGACTCGAATTTTTCATTTAACACTCATGTGGAATGTGGATGCATTAGTAAAAAAATGTTATAGCCTAATGAGCTTCATAAGGAGAAGCTTCTTTTACCTACTTTAAAAGTTATAAATCCGTAAAAATTCTTTACATGTCAATAGTTAGAAGTAAACATGAATAGGGGTGTACCATTTGGTCCCCATACAAGAAATAAACTCGAAAAAGTTCAGAATAGGTTTCTACGCTATATGTATTTAAAAAAATTAACTGTATTTCCAGCCAGGCCCGACGAGAGGGGGGGGGGGTTGAGGGGGAAAATTCCCAGGGCCCGAGCCTCCTGCAAGGTCCCGTACGCTGTACACAAGCCAGGATAAATACAATTTGTGTAATTAACATTTTACAACAGGTACTTACATTTCATATTATAACTTATAATTATTTTTCATATTTTTTTCTTGCAAAATACGGCATGTCTGCATGTAAAAATTTAGGGGACCGTAAGCGGGGGCCCGCAGACGAGCGTAGTCACCGGGCCCGAGCTAACTCTCGACGGCTCTGTAGCCAGAGACCTTGCTACTAGTATTTTAAGAACAGAAATTAATATAATGAGCCTTGAAAATAGAAGAAAATATTTTTCTACGATCTTTAGGTACTTATATTTAAACTAGTAAATCACAAAATCGATTGCTCTGATCTCCATTCCATAGATTTCCATGTGCCACGCAATACTGTTCCTAGATCAATACAAGTGTTCCACCTGCATGCCGCATAGAAATACAACCCAATTCAACAACTCTCCTTTCGTTCAGACTCTAAAATCAATAAATTTACTATCTAACCAAAATACGCAATGCGATGTATTTCAAAATAATCTTGAGCCTTTTAAAAAAATAAACTGTATTTGTTTAGATTAAGAGGAAAAGTACTCATGTTTGGTTCTGAATTTTGTATTTGTATGATACATTAAAGAAGCCGGTTTGGACGTCTCTGGTGGTTTCGTTCCTGATATTAAGGCTGTTTTATTTTGTTTGTTTGTGTGTGTGAATAAATAAATAAATAAGTCAGTATTAGAAGCTGCCGAAGAATGGTCAGTAGTTTTCGGCTTCTGTTGGAAATTTTGAATAATTAATGCCCTTCAAGGAAACCTACCAATTTTACACCATATTTCCTGCAACGTGCAATCATCAGTGACAAGCACGCAAATAATCGTCAGAATAGCAATAGCTTATAACACTCTACCAGATTCGTTGAAGGTCTAATCTCTTGAAAATTTTAAATTGCATCCCCACCAGTTCCTAATGAATAAACAGTAGAGAAAGATTCTTGAGATTAAGTGGTAGAACAGTCGCCAAAAGTTTCTTCCTTTGGCGTGACTTCGTCCTTTTGAGCATACCTACCACGTTTTTTCCCCTTTATTTGTTACTTTTGGCCTTTTTAAAATTTTCAAAAGATACCATTATATTATACTATTATAAATGGAGTATTTGATGCGGAATCAATAAAATGTCCTTCTAAATGTAGCGTCATAAACGTCTAAACGTCGTAAGTTAAAGTAGCAGAAACAGTGGGAGAAGTGGCCGAAATGAAACTCGAAGAAGTAGGAAAGAGAGTTTTTCTCTGAATAAGGTTAATCGTTTATCAGTGTCACGCAATAAAAACATACCAATAGTGTTCATCAATAATAATACTAATTTATTATCGACCAAAAAGGTCCCAATTATATGACTGTTGTACAGTTTAATATGTGTACCTACCTATTACATTTGATTCAATTACAAAGAAGATATTTGTTAAGCGCTGCTATGTATAGCAATAGTACAAAATTGAATACTAATTATGCGAAAAACGTTGATAGTACTAAAAAGAGGAGATTTGCACTGAACAATCTTTGGCTTTTGTCTTTTTTATTCGGATAAATGGAGATTATGGAAATGGAAATTAGAGAAGGTATTTAAACGATTGAAAGTTATCCTAACCCTGAGATCATTTATTATACTATTATTATTATTATTGTTTCTGGGGGTGGTCCTAATAGGTTCCCGCACTGCGACCTTTTGGTCTATTGTGCTCCCCGGTGTTGTCTACCCTTCAAGAATACCTGTATCTTTCACAAAGTCCAGGATTTTAGTAGGGCGAATCTTCGTTACTTCCTCTTGTGTAATTTTTTCATTTCCGAGTAGGTGTTCCCTTGCCTTTATGAATGCCTGACATTGGCAAATGACGTGATATGGCATTTCATCTGCCTTACCACAACCCCTGCATGTTGGGCTTTCAGTCAGTCCCATGTTGTGCAGGTGTTTGTTCATGCGACAGTGGCCCGTGACCATTTCTGTCGCAAGTTTTATCTTCGTCCTGCTTAGCTTTAAAATGGACGTAGCTAGGTCCCCCTTTGGCGTTTCCAGCAAGATCTTGGAATGAGCCTGTCTTGGAATTTTCGATCAATGTCTGCAATGCTCTTTCGTGAGTATTGCTTGAATCTCGTTTTTGGCTGTGTTATAAGTAATCCCACAAGCCGGTTCGGGTCCTATGAATGGTTTTGCGCTTGCCATTCTCACAAGCTCGTCAGCAACCTGGTTACCTGCGATTCCCGTATGCCCAGGTGCCCACACTAGTGTGACTGAGTTGCACTTACCTAGTGCGTTTAGCATTTGTGTGCATTCAAGGACTAGCCCTGAATTTACCACATATGAGTCTATTGCTGCAATCGCTGCTTTGCTGTCTGTCACTATAAAGATTTTCCTTTTGATAAGGTTCTCTTTTAATAGTTGAGCAGCCGCTGTCAGTCCCTGATATATAAAACGATATTTATACCCATTGGGCTCTACGGAATCCAAATATGGGGGACAGCGTCATAGTCGAACATATCCATTCTAGAGAGATCGCAGTGAGAGATATTACGGATCATCACCCTCCCCAGTTTATTATCAATGCCGAAATAAACGCTGACCTTAAAATGAGTACAATAAAAAGTGAAATTGTGCGCGTAGGTAAGTGAAAAATACTTAGAGAAACTACAAATGCACCCGAACAGTTTAGCGTTAAATCTACTTGACAACTTGACAATAGTGAGGCTGAGGACCAAGCACGCTACATAACAATGTTAGACAAGGGACACGCAAAATCAAACCTCTTCTGCTCCGGAAGATCTATTTTAAATGTAATAATCATTAATTTAGGTTAAGCAAGTGAAAGTGTCATCACTGGGTGATCACTTTGCAGGTTATCTTTTCATTTCAAGAATTTACTTAATGCCAATTAGCAGATTGTAAATAGTCGTTGAAAATAAAAAAAAATATTTGAAAAGATTAACATCTCAATCTTTATTATTATTTGATCTATATGAACATTCTATATTATCTAATACGTATAATACATTTCTCTGTACCTAGACATTCCATCAGAAACGTTCCCTTTATGGTCCATTTCAATTAAAATTATTATGTATGTAGGCATTTTCATTATGTTAGGTGCATTTTCATTATCTCCGTTTATTACAATCCACTACTATACAATTACGTGAAGCGCACTTCACTTAATTAAAACTAATAGGAAGGTATTAAAAGAGCAATGTCGATGTCCGTTATATTACTATTTACAAGGGAATTCATGAATGCAATTTAGGAGTACATTTTAAAATCGTCAGTGGAAAATAAGTTACTACAATAATTGACATTAAGTGTTAAGGGATTATTAAACAATATTATCAATTCTTTAACTATTCAAATTTCGACAATAAATACGTTAAGGGGAGATAGTGGTTTTATACTTTTATTATTATATTATATTATTATATTGAGTGATCGAACCATTCCACAATGGCAAATTATACTAAGTAAGGGGTGATTTTTTAAGAAAAATTGTAAAGTGAATGAAATATTTATTTGGATCAATAAATCATTTACTTTACTGCCATTTAATTTTTAAAAATTATTTCATGCAAATGTTCCCTCGGCTACGCATTTATTCTGAAAGTTCAATTTTGACACACTTTTTCCAACATTCCGGCCGGTATCTCACCAATGACACTGCAATGTTGTCTTCCAAGGCAGTAATCGTGGTTGGCTTGCCCCTATAGACGAGACTTCGTCTAGTGAGGTCAAATCGCACGAACGAGGCGGCCAATTGACAGCGCTAAAACGTGAGATTATTTGCTCACCAAACTTGCCTCTCAATTGGTTCATGGTATCGCGGGCAGTGTGGCAAGTGGCATCGTCCTGTTGACACCACATGTCTACCATGTCCAATTCGTCCATTTTGAGCAAAAAAGTCCGAGATCATCGAACAGTACCTCGATCCATTAATCGTTACGTTATGGCATCATCGTCTTTGAAGAAGTACGGTTCAATGATACCGCCGCCCCATAAACCGCACAAAACAGTGAATTTTTTAGGGTGCGTGGGCAGCTCTTGAACAGCCTCTGGCTGCTCTTCCGACCAAATTTGGCAATTATGCTTATTCATGTACCCATTGAGCCAAAAATGAGCTTCGTCGCTGAAGAAAATTTTTCGATAAAAAAGATGAATTGGTGAATTGATGTTCAATAGAATGAAACTGGTTGGAAATTTGGTCACAGTGGCTTGAATAGCCTGCTTGGTTGATCGATTATGACGACCATAAAATGGACGTGACTTGCGAAACATTTTTCACAGAGCACGAACTTTTCTAATAAAATTCAATGATTTGCAAGCATTGTCAGTCTAATCATTGGTTAAAGTGGCATTCACGTTTTCACTTCACGTATTATTTATGACAATAGAGTCCCGAAAATATATTCAAAATATTCCAAATAATTGCATAAGAGTTTACCTTCGTCTTATTTAGTGTTAAAGATAAAATTATGGATGTTTGAATGTCTAATAATTTTGAAATAACACTTGGTACCCCTTAAACAACAAACACGAAGCTAGTAAAAATCATCTATAGCAGTTTTATTTACTTGCTTTTATCTTAGCAACCTTGCCGTAAAAGGTACATACATATACTTATCTAATGTAGTTACACGTTTCGTAATCAGATATTCATATCAGAATCAGAAGTACATATGAAAGGCAGGTTTTCGCAATAAATGATCCAAATTGTGAGCAGCACAGTGTTAGAAAAACTACATCGCAACAATTTTCTGATGTGTGAAGTATTTAATTCCCACGACCACCAAACAAGTTCAGAAACAAATTAAACAAAATAAAAACATTTACATTTTCGCAAAATGTTAATGAAGTAAGTCATCACTTTGATGCAGTGAGAGTTCACTGCTTTGATGAGAACCAACACTTTTCATTCATAATTCATTTATAATGTCCACAGTAATCCTTTATTAAGATAAATTAGCCTCTCTTTTACTTTTGTTTTAAGTGATGTGATAAACGGTATCGAGTGATTCCTACTAATCGTAGAACTGTGATTTAAAAAATTTAATGCACCCAGTATAAGACTAACCTATATATTCAGTTACGTATATTTTCTAGAATCTAGATTTTGTTTTTTGTTTGTTTTTCATTAACTTCCATTATTAAATTAAGGAGTTAATAAGCTTTTGTTTTCGTTTATTTATAATTTTGTATTCATCGAACAATATATATCATCATTACCAAGGACTAAATATGCTTAGAGAATAACTATAAAGGAGGGTAGGTAATAATACTTAACAATAATAATAACTTTATTGTTCTACAGACATGAGTCCAAAAAACGAACAGCATAAATGAAATATTTCGTATAAAGGTACAATAAAAAATGTTTACAATAAAAATGTTTAGTATATTTGTATCTAAATTTACAACAAATGGAAAGAACAACAAAAGGAAGAAAAAAAGAAACAGAATGGTGAAAGAATTACCTAAAGGTACCTGAACTTTAACTTAAATTTAAACTGAAGTTCACATCAACGCGTTTACACACCATGTTGTAGTTAATGGACAAGCGTACTGTGGGGCATCTGAACAACATGTTTGTTCTAGATGTTTAGTATTGAAATGTTTGCGGATACCTACATGTACGCGACGGAGTAGAGAAATTAAGACGAGATAACGTATAAGAGCAGTCGGTAAAATTGTGCAGCTGTCCATATAAAAATTTCAAGCTGTTGTGCATGCGACGCTTTTCCATTGATAAGACGTGGAATCGTGAGAGAAGCAATTCATTTGCATAACCCCTTTCTGGATAAGCTTTAAATGCAACATATTTAAGGAATTTACGCTGAACCCTTTCAATGGCAGTTGAATGAGTTTCGTAGATTGGGTACCATACTAAGTCACAGTACTCAAGTTTAGATCGTATCAGGGAAAAGTAAAGGCAGAATAATGTAGTGGGATTATTGAAAGACTTGCTGTTTCTAATGACAAAACCCAGCATTTTAGATGCGGAGGAACAGATGTTTTGCACGTGTTCGGTAAACTGGAATTGGTGGTCAAATAAAACACCTACGTCCTTCACAGAGGAGGTAAGATTTAGAGCGGCCGTACACGAGCCGCATTTTGCAGTCGGACCGACCACAAAATTACGGTCGCGTTCCGGCGAACTGCAGTCCGCCATAAGAAATACTGCACCAGCCGTACACGGGCGTTCACTGCAGTCGAAACGCGCGCCTGTAGTTTCTTATGGGGCGACCGCAATTGTGTGGTCGGTCCGACTGCAAAATGCGGCTCGTGTACGGCGGGTCTTAGAGTTGTTGCGTTCACAGAGTAATTGAACAGAACAACGCCTCGTTTTTTACCGTAGGAAACCACATTGCACTTGTTTATGTTTAAGCGTAAACGGTTCGTACTACACCAAGATACAATGGAATTTATTTGATCCTGTAAGATATGAAAGTGTTGTAGTGTAGAGATATCGCTGTAGAGTTTGAGATCGTCGGCAAACAAGAGATGATGAGAGGATATCACAGCTGAGATGTCGTTAATAACTATTAGAAAGAGTTGTGGCCCTATGTTTGACCCCTGAGGTACACCTGAAGTGGCCACAAAAAATCGGAGGTAAAATCAATGAATTGCGGACGATTGATTAAGTACGATGAAAAGAAGGTAAGAAGAGAATTTGCGAATCCGAAGGCTTTAAGTTTGCTAAGTATTAATGAATGGTCGATGGTGTCAAAGGCTTTTGCAAAATCCATATAAATTGCGTCCACCTGACCCGTGTTGCCTAGGATTGATAGTAAGTATAAAGGAAGGAATATTATGACGATTATGGCAAATTGGGGAAAAGAAGATGGAATACGTCGAGCAAATGAGGACGAAGAAAAAATTACTACCTATTAAAAGCGTATTTTGACAACGTAAATCGTTCGATTATGTTCAACATATTTATTTGTTATCCCATTTTTATAAAACAATCACGTTTCACGTTTGTTTTTTTGGGCTTGAAAATGAGAAAGTCTTTTCTCGAAACATGTCGCCAACACATGTCAATTAATCACGTTAGTGATTAAATTACATCTTACATGTTAATTAAATACAATTGAAGGGGAAGGTCGTGTATTTATTTCACCTCTTTATAAAACAACTCAATGTAGCGTGGCGATGAGGATTAAAATAAATTTGTTAAAGCTTAAAGGGCCTCATTTACATTACTCTAAAATGTTATAGGTATTTTGTAATGGAAAATTGCCAAAGTTTGAATTAAAATGCAGAGAATAGGCTTGAAATAAACATTAGGCAAATGGTAATTTGGATAGTATAACAAATTGTTACGTTTAACATATTAGATAAATGTATGAATTTGGTATGACAATTTATAATACATCAATGACATTAGGCAAGATTATCATACATTTTTGAAATGAAAAATCGGTTTTCGACAATAATGGCTAGCGTGAACTGCATATGTAAATACTAAATAGGTATACTAATATCGTAAATTTTATAGGAACTCGTTTAAAATACACTTTTATGAAAGACGAATTTAAGGAAATTAAACAGTGTCCTAATGAAAATATTTTCTTCTTGCAAAAGAATACATTCTTGCAATAAATTATGACCAATGACAAATTTCTAATAGGTAGGTAATTAGATTACAAACGTTGCTCAGATCAAGAGTACAAAAGTCGGTTATGCAAACTAACTTGCACGTTACGACAGAGAAACGTATTTTTCTGTATGAATACCAAATAACCACTAACAGTTTAGCGATCAATATATAATATGATCCTATTAGAGACGTCTGTATACGTCAATTTATTCTTTTCATCATCTAATAAGGTATAAGTAGGTTATCAAATATTAATACTTTTCAGTTTTTAAAAAAAATGTAAATTTATTCCTTGATTAGCAACTATAAGCAAGCTCAACCTTGGCATAGTTACAATTATAAACAGTAAGTACATAAAATTATATGTGTAAATATTTTGATAACAATATACACAAGAAATATTATGTAATGGAGTATACAGGTGATTTTTATTATACGTCAACTTGAATTTGTTCTAATGGAGGGCCAATCCATTTGGACATGTAAATATCAGTAGGTAAACAAATTTTAGGTTGTCAACGTGAGAATTTCCCACGTAACCCATTTTAACTTTGCAATATTTCTATACATTTCATAAGCTATTATTTTTAAGGTTACCGATTTTATTTACACACTTTACTATTGCGCAATGTAACATGAACCATTATTCTATTGATTTAATAACATTGTTGTCCGTATTATTTTAACAGTTAATGCCATATCTAATTTGTCATGTATTTACTATTATCTTACAATAAAGGCTAGTAAAAAAAAATATACCTACGTACCTGAGAAAATTGTTAATTAAAATTAATAATTACCGATGACGTTTACAGCAAGGAAATTTTTGTTAACCGCGCTTCTCTATTTCCACCTTGTTTTTTTATTTTTTTAACTTCTGGTTCTTAATTAATCTTTATCTAATACCTAATGGTCCACATGATTTAGATATCAGCACGTGAGGTATTTTTGATTAGGAACGTGTTAAAATTTTTAGACTTTTAATTTCCCATTTACACATATCTCAATTAAAAATAACTTAAAATTTAATTGACGTATTCTGCATTCAGTTATGTAACGGCATAAAATTTTAACAAATAAGTAGGTAAACGTATAAACATGAAAATAAAAAAAAATCATGTGGATATAAAAACCCATCATAACTAAAATACGTAGGTAAATACCTAGGAATTACTTAAAAGAGGGAAAGTTTGCTGTTTGTGAAGTAGATAATTTGCAATGTCTGAGTAACTACGAGGGTAGTCCCAGATGTACTGACCTCATGTATAGATGGCAGTTATCGTTCGAAAAAGTTAGTATGGTCGAAAGTACCAACCTCATAAAGTTGAAGTTTGAAGCGATTACGATGTTTAGTATTTGTTAAAATATCTCAAAGTAAAACCAAAGAAATAATTAATTCCATCAAAAGCAGCAACACTCCTGATATTTATGGCGTGTGTACAAAATTAATTAAGTGAAACATTGGTGTGCTTATCAAGCCACTCACCAAATTGATAAATCTATCATTTGGGTCAACTAAAGATGGCTATTGTCTTATCTGTTTATAAAAAAGGGGAAATCAATAATCCCTCAAATCCCCAATATCCATATTGCCAAGTCTATCCAAAGTATTTGAACTTGCATTATATAGGTAAGTAGGCAAATTACTTGCTATTTTGAAGGATAATTGCATCTTTTGTCATACCCAGTTTGGTTTCCGAAAGAACAAACATACATGCGACGTTATAATTCACTTTATAAAAAAAAACTTTAGAATGTTTCGAGACTGGTGACCACTCAATATCAATTTTTTTAGATTTAACTCGCGCTTTTGACTGCGTTTCACATTCAATTTTAATAAAAAAAATTAAAATATCTGTATAAGGTCGATAGTAATAGCTGTAATTTTATTTCGTCGCATCTCAAAAACAGGTACCAGGCAGTAAAAGTGAACGACAGTAAATCTAATCTTCAACAGTTAAGTTCAGGAGTACCACAGGGCTCAATACTGGGTCCACTTCTTTTCTTAATATTTAGCAATGATTTCTCTCACCATATCATAGAATCACCCGAATGTATACAATATGCGGACGACACCACACTACTTATTAGAAACAATAGTCGAATATTAATCAATGCGGAAAAGCATTACATTCGGCGGAAGAGTGGGTTAATTCTAACGATTTTAATTTAAATAAAAATAAAACGAAACACATGATTGTGTCTTTAAGACATTATACCTACAACAATCCTATACGTTTGTGAAATTTTTGGGAGTAAAAATAGATCCCAAACTAAACTTTGGAGAACATTGTGACTCTCTTGCTAAATTCCTTAATAGGAATAACCTTTTACGTCGACTCGCTGAAAATGTCTCCACTTTCACACTAAAATTGGTTTATTTTTCAATTACACAAAGCCATCTGTGCTACTGTAATATTATCTGGGGGAATTGCTCGAGCTCGGTAAGAATCTTCGCAACACAGCGACGAGCTGTGAGAATTTTAGGAGGAATTTGATATTATAGAGATGAATGCCGATATCTCTTTATAAAACATAGAATATTAACCCTTCCTAGCAAATTTACTTTAATTTGGATACTATATGCAAAGTCGGTGTTCACTGACTATATACTAAGATGTGGCACATATGACATATAACACTCGTAATTGCAACGACGTTTCTGTAAATTTTTACCGTTTAGAAAAAACACATAAGAGTTTTGTATCTTTATCCACCAAATATTTTAATTTACTTCCAATAAAAGTAAGAAAACTAGATTTAAGAACAATAAAATTCAAGATTAAATGAAAAACGCCTTTTACAATTTGCAAGAATTCAAAATTAGTGTTAGAACCATAGATCTATAAGGATCAGAGTGTGACATATAGGAATGTTTTTTTTTATAACAAAGCATTAATAAATTATTATTATTATTATAGTGAACGCGGTCATGGAAAGCATTGGCCATCATTGTATGATACAATACTTTAATTTGAAGGGCCTACCAATATGAAATTTCAGCTAGAATCAATCAACTCTAGGGAAGTCTGCTCCTTAGTTAAGAATGAAATATTGCGTGTCATACGAGCTGCCAAGACGAGCATCGACCGACTGAGATGACCTGCAGAGCAGAAATTGTGAAAAAAATTCTCAAAATGGTATTGGATAGTCGTTGACAAAAAGTCCTCGTGCTAAAAGAGATTTCAAAATGTGTTGTACATTTAAAGATTAAGACGCTGTGAGCAAGACCTTAACTTCTATAATACAGAAAATAATGTTGTTTTTCGAAAATATAAATTTTTGGTTTTCATCCTGCGCCTATCGATTTAAAGTGTAAAATAAACCTACATTATTTCGTAACTCCAACGGTTTCCAATATTTGCATGTAATACATCATTTTGTACTGGACACAGTGTATTATTGTACGTGCCACTTGTATCCTGAAACCATGTATAAGTTTCAAGTAATATGATAACGTAGTTGAAAAATAGACAGCTTAAACATTTATACATGATGGAAAAATGGCAAAGATTTAAATAGTTGATTCATGTTAAGGGTGTAGGTTTCAACATTAAGTTGAAACTCTCAAAAACTGATTGAAAATCCAGGAAATAAAATGCAATAAAAACCTGTTAATAACAGTAGTGGAAGAAAAGCGTCGAGCTGCTAAATTACGAGTAGGTACAAATGCAGTTGAGGGTTGAGGAATATCAATGAATCAACTGCAACTGTGAAATTTATCCTCATTTAGCTTATGGATATTCAGAGGATCTCTAGAAATATCACAATTTTTTTACTGAAATTAAGTATAGAATTTATTCTGGATACAATGAAATAGAATTAATAATTAATTTGCTAAACAAATTTTTATTGCTCAATCTGCTTCGTTTATTTATTGGAAGGTATATTGGAAAAACATATTGCAGTTTGAAGGATACATCTATAACTATTGAATAAATTATATTGGAAACACAAGAACTGAAGCGTGTAATCCGTACGTAATGCCTTTGCGGTTCTTATTGTTTGAATATTCTTTGCTAACGGCATATTTGCTATTCATAAACTTGTTTCTATTACGTACCTAATCCGTTGGCTGTATATACTACCTACATACTTGGCAAACGAGATAGAAAATGATTGCATGCAGTTTCCCGTCTGATAAATACAAACATTTTTCATTTCATAGAGTAAATAGAGTCAATTGGAATAAATGTGATGAAATTGTATTTTTTGACATTGACATCTACACTTTACAGTCTCTTTAATATTACCTAATTACATTGGGAAAAAGTAAATCATTTGTTGTTCTTACACTTTTTCTCGTGTTTATATTAACTACTCACTAACATAGAGGTACGGAATGCTAAGTTTCTCCCCTAATTATCCAAAGTTTACGATTTTTGCCATTCTTTGAACTAATATTGAAATGAGTAACACCTAATCGGCAGTACTCAGTAAGCAACATGACAGTACATAAATGGAGCTGCAAACCATCAGAGCAAGAATTATAGATATACCTAGGTACCTGCCTAAACCGATAACTGCAATAAAGTTTAGCTTAAAGTTTTATTTATCGTAAGACGAATTAGGTGTAAAATCCCAAAAGCCTTGTCGTCATAAATTTGCTAATTCGTACTACTTATATCATCAACATTAGAGGATTCTTTCAGAATATTTTTACCTGCGTATATAGTTTGTACTGGAATCAACTTTGTTGTCTTTTCGATTATTGTGATAATTTATAACGCTAGGTATCCATTTGTATACCTACCTATGTTATGCGCGTACCAAATACTCTGTATTTCATTCTGTTATTAACTCTTAAAATTGTTTATAACAATTCTCGCAACGGTTTGCGTATCGTGTTGCATGCTTAAAGATAGTCTGCGTAGTTTAAATCATTCTTATCCTGTTTTACTTCAAAGGCAGTTTGACAAAGAGTAAGTACTAATACTTGGTCATCTAGAACCGTCTGCCAAAGGACATATAAATTATTTTGTTGTTAAATTGCTTACCTACAACGTAAATTTTTGTGTAAATAATGAGTAAGCAAGGTGAGTCTGGATGTTCTGAACCTTAAGTAAAGTTAAAGGTTAGGTGCATTATTTGTAATTCTACATATAGGTTGTTCTTAAAATTAAGAAGAATTAAGAAGTTTTTAGTGATTATCTTAGCTATCTAGTACTGATCGTGAATACTTTGTTTGTGCTGGATGTGTTGTATGCTTTTTGGTTTTTACGAACATTGGGCGCCGAAATTGTCTGTGTGATGTGTGGTCCATATTTTAATTAATAATTACGCATTCCAAACTTAAAACCTCCATAATTACTAATTAGTTTATTGTTGTAACTTCTGAGAATTGAATGTGTCAATGTCAAAACTGTAGTGTAGTGAGTCTCGTGTTTAGTGGTTTTTTTATGTGAAATATCTCGTGCATCTATATTTCTGTGTCTTTTAAAGATGTGGGAGAAGTTCGTGATCGCTATACTTCACATGTGGAACGCACCATGTTTCTGTTGCCAAAGCTAGTCTAAAGAGTGAAGCATAACAAGATTTGTATTGAACATTGGATTGCTCTTGGTAGTGTGTACCTACTATGCTGCTGACAAAGGTCTATGAAAGCATAATCAGAGTGAATGTATTTAGATCAATACAAAGGCAATTATAGAAAACAAATGCCACAGTTTACAAAAATTGCAGCACTTATTTAACAAAAACAGAGATGTTTTAAATCTAGTAAAAAGAAGAAATGTTTTATAATAAAAGTATCAGATATTTGTGGGCATATCGGTTTAAATGGCCATAAAACTGCGTTGTAGTAGCAACAGAAAAACTACTACTATTATCTTCCTTGAAAAGCAGTAAATAATAATAATAATAATAATAATAAATTTTATTCACCATGTAAGATACAATAAGTATATATGGTAAGTCAAAGCAAAAGTTAGTTGTTAATTTTGCACATTAAAATATTCAGCACAGCTATAGAACGCATGAGAACAAAGATACCGTTTTATTGATTTTTTAAAAACTGGAAAAGGAAGTAACTTTGTATGTGAATCAAGTTTAATTACAATACAATAAATAGTCTCAATGGACTCATCTAGATCAAATTATTCCGGAGATAAAATAATCCCCCGTTCGGATCTCCGGGTGCGGGGACTGATATACCTAGACATTTGTTTAAATAAGTAATAACAAAAATGAACTACAGGAAAAGAAAAACGTAATAAGGATAGGTACGTGGAATGTAAGTACAATGCTACAGAAGGGAAAGCTGGAGAATTTGAAAAGAGAAATGGAACTAAATTACCTGGTGCTGATATTTATTCAGATCATAATTTAGTAATGGCTAAAATCAAAGTAAAATTAAAAAGAATAAGACGAGGTATACAGAAAAAGAAATGGGGCATGGAAAGACTAAGATCGGATGGTAACGTAGAGGAATTTAGAGATGAAGTCATGAGTGTGATAACAGAAAATGATGGTAATGAAAACAGAGAAAACGCGATTATAAAAGTGAAGGAAAATGGCAAGATTTAAAATGTAAGATAAAAGAAGTTGCAGAAAAATACATAGATTTTCAAAAAGCAAATGGGTCAAGAAAACCATGGATAACAAACAAAATGGGTGAAAGAAGAAAAATGAAGAACTTAAACACGAAAGAAGGAAAGAAAAGACACAGAGAAATAAATAACAAATTATATAAGAAGAGAAAATGAAAAAGGTAGAGAAACGTGGCTTCGGGAGTAGGTACCTAATGCAATGAAATAGAAGAGTTAAATATAAGAGGAAGATACGATTTAGCTTACAATAAAATAAGAAAAGTAACCGGATCAAAGATGTGCAATAAGACGATAAGTAATATACCTACTCAATAAGAAAGGAGAAGAGCTCACCGAAAACGATTAAATAATAAATCGATGGGGAGAATGTATAAAAGATTTATATGACAGAGCAAATAAACCACAAGGAGGTAATATAATTGAAGAGGTGGAAATACTAGAACAAGGAAACATTGAAACAAAAATAATTAAGGGCGACGATGTGGAGAAAGCCATCAGAGAAATAAAGAATAAGAAAGCAGTAGCAATAGCTGAAATACCGATAGAAATGTGGAAAGCTGTGAGAAAATTCGGAATAAGTAGATGAATTAACTAAATTATGCAATTTCATTACGATTCTGGCAAATGGCCTAAAGATTTTCTAACTACTGTGATGGTATTAAAGAAAGAAAATAGAATGTATAAGATTTCCTGACGACATGGTAATACTGGCGGAATTAAGTGGATAGATAAAATAACAAACAACGAAGTATTGAGAATAGTAGAACGCGAGAGAGAGATTTTGAATATAAGTAATAAAGAAAAGAAAGATGAACTGGATAGGACATCTTCTTAGAGGCGACGGAATATTGAGGACAGCTTTGGAAAGGCTCTATTCGATGAGGAAGAAAAAGAATAAAACTTCTTGATGATATTAACAATGATAAAAGATACAACGAATTAAAGTTACTAACAACAGGCAGAGAAGGATGGAGAGCTCCGAGATAAATTTATATTTGACTGGGACCTATCAAAAGACAGAAGAATATTGATGATGTACCTATACTTAGATAGTGAAATTACTCGGAGAAACGCATTTCAGGAGTGTCCCATAGTATCCTACATAGTTATACCTACCATATGAGTAAAGGAGATAACTAAGGTAGGTACCTATTTCCAAAATACTAAATTGTGAATGTGCCCTTAAAATACTTATACATTGGAATGCGCATCGGTGAAAATCAAATTACGAAAGTGGGAATTTCATATAGGTACGTGAGATGAACTAAAGGTTTTTGCGATAGGTATACCTACTTATTACCTATAAGTAACAAAATATTAGAAATTTTCGTCATTAGCAAACGTATCGATCCTGTTGAATAATAATCACAAAAACACATTGTATGTAAATGAGTAGGAATTTTTCAGAAAAATATGATGATGAAATGGAAATAAAGCATGAAAAAATCGCCATCAGCTATTTAAAATTCTGAAAACCCATATCATTCGGAAAAAGTACTGTTTTTACATTGTTGCCAATAGAGCTTAAAGTTCTAAATGCACGTATTCAAAATAGATACTTGTACGTAGAACAATAACGTAAAATATTCATTACGAATCATTGTTACAGAATTAATAATAAAAATACAGTATTATACTTCTAATTCTATCTACCTAAACTTATACGCTGTATAAGTAAAATTCCACAATTAGGTCAGTTATATTATTAGAATAACAATTAAAAATGAAATTAGATAGGTACTCAATGTATCTCAATAGGTACGTATGTAATTAGAAGAGAAAAACGAAATCGTAAATAAAAACCAATTAAAGCCATACCTACATGGTTTATTGCAACAAAATTTCAAAACAATTAGGATTTGCCAATATTTGGAAACAAAAATGTTTATATGGGATTAATAAAATGATTACTGATAAATTTAACATCCTAGAGAATTAAATTAGAGATATTTTTCTAAATCTGCCATTTTATAGTTTTCTGAGTAAGTGTCGAATTGCCATCATTGACAAAGTCTCATTCTTCTCAGGGCAACTTTCCCATTCGTAGAAATAATCAATTATGATAAGAAAAGGTGTGGCAGTTTTGCAATTTGAGATGATGTCTTTGCAGACGCCATTGAAAATATATGGAATATCTTTGTGTTCCATAGAAATTTGAGAAAGAACTGTGCAATAAAAAATATGATATGTTTGGCCATTACAGGCTGCTGACTCGCTAATGTAATGGAATTAAAAATGGCGTTGAATATGCAACATTAAACATACCTATCATTCATGTTTGGAATTTACAGCTGACGTACTTCTCGTTGCATGAATTGTTTTGAATAATTCATCATATAAGTACATACAATTATTATGTGGCATACCTACTTATAAAATTTTCAACAAAAAAATATCGCAAAAAACTATAATATGATCTTATACAGGGCCAATTCAAAAGATTAAGTTGATTGATAAAGTTTGTCCAATAAACACTACCTAACAGAACAAAATATTTATGAATGAACCCCACAGTATTACCACAGTCTGTGGTATTACGTTAAGTTAAATGTTGACCACATATTTCAAATGTCATAGAATAAAGATTAAGTAAATAGCATTTATTATTTTCTTATTTTAAGTTTACATATTATTTCTCTTATATTATAAGACGTAACTTCACGCAAATATTTATTATAAATGCGGCTCAACGAATTTTGATAATAGAATTAATTTTCTCCAAACTTATTTTTTGGAACTCCATAATTAATTGTAATAAAACATGTAATTCCACAAATTATTACTATTACCCTTGATAATGACATATAGCATTTATCGAAATGCGTCGGGTTACATTTAAAATAAAAAAATAGTGGAATAAGATAACTTGTTTTTATTAGTAAGTACAATTCGTTTCGATAACATGATAGATTAAAATTAAATAAGGATTGCCAGGTAACGACGCTAAAGAAACTTTTGTTATATTTATTCACAAATAAAAATGCAATAAAATAAAGATCAATCCTCTTTTCACGAAGGCGTGAAATGAAAATGAGAATAAATTGTGCATATATCATGCAGTGCTCTGAAAGATGTTGCACGTGGTAAAATATTTACTTCATGGTCTAGGGAAAACACAGCTAAAAACCCCTACCAAACGACCTTAAAGGTTAAGAATGTTGATTTTGTGAATTATGATCAAGACTGTGAATTAAGTAATGACAAAACAATAACATCAATTTGCGCACTCTAACTAGTTACACTTTGTACACGTGGCTATATTTATAGATTTCAAAGCTTTCCTAACACATCTAACTTGAATTTTACATTGCAAACATGCAAAAATTTATTATGTTATTATGTGAAGTCATGAGATATTTTGTGTTCTAGTATAGGTAAGTGTTTGGCGTAATTTGACTTACAGCTCCACTCAGCAAACAAGATAGTCGGAAAATAATTCAACTAAAATAATAATCTATTTGAAATTTTTGACGCGGCAAATTATTTGTCCAATCATATTTGAGAATTCTAAGGTGTACATTCACAGCTAAAAGTAAAGTATTACAGTTTACAGCTGACATTTTCCGCGTGTGTTTTATTGCTTAATCCTTTTATCGTGTTACTCTTGTTTGTTAAAATCAGTCTTTTTGATGACTTCTCATGCAGTATACAATACATTTATGTGTATCCAACAATACACATTTAAATTAAGCGCCCAAATATTTTTTTTCTGATTGTACCTTAAAAGCTACTCTAGCGCCGGTATCCCCTCTCCAACTATCTTGTTCGCTGAGTAGAGCTGTATGTGTTTATATCAACGAACGTATTTAACATTTCATTTTTTGGTTTCGGAGGGTTTTTGATGTACCTACTTACCTATAGTTTATAGCATTTTTGCTTTACTAAATGTTGGGTTTATAATTATTGTTGTTACAAGTAATTTGTTTAACAACTGAAATTTGATTATTAAAGTTTATTTTAGACAATAATGAGGAGTAACTTAAGCAAAATGGTGTAGTAAGTGCCCTATGCATGTACCAAGGGCCTAAACACAGCTAACTTATGTTTTGAGTGGTAGGAAGAATTTTGTGGGATTATAATAGCTGCGTGAGTTTTCAAAGTTAATTTTAATATACAAATCTATTAACTAAGAAATTATTTACAAGAGGAATGCATTCTTGCAGTGGTATTTTGAAAAACCAAGAAGTTTGCCATTATTTGAAAATTGTAGAGATGTATTTATCAATTGAAGATATTTACAGTATATTTCGATTTTTATTACAAATTGTTTAAAAGGCTGATGTTTAATTAGGTGCATTCATACATGCAACTGTCGAATATACCTAGGCATACCTACTTCGTTTCTGTGTCTTAATAAGACCATATAATTTAGGTACCCGAGTTGTGCTTTCTTACAAAGGAATTTTAAACAATTTTGTCTTGTTGAAGGCCTAGGAACAAATATATTAATTAAAAATAATAATTCGGAGCTATTCAATAATTTAAATAAAAATAATACTGATGCATGTTTCCCGTGCTTTTCTAGAGATTAAATCTGTTCTAACTCAACGTAATCGAACCGTCTTGCAGGGTAATGTCCATCAAGTTTCAAGTACATCTTTTTTGCAGTTTCTCAAATTGCGGTAATGTATTGACTATGTACCTAAGTATATCAAAATAAGTTCAACCTTTAGAAAAAATAAAAAATTTTATATTACCTACTTATCATAAAATGGATACATACACCTAGATATTTTCAGCAGCTTTAACAGTAAATTTTAGAAATTTTACAATATTGTGCTTCATCGTGCTAAAATATTTAGGTAGGTAGGTATTCCCATATACAAGTAGAATGAAAACCATAATTAAGTATATTTTTGGGAAATTATGAATTCATTCGCCAAAGTTTATGATTTGAGACAGAGTTTGTGCTTAAAATTTTCGTTTTATTTTCCTTTACACAGAACAGAATGCAGTGCAATAAAGATATAATGTTATAGGTACTAAATTACTCAATAGATGCACACATGCTTTACTTAAGTTAGCACTTAGGCATACAGGAAGCCACACTATTAGTATTATTACGTTTTGGACAAAATTCTTCCTCTACAAATGTTATGGCATAACAATCTGCCTGTTTTAATCTCATTATACTTTCAGCGTCAGGCCCAGTAGGTATATGGAATTTCAGTCAACAACATTCGAACAGGATTTAGAACTTTAATTTGGCTATAGGTATGCTTAGTTACTATAGATCTAGTTTTTCCTCCATTTAAAATTAAAAAGTGAAAAACAGTGGCCAACAGTATAAGAAGTTCAAAACTAATACCATAAATTTAATAACCTTTCCTCATTCATTAACTACCTATATAAAAAAATGTTGAAACTTAAACCTTTATTTTGATTAAGTATTTCGTAATTATGTCATTTGCTATGCATTGGCTGAAGGTTTAAATCCTTCACACGTTACGACAGAATTAATTACACAGAAACGTTCAAAGAAGAAATCAATGGAACACCTTAAGTAATAGGCTACGATTTTACTTTAAACGATTACCGTCCAATTATATTGATATTGCAAGGAAAGGTGGAAAGTACTGGCAGAATTTACGGGTTTAAAAATTTACGCCCATTGTTCAATAAGTCACAAGACACAGATGGCTATGATAATGTGATACCTATTAATGGAAAGGTTCCAATTACAATTTAGAAATTTCTTAAAAAATTATATTGTACCTACCTATAATAATATTATGTGGTCAATGGAAATTTGGGGGAAAATTGCTTTAAGGGAATGGCTATATAGTTGACCAAAAAGCTGACGCTTAATTTTGAATTTGGGGTCTACACTGAAAACAAACAAAATATAGCAACCTATCTAACAATTTTAAAGGGATAAAGGGAACTATATATTTATTTAGTCCATCGTCCAACAGTAGGTATATTTCAAGGGTAATACCTACGCTGTCATTGATTAAGCTTAAAAGAAATTTGCAGTTACACTGTTCAAGAAAAAAACCCCAAAGAGAGCTACATCCAATCAATCAACTTGACAAGAAGACATATCATGATAATGAGGCCTAAATGTTATTTTTTTTTATGTAATTGACGGCGACGAATCAATTCTTCTTAATTCATTATTGATAGATCTAAAAGCAACAATAATGTCAGAATTTGATGGGATAGTAAATGTTTCGTGTAATGTGACGTTATCAGTGCAGTGTTTATATTATCGACGAACATTGCACAGTTAATTTACCTACAAATACTTACCCAGTTTTCATGTATTGTGTCTTTAACATTAAATTCATAGTACATAGCATATTATGAGGAATTAGGATGCTTTGAGTGTAGTAACTGTGTCGGGACGCCATGATATTATATTTTGGAAAAGAGCTATTTTATAAATTTGAAGCTAATAGATAGAATTTGAAAATGGGAAGAAAAATATGTTTTACAGGTTTTGTTGTGAAACTGAAACGCAAATTGTAATTCATGAACATTTTGTTTATAAATTGTTGAATAAGAGGATACCTTGAACCTTGAATGCCAAATGACTTTTTTTAGATGTACCTATCTAACTACGTTAGGCGATGTATTGCCTAATTCCTTAATTTTAAACACCTTATTAATCGCAAGATTTAGCACCGATTTACAAAAAGACTGTGTTGAACACGTAAAGGTAGGGATGGACGTTGCTTTAAGTTAAATAGGGAAGTGGATGGGAAAATCAGAGAAGCGGGATCTCCCAATTATTTCTATGGAAAAAGATTTCTTCTTTTAAATAAAATTGTAAGGTTTTAGCTTTTATCAAAATACTGGGTATTGTTTGTGTGTATAAATATTGCCCTCAAAGTAAATACCACTAAATAAGGAAATGGCGAAGCCATTACGTTTACATCCTAATGTTATATTTTCTAAAGTTTTCACTTTACGTTATATTCTAAAATCCTTATAATCTAATTTTTACTTTCCCGTGCATATGCACCACCCATTATCAAAAATGTCTGTGGGTGCGTGCCGGCTGTGGAGCCTAAAACAAGCTTCTTATCAAAATAGGCCCAAAGGGGACCAAAAGTTAGTAGACATGGTTACAAGTAATACTCCGTTTTTCGTTTGTTTCTAAATTGAAAATGGCGGCCAATATAGCAATTCTCCAAGTTTTTATTTTTTATACTCTAGCTCAAAAACGTTTTAACTTAATTAAAATTTGAAAATTGAAAATTGTCGCCGAAGTATGGCCAAAACTTTTATTTATAATTAATAAAGAACAAAAATTTAACGTGGTCGATTTATTGGTGCCGAAAATTGGTCAAAAATTATACAACCCATTACTTACAACCTTTGGCCGGTCATTATTTAAATAGCTGATGTAATTACTACTCTTAATGCAAAAGGCTTATGAAAATGAATCCTTTTCAAAATATTAGCATAAGTAGGTACCTATACCATTTTGAAAAATTTAATTTGAAATCCAAATCCACGATTAATAAATTCAATTCCATAATTGCGACATGAATAAAACGTAGTGAAGTCTTATTTCGCACGCGCACACTTGCAAAGATTCGTGCAATTTAGCGATTTTTCTCTGCAACCTGCAACAGCAACGGCCCGAGCGGCCAACCGCACTCCACCATTTCTCAACAGGCCGAACTGACTTGTGGAATCGTCATTGACATAGGAAGGTGCTTTTCCACCCATGTCGGCATGCATCTGGGGTTTTAATTTCTGATTTATGTGCAGAAGCCACCTACCTACTATTTTGGATTTCTTGGCTAGAAAATGTTGCTTCCGAGAGATAATTAAACCACAGCAATTTACTAGCTGCATTTTGAAGAAAAACTGACCAGTTCTCCGTCAACGCCACATCATAATGACTACTTATAGCTTCAAGAAACAAGCGTCAAAGTAATCTTCAAAAGTTTTGGCAACATACTCTGCGGAATGGTAGAATAAATTAGGGCGCCACCATCCCATATGACCACATCGTAATACGAAGATACCGCTACTGTTGGTCGGTCATCGGATGACTCAATGTCGTCGACTTCTTGTTGAAGGCAACGAAGCACATCGGACTTATGAAATGGTACATCTTGTCAATGTTCTCTGCAATATCGTCTCGTCTGGAATGTAGATCTAGGTACATACATCTTTCTCAGTACAGGGCTCTGTGCATGTTCTGTGCAAATTCTTTGTACCTAATTTTTTTTTTAATACCTATAGATATGAATAAAATAACTGGCATTATTGTGTTTTGCTAGCGGAAATTATGGAATTGAATTTATTAATGTTGGATTTGAATTTCAAATTAAATTATAGACTTAAAAGCAGGAGTAAAAATGGTACGGTTTATTCACGTTGTTTTAGATTGCACGTGCAAATGATTTAGTCGACAATTGGAATTACAAAAATTTAAGTAAAAATAATTTACTGAACAAGATTTCCTGGAATAGGTAAATAATCTGGAAATACTCCTGGTAATATTTGAAAAATATCGGGTAGAACTGATTTGAATGGTTCGTATTGTTAATATTCCTGTCCTAAGAGCGGATGGTATTGTGTCTTATGCGTTATATCTACGCAACGACTACTCCGATTAAAATCAAACTTTCTTTATTTAACTCTAAAATAGCGGTTCTGTATTTTTCTTAAGGACATGCAATTCCGAATAGTTTTCAGTAAATTTAGCAAAATATGTATATTTTTTGTGTGTTTCTCCAGTTTAGACCTAATAACGTGTAACATGGTGGGTTTAGCTATTTCCGGTGCGGAACAAAAGAGACAGCGAATGCATTGCTGAACATTTTGAGCTAAAGTTCGTTCAATTTGGACCGCTGGTTACGGAGCTATGGCCATAATTCTAATCGGCGCCATTTCCCAATATGGCGGCCACCCGAGCAACAATCCTGTAGGGAGACCCAAACACGTACGGTAACTCCCAATAAAAATGTATAGATATTGAATTCACAAGTACGTACTATCAAGGAGTAATTCTCTTTGGTACTATTAAAATTAAAATTCATAAGGCCAAATACTAAAATTAAATTCTACAATAAATATGAAGAAAATCAATAATTTTGATAGCGAAGCCTTCGAGGCACTGTAATGGCCGGTGATGATAGTGATGGAAATTATAAACAAAGATATCTGGGTTCAGTTATCAGTGTATCCGATGTCAAATGTGGTCGCACGAGTGTTTTATTTTTTTTGCATATTAGTTTAATAGGTATGTTATACAAAAGTAGATATGTTTCTAAAATATTTATGAAATGGGATTTTTGTGTGATTTCACTCTTACACAGTGTATCAACTAACAACCTACGTACCAGGTACCTATTAGTTAGAACTTGGACCGATATCACTTTTGTTGTCCCTTATGGTGTACGAATTACACTTTAGTTTTATAAATAATATAATTAATCGATATTATGTACCTACGTACTTATATACAGAAGTACTTATTGTGTTTGTGTGTTTTAGTTTAGTGTTTAACGCATACTACAAATTAACTACCTATCACCGGCAAAAGTAGCTCAACAATTCCGGACTTTTATTATATTCAAAATTTTATCAATTGTTAAAACTTAAACTGTTGACTTTATATAGATATAGCTATGAGGAGGCAATTTGTGTCAGTTTTTAACATTCTACATTTGAACTAAGCAGATATCTTACTAGTGATAACACTATTGGGTCCTTTCCAATACACAAAAGGCCGTATTAAGTGCAGGTGGGGGGTTCTCTCAAGTTACTACAGTGAAGTAAGTGGGGAAATCAGAGAATAATGGCAAATATTCTCCACCCAATACCTAACCGAATTGCAATATTCTGGGAGGGTTTCCTCAATTATCTTTGTTATTTTAAAATAGAATTGTAAGGTATAGCTTTTATAAAAATAATGGCTATTCTCTGCCTCAAAATGAAGGTGTCTCCAAATAAGAAAGTGGGGAGGCCATTGCGTTTATGTTATTGTAGTCCAAAATCATAATCTGTTTTTATATTATGTAGGTACCTAACATAAATCACATAGTTCTTTTTTCGAAGAGTACCTACTCGCGCCCTAGATTACAAAAAAAATATCGGCATTAGATATTATCATTTGTTACCACTGTCAATCGAAATTTGAATAAATTATTATGACACAATTTTTATTTTATTAGTATAGGTACCTACTTACTGTGTAATTTTTGCCTTTAATTGCATAGGTACACCTAATAATGTTTGAATGCCCTCGATTCCGTTTCATTTTTGTAAACACGGTAATTAACACGAATACAATATAAAGAAATCTTCAAATTTAACTAGGTAATATTGCATAAGATGAAAGTAAAACTAAAAAGTTTGTTGACAAATGACAAAATACTAGGTATAATACTAAACTTATTTGAGTGGTTCGCGAAAGTTTGTGATTATACAATTTGTGGTGTAGTTATTTAACGTCTAGTAAAATATGTCATACCTACTAATTAATGTTGATTTTTTTTGTTGCTACTTTGATGTGTTATTAGAAATGTTAAAGTAGGTAAATAATGGGGTTAATCGATTTTGAATTTGTAAGGTATATACCGGAAGTGATGGAGTGTACGTTTAATATAGGGTATAAAAGGGTGTTTGTGGGTAAATTAAGATTCACTACAGGTCATATAGGATCGATTGAACGAGAGTTTCGATACGCATGCTCGACTAAATTCAAAATCAAAACTATACCACAACGGAACCGGCCAATGCCCTTCAGAGCGGGAAGCCACTACCGGAAGTATTTAGTTTACAGCAATTTGCCTATTCTAGTTTATGAAATGATGCGCACATTAAAAGAGTTGATAGCGCGGCGAGCATGTTGCTATTATAGTTTGTTGGCCTATTTGCATCAATTAAGTCAAAAACACATTTGTTTTCGTCATATACTTCTCAATTTTAATTACAATCATGTATTGACTTCGTAAAGTTTATTTATTGGTACGAAATGTCTTACGTAACGTAACTTAATTATGTAGCTAAATTTGTCATATACGCTTTGCAATAATTTAGTAATTTCGAGTTTTGCGAAATATAATTAATTTTGCGCACCTTCAAGGATTTTCTCGCCGTACGTTCGAATTCTCCAATTTGTAACCCCTTCATGGGTAGGATTTGTTCGTGGTTCATGGGTTGCACTTGCATCGACTAGAGGCGAAGTACCGTAGGCTCGAAACATCGCGCATAAATGCACTCATACGTAAACGTTCTGTTACAAATCACGAAGGTTACTGATTAGCTTCTGTTCTGATTGCCCCACAGAACCGAGCGCAAACTATTCTGTCACTGAAATTCCCCCTACCTCCCACGTTACGTTGACATATGACTCGTGCGCGTGTCTTAAACATGCAAATACTAATTGCATTTATGCACAACTTTCACTATACCGCCAAAATTGCAAATTTAAAAAAACGTACTAACCGACAATTAAGTTACTACAGTTCCTATAAAAATAATCGATCTATTTCGCGCCCTTAATGATCGATTCAAAAAGGCGCATGCGTCGTCGTTTCTAGCACGAATATTAAATTTAAATTCTTATCACATTGACGTATTCAAGCCATACGTAAGGGCCACCTTGAATTTAATTTTTTCCAAATAGTTAAATTTTTATTGCTGTGATAACGGTAAGTACCTACTGTGGCGATTGTGTTTTTATTAAAGTACAAAACTCGGATTAGTTTTCAGGTAATAAATATGCAATATATATTTTTTTGAATATTATTTTTAAATATTCATTTAGTTTTCTGAGTGATTCTTTAATACCTAGGTACTAACGACAGTTTGAATTTCCCACAAAACAAAAAATTGGTAAAGATTGGTAAATTATTTATTTATTTCCAGTGGTAGTATCAGTTTCTAAATTAATAATTTCTTTTTAATTTACAAATAAATCTCCCATTTTACAACAAATTTTACATTTACACTGACCACAGTTATGATAATAATCATTTTATTAAATAAACTATAAAAATTGTTCGAAATGTCCACAGTTATGTTCACGACACAATTCCACTCTACAATTCATATTGTCCAAGACTTTCTCCAGAATTGCAGTTGTAATTCTTTCAAGTTCCTCAGTATTTGCTGTTCGTAGTTCGTCAAGTGTTTCGAAAAACGTTGTTTTTCAACGCGGAAAACAGGCTAATTAAGCAATTATCATAAAATTGTTTTAAGTACTGGAGTGTACCATTTGCAGTACCTATGTGCTGTAGCTCCATCCTGCTGAAAATATCCTTCCCGTATTTGATAATCGCATGAAGTTGATTTAAAAAGGTATACAATCTTTCTGCGCGATATCTTTCTGCTGTAT
Source organism: Pyrocoelia pectoralis (assembly GCA_036250285.1). Classification (NCBI taxonomy): domain Eukaryota; kingdom Metazoa; phylum Arthropoda; class Insecta; order Coleoptera; family Lampyridae; genus Pyrocoelia; species Pyrocoelia pectoralis. The sequence continues at coordinate 6,782,247 of CM070082.1, forward strand.
AGTAGCGTTAAAAAAAATGGGGCCAAAAATGAGTCTCCTACACATTCCAACCCATATCCCAACTTTTAAAGGATGCAAATTAATCTCTTCAAACGATTAAGCAAGGCAGGCTACACCACTGTTCGCTATGCGGATGACATAGCGATTGTGGTAGGTGACAGATTTGATGAGTTGTGATGCAGGGAGCTTTAAAATCTAGTGGAAGCATGGTGCGGAGAAGAGGGTCTATCTGTTAATCCAACAAAAACGAACCTCATTCTCTTCTCATGAAGAAAAGGACCGACAAAGCTAAAAGCAATAGCAATGTATGGCACCAAGGTACAGGTAGTGGGAGAAGGAAAATACTTGGGCATAACGCTAGACCAAGAGCTGACCTTCAAACCGCACCTATGGCTCACTGGTGTGGTGGCATAAAACCTCCACCCAGATGAACATACAGAAACTTACCAAGGTGCAGCGTAGGGCTTGCCTTGGAATTACAGGGGCAATTATAACGACCCCTACTGCGGCTATGGAAACCCTCTTGAACCTACCGCCACTAAATCTAGCAATTAGGGCAGATGCGCTCAGAGGGGCATACCGGCTGAGAGTTAACGGCGAGGAGGGATCGTCAAGGGCGTGGCACTAGCTCATTTTTGACGAAATCTCCAAAGACAAAACCCTTAGTATGAACACTGAGAGGATATCCAAAACAGTTTGTCCCACCAAACTGTTTAAGACAACAATCCCCACTCGCTACGACTGGGAGAATAATTCCACTAAAGCGAAGCTGAATGGAATCGTGTATTACACAGACGGCTCGAAAACTACTAAGGGCACTGGCTTTGGAGTATACGGGAGCAATGGATGCGACTGCAGAATTTTTGTAAGCCTAGGACAACAAGCGACCATTTTCCAAGCCGAGGTATATGCAATACTGACAGTTGCTGCTTAGCTATTAAAAGAGAACCTTATCAAAAGGAAAATCTTTATAGTGACAGACAGCAAAGCAGCGATTGCAGCAATAGACTCATACGTGGTAAATTCAGGGCTAGTCCTTGAATCCACACAAATGCTAAACGCACTACGTAAGTGCAACTTAGTCACACTAGGTATTCTTGAAGGGTAGATAACACCGGGGAGCACAATAGACCAAAAGGTCGCAGTGTGGGAACCTATTGGAACCACCCCTAGTAACAATAATAATAATAATTATCTCTTCAAAATTGTGTGGATTTTCGACAATTTTGACTAGATATTAATGTAGTCAGATAAATGAAAATATGCTTCATCGATCATCGCAATAATTGCGTCTATTCTCATTATCAAGAGTATGCAAGATCTGTAGTACAACCCGGTATGAGTGCATATGAAGGTTTTTATGGAAAATCCGTTGGTATGTTGAATAAGGCAACCCTGTAATTTGAAGGTATCACAAATTCGTCCTACGTTGACAACTACCAGCTTGAGCACTTAACTGACGGATTGATTTTTTGGGACTCGTCTCCATTCGTCGCCTTGTGGTCTGTATACCAATGCGATTATTAACGGAAGTGTTTCTTATAGTGACTAATCATTTGTATTCAAAGACCTCAAAATAATAAATCGTGAAATTTGGATGACGTAACACAGCATAATGTCAATAAGCAATATAAATCAAACTGAATTGCATTTAAATATATAAAATATGAGTCAAGAAATATCTCATAAAATCAAAACGTTTTATAATGACAATGGAAGAATACGAGGACAAAGTCTCAATCAATAATAATACTAAAGGTTAACATATAACAACACTATTATGCATCACAGAACAGTACAAATACATTCATTTATTTATTATTTTATTAATTTTATTAATTTGGCAAAACTAAACTTTTTAGTTGTGACGCTTTTCACAGTTCAACTCATTTGGTAGGTCGTTAAGAAAAATAAGAAAGAACAGAGGTCCAAGGTTAGAGCATTGAGGCACTCCCGATGTAACATTTATTCGATCTGAAATAATGTTTCTATGAGATACGTACCTACCGCGATCGATTTAATAACAGTAAATTGTCATTGAGGTCAATATTAGAAAGCTTTAGGATTAAAAGATGATGCGATATACGCTCAAAGGCCTTTGAAGTTGTCATTCACTATAGTTGACCTTGCGGCAAGTAGATAGAACTGAAGTATTCTCCAAACGCATCCACAATTTCTTTCGGTGAATCGAGAACTAGGTTTTTATATTTCATGATACCGGGGATCCTGATGGGTTGCCGTTTTTTAGCGTTTACGAAATTCCAGAAGGATTGAGATTGATGGAATTCTCTACACTATACAAATACACTTTGTAAAAGGCAGAGATTTGCTGTTTAATTATATCAATGGAAAAAATGATGATATGGAAGCACACTCCAGTAAAAACTGCCTGATTCTCCATGGAATCAAAGAAGATCCTAAAGAAGAAATTACCGCACGGTAGTAATTAACTTCACTAACAACACGCTGACACCTCAGGATGTGTACCTACTACGATTTACGCGCAATAGATAATTGCCATAGGCTGGGTACAGCAAATATAGGAATGACGCTTACGTCCACCATCTTTTTCTTATTTTAAATTTTATTTTTAAGATTTAATTAATATAATTATTATCCGGTCTAAGGTATTAATATGGTTAGTAGGTTAAAATATGATTATTGATCTAAATTTTTCATAATGCGTTCTAGTTCTGTAAAGCCGTTTTGTTGAGATGGGTTACAAGTGTTAACTACACGTTCACGTATGACTGTAAAATGTACATTATTACACGTTACTTTTGTGGGTGAAATAAATCGTCTCCTTTTTTGTTGTCTTTATTGTATTAAAACAGGAAATAGTAGATATATTGAAAAACAAGTGACACAATGAGACTTTTTGCCGCACGAAGACCAGGGATGAGTGCGGAAAAAAGTAATTTTGACACGTGTTTTTCATACTATTTTTTCTATTTCGTATAAATTTACTCTAAAATTTTTAATAAATAAAAATAATAAAATTGTTTTAGTGATTTTTATTAAAATTATGTTGGCAATTATTCCGACATTTGAAAATTCAAATTTAAAATTTCAAGTTATAGTCATTTGTTGTTAGTTTCTGAATTCGACCTATAAAGTTCTTTAACTTTGTTCCAATTTATAAACTAACGTTTAAATACCTACATATCCAAATTAACTGTAATGTAAAGTGAAATAGTCTTGTCATCAAAAATTAATAATGGTTTGGTTGACAGTTAGTCTTGAAAACGTACAAAAAAATTAAATCCATGTAACAGTACGGAAACAGAGCTTCATTCCGTATCGTTTTCAGTACGGGTATAAAGCTATAACCGTCGCGAAATAGAAACAGGGGCGTAGCTACCCTGGAGCAGTTGAAACAAACTGCTCCGAGCGCAGGAATTTTGAGGGTGCACGAGTCAGGGAGCGCAAATTTTACAACGGCGTATTGTAGTGTTATTTTACTAAATAGTTTTATCAGACGATAAAAGAGAGTTAATCAATATATGTGCACAATTTGACAATTCTTAATGAATGTTGTGTGCGCTGTGCGACTGCTTACAAGCTGAAATGTGTTGCAATTGTACCTCTGTATTAGTTTTTCGAGGGTGGTCTATGACGTACCTATATGTGTTTTGTAGCCACTTTCAACTTTGAAAATGCACTTTGGTTTGAAAAAAATATAAACGCGGCGATATGCGGTTTAAAAAAACATCTATGCAAAGTTGCAACTTATTATTCTTCCTTCTCACGAAAAAGGTGTTTTGAACTTTTGCCTTTACAATAAGCCCAAATTGTGAATATGTCATATATTTAAAAACTTTAAATCAATTGTCATTAAATAATGTTAAAATTGAAATTAAAAAATAAAGACTACCTATAGAAAATCTAGTATTTTGTTGGAGCATTTGTGAGAAAAAAAGGAGGCGCACAGATCTTTTTTGCTCCAGGGCGCTGAATATGTAGATACGCCACTGAATAGAAAAAAATATTTATAGCACGAGTTTATCTGCAAATGGGAATGAGTCGCTAATAACGCATATTAATATTCGATCCCTGCTATCAAAAATATGTCTAGAATAAAAGAATTTGTAAATAATCCAGACATCAGAAGCTTGGCTAAAACCATTACACTGCCAAAAGATTCCGATAGAGATGTAAAATTACAGTTTTGTACGCAAGATACGCCGGTGGAATGGGAATGTATAAGTATTAAAAACTGTCTTTTATATGCTAAATTAATTATAGATAAATCAATCGAGCAAGTATCTATGTGTTAAAATCAATGTAGGAAAAAATTTAATAGCTGTAGGCTGTAGACACCGTAGGTATATACCTATCATGGTATCTACCTAATCCTGTGTTGTACCTATAGGTAAGTACGTAATAATTACGCAAACTTTTTAAGCACATTCAGGATACGTGGTTGGATGTGCGAATCTGTGTTAGGTAACATTGGGAGACTTTAACGTTGATAATAATATCTAATAATAATAATGGTTAGTTAAACCATGCAATATCGTATTGATTAAGTTGCTAAGTATATGAATGTGACAAATACTCTTCTACTGTATATTGACAATGGGACAGTAAAAAATTCATTACTCCCAACTTAAATTGTTTATGTCGGGTTTCAGTCTTTAAACATTCTGGCAGTTTATTAAAAATCAATGTGCCCATAGGTATATCTTGGATTATTTTCTGACATACTTAATCTATCTGCAGGAATGCTGAAATCTTTCTGAAGTTACTCCAAAGCAGATGTAGGGCTACAGATGAACTGATTAAATATTAATATCTCGATCTAGTACAACACATTTAAGAAAGTACTCGATGAAACTCAGTAATTCATTTAATCCTTACAAGTAATAACTTAGAAGTATCAAAATCCGGTATTATAGCGTCTAGCCACTCTTTCTTCCTCAGATCATGAAATGATATTCTGTAAAATTAAAACTCACACACAAATGATAAAAACCATATTAGAGCTTACAATACCGGAATTCCGGGATTTCGAAAACCGGGATCCCGGACAAAATTGATGCAGTATTAAAACCGGTATTCATATGTAAATACGAGTATTTCGGTATTAATTTAATTTTATTTTAGTAGAAAATATTTTGGATTAATGATATTTTGAACTAGTGCAAAATATTGTATGTATACAGGGTGGGCCAATAGTTTGTGGATGGAAGACTGTGAGTTTATTAACGAACATTTCGAAAGTGCGTTCATGGGATAATGGTAAGGCTACAAATCTAAAATATTTTCACTTGAATCGCAAAGTTTATACAGGATGATTTATATCAAAGTTGCATTTTTTAATGGAATCCCCTGTATATTCCTTGGTCAATTCTAGTGCGACTTTATGTGTCACACATAGTACTTAAAACGAATCGTATGGTCGCATGTGTCCAAAAAATGGAATATCTCAGGGATCACAAAGCTTAGAAGGCCGTGACGATGCGATATTACTAAAATATGAAAAACCAGACGGTCAAATCCGAAATCTTCTTGCTACGTCAATTGATAAAATTTCTGTAAACGGTAACTTGATTTTTCAAATGGCACCGCCAATTTTTCTTTATTACGTTTTAATTTTTGAACTATGAATTTACAAAATTATTATTGAATACGAAATTTTTGAATTGTATGTGGATTTATTAAATTTACATTTTATATTTTTTAATTTTACATCTTTGAATAACTTGAATACTTTGAATTTGGAATTTTGAACTTTGAATTTCCAAGCTATGCCTTTTTTATTTTTATTTTATAGTTTCAGCAGTTAAAAAGTCAATACCGGGATCCCGGGATTCACTTGATTGAATACCGAAAACTGGTATTCAAAATTTCTTCCGGTATTGTAAGCTCTAAACCATATCAATCTTTCAGACCTTTAATTACAATAACTTCATTAGAAATTTGCAATCTGTACCGTGGAAAGGTATCTACGACTATCAAGACATTGATTCAAAATTATCGTTCATTAACAGCAACGTGATAACTTTATTTAACCAGCACGCATCAATTAAAAGCTCCCGTGTCAGTAAACAACCGGTGCCTTGCATAAATGATAATTTGAAATGTTTAATAGATACGTATTATTTTCTCTCTTTGTGTACAGAGTGGATCGAAACTCGGGCCTTTCATTTTCTTTCTTCTTTTAAATGGAACACCCTGTATTTAATTGCATAAATAGAATCTTTGATTATGTAGCTTTAATTTTTGTTAAGCATTTCCTATACCCAAAGTTTATAAAAACAGAGTTATTTTGTAATATTTATTGTAAACTATAATTATTAATCTATTATATTAAAGCAAGCGTTGAATTTAACAAAAAATCATAAATAATAAATACTGATATGATTTAAAGTAGAGAAACTAATTATTTATACTACCTAAATAAAACAAGACATCTAAAGTACAATCCTAACCGTAATATTAAACTAAGGCCCGATTTTATAAAGCATAGTTAACTACGTGATCAGCTGACAATGTGGTTAAGTAATGCGATAGGCTAATACGATCAACGACCACACCTATGTAACCCGTATTAGCAAATCATGTTGCATTATTCAAACTTAATCACGTCGTTAGCTGATCACGTATTTAAGTATGCTATAAAACCGGGTCTACGTGTTACAAAATAACTCTGTTTTTGGTAGTGTCTTGTTTTGTTTAGTATAAATAATTAGTTTCTCTACTTTAAATCATATCAGTATTTATTATTTATGATTTTTTGTTAAATTCAACGCTTGCTACTGCTTGCAACTACTGAAAAATAAAAAACGCATAGCTTAGAAATTCAAAGTTCAAAATTCCAAATTCAAAGTATTCAAGTTATTTCAAAGATGTAAATATAAAATGTAAATTAAATAAATCCACATAACATTGAAAAATTTCGTATTCAAAATAGAAAATTGAAATAAAAAATTGAAACTCAAAATATTAATGCTAATGAATCCTAAATTATAATTTGAAAATTCAAATTTCAAAATTCGAAACACAAAATATTACCTACTGCTACTTAATGTTAAAAAGTTCAAAATTGAAATTATTTTCTTCAAATTTGAAATATAGTTCTTTTTAAAATACCTAACTTCAGTTTTCTAAACTATTCTGTGTGTCATGTCACTGTTTTAGTATCAATTGAAAATAATATACTAAACTTGCAAATAACCTAGGCGCTTTTGTGGCAATCTATGTTTAAGGTTAGCATTTCTTTATTTCCAAAGTTTGTTTAGTGTTTGAAACCACTGTATTTAGACTCAGTACATCATTTTCAATAATGTAATCAAAAGAAAGGGCACTGTAGCTGAAGACATGAAACAAACGTTTTGGACAAACTAATGGGAAAACGCAAAATGAAAATTAATTAAAATGGAGTAGTTCGTTCAAGCGGAAAATGTCTAAAAGGTAAAAGACAAAGTGCCTCATTCAGTGTCGCTAGACAGTAGTAATTTAATTACCTTTGAAAATCAAAGACTTTAAGTTTCGAGATAAATAACTGATGTTGATGAAATTTAAATTACCTAGAAATAATATATTATGAACTGTAAAAATGAGAAGTATGGATGTAATCGACTTAGTCCAAAAAGAATATTCAGATGTGGTTGTCAAATCCGATTATTATACGATTCAAAAAATAATTGTTAATTTTCTCGAACAACTTGAGCTTCAGAAATCGCTCACAAAGCGTTCTTATTTTGTAGCAAATCAATTCAAGCACTTACCACGTCTGTAAGCTTCTTCTCGACACTTTCCCAAAAGGAAAAAAACTATAAAGTAAAAGCGGAAGTTTATTTTAGTTTCGTATACGACGTCAACTTAGGGAGAAATAAGGCACCAATAATGACACATAGAATTTCTTAAATAGAGCATGGCTCATTAAAACACGTATAAAATCCCAAAACATCTAACAAACGTTACAAGTTGTAAAGCACTCTTATCGTCCTATAGACTTCGGGGGTTTCCTGTACCACAGATAAAATACACGTGCCTGTACCTATATAAATCCGCTGGAAAAGTTCTTGCCTCGGCTTTTGAGCTTATTGTGGAATAAGAGTAGCTATATATTTCACTTCGTTAACATTTTTATGAAAAAGAATTGAAAAAGCGGCCAAAGGTATCTTGTTTTTGCAGGATAATGCGCCTGAAGATACAAATCACCTACAGCGCTGAAAACAATTCACGATTTACGCTTTACAATGCTTGTAGTAGCAGCACCATTGCTCGCTAAACCTGTTTCTTTCGGATTCTATTTTCTCAAGTGACAAAAAAAAACGTACATTTTATTCAAAGGCAGAAATAATAGAGCTGATTTGTAGAGCAAGAAGGGCAAATTTTTCTAAGAGTTTCTAAGAGCTCGAGTAAATGTTATATATAAAAGGAAACACATTGAATAAGGAAATTTCATTCGCAATTATTATCTTATGCTATGATCGGTTAAGAATTTATCCTGCACATCCTCGTAGTTGCGTAATAAATACTTAAGTAGTGCTAAATGTGTACTGCCGAAGTTTACTGTGAAAATCGTCCGTTCGTTACTGACTTTGGTCGTGGAGAGCATTTTCATTTTGAAGTTCTTGTCTAAATATTAGAATTTATCTTAAACATTGCCCATGAAAATTATCCTTGAGAAAAATGCAAAAGTTTTAATTCAATTTAAATACGGTTTTCATTATTAATTGCTTAAAACAATGAAGTTTAAACTATTTTCGAAAAATGACCATTAAGTCATTTATTTACTGGAACAAACAGAATTTAATGATAGTTAATTAATTACACACTCCAAATAGTTATTTACACTGGCAGCCTTTTAATTTAATTTTCATGTAGTGGTTATTAATTACTACTAAAATCACAATTTGTTACGGCGTGATGTTCATTACCGTTGATTGAGGAATCCTCTTTAGTCAATTGCATTACATACGAGTATACAAAGCAATTTAATTATTTGATATTATTAATTTATTCCCAAAATGCTTCTATGACATGCGTAAGAATGCGTTTGTTTTTTTAGTTGTTTAAAAATAAGCTCAAACAACCTTGATTTGAAAATACATATATCGTCATGTACTCGTTTTTATAATTAATAACCTTCATTAAGCACAAACAGTATACAGAATGATTGCTCAAAAATCCTGTAGGTAGGTATGTAAACAGGTTACAGTTGCAGAGTTAAACTAAATAATTTTAATCTTTTACTTCTCCATCAGTATCCAGACTGTGATTTTCGAATATTACTAAAACTTATTTAAGCTTATTACTGTTCGATCAAGGACATCACGGACGGATACATACACTTAGCCAAAATACTTGTAAACGAAGAAAGTTGTGGAAATTTGATACATCAAACGCAACGGGCATCATAGTTCAAATTTTCACTATAACTTATCTCCTATCCTTAACTTTCACGGAAAACTTTTCCTATTTCAATTTAATATGACTTCATTTTTTTAAAGGTTTCTACTTTCAGAAATTCGTCAGATCCTTTACCTTTAATAGCCGAGAATTACCTAAGGATATACTTTAACATCTAATACATGTTTATAATTACCAAATTGGAATAAGCTACTACCGTGAAATTTACCTTTATTAAGCTTAGTTACTAAACAGTATTTCCAGACAAAACAGTGGGTAGGTAGTTGAACGTCATTATATCCGTTCTACAAATAAGTAGGAGTGGATCAAGATTTGAACCCGGTGGCATGTCTGAAATTATTTTTAGTTTATTGGAGTATTTAAGAGAGATTTGTTTAAACGAACATTGAACATACTGGCATAGGTACTGTATCTATCTGTAGTAATCTAAATAAAATGTCCACGTTACACTTTTGATCTTTATCAATTGTAAGTAAAAGTTGTGGCCATCCTATGGCTACAATTTTCAAATTTTAATTAAGTTAAACGGTTAAAGTTAAACACCTAAAAAGTAAAAACTTGGAGAATTGCTATATTGGCCGCCATTTTGAATTTAGGAACAAACGAAAAACAGCGTTTTAGGTACTTGTTACCATGTCTACTAACTTTTCACCAAGGGAAATTAGTTTGGGTTCAAATTTGAATGTTTGCTCTCAAAGAACGCCCCTAGTTTGAGTCCCTTTGGGCCGATTTTGATAAGAAGCTTGTTTTACCGATGAAGTTTTTTATAGGCCTTAGTTTTGAATCTCATCAAAATCGGTCTAGCAGTTTGGGCTCCACAGCCATAACGTACGCACCCACAGACAAACACTTTTCAAAGATGGTGGTTTTGGACTGGGACTGGGTTAATGAAACATTATTGCCGACGTTTTGACTGGCAGATGGCTAGCCTTTGAGCCTTGAAAAAGACTAGTGATCTGCTGGTCGAAACGTCGGCAATAATGATGTACACGATGTTTCATTAACCCATTCCCAAATAAAACTCCAGGGAAGGTCCTCGGGGAAAAATACCCTAAGGAGAAACCACCCCATCGTTGATATTACATTATCGTCATACACTTTGAGAGTCTATCCCGCACAGGGCTTTCAAGAGAAATTCTTTCTTACTCGTCGTAGTACTTTATGGGCACTGTAAACCAAATAAATAGATGCACTGCATAGGCTTGGTCAAATCGCCATCTTATAGAATAGAGGATACTACACAGTATCCTGGACGAACATGGCTACGATTACTCCAATCATGGAGGTAGTACAAAGAGCCTGGGTATGCGACATACGTGTATGTGAAGTTTGTCTCAATCTAGAATCTAGAAATTGAGATAAATGTATGAAACGGTAAGCAATATTCATTCCCATGCAGTGTCCAAACATAACGTTGGAAAGCAGTCAATCAAGTAAGGACTATTATATTAAATTAAACGAGTTGGAAGTGTTTTTTACATATCCTGCGTTAGCATGTGAAGCTGCAATAGGCGTCATCATTTTAATTATAGTTTGATATGTTGAAAGGTTTAAACATCATTGCAGACGTCCTGAAAGAATCTAACCATTTAGTTATTTTTAGTGATTTACCTATATCAAAACTTATATCTACGCTATTTAAAAAATAATGACTAACTTTGAAGGAAAAGGAGTGGGTCACGTGATTGACAAACTTAGGTATATAAAAGCCTATACAGGGCACAATACTGACAATGCTGGTCTAATACGCTCTATTCGATCAGAATATGACGACCTATGCAGGGTATACCACGGAACCCGTTCATTAGAAGTTTCTGGGGTCCCTTACTACTTATGAATTTGAAACTTTCAGGTTAAGGATAACCCATAGCCTTCTTTTATTCTAAAATATTTGTTGTACAACTTCCGGAAAGACCGGAAATCGCCATTCATCTTCTTATTTTAAATGGAACACCCTGTATATTATTGCATTTTTGGATTATACAATCGATTATGCGTTAATCTGTATTATATTATCCTATACCTATCTTCAACTGTTTTTAAGATATTATGATTTTTTGGAAAAATTTGCGCTTTGCGGAGGGATGTTTAATAGCCCACCTTTTGCTCTTCTTTGAACGCAAAATATTCATACTTTACAAAATCCGTTGCACGTCTCGCTGTAACACACTAGTTTTTAATTGTAAAATGATACGGCTATCAGGTGATGTCCTGCAACGGTTTTTGATTTGTACGAAGTCAAAAATGATAAAAATTATAAATTATAAAATAAAATAAATAAAATAAATTGGAAAATGTACGTTCTACACAATGGCTCCTTGGAATTTTCAGATAATTTGTTAGAACTCATAGTTTAATAATCGCCCACTAATCAGCAGTTGAGTAATTCTGCGAAAGTCCGACAATGAGTTATATATGTATGACATAATGCGCAATGTGTTCCAACCTCACTACTCTTACGGGGGGAAGAAGACTATGTTTGAAAAAGCTTGATAAAGCTTGGGAAAGCTTGATAACCAAGCCAAGCCTGCATTCGCAAACATCAAGCCAAGCCAAGCTTTTCTTCTTAAAAAGCTTGCCTCTCAAGCTCAAGCTAAGCTATTATATTTCAAGTCAAGCTACTTGGCTTGGTGAATCACTGATCCTTAATCTGAAAGTTTCAAATTCATGAGTTGTAAGGGACCCCAGAAACTTCTAATGAACGGGTTCCGTGGTATACCCTGTATACTTGATTGATACAGTTCCAGGCAGCATTGTGTCTTACATTTACATCAGTTAATGTGAGTTTACTTGCATATGGAATATTATGGGTAATAGTGTTGAGGAATTTGATAAGGTATACAATACTGATTGAAAATACCGAACTGAGACTAATAAAATATTAATGTCACCGGTAAGGGTCAGTCCCTAGATAAACAGTGTTTATGTAGCAATAGACACTTCGTCCCATTGGGGATTGGCAGTAGGTTTCTGTAAGATAACATCAATAAATAATAGAAGTATTACTTGATACGTATTTACATAATTATTGTTAAACCGTTCATTTCGTTTTCTTTTAAAATCAAATTTGATATAAGTGCGAGTTATTGGTATAAGATGATTGGAGCGCACTCACTCCGGAATATTGTAACGAATAACTTACATAAGCAGATTTTTTTATTTAAAGTAAAAGAAAATCGATCATAAGGAAGATATACGTCAACGAAGTCAAAGAATTCATTTTTTCACTCTTTGAAGCTCAAGCCGTGCGTCACAGTTTTCAAAATTATATAGGTACCTACTGACAGTGGTTTTCACGACGACCGGCCATTAGACGTTTTTCAAAAATTGCTAAAGAATTACTGCATTAGTTGGTAGGTATTATTATTATACATAATATATGTATTGTACACTAGTTTTAATAGGATTCGGTTATTTTAAATAAGAGACACCATGATAATGTTTGGAATTTTTTAATTATGATACTTTTAGACGCAGACAAACTTTTATTTTATTTATTTCAATCAATCAATCTAAATTATTATTATTTTGTGTGAGATATTAGGGTAGCAGATGCTAGGAATTAATGTTAATTTTTATTAATTAATATTCAATGAAAACGTTATGAGTTTATTTTGTAAAACTACGAACTAGTTCAATGTCAAGTACCTACATGGTTTTATTACATCGCCCTCGACATCATTGTGTCCATCTACATTCCAACATTTTGATCAACCGGAAGTTGATATTAAATTTGTTATTTTAAATGGAATACCCTGTATATTTTCCTATCTCAATATTTTATCGTTTTCGAGATATTAAGCTTTCTATGATAATTTTTTTAAAAATAACGATACACTCCCGAGTGAATTTTGCACAGTTAAATTTATAATTAAACAAGCATCAAAGGGCGCGGATTCTTATAGAATGCTAATTTCAACCAATTTCAAATCTGTAATTATGGCATATACTATATACAACATATATGTATATAACTACGCCCCTCCCCCACCTCAGACACAAGCCCCGCGGATTCTGCACAAATGAGTCATTGTTTTTCTTTCCACCCTTAAGGAAGATAAGAGCGGAGAGGGTGACGGACAATTTGTAAATCACGAAAAAATGTTAGAGGAAAATAAACGTAAAAAAAGATGGTTTTTCTGCGGACATGTGCAATTTTCCCCTTCCCCTTTCCATCCCCAAAAAAGGGGTTGCAGTTGGGAGTGAAATTTGCAATTTGAGAATAGTTTTGCATGGCATGCAATGAAAAATAGGTGTTCCCATTTAAGTTTCCAAAACTCACCCCCGCTCCACCCCACAGGGGGTGAGGGTGATGTTTACGTATCATGACTCAATAGGTTTCAAAAAATAAAGCAAACGTGTTTTTTTCTTTTTGTAATTGGATGTGTTGTTCTTCAGATATTCAAGGGTGTATATTTTGACTTTAATGGCGTCCCGACGGCGAACGGGTGATCCGATCAAAAAATTTACCAGAGATTTGGAATCAGTAAAGAATTTCCTATAAGATAAGAACACCACTTCCAGCTTTCTAAAGCCTGTAACATCGACCAACGCACAGACACACAGACATCCGGACGAATTTAGTAACCAACTTTTTGAAGTTGGTTGAAAACAATTGTCTATTTTGTTGGACAGATGTAGGACAATTCATCAAAAGTATTTATTTTAATTAAGCGTCATACGTCATATTTCAATTCTGCTAGAAAAAATATCGTAAAACTCAATTTTTTCAAATGAAAGACCCTGTACATTTTTACATTTTTGGATTTTGCAGTAGTTTATTTTTAACTCAATAAAGCTGTATGTAGAAGTAATTCTTAGCAAATAAACGACAAAGGGATGTTTTCAGTCATTTTCTGTTGTAACTGTAAAAAAGAAATAAAAGAAGATGAACAACTGAACTTATTCACCAATCTTACACACAATAAATTTAATCACATATTCCAATTTTTGACGATTATATACGTTTTTTATTTACACTATTATCAAAGCAAAGCATATTTACTCCAAATCGTCCCTTCTTTGATGGAGTTTGATCAAAAGCAAAGATAATTCCAAAACAAAAGGTGACAGGTAGAAGATTATTACATTTCACCTTGTGGAACTACACAATTAGCTGTAATGATAAAAACAAGTAAATCCAAAGAGTGTTCGGGAAGGATATGGAAAAGAGGAGATGAATTTTTGATAAGTTGGTGAGGAGCGTGATGGGATACGGGGCGGAAATATGGGGGCGGAGGGAGTGGGAGAGTTTGGAGAAGGTTCAGGAGAAGTATTGGAGATGGACGTTGGGGCTGGATAGAGAGACGCCGAGGTACATAGTGGGGGAAAAGGCGAAAGTAGAAAAAGTAAGGTTGGAGGCGGGAAGGAAAGCGGTGAAGATAAAGTATGGACAAGAGGGCAGGAGATTATATTATGAGAGGGTGGGGTATGCGAGGGAGGAGGTGGAAAGAAGAAGAGAGGAAGGAAGAGAGATGGTAGAGGAATTGGTTAAGAGGGATAAGGATGTGCAAGGGCAGGAAAGGAGCGAGAGGATAGCTGGGGGGAGGTATAATGAGGGATATGGGGAGAATGTGGTAGATGGCAAGACCAAGTACCTGTTGGAGGAGATGGAATTGAAGGAGAAGAGAATTGTGGCGAGATTTAGGTGCGGAAATGGGGAGAATGAAAATAGGTATTGGTGGGAGGATGAGAAAAGGGTTTGTAGCATGTACAGGGAAGGGGGGGAAAGCATGGGGCATATGTTGCGGGAATGCGAGGAATTGAGACAAGAGAGAAGGGAAAGAAAGGCGATACTAGGAGAGAAGGGGAAAGGATTGGGATGGATGAAGGAGGTGTTAGAATGGAGAGAAAAGGTGGAAAGAAGGGGGAAAGACAGGCGATTGGGGGAAGAAGGTTTGGGGTGTTAGAAATAAGACAGATATGTTTTATTAATTAGATAAGAATCTTGTATTTATTTTTAAGAAGAATACAATAAACTTTATTATTATTGTTAAGTAAATCCAATAACTTATTATTTTAAATGTTACCCAACGGGTTTCGACACTGTATGACTTAAAATAAAAAATTATGTGGGATAATACTATAAATCGAAATAAGCGCGATTTTAGAGTTATTGACAAATTTCCACTTTAGAATCCTGTTACAAGCACCAAAGAGGTGGATTTAAAGGTGGAGGTTGTCAAAGGCCATTTGATTGCATCTCAAAATAGGTTTCAAAGCAAACTTGTTCGTTGAAAAGGCAAAACTTGAATCGCTATGGGATTTATTATTTCGACGTCATCTATATGGACTGAATTAACAAGTTTCTTAGAAAGATTCTTAAAAGTTGTGGATGGATTGTGTAAGAATAATAGATGTAGGTAGTACTTTCGGAAACTACATAAAAAACTTCATTATAATAACATGGAAAGACAGTAAACGTTTGCGTAGTTAATAAAAACCAAAGTATTACTTTTAAACAAATAATTCCAGACATTGCGGTTGTTTGTGAATTGAACCGAAAGACGTTATTTCTCATCAAACATGGCACTTTCTGTCTGTTGTACAAAAAAAGACTGTCCTCGTTCCCTTAGGAATTACAGCTCTACAAATACAACTATTGATATTATTAACAGTACACTTGCCTGCAATTTGACAGATCTGACAGCCATCTCCTACATAAAAATGTACCTCTGTTACTATTTTATTTTATTTATTTTCTCCTAAACGACCTTTTCGTTGCTTGTTTATAAATTACAAGGCTATAATCTCTTAAAACACACTTACAAGGACCAATTGAATAGAGATTTTCCATTTTCATTTCATATGCCTTATTCCGCTTAATTTATTGTGGTAGAAAGCTTTAGTTTCTGTAAAATTGTGGTCGTTCGAATTTTAACAATTTTTTGACATGCTATTGAATACAGAGGTATACATTTGGGCATTAACGTTACATGAATAATTCTAAAATGAATAATATACTAGAAGTGCCGTTTGGAAAAAACGTAACTATGCATTGCCAATTTGTGTTGGCACTTTTTACAAAAAAAAAGTATTAAAAAGTCTGAAGAGTAAATAATAGGTACAACTTAAATCAACCAAAACCATAGGATAGCAGAATATTATCAGAAGAAAGGGAGATTATGGAAACGTGGAGGGAACCCTTTCAATTAAGAACTGTATAATCAAACAAAGTAAACGAAATAATAGATGAAGAAAGAATAGATAATAAACAAGAGGGCGAGGAAAATTCTATACAAATAGAAGAAGTAAAAGAAGCACTAAAAGTGGTGAAGCGAGGAAAATCGGAAGGACATGATAGGATAACTGGAGAGATGATGAGAAACTTAGGAAACAGAAGTATAGAAATGCTAACACAAATCTTAAATAAGGCCTAAAATTCAGGGACAATACCAGAAGATGGGAGCATCGGAATAACGGTACCATTGTTTAAGAAAGGAGATAGTAGAGAATGCACAAACGACAGGGGAATTACGTTATTAAGCATAGTATTTAAAATAGTATATGACATTTGACAGAGTTAGACAAAAAGACGTATTGGAAAGCGTGAGATGTAGAGGAGTCAGTGTAAAATTGGGAAGAGTTAATAAAAAGTCTGCCAATCAGAGTTGTTTGAGATAACATTGCACAACATTGTTCACATTATTAATGGATTAAAGCGACACGAAATAAGACAAAAAAAGTTCATGTCGGTTATAATAACCAAACACCAGTAGTATAGGTTTCAGAATGCGCATTTACAGATGATCTGATGATATGCGCCGCCAGAGAAGAAAATTTGCAAGACAATATGAAGATATGGAAAGAAGAACTACGAAAAAGAAAAATGTAAAAAACACGAGTAAAACGAAGGCTGTAAACAAAGAAAACAAAAATATAAACATAAAAATAAATCAAGAAATAATAGAGCAAGTAGAAGCGTTCAAGTAATTAGGAGTTTTAGAGAAGGAAATATGGAAATAGAAGTGAAGGAACGAATTAATAATGCGGCTAAGCTATAGGTAGGTACCACAGTTGAAACAACTCCTTCATAGGAAAGACAGAAGTAAGTAAAGGTACGAAAATGACAGTGTACAAAACAGTATTTAGGTCTGTCTTAACATATGAAGTATTTAAGAAGATTCATGGGAATATCAAAAAGGGACAGAATGAGAAGAATTAGAAATTGAACCAAATATGAATGTTATAGAAAACAACAGCTGAGAAGGTTTGGACACATGCGTAGGATGAATAAAAATAGATAAGCAAGAAGGATTTGAAAAGTTGGAGTACATAAAATTAAAAAACGTGAACGACCCAAGAAAACGTGGACTCACGAAATAGCAATAGGTAACAATATTTAAAAAAAAGAACAAAAAACGGACAGAAGCCAAATTTTGTAAATTAAAATATACTTTACACCTGCACAAAACGTTATCTACTTGCTCCTACAAAAATCAGCATATCGATATCAATTACTAATAGCGACAATATATACAAAAGTGTGGTGGAAAGTACGAGTAACGCAACTAGACTTTATTTATTTTATTCATTCTAAAATTTTTATTTAAGATTATATTTCAACACTATATGCTGTTCCGTTTCCGCAAAGGCTAATGTGAAAATAAGCAAGATTAAGAAGAATGAATTGAGCAAATATCGGTACAGTGCTGTAAATTAAAATGCACGCGGTCAAGTATTTACTTCACAACCTAGAGGCCTAGAGTTAAACATTATTAAGTAACAATAACAATTATAATTCAAACATTACAGAATGTGCCATGAAGCTATAAACTAGTAGTCAATTAAATTTACCCTATTAAATCTAAAAAAGATAATGTAAAATATGTTTTACTTCCATACTTTGGTTAAAAACCGACGAAATTGCCAATACATACCTATTATAATAAAATACAAAAATCTAAAATACAAAAAATAGATAGCTTTTAAATCGAACTCAATTTTCAAGTAACATCAACACAAAGCACAAGGCAATCAAAATCTAATTATTTTAGAGTGAAGCTTTTATTTTACAATTTAGTGTATATTGCTCGAACAATTCGAAATTTTGTAATAAACTACAAAGAACATCGAAATACGTCAAACATTACTTGCTGAAACGCCATCGTCACATGAATGCATGTACCTAATATTAAATTGGTAAATTTTATTTACATGACATCTATTCGGACTCGAATTGCATCTAAATTAAATAAATTTATTCAAATAATGCCATTTTTGTAATTTCACGGAAAGAATATTTTGAATTCACGAAAAATAGATCTTAGTATAAAACTAATTATATTTAAGTCGTCTGACAATTTACGAATATCTATTGCTAAATATTTGCCAGACTTTGATGTAATGTTGCTACCGTAAATAAATCTATCCAGTAGTAGCAATGTCGCCCATCGATACCAAAGGAGTACACCATACTATAAAAACAAAATATATTTATGATAGATAACAATTGATAACTAAAAAAAAATTTAAATTTTAAATAATATTCAATAGGTGCTTAACGGAAAATAAATTTATCTTATCTGTATTATCTCTGTATATCTTAAATGTAAATATAATAAGTACTGTACCTATTCGAAAAATATAACCTACGGAATTAGAAACAACCTGAAACTTTATAATTTAAAATAAAAAAAGTCGATCCCCGTTTGCTTATTTCAAATGACTGGTCTCACCTTGCCCATCCTGTGAAACCACTACCGAATCTATCTTATCACGATCCTACATATTTTGATATAACAAAGTACAATTATGTAATAAAATTCAAACAAAAAGGGACAAAACGGATTGTCATATCTCAACGTCATGACCCACATCACACCTAAGTTAGTTTAATTCGAACTATACGAAGAAATCGCCGTTAATTGTGTGAACTTTGAATATGCTCCACTGTCAAAACAAACTGTATATAAACTCATATGATGCTGTATCATGAAACACAAATCAAAGCGTGTTTGACAACAGTCATTTATAGATCACATTTGTCCAAGATATGGAATGTCAATGTCGTGTAATACAGTAAAAAGCGTAAAATTTTGGATCGCTATCCAATTTGTCTAAATTTAAAATCAAAACTAATTATCAAATCTCATTTTGACAATTAATAAAGAAATCCAACACAACAAAGGCAATATTTATGTACCTACGAGTATACCTAAACAACATTTTATAAACGTGTGTAATTTATACGATAAAACATAGTTCTGGTTGATGAACACACATTATGATAACGTACAAACGAACACTAGAAAATGTTCAAATATTGAAAGACGAAAGAAAAGGTATCATTTCGAAATTCGTTGAATAGTAAAATAAAAATCACTATTTCCCAATATTTCAGACATAAAGAACAGAAAAATCATTGATTTAAAAATATTAATGACTTTAGGGGAAACATACAGATTTGAAAAAAAATTAAAAAGCAAATGGAAGAATTGAACGAAAACAATTTGGATACAAAACGAGAAAGGTACACTTTTGATGTAAGCCACTGACGACATCATATACATTTTAATAATAATTTATTTGGAGCTGAGTAATTAGATCACAACCATTTGGAGATTGACCTTACATTTACATTATGGATTCAATTAAGTTTAATAATTTATTTTATTGAAATTCTGCATTCTCAATAGGGAAGAGAAAATGCGGAAAAACATACGTCAGTACAATACATAAATTCCAAAAATAGATAATTGTAGGTAAAAAAAATTTACAAGTTCGATCAATTCTAACACATATGCAGGTTAAAAATTGAAAAAAAATATAATGTTCAGACTGAACACACACAATTATAATCCTCAGTCACAGTGTAAAAACAATTTTCTCTTAAAAGTTTGTTCAGAGTTGTTTTAAAAGCATTATCTATGCCCATACACATACGAGCAGATTTAAAAAATGTTGGTGTTCGCACTACGGTTAGTAATTTGAGTTTCTTAAAATATTCCCTGCAAGACTGTCTATTGTTAAGGTACAAATTATACCTACGTATGGCGAGGAATCCTCACTACACTACCACACCCCAATTGATAATGTTGTATCTGACATGCGAATGGAAATACGGATGATAAACCCTTAACAACTTTTAAAACGCTAAGCGTATAACCAAAGAATACTCTTTGGTATAACATCACCGGCGAAGTTTTTGACACACCGAGTCTATGTGATATGACCAGCGAAGATGCATATCAAGTAGATACTAGTCCCAATATTTTTGGTGAATTTGAACATGTAATTCCCAGTATAGAATTTTTTAAGTTTTACCAAATACTAATGCGGTTTTTTCTCATACTTCCGATAGGGTAGGCGATTTAATTAAAAAGTTAGTGTCGTCGGCATAGCAGATCACCAATATTTCTTCTGGGTCTAATCGATATGAAAGAAATATACGCTGGTAGCTCATTCATTAATACCACAAAAGGGTTGGCCCGAGTATAGGGCCTTGCGGGAGTCCGGATAATGCCGGTAAACCCTGATGGCATTTCTACAAATTGTTGTTGACCAGCGAGGTAAGATTGAAAAAGGCTATACATACCACGAACTCCATGAAGTTCTAGTTTCTCAAGCAACCGGTTGTGGTTAACTGTGTCGCAAGGCAGATAATCATAATAATAATAATAGTAATAATAATATTTTTATTATCTTTAAGATAGATTGTAATCTAAGGGGGGGGAGGTAGTCCGATGTTTCCTGGGAAAACAAAGTGCGAAAGCACACCAACGAGATGTACCCCTCTATTAAAAGGGAGTTATCAATTAAAAAAATAAAGCTCATTATTAATGGGGGGGGGGGGAGTTTATGGCTTGTTTTTAGGCATTAAAAGGGCGTTCGACAGTGTGTGTAGGGAGAAAGTATGGGATACAATGAGAAATAAGGGGATTAGTGAAGAATTAGTGGTGAGAACGCAAGAACTGTATGATGTGGCAAGGTACAAGGGAAAAGTGGGGGAAAAGTGTAGGGAGGCGTTTGTAATGGCTAAAGGGAAATGAGATGAGGGGGATGATGAGGATAGCCAAGGGGTTTTTAGACAAAAGAGGGCTAGAGGTAAGGGAGGATAAAACCAAGATCGTAATTTGTCAAAAAAGTAGTGGCGGCGCGAAGGACGGTGGATGGAAGTGGGGAGAGGAGGAGATAAAAGGTGTGGGGGAGGTCAAACACCTGGGGTACCTGATGAGATATGACAAGGATAGTGCTCATGTGAAGGAATTAGGGAATAAGGCATTGGGACAGATATGGGGTATGAGAGAGAAAATATTCGTACAGGGAAGTGAGGAGGAGAGGTTGGTTATATGAAAAGCTAGTGAAAAGTGTCATGTTGTATGGTGAGGAGTTATGGGGTTGGAGAGAGTGAGAGGTGTTGGAAAGAGTACAGGAGAGATATTGGAGATAGGTAATGGGATTGGAGAGAGAGACCCCTGGTTATATAGTGACGGAAAAGGTGAAGGGTGTAGGCAGGGACAATGGCGATGAGGTACGAGGAGAGCCTGGAGAGGGACAGAGGGGGGGGGGGAGCTGTTGCAATGTTGTTGGGGAGAGATGAAGAAGGGCAAGCTAAAGTATGGTCAGGATGACAGGGGCTACTATTACGAACGGGACGGATATGAGACGAAGGAGGTGCGGAGGAGAAGAGAGGAAGGGTTTGGTGATACAATGAGGGAAGAGATAGTAGAGAGGGATAGAGAGGCGATGGTCCAGGAGAGGCAAGGAAAAGTAAATAATGGAAGATATAATGACAAATATGCGATAATGACAGAGAGTGTAGGTATCTGGAAAGGGGTATGAGTATGAGGAGGAAGAGATTGATCGCAAGATACAGATGCGGAAATGAGGAGAGGGAAAATAAATACTGGTGGGACGATGATAGACGGTTATGTAGACTATGTGGGCTAGATAGGGAAAGCATTGGGCATGTGGTAGATGAGTGCGAGGAACTGCGGACGGAGAGAAGAAGTTGGAGGGATATCTTAAATGAGGGAGGGGAAGGGTTGGGGTGGATGGAGGAGGTGGTGGAAAGAAGAAGAGTAGAGATGGAGATTTAGTTTTATGGTCAAGGGTCAGAATTTTATGTGTAATTTTTTGTTGTTGTTTTGGCTTATGTTTATATATTTTGAGGGAGGGTTATGGATAAGGAATCTTTGCAATGTACCTATATAAGTTTTTACAATGCAAATAAATATACTATACCATACTATACATAAGATTCGTCATAAATTACATACACTGATACACTATGACCTATAAGTTAATAATTAGATTGTAAATATTCGTCTATATGATAAAAACAATTTTGAACTAAAAATAATTTCAGTCCGTATTTGAACTGGTGTAGTTTGTTAGATTTTAAGATATTGTTTGGTAAATTATTAAATATTTTTATTCCTATGCAGGTTGGAGTCATAGAACCAAGTTTAGTCTTTTTGTATTGCACTCTTAGATTATTCTATTGCGAGTTTCTTTTTCGTGGATTTGGCTATTCGTTTTAAAATATTTTTTATCTGTAAACACAAACACGCTTAGTTCATATATCTATTAAAATACACGAGACAGTTAAGATTTTATATAATTTAAAAAATTCTTTGCACGATTTATCATATTTTACACCTGCAATAATTGTACCGTACGGATTATTCGTTTTTGACATATAAATAAATAAAACAACTCTTTTATTTACCCCCTTTGTGTAATCTGACCATCAATGGATTTGACATATAAATGCACTTTTCCAGTTGGTAGACATACCCCACAAGGTTATACCATATCGCAACCTACTGCTTACATGCGCAGGATAGACTATTAGCAGTTGTTCTAATTTTAATATTCGTTTTAAGTTTTTAATAAGGTATCACGCAGAATTAAGTCTTTCAGTTAATTTGTCGTAATACATTTTAAATGATAGACGTTCGTCGATATAGACGCCAAGAAATTTTACTACCTCTTGTGTTGGTATTGTTTTATTTACTATGAACAGTTCTAATGGGTTTATTCTTTTCTGTATAAATAGTATTAGTCCCAAAACCGTTCCTTGTGGTACGCCTAATTCGGCTTTGGTCATCTCCGAATTAATATTTTCTAATTTACAGTTATTGACTTGCGGTAGGAAGGTGTGATAACTATAGTCTATAGGTCGATAATTTTCGTATAAGTCTCCATTCTTGAATAATGGTACTAATTTCCCCGTTTTTAATATTTTTGGAAATGTTCCTGTGTTGAAGGATAGATTTACTAGGAATGTGAGCTGCCTTATAATAATTGGAGTCACTGTTTTTAAAGGTTTATTTTTTAATTTACTGTGCAAGACTGAAAGTAGTTCATCCTCTATAAATGTTTGTAGAAAGAAACTGGGCAATTCATGCGATTTAAATAGATCTAAATTGTCTTTTTTATGTGAAGTATTTGAGTCATCAATGAGTTCCTTGGAGGCATCCTTGAAAAAATAATTTAGCGTAGTTGCTACTTTGTGGGAATCATCGATCTTTAATGAATTTTTGAGAAGAGTTATGTTCTAATTAGCCTTAGGTTTCTTATTTATTTCGGACACTAAGTTCCACGTTGTTTTGGAGACGATTCGATTTTATTTTGATAGAACGTAAAGCGTTTGTTTTGAACCAGGGATGTATGATCTTTCTTCTTTTTCATGTACCTACGTTGATTTCAACATAGGAAAATCCTTTCGTAATAGATGCAGATGTTTCAGGTCTTGATGAGAGCAGGGCCGTAGCCAGAGGGGGGCTGGCCAGGGCTGAGCCCTGGTAAAAAAAAATTGAGCCCTGTTGTCGAACTTAGGTAATGTTTAATAAGAAAGGTCTTAAAAGTTACAGTTGAATGACAATTACATGATATTTTTTTATGTTTGTTTGCCGCAAAGGACAAGCCGCCGTTTATGAGCACTATGAGCAGATAAGTTCGTTAGCGAAATAGCGAATGCAATGCGCTGACTCTTTGTTTTTACACATCAACATCAAACTGACAGTCTATAGTTCCAGTAGGGGTGTGATGAGATAAAAATAGGTATTTCAATATTTGCTACATCAGTAATTATCTGTTATTAAAATAAATAAATAATTAGTAATTGTTTTATGTTGCTTATTCTGAATTTATTTTTTCTTTACTTAAATGTACACAGTACACCTTATTTCTGTAGTGTTTAATTACATTTTCGTGATAAAATTAAGAATTCATGTGTTACTCATGATTAGACTCAAAAAGTGTAGGTAGAACAAATCGAGAAGAATTGGCGGTATTTAAGGATTACATACGTAATAAACCGGAGACAAACATCTTTGCAGAGTTATTTAAACAAAAAGAAGTGTTTAGTAACACCTATGCGCTCTTTGCTACAGTGTACACTTTTGGGTGTAGTACTGCAGTAAATGAATCTTCATTCTCAACGTTAACAGCAATTAATAGGCCACAGAGGTATTCTATGAGTCAACCTCGTATGGCTGATTTAATTTACTTGGCGTTTGAAAGAAGAAGAACCGAGTGCCTCAATATGGAGTCATTTTTAATAAAATTCAATAACCGCAAAGAAAGAAAATTGCAACTGTTTTGACTTTTTATTTGTTTTTTTCTCGTACCTATTTGTATGCGTTTTGGTAATTTATAATAATATAAGAATATTATTAAGTATTGCATTATTAATAAAACATGTTAAGTGTGAAATTTGGTTTCATAGTTCAGAAAACAAAACAAATACCTAATATACGCATATTAAGCATTAAGCAAGAAATACACAAAAAAAAATAAACTGCAGTGACCTTGGAAAATCAAATATTGCTATCTTTTAACATGAGATTGTGGGCCCTGGTAAAAACACTAATAGCCCTACCAACAATTTGGTTGTAGCTACGGGGCTGGATGAGAGGTCTACGAATAATCCGACTGTAACTGTGCCTTTATCGATAGCAGAGACTACATTAGATACAAATTCATATAAAGCTGTCTCGGTGTAGCAGTTGCAATCACTCAACACGGTATGTCACAGCTAATTAAACGTACGGCATATAGTAAGTACATTGCTAAGCTCGAAAAGGTATTAAGCAGACGAAAAATGGCGATTTGTGGAGTACCGAGTACCACAGCAAAGCAATATCGAAATATTAACACCTCGCAAAAATGTTAACTATTAAGAAAAGTTGATAGTTAACATCAAAACATATTATAGATACAAATATCAAAGTCTATTTCACTTCGATGGCGAGAGTCAATACAAAGTTGGATAATTCCACAACTATCAGCGATTCTACTGTACAGAATACCAAATTACCACAATAAACGCGAGGAAATAACCTTCAAATACCACAATTATACAACTCCATATCGATTGAAATTACTTACCTAAATGGAATACAAAGCAAATTAACGAATGAATATAAAATAAACTGTACATAATTCTTTTAAAGTAATAATAATAAAGTTTCTAAAACTCACATGACAGAGTTCAGTTAAATTAAAATATAGAATAGGAACGGTCTGTACAATAATAATACTTTGAGAATTACTTATATTAAATAATTAAATTACATAATACTATCGGTATTGATCGAGTCTTGCGAACTTGTATCCATTTAATTCAAGTGAACCAAGTGAATCTTTTATAAAACATGTAAATAGAAAAAAGTCCTTTTCTGATTTAAAAATCCTTAATATTCCATTAAAGACATTCGTAAAGAAAAAGAGATTCTATTTTTACGTAAGCAAATAGAAGTCCAAAAATAGTTTACTCATTTGCTCAATTTGAGGTCATTGAACGAGTTTTGAAAGAAAAATAGGATATTTTCTGAGTTAATTATATTTTTGTCATTCCTCAGTTGTAATAGCACGTTACCGTTGCGTATTTTTTATTCGACTCATCTAAATCGATGAATGAATTCAGTTATAAAGACAATATAATTTCTCAGTAATTCTTAATACCGTTTTATCTAATATTTTATTTTACAAGTTTATAATCCGCCCCAATAAAACAACGATTTTAATCAGGACTACATTTGCGGTAAAGGATTTTGAAAAACTCACGTACAAAAGTGGAACTATTCCATAAAAAGCTGCGAAACTGTAATTAAAAAAGAAATTTGTATTTGATGATAATTTGAAATCGGACGTTTAAAGTTTAATACATAATAATACAACACAAAATTCAATTCATGTACCTACAATATTTTTTTTGCGTAACACATTCTTTTGAAAATAATTCCATGTACATTATATTGAAATTCGTTTTTTAATGAAAGCAGTATTTAAAACACGACTATAACGCTTAATATTCTTGTCAATTTAAGACCAAAATGTCTGTATCAGAAGCCAAATGGAATTATTGCTGGAAGAGTAAACCGAGATTGAACGGAACATTTTTAAAAAGCTATATATTTGGGGTAAAAAGAGAGAGCGTTGGCGTATTAGAAACACGATTTTATTGAACGTCTCGTCGTGAAATGAACATTGTTTTGTCTACAAAATAATACGAGATCATACCACTTGTAGTATATATATATATAGTGGAGCGAATTTTGCAGAGAAGTGGAATTCGTAACATTGCTATTAATGAGAACAGCCAGCCAGAATATACTGTTTCAAACATGCAAATAAATCGAGACCATTACTGCCGCAGGGAACACCTACACACAAAGTGTTTTAAATTGTATGAGAGAAAATACAAAATCCCATTCCTTATTTTAGTATGGAAGGGTTGAAGGTTGTCTTGTAGTGCAATTAACATATATTTTGGCTCATATAGACATGATGATGATTGACTGTGATCGGCTCACGGTACCTACGACCACAAGAGATTAAATACTTTTTAACAAATAATCTGCTTGTGACGATCGATCAGACCAGAGAAATTGTTGCTAAGGTTTTCATTTAATGAAGTGAGATTAAAGGGCGGTGAAATTGTGATAATACCTACTTAATTTGTAAAGCTGCCAAAGTGAATTAGCCTTTATGGTTCAAATATACTGTAACTTTAAAGAATTTCCGAATTAAACAACGACGATTTCGTCGTTTATTTCATTTAGATCACGATGTTTCCAAGTTGCTGTTACCTATTGGCTCTTATACCCTTGTAGAAATCAAGTGATTCCCTCGAAGTGGGCAACACTAATAATATTTCATATCATACCAGTCAACGGTAAAGGATCTACCACAATTATACTGTAGTGAAATATTTAAAAATTTAATGAAAATTTAATAATTAACCGTTACCTCATACACGTCCTTATCACACACGACGAGCTTACCCTATCAGGATTTTAACGACTGAAATAATAATTGACTAACGACGCACCTACCACTTGCACCAAGCTTCATTCCATTCCAAGAAAGAAAATAAGGATTAAGGGACATTATATTATATTCCACAGACGAGACAATATCGATTAAAAAAATACATAAAATTGGCAACTTTTATATAGAAGATACATATTTTTTCTTGGTTTTTGGGTTTTTTGCTGTATTTTATGTAAATAAGGTAATGTAAATCTTTATATTTCTTGTTAACTTGAATGATATATAAATTATGAAACATGTATGAATTAAATAGTTGAAGGCAATACAAAAACACAAAAATCGCAACCTTTCTATTAAAAAATTTAGTTAATTAAGATTTTATAATTTTTTTCACAAAAACTTTGAATTAATTCATCAAAAGAAATACTATTAAAGTACATCATGTTCTATCGATAAAACTTCTATTGATAAACTGATAAAACTGACATTTATTATAACCTCAGACATATTAGATCCTAAATATTTTTTAATATTAATATTTTAATTAAGATATTGTATTTTTTCATATGATTTCAATTTGTCCACATTTTTTTTCCAAAAATCGGAATTAGTTTATGAACAAAAAGTTTTAAAAAGGTAGTAAAAATTCATTTACTCTCTTCATTTTCTGCATGTTTCTGCTTTTAAAGTTTGTACCTAAGATATTATTGCAGAAACAAAATGTTACTCGTTTCCTTTCAAGTTCAGATATAAAATGTTATAACATAAGTAGAGTGACATTGGCAGTACTGGATTGGACTTTGTCTATTAGGTAATTTGGCTGCAATTTTGAAAATCGTTCCAATATGATTAATGGCGTACTAATGTACTATATTTAAAATGCTCTATAAAATAGAAATAAATTCGATTTCTAAATCAAAATCATTCAATAGATTCCTTATCTAAGTAACATAAAGTTAGGAAGACACAAGGATTTTGTGTCTTTTCTGTTATGAATGGTTTTACCTAAACTCATAGGCAAAATTAACACTCCACTTTATGGAAGTAACTTTTATGTATTAAGTAAGAAGTAATTAAAATATTAAAATTGTAGGACTGTTTTAAACTGTTATTTAAATCATTTTTAATAAGACACTATTTCTTGATGAAAACGAACGAAACATAGAGAACGTCAAATTAGCTAATTAAATTAATCCAAGAACATTTTACTAATATGCGTTAATTATTGTTATTTCCCCATTCTAGAATTGCGGTTCCATAAGCTGGTTCTGAAAAACTTATACAAGATGTCCAACAATAAGACCAAATTATGGCAAGTTTTGAAAGGTGATAATTCTTAAACAGGCCACCCTGTATTTTTTGTCAATTACAATAATTGTATAATTTGGTTGTCTATTGAATACTATTATGTTTTCTATGCCTAAGTTTTCACTTTTCATGGAAATTGTAAATGTTTGAATTCCAGACCGAAACGAATTTCGTATTAATGAGAAACACTAAAATACCTTTCAAGGTAAAATTATATCTATTAAAGTTACGCACAATAAAATAATTGCCGTGTACCTATACAAACATTTTGATTAGAAAACATAAGCTTAGGGAAGAGTCAACTACGTTAGGTAAGATAATCAATATATTTAATTACCAAATTATATTTCATATACAAAAGGTCTATTAAAAGTCTTCTGCGAATTAAATTTACGATTGGTCACAAATTTAATAGATACAGTGGACGCCCAAAAGAGGCTGTACACACGAAAACATAAAGAACTTCACAAAGTAATCTTGAATGACCGTAAAGTGAAGTTGATCGAGATAGCTGATACTCTAAAGATATTCAAGGAACGTGTTGGACATATCGTGCCTGAATATTTGGGCATGCAAAAGCTCTGTGTAAAGTGGGTGCTGATGATTCGGACAAATATTTAAAGCTGTTCAACCGCAATAAAAATGAATTCTTGCGTCGATATGTGACAATGGATGAAACATGGCACCATCACTACACTCCAAAGTCCAATTGGTAGTTAGCTGTGTGAACAGCTCCTGTCTAGCTCAGACGAACCTCCTCCAAAACGTGGGAAAACTCAACAGTCGCTTGGCTAGGTTTTGGCGTCCGTGTTTTGGAATGCACATGGAATAAAATTCATCGACTATCTCGAAAATAGAAAACCAATCGACAGTGATTACTACATAGCGTTGCTGGAGCGTTTGATGGATAAAATCGAAAAAAAAACGGCTTCATACGTCGAAGAAAAAAGTGCTGTTTCATCAAGGCAATGCACCGTGTCACAAATCAATGAAAACGATGGCAAAATTGAATGAATTGGCCTACGAATTGCTTCCCCATCCACCCTATTCTCCAAATTTTGTCACCAGCGAAAGAGATTCAGCACTGTCATCGCCGTTCCATACGGTGAGATAAAACTTAGTAGGACTAGAATGTTTTCATGATCATTTTTGAAGTTTTCACTACTCGTTGTCTCGACCTTAAAAATATCATTAATGTATCTATAACAGTAAACAAAATATGGAGGTTTTCGTTCTCGCATCAGTGTACTTCAGTAACAGGATTAATTTTTGAAAATACGGATTGTTAATGAGTCCGTAAATACGCAACTTTTCCCCCATTTGGCCGATTTTGTATTTATTACCGTTTCCGATATCCCCAATACCTACCCCATTTTATCCTGAACACACTGTACAATTGGCATTATAGAATCTCTAGTCAGTAACCCACAACGTAAAATTAGTCACATATTATTATTAAAGGGGGAAAAATACATGTAGGTATATGCCATATGTTTTATAGCATTGGAGAGAGCTTTAATTCTGTATGATATAAGTCGATGTTTGTCAGATACAAGTAAAGTAGATAAGAAGACACGTAAGCTAATAACTATCTACTCTATAGAAACACCTTATATGTACTTCTCTTCCATTATTTCTCTTGAGCGTCTCATCTCTAATTATTTGAAGGTCATTTACTCCAGAAAAACGTTTTCCGTCGGTTTTTTAAAAGGAAGATGGGCCATTTTTTAGTGAAAAAAGCAAATTGAAACCTGTGTTTCTCAGTTTTCAATGTCAAGGTAACAAACCAGTGTAGGTATTATTTACGAAATAAGCTTTTGGGTTCGTTTGAATTGTACTACAAAATTGCTGCTTTTTGTATATTTGCTATCAAATAGAAATTAAAGTCGCTCATTACACGGTGGTGAACTTGTACTTTCTCTTTGTTAAGTAACTTAAATAAAAAGGAATTACAGCAGCATAATAATTTCCACATCGTGAATTTTTATTTAAAAATAAAAATAATGTACGTAGTCAATAAATTCTCGTTTAAAGAACCAAATTTGTAAGAACTTTCGATAGTTATGTATTTTCGATTTAGAGTTATACAGAAATTCCATTTTAACTAGCGAAAGTACAAATTGGGTCATTCTCAGCGAAAGGATAAACTCTTTTACATTTTGCTAGCTCACAATCAATATTTCAAAATAAACTAAAAAGATACTTCAATCCTGGTAAATTTTCTAGAGCTTCTGTCGTGGAAATGATATTTCAGAAACAGTTGGAAGATGTTTATGACCATATTGAACAGACGGAATATTTAATGAAGTGGTGCAGATAGTGAATTAATTGCATTCAAAAAATTTGAATCATATGTTAAACATTGCAATGCTTTTGAAAAAGTATGTGTGTTTTTGCCTTATATACCTATTGCTCCGAAAACCGAAAATAATATCATACTACCATCAACTTATAGAGTCTAGATATTTTAAGAAGTACAATCAAGTGATGATATTCATTTTAAAAAATATTCTACAAACATCTTTGAAAAGACTCACAGACCCAAAACATATTGGAGTGATGATACATTCAAGTGTATTAGTCTAGGACTTTTGGTTTTGTCTCTGAAATCCTACTATTGTAGATCAACCGTTACTCATGGAGGGGTTGGAATATTTTGCTGGTCAGACCATTAACAGTTGTTAATAATTAAATTGTCGAAACACAAATTGAATTCTGCTGTGTTTATTACTGTCAAATACTGTTATAATTTGTATATTATATAGACCTCCCCTTAAATTGTATATTAGCACAAAAAATTGAAAAATAATGTTAAATCTATTTATATGAAGTAGAACGTCGCATTTACTGATTTCAACAAGTACGTAATAGGTAAATTGTTTAAGAAGCCATCCAACAGATTAGCTTCATGCTAAATTTAATTATATATTCTCCTTGTTAAGTATGCAGTAAATCCATTTTAATTATAGAACATCCTGTAAACGTAATAATACGCTTAATTATTAATGATGCTTTTGTTGAAGAGATAGTCTCCGCGCCATGAAAGTGTGATATCAAGGAAATGCCACAACATTTGAGGGATACTTCTTAAATAAACGATCCCAAATGGATGGCATACTAAAGATAACAAATTTGAAGTTTGAGGTTCCATACATCTGTTTCATTTTAGAACTGAGAGTCCACTTCCATGCAAAATCAATTGAAAGGTCTACCGTTAAATTCCCCAAAGGAACTAATGGAAAGATGGAAGGACGCGGAGTTACTCCATAGTTAGAACACAATCTTAGCAGTTTAGCAGTTAACCAAAAATACTACCACATGCTAAATTTTAACTTGAATTGCACTTTTTTAATTAATTTTGTTTATCAGCAGGCGAAATTTTAAACAAAGTTGCTCCATCAATGTAATGAGGGTAGTAATACAAAGAACACATAATTGGAGAGTATCGCCGAGGGTAGATCAAAAACATAACTTTTGGTATAAACACCACCATTTAACACAACACATCAATAACATTTTCCGCTAACCACACAAACTACGAGGCCACAAGGCAAAACATACCTAGGTACATAAAAACTAAAATACACAAGACTCAGCAAACTACAGGCCAATCACTTGTCTGCCCGCTCTATAAAAGTATATTTTCACTTATATCATGCAAAATAGACAAACACATAACACAGCATAAGATACTGACAAAAGCGCAGAAAGGGTGTAACAAAAATAGTCAGGCGTGTAACGAACAGGGGCGTAGCTATAGATCATTTTCGGGGGGTTCTACATGAGAGTTCGTCAGGTCGAGTTAACTATCCCCAATTTGGTAATGGGAAATTTTCGGCTGACCATCTGATTTAGAATTTAGTGCAAAATGTTAATTTATTTCCGGGGGGGGGGGTACCCCCCTATACACGCTACTGGTAAGGAACAAGGAACAAGTAATAATAGACACCACAGTTTTGAAAAAATATGATTGATGATTTGATGCCACACCATCTAAGATACTTTAAATTTATGAAACTACAACACATAAAACCTCCTACAAACAACAATCAAGATATGGAAAAGCACAATACATTGTACACCACAGCCAGTGGCGTAATTAGGCGTTTTTCAGGAGGGGCGGAACCCCCCCCCCCCCACGTGACGAAGAAGTTGCGGTTTCTAAATTTTAATTTTTTAAACTTCTCATACATTTTACTGCCACTGTTACACGCATTACCTAACTATGCAACATCTAAAACACGGAAAATAATGTGCACGAAAAATGTAAAGTATTATCTGCTTATTAAATAAAATAATTAAGATTTATTGATAGAGCTATCCGTAAATGTTGATTCAGCTGCGGGGAGAAACAGAGTAGGTAACAATATTGATTGTAAGCCGTTGCACTTAGAGCTTTCGCAATGTGTCTCATAGATGACGCTTAAAGTTACGCGTGCGTTTTAATCAGATTATATACTTTATGTTTCTTAGTTTTACCTTAAATTATCTCATTTAGTGTTCAAATAATATCACTATAGAGTAAACAATATTCATTTTGTCGCCCTCACATTATAATAATAATAATTGTAATAATAATAATAATATTGTCTTCAGTACAATAAAAATGAACAATTAAATTAAACTAAGTTTACAGGGCGAAGTTCAGTACAGCAAAAGAGTATTTTGCCGTCTGCTCTGCCACTTAACCTTGTATGCAACGCTGTGCGGCGAGGGGAAACATTGTACATGGATTAGTTGGCTTAGTTGTATAATACTGTTATCTTAGCGTTGAAATTGAAATGTTAGGCCACCTTTCATCATTTTACGCCGTTTTATTTTGAAATTAAACGGCGAGAGAGATTTTACACTGTCGGGGAGACTGTTATATTTAACTATGTTGTATGTAATAGATCTTTTAAAGTAATCAGTTAACTTGACATCATTCCACAGGTTCGCGCAAACATTCAAAAAGCGCTATTCTTGAAAAAACAGCATCCACTGTCCAAAATAGATAGTGCTTATGGTACAAAGTAAATCTTAAAATATCGAAAAACCTGTAGCGCTTTATTGTTACAGATACATATATCAGCAAATATCAGCTTTGCCAAACTATATTCGTTTCTAATTTCACCAAGAGAGTGGTGCTTTTGCAAATGTGATTAGAGAACGTGTAGGTGTAGTGCGAATATTCTACATGCCTTTCCTTCTGTCCAAAGAATCTTCCCTAAAAAGTACTGAAATTAAAGGGCCTTCTATTCAATTTTCCACGGTTTCAGATTCAATATACCTATATTTTAAAAGCATTTCTATTTGCGAAATACATTTATCATTGCAAACACAGTTAACACACAAATGTTTCTCAAAAACAAGATTCAAATCATTTCAAAATGATTTTTAGGCATATTGCAAAGTAAAGCAAGATCGCGGCTGAATTTTGTATGCTATTACATATTAAATTCGAATGTTGCGTATTTTAAAAAACGTTCATATGTATAACATTTTGAAGATTCGTGAGTGAGATTGCGCATAGATGTGTGAGAATTTTTCCAAAAAGGGAAGACGAAGATGTTATTTTTTTTTAGTCTTCACCAAGTACTTATCAGTTAAGTCATGTCCGTGGACATAGAAAGTAAATCGATATTAATTAATAAAGAGTTGTGATCAATAAACGATTTTACAAAATTAGCAAGGAAATTACGACGAAAACTTCAAAAGGACTTCAAAAGATCCTCCCCAAAGTTCTATGTTTTTGAAACACATTGATCTCATTAGACTCGATATTAATTAATTTCTTTCAAGAACTATACACATTTGTGAATTTGAACTAAGTTCCCAACAGTAAGTTATTGTACCAGCCACGTTTCATTTTCTTCAAAACAAATTTAATGTTTTACTTTAAAAAGGTTCCAGCACGATAAGAAAGTATTTTCATAATGTGCGCATCCTCTTCGTGGATTGAAGGCACAATATATATTATAATATTAGACCACGTATTTTGAAAACTGTTAAACTGTATAATTCGCGATTTTCTATAGAGTCTCTATGATATACATATACAATGTGTTCATTTGAAAAGGACCTAGGTACCCTTAATATTTCAGAAATGCGCCGTGAGAAAGAAACAGGTCAACTTTTAACTTGAGGGGGGCACTTTTTGGCGCTGAAGTACTATGTTATGACAGAAAGAATCTTTAAAGGATATGATAAATAAAAAGGTTACAAATGAGTTAAAAAGACAAGTGTTAATAAAAAATAAATGTTCACGTGTTCAAAGTGACCACTATTAACATTCAGGCAATAGTAAAGTCTATTTTCAAATTCCCATCGCACCTTTTGGAATGGTTTTTTTAATATCGCTGCAAAGTTGAATTAATACGTTGTCTTAAATCCAGAGGTGCTTTCAGAAGGGAGAAGGTGAATCTGAATTTATGACATAAGTGTCACTGTGTCAGAAAGTACCCACTCAAATTAAAAATGAATCTCTTTCAAGACGTCTTTCTGTCATAACATAATACGGGGGCATCTGAAAAGTTTAAGAGATTCCATTTTAAACAACGATTAGGTAAATGACAATGGAAGGGTGGTCAAAGACAAAAACGTTATGATTGAATAGAGTTTTACCAGACCTTCTAAATGAGGTATGACTTGAAACTTAAAGTCATGACTTTGTTCATGAATAAAGTTGACGTGTTTTGGCATTTCTTTCTAACACGGCGCTATTCTGAAATATTAAGGGTGGATCCTTTTCAAATGAACACAGCGTAGGTATATGTTTAAATATACAAAAAGATAAATATTCAGCAGTGAAAATAGATACCAATCATCGATAAAACAAAATACTTAAAAAAGTAAAGAAATATTACTGACCTTTTACATCCCCAGTATCCGGAGGACGCATAATATCATTTAGATAATGTTCTAAACCTCTCATTGTTTCCAAAGGACTGCTGCCATTGGCGCTCACAACTCCACATCGATCCTGAATTAAAAAAAGCAGAAAAAGTATAAACGTTGAGTTTTTTATAAGTAAGAACTTTTATATAGGGGTTTCATTAAAATCTCAGAAATTATGTAGCATGCTAACAAAGAGCTCGAGTCGCTATTACGAGGACGTGACAATGGCTATTATACTTCCAGGGTAAAAGCGACTTCGCGTGTTTCCAAAAACAATTTTTTAACTCCTCTTGCAAGTCCGAAAAGATTTATTCAAAAGATGTAATAAACTCCATTAATTTCCATTAAGTGATAACTTAATTCTAGCATATTTTTATTGTCATATTTATATTCCGCTGAAAAAGTTGAAAGAGAAGGCGTGTAATCGATAAACTCGACTGTGTTAATAATATATTCACCATTTCGAAACTTATATTCAAAAAAACAAGATTAATCAGAAGGACGTGGTTTTCTTAGACCGAGTATAGGTATTTTTAGAATTAACAAGGTTCTGTTATATTGTAAAAAATCTAATACACGAGCTGAATTACAGTGTGATCAACTAATGTATCTTTTCTTTTGTATTTCAGACAATTTACTTCTAAATTTTAACTACACTTATTTCGAAGTCATGTTGTACGGTAGTTATTCTTTCTTGCAACAGCACCCTTAGGATATTGTTTTAGCGCTCAATATCTGCATTATAAATGTTATATAAAACTGGAGTTGTAAATAGCGTGTTAAGATCACCGTTAAGTTGTGATGGAAATGTGATGTCGATTATCATCAGTGAATAATTCAAGTACAAGTACAATTTTTACTGCCACGAGACATTCCATAAGAGGAACATGGATCCTGAGGGCAATGTTACTGTAAACCGCGGTTACGTTTGCATCAGGGATTACTTTAACACATTTTGTAGCTACTTTGACATCACGTATTTTAATGCGACCACAAAAAACGCGATAAAGCACTATAAGAAAATAACATCATCTACCACAGACCTGAAGACACATCGAAACCGGAAGAAGAGCGATTACGTTAAACACTGTTTTGATTGAGGTTTCGTGATGACCAAGAATGACATAGATACGGGGTGTGATGGAAACATTTTTGAACAAACACGAGAAAATTATTCCACATATACCGCCCTTCAACTTTGTGGAAGTATTTGCCACAAGCCTTATAAGCTAATATTAAGAGACCGACATCTTCGAATTACACCTCATAAAATACAGGAGCCTTTGAATAGCATCCGTGAATTATGATGAGACGAACATAACTGATGATCCGGGCGTCCACTCCGTGGTAGGAGCGCGTATAAGAGGACTCTCGAACATCAATTAGCGTGATATTTCTTGGTAAGGCTGTTGGTGTGTTAGTACTCACTATGGTTGTCTATATGAAACTTGAAAAAGAGAAATTAGGCCTGGGAATGAAATTTCAATCTTTTACCACA
The DNA here is from genome assembly GCA_036250285.1 of Pyrocoelia pectoralis. Classification (NCBI taxonomy): domain Eukaryota; kingdom Metazoa; phylum Arthropoda; class Insecta; order Coleoptera; family Lampyridae; genus Pyrocoelia; species Pyrocoelia pectoralis. Next base: position 6,819,538 of record CM070082.1, read on the forward strand.
TCACTTTAACCTTTTCACAAAAAGATGTCATACCTTTAGTAGTATGTACGGCATTTTAGTAGGTAAGAGCTATCCCTTATTCCCTTTCGTCCCATTTATGAACGTGCATTTCCCTGTCCCATCGTAATCATTCATCCGCTCAATTCAATTTTCCAAAACCATCAATTTAATTAGTGGAGCAATTTATTTACATTCTTTTTCATTTGTTTTTTATTTACATTTATGAACCTCTTTGTACACACTTCTTGCATTTTTTGAAGGTTTTATTATCTCTATTCCTTAATTTCTGTTACGTGTTTGTCATTTCATCACGAGATCAGTTTTTTCGATAAGCATATTCCAGTAAGAAAATGGTACTTACAGCAAAAATATCATAACAATCGTCGTGATTCCTATTTGAAACTCTTTGACGGACAGGAGCGCTTCTTTACATTCGTAGTCCATGCAGAATGGCTCAAGCTACATCTTTTTAAAGTTGTCTGCTTAATTATGAACATTATGCGTGTAAGGAACATCTAGCAAGCGTCACGTTGCCATGAAAACAACAAGGAATAGTAGTCAAGCCTGAAATGTTCAGTAATTTTGCAAGCATAGGGAAGAACAGCATCGTTATAAAATATCTGTAGATATATGATGAAAATGATACAAATTTTGGAAGACATGAATCCACTCAATTGTACACAGATTAATTACTCTACGATTACTACGCGTTCAATTTCTTTATAAATTGCGCAACAAACTTAAGAGGAAACTTCGCAACAGTGTGTTATTGCTACAGAATAACATTTTCAAACATGTGCTGAAATGCAGGTTTGGAATTACTTTCACGTCCATCATTTTCCCTGCATCTGGTTTCTAATCACGATTCTTTATTCCCAAAACTAAAATCCACCACTACTGGAAGGCGCTATCAGTCATATAACGTAGTCACAGAAACTATTAACACAGCTTTAGAAGAGATTACGGAAAATTTTTTAAGGAGTTGCTAAAGATGGAAAAGCGTTTTTTAGAAGATTACGTCAAAAAATAAAAACATTTTTGCAGTTGTAATACAAGGCGTGTTTTTTAAGTAATTAACCGTTTTGAAATATAAAAAATACAAGTACACTTTTTCCAACAATTTTATTTTTTCACGAAAGCCTGTACTTTTCCAACATAATTTCCACCAATATTAAGGCACTGGTCGTATCGTACAACCAGCTTTTGAATACCACCCCCGTAGAAATCTGGCACCTGATTGAACATCATAAACCACACTTCTTGAAACTCTAGGAAACTGATCAGATAATGGTAAAGCGTCTGTTCTCTCTCACTTCTTCATCAACTTTCTGCAAGTCATCATAGCAATGAGTGAAGCTCTCACCCATTTCTGTACCATCCCATCACTCATAACGTTTTTTCCGTGGACTTCATCAATCTGAGGATGAATTTCAGCCGCTTTCACGCCTTTAGCACTAAGTCGGCGGTATTCTCAATCGGAGGAGACATTTCAAATACTCGCAAGCAAACGTAAACACGGTCGCATAATTCCGTAATGGCGTCTGTGGCTTGGTAACAGATAGCGCTACACAGAGCACATGCGCCGAATACCGACCGCAGCGCTACAGCGGCGGAATTTTCAAGCGTTACTTACTTTAAAAACACGCCTCGTATGTTTATTTGTTCATTACGCTACTAATTTAAAAAGGCGCCCTCGTAAATCAATAGGTACATTACACCTTCTTCGGAAGTGATAGTGGCACGAATTTACATTAAAGATCGAAAGATGCTATTTTTTGAGAATCAAGAAATACGCTATTGCTTACGATTTGTCCTTCCACTTGGACCCATTTCTGCGGTTTTCAAATACTCTGAAGAGAATGCTGCTGGAGTACTAAAACTTCAAATGTTTGTGGCTGGAGAGGGGGGGAGGGGCACATAAATTATTTGACGAAGATCTGTTTTGGCAACTGAAACGTTGACCGATTGGAGTCAACTTTCTATACTTATGTCTTAGGTTGTATCCAGCAATTCGCCATTATATTTTGGCGTGAAACTTCATCGGCCGTATTTCTACTTATATGTCAACATTTTTGACAAAAACGAATTTTTGGGGTTTTATTAAGTGCGTTAGTCATCGTATGTTGTCATAAATTCACAAATTTCAGTTTCCAAAACTTATTTGTTATTTTACAAATCACATTGTGTGAGTTTTGCGACATTTTTAAGAATTAGAACAGAATTTTTGTTATTCGTCTTTCCAACTAGATTCATTTCTGTGGTTTTGAACTAATATTCAGGAAATACAGGGCTAAAATGTTGTATTTCTCTACATTATTAAGTATGTGCGCTTCGCCTGCATATGTCATGTGCATAAATTGTACCTTTCAGTATTGTAAAGCTGCTACATAAATAATTCTTTCTCATTTATGTCATATGAAATTATACGGCTTCCTGAATACCTTTAATGCTAGGATATACTTTAGTCATATTAAACAACTAGAATTAAGCGAAATTCACCATGGCTACTCCCTAATCGCTTTCAGCACTACTCTTCCCCAATTATTCAATTATTATTAAATCGGAACTGGAGATACACAGGATGATGGAAGAAAAATAAAAGAGACAGACGGCCTCGTTATGCTACAAAACAAAATAACTAATTTCTTTTTTAGTTCTTGAATACCAAAAAATACGCAACCAAGTTTCTAAATTCCCCGATAGGTGTCATCAGTTTAGAGAAAATAACAGAGAAGGGGCTGTCCAATTAGAGTTTTGGGCTAAAAGGTATTTTAAAATTTTACCAGAATTTATATTAAAATTGAATCATGTATACGCGTGACTTTATATCTGTTATGGCAACAGTCGTACGTAATGAATTACGTAATGCCAATTCTGAATTAAGAATCTTCATTACGATGGCCAAAGTTCTAATTTAAGTCTGTTAAAATGGTTATTGTTCTTACCTGATACCGTACGTAATTTGTGAAACCGAAGTTGTTATTTATACTACCATTAATTAAAAATACGGGACGTCTCGACTTGTATACATAGTTTATTATTAACTTAATTGTGTTAGATTAGATAAAGGCATAAAATAGCACCTTTAATTGTTCGTTCTACACTGTAACACACGTACAAACAATATAAGTGAAAATGTAACTTCAACTTCATCTATAATCGAAAACAGGAAATTGCGACATAAAAGTTAATACGTACTGTTCAGTACGTCACTAGTTTAAAATAATTAAGCAAAAGATGAAGGTAAAATTAATTGTTTTGAAAGCCTTTTAAAAGGAATCCTCTGAAAACAGTTGCGACTCTAAGGAAGGGTAGATACCTATTACTACGATCTGGAAATCCATTCAACTAATTTTATTTAACAGAACTATTAATAGGTATCTTAATAGCGCATCATCTATGACATTCGCATCCAAAACTGTAAATGTATTCTGAAGGCCAATAAACTAATGTTTCTCATTACGACAATTTAAATCGTAATGTGGGTTGCCTACAGTGTTTTGGCATTTTATTGCAGTCTACCATTGTATTTATAAGATATAAATACATTGGGACATGCTGAAAATAGCATTTGGACTTTCAAAATAATGTAGTTCCCATTTACATATCTCAACAGAATTGATGCACATTATTTGTAAATTATTGATATCCCCTTCAAAGCTTCCCTAGGGGGAGGCTGCAGGTTAAGATCTTCTACAGAATGCTAATTATTTACCGCCTACACTAATTTTAAACTTTTGGAATTTCAACTCACTTTTCCCGATGTTAGGTACATGAGTAGGATCTTCCAACTGAACAATGTGACATTTAGGAGTACAAAGATTGTTATCCTTTTTGAGACTATTTTCTACGTTATAATTTCTGATTTCAAGCAAAAAAAATCTCTACATTTGTTATAATCTTGAACCATTTTAGAGTATCTGTATCTGTACAACCTAAATGGATTTTTCTTCCTGTTCAGAGCGTATTTCATGGCATTGAAGACTGTGGGAACCGGTTAATCGGGATAAGTGGACGGAGGACGATGATTAAATATATTAAGTATTATACAATGATAGTTAGTTGTAAGAATACCGCGAATGGTGTAGGTTGTGTTGAGAGTAAATAAAGAGGTTATCTCGGTGACGTATTTGTGATTGTTAGTGTTATGAGTAAATTGGATTACCACAACTGGCGACGAGGTAAATTTTAAATAGTATTATCGGTAAAAAAAATTATATATCATTCAGAATAAAATCAAATCAAATTTGAACATTATCACTCAGAAATATACCTACACATAAATTTAATTTTTTCCTTTCAAGCTAAGTTGAGGGTGGATTGAATTCCACTAAACTGGAGATTGGATTAAATTCTGCTACACCATAATAATTTCAAAACATACAGCCGAGTGTATTTAATTCTACTACAACTACAGGGACGGATTAAATTCTGTAACAAACGTGTGGGTGTGGATTAAATTCTGCCTAAGGAGACAACGTGTAACTTAATTTAAAAAAAGCACCTACAAATATTACCTAAAATGGATCAATTGCATTCGATCGACAGGGCGCTTCTGGCCATCGAATGGAGAAAATGGGTGAAGCTTTATCTTGATCCTGAAGTCATCACAGATGTAACGAAAAAGAAGAATAAGCATTTGCACCTTGGTGGACCCCAACTACAAGAAGTCTTTTGGGTTACCAAGAGCAGTTGCTGAATAATAACGACGTCTTCAAAATCCTAGTTGACTCTCTTGATAATCATTTCTCCCCTAAACAAAATTCCTGTTATCTTTCGAAGTATGAAACCCGAAGAGGGGGAGAGCCTGAACAAATAAATGTTCATTTGGAAAGAAGATAGTCGGGAGATTAATATTAAAGATAAGTTAATTGTTGTGCTGAAGAGGAAATTATTGAAAAAAGAATTACCCTTGAATGACTGGTCATTTGACCAGTGTCAGATATATGAACAAACCAGGAATCAGAGCTTAGTTATGCACGACAAGAAGCAGTCGGAACGGAAGGCTCTGAATTTCAACACAATGGCATTGAACAATCTAGCAACCTATGGTGAAACAAAAAAAAACCTTGTACTGTCTGCGCCGTGGTGGCGACCACAAACCTTCCTAAGTAAGGAACTGCCCAGCAATTGAGAGGCAATGCCACAAATGCGGTCGCAAGAGACATTTTTCTAGGAGATGCAGGACAAAGAAAGATGGAAGAGTAAGGAATAAGGGGATAATTGCGCATAGAAAGAAAACGAAAAAGAAGAATGTCATCTGAACTCATCACAAATCTTGTTATTTCATATCGAAGTAATTCGAAGTAACTCCAAAAATAACAAACTGCCTGAGAAACTAAATGAGGATATCATGTGGCGTGGCAAACCTTTTTGTGTAACTGTAAAAACCTTCTTAAGGTACTTTTTTAAATAGAACATAGTGATGTACTTACAGGTTATCGAAATATAATACAAACCTATACCTATTGACATCATTGAAAAAATGATTTCAAAATTTTCAGTTTTCAGCTCTTCTAAGTAAACAATTAACTTAATAAATTTTATTAATTAATTAATATTATTGCTCCATTGGTATTTTGTAAACCGAATGTGAATATATAGACAAAATATTTATTTCTTAACCATTATAGACAGATTAAAGGAAATCTACATAAATAAATAATAAACCCGATAACAAAACCATCATTTCCTCTATATTCAATCCACAGATATAGTAATTACTTGTTATCTACTTATAATGATAAAATTATCCTCCCTTATGCGAATATGATATTATTAATATTTCTCTGTTCAGTTATGTTGTGTTATGTGGTGATTCACGACGAAAGAAAGACCACCAAAGGTGTATGTGTCAATTGTAGATTCCACCCCTACTGACATGTGCTTCATCCGTCCATATTGCTTTTCGAAATTCCATCGTTAAAAATTTGTTTTAAACAACATTTGTGTGTATACTTTTTTTCATTCTATATGCTATTTTATTGTGTTTTGGTAGCTCCTTTTTTCGGAAATTTTCAAAATTTTTCCACGCTTATTTTCGAAAAAGTTTTGGTGAAATTGACGTCTGTAAATGCATCTATTTAAATAAAATCAGTTACAATAAATGAATCTTTGCAAATTTAATAATGCTATTATTTCTTTCAAACTATGCAAACATCGTTATTTATATTTTAAGCAGACATATTAAGAACTCCAGAAAAAAGTGTGAAATTATAATACGTAAATTTGCATGTATGTACCTATTGGTGGCGGATTACCATGTTCTATTAAATTAATATAGCAATTAGACAGTTTCAAAATGAAGTAAAACCTTGTAACCAAAATGGGGTTCAAAGAAATAAACAATATTCAAAAGTAAGTCCACTAATTTCTGAGAAAAGTTCTAACAGAAGCATTAATACCACTGCCCATTGAAAACTATAGAGTTTAAATGAAAATAGCGCGCTTACAAATTGTTAAATACAAATAGACGTGCAACCGGGATAGGGTTGTAGATGTGTTAAGCCTTGCTTTTACTAAAGTCGCAATAAAACTACTTCATTTGAAAAATTGGAACACTTGTGGTCGTTGAACACAACACTGCAAACACGTCAAACCATAATCGGGTGCGTTTCGACAACAAGGCTGTCATTATCAGCGAACAAGGTCTTCGCTTTGCTGTCGAAACGCGTCCGATTTAATAAATCATTACTGTTGTCTGTGTAGTGTGGTGAGAACTGCTTCATATTTCCTTACAATTAAAAATATAGATTATGTTAAATAATTCTTGACACTGGGATTAACTCATTGAATAAATTAGCAGTAGAGTGAATGACTCGGTAAAATATGATTAGGTGAAAGTTAACCTTTTAAGTGTCTCGGTATGAAATAAAACGTTTTAGTCCGGGAGCCGGCCACCTTTTTTGCAATCAATTAATATACTTTTTATACTTCGTGAGTGGCTTTATTGTAACGAGACGGTAAACTTTTTCCTCTGCGACAATGTTCGCAAATGGGTCTTACGGGGGTGCGCAGGGGAAAAACACGTTGATTTGGAAATGACAAAAAATGGATGAATATCATGGGAAAACGTGCTTCATCCGTCCATATTGCTTTTCGAAATTCCATCGTTAAAAATTTGTTTTAAACAACATTTGTGTGTATACTTTTTTTCATTCTATATGCTATTTTATTGTGTTTTGGTAGCTCCTTTTTTCGGAAATTTTCAAAATTTTTCCACGCTTATTTTCGAAAAAGTTTTGGTGAAATTGACGTCTGTAAATGCATCTATTTAAATAAAATCAGTTACAATAAATGAATCTTTGCAAATTTAATAATGCTATTATTTCTTTCAAACTATGCAAACATCGTTATTTATATTTTAAGCAGACATATTAAGAACTCCAGAAAAAAGTGTGAAATTATAATACGTAAATTTGCATGTATGTACCTATTGGTGGCGGATTACCATGTTCTATTAAATTAATATAGCAATTAGACAGTTTCAAAATGAAGTAAAACCTTGTAACCAAAATGGGGTTCAAAGAAATAAACAATATTCAAAAGTAAGTCCACTAATTTCTGAGAAAAGTTCTAACAGAAGCATTAATACCACTGCCCATTGAAAACTATAGAGTTTAAATGAAAATAGCGCGCTTACAAATTGTTAAATACAAATAGACGTGCAACCGGGATAGGGTTGTAGATGTGTTAAGCCTTGCTTTTACTAAAGTCGCAATAAAACTACTTCATTTGAAAAATTGGAACACTTGTGGTCGTTGAACACAACACTGCAAACACGTCAAACCATAATCGGGTGCGTTTCGACAACAAGGCTGTCATTATCAGCGAACAAGGTCTTCGCTTTGCTGTCGAAACGCGTCCGATTTAATAAATCATTACTGTTGTCTGTGTAGTGTGGTGAGAACTGCTTCATATTTCCTTACAATTAAAAATATAGATTATGTTAAATAATTCTTGACACTGGGATTAACTCATTGAATAAATTAGCAGTAGAGTGAATGACTCGGTAAAATATGATTAGGTGAAAGTTAACCTTTTAAGTGTCTCGGTATGAAATAAAACGTTTTAGTCCGGGAGCCGGCCACCTTTTTTGCAATCAATTAATATACTTTTTATACTTCGTGAGTGGCTTTATTGTAACGAGACGGTAAACTTTTTCCTCTGCGACAATGTTCGCAAATGGGTCTTACGGGGGTGCGCAGGGGAAAAACACGTTGATTTGGAAATGACAAAAAATGGATGAATATCATGGGAAAACGGCCCAATTAATTTGTGGGACAAAGTGGGCATTTAATTATGCAAATATTTACTAAGCTACAGAAAAAAAAAATCAGCTTGATATTCATTCTTTTTGTTAATGTACTAATAATACCTAGGTACATGTCTTCAGATGGGGACACTCTTGATGGACTCATTTTTGTTGTAGGACCAATGTTATTTTGAATTACTTACAAGAAAACTTCACAGTTAGCTAAAAAATTAAGTGATATTAATCAATTTTTTGTAATTACCACATCAACGTGTTTTACCCCTGCGCACCCCGTAGGACCCATTTGCGAAAATTTTCGCAGAGGAAAAAGTTTGGCGTCTTGTTAAAATAAAGCCGCTCACGAAGTATAAAAAGTATATTAATTGATTGCAAAAAAGGTGGCCGGCTCCCGGACCATTTAGGTACAATTTTCTAACATTATTAAATTTATTAGTAAGAAATAGACATTATTGTTTTATCTAATAAAAATGCATCCCTGTTAATCACCTTTTTGTTTACGGGATTTGTTCTAGATAATTTTCGTAATTTTCTAAATATAACGCCTTCAACTGAGAAATGAGAGCAAATAAGTCGTATAAGCTATTTTTTTTTGAAATCTGCAAACAATATACATATATTCTTTTAGTGATCTAAAAAATATGTTTAGGTATATTGTAATTAATTACCACTGCATTCTACTAAAAAAGTGGCTAAAGAAAGTTTTAACAGTGTTATTGTGTGTTATTGAAATAAAAAATATACTGACCAATCATATACGTTCAAATTTTAATTATGTCATTAGGTACCACTTGTCTCAAAAAATAAGATTGAAAACCCTAAGCTCATTTTTCCGTAACTATACCTAATACTTACAGAAATATCTCAATATTTCAGTTACCAAAGTGATACACAAATGTCGCCATTGTTCTTCACCTTCCACTTATGTTATTCTTCAAAACCACTACCTACATTCAATTATCTTCGAATTTACCTATAGCGCGATACCTCCAAAGAAAAAATGCAAATTTGCTACAAGAACGAATATAAAATAAAACGCACGGGAAGTTTAAAACCATAACATCTTCAGTCTGTTATCCAACCTTTTCAATTCCTTAACTTACTTGTTATAATGTATTTTTACTGTCAATTGAAGGGTTATCGTCTGTAATCCTCCAATTACCAATTTTGCTTATTCTCCATTTTGATAATTAACCATCTTTTATAGGAAAAACATTCTGAATTGAATAAGAAACAGGAAGTGTACGAATGGAAAGGCTGTATGAACTCGAACACCGAATAAAAAATATGCAACGGTGGACATTCGAATAAAACTGGCACTAATTTAAATTAAAGTGAACATCTAAATGATCGAGAAAATGTTCATCAAAACTACCACAAAAGCTGCTCAATATGAAGCACGAATTTGACAATTCGTTAATTAGGGGAAGGTTGGGTATAACAGCATAGTCTGATGGTTTATTTCAAAACAAGTAGTGCGATTTATCGGGTATGAGCGTAACTGATAACTCTAGGTGCCTACCTATGTCCAGAAAGTCATGTACTTATGTATCTTAGTTTCGGTCTAGACGGCGAAACAGGTGAAAATGTCTTAAGGTAAAATATTTGGCGCGCTTTCAATAGTTCAGTTTCAGTTTACAGGTAAAATTAATTGAAGGTGAGTAGATTTAGGGAACACTATGTTTACTATAGTTATCCACAATAGAGGTTAGAGGAAATTGTTTTTTTTTTTAAATATGGTCACGTGTTTTGGCAATCGATAGTTGGGTAAAACGGGACGTATCCTGTTTCACCCCACTACATCTTCAACGTCTGTTTTAGGGTTGGAGTGCAATGAGAAAATATAAAAGAAAAACACAACGGCAGTCTTGGGACGAGGACAGTATACGTCAGGCTGTTGAGGAGGTACTGGAAGGAAGGACGGGTTATCACAAGGCTTCTAAAGAATATGAGGTTCCTCGTACAACTATTGAAGCGAGAGTGAAGAAAATTAAGCAGGGTGTTCTAAACAGGGAAGATTCAGCAAAAAAGGACTAAGAGGACAACTAAAAAAGACATAAAAGCAATAAAGAAGAACAGTAGCAGCAATTCAGAAGAAGAGACCATGAGAGAAAGACAAAAGTGTATTAAGAGTCAAAAAAATAAAAAAGGAAAGAAATCAAAAGAATTAAAGCAATGATTCCAGTTCAGAATGTGAAAGCGAAGAAGAGACCTGCATAGTTTTTGCACCGAACTTTAGTTAGTAGTTAGTAAAAGAAGGTTGGATAAAGTGCCAACATTACGAAGGTTGGGCCCACGAAGCTTGTGCGGGAGTTTTTATCTGTGCCTTCTGTCAATAAAATATTTTAAATGTTTGTGCCTTCTCTGCTGAGCGCTAAACGTTATGGAACTTAAAAAAGCATAAGTATCCCGTTTTATCCGACTAGGTGGCTAAAACGAGACACTTGCTACTTTTTAATTATATCTATAATTTTTTTTCTCATGTGACTTCTATTTTTAGCATAAAAAATTATGACAATAAGTGAAACTGGAGCCAACAAAATAATGGTCCCTTACATTACTTTATTAAAACAGTTATGATGCCTAGAACACTAAGTATCCCATTTTACCCAACCTTCCCCACATATTGACGTCTATTCGTTGCGCGTCCAGTAGATACAAGTTTGCCAGGTTTCCCTTGACCATCCATATATCATTTGAAGTATTTTAAAAATAGTATAATTATGGCGAAATCAGATTTCGAATGCGGTAATATTACAAAATTGTTTCGTTTGACTTCTTTGAGAATTGTAGACTTTGTTAGTCGCTGAATATAATCAACTATCATCAAACTATACCTTGTCAGAACGAAAATGGAATAAAAAAAATTACGAATTTATGGCAAAAAATATTCCAGATTGGTCGAATACCAAAGATTTGAAATTTACACTAAAGCCTCAATTATAAAAATGTACAGGTAAAATTAGATGTTGCTAAGAGTTGAGCACGCCATGCGCCTATGTTTGTTTATTAATTGATTGTAGGCAGACAAAATAAAAATGTTTGCGATGAGAAGAAAGCGGAACTATTTTCAAGACAATAAGTACATACGCGCTATAATCCGGTAATTAATAATTATCAAATGATTATAAAACGATTTGCAGTGAATTGTAAAAAAATGGAATTTTAATGAGAGGCGTTTGCAAATCGGTCGCCTGGATACTAACAGTCTTAATATATACACAAATTGATCAATTACGTGTCTATTGATCACGTTCTGTGAGGCATAAACGCGTTGTTGAAAATATACACTCACTAAATTGTAATGGAATGCCAACTATAAGGTCCGGATAAGAGACGCTCATTTAAATTTAGAGATTGTTGCCGCAACTCGCAGCCATACTATTATACTATTTTGAGACCGTGCTAACTTCACCTGTCTGGCGAATGTACGATTCATATAAAGACATTTTGTTAAGCCAGTCATATGTATTAAAGCGGTAATCCATATAGTTATATTCCTTTCAAAATTAGGTCAAAGTTTCGGTCGATATGGTCAATGGCACACGCTACATCATGCGTCAGTTTTATATGCTATGAACTTATCCGCATTTTACTAAATTGAAGTAAATGATTTAATGATGAAATTGTAAACAAAAATAAAGCTTCTAATTCATACTCTAAAACGGCGGGGGGGGGGGGAGTCGAAAATTTATTCGTATTCCAATTAACAAACGGATCGCATGCTAATAAAAATAGGTTATAACTACCTATAAATAAAAATGGCCAGATAGTTAAATAAAGCGAAACAGAGAATAACGAGCTGTGCGTAGCTAACACACAAAACAAACGTTTCAATAAGAAATACACACTATTTAAAGTTACACGTTTATTAAACAAACATAAAAACAAAATTAACACAGAACAGGCAAAAGGGCAACAAAGGTGAAAGCAACAATAGCACAAAAAAACTAATGTGACGATGACAATCTGGGTCGTGCTCAAGAGGTGTTCACACATTACCTGATAGGGTAGAAGTTCTCGAACCTCATCCATATTGGTAATTTCGAATGTTGGTGGTTGTGGAAAAGGTCCTTTGCCAGGATACGAAGTACTCCTACGAAATTTTACGGGCGAAATGACTTGTTGGTGATTAAATGTTGGACTGGGTTTTCGACCAGCAACACCCATTTGTTGTAAAGGTGTAAGGTTTGGTACACTTCTACCTCTATTCCAAACGGACGAACTCGCCGACCAATTTTGACCAGGATTTGCCCACGACCCATATCCTGTTTTATAAAGCGGGTGACCGGGTTGTTGACGTCCCATGTTATGAGGGAAGTTATGACTAGCGGTGATTGCTCGTCGTCCTTGATTTTGACTTACACTGTTGTTAAATAGTTGAGATTGTGTTGGTGATGGAAAGTTTTGAAAGCCTAGACCACCATTGACATTGGTTATGTTAGGAACAAAACCGTCTTCGATAGCTGTAGACCATAAAGCACCAGATGGTGTGTTAGACTCACTGGGATGAAAAAGAGGCACGCCTGAACTTGTCTTGTTACCGTGGGCCACCTGTTCGTTTAGTTTATCAGCCAAGTCTGACGGTGCATTTGAGTTATTATCCGATTCTTGAGATTTATCATTAACCGCACTAATCACATCCTCGTTATTTGTTCCGCTGACAGCCGTTTTGTCAACGAGTACATCTTGCATAGTTGTATGAGACTGTCCCTGTAGGACAGTCTTATCGCTCGCGGACGTAGGTGTGGTGTAGAATATCTGAGTTGGATTACTTTTATTACTGGTTACACCGATGTCTACTGCACTTAAACCAATGTTAGTACTACCACTTAAACTAAATTCTCCCATTAGTGGAGTTTCACTATGTATAGGGGACGCCCGTTATGTCATACACCCGCAGACACTCCACCAGCCCACCGCTTTCTTGTCATTATATCACTATATTGCGCGAGCCGACCTACCAAGATTTCATCGAACGAACATGCGTGTTACATTGTGATCGTTCAGCTGATGGCCTGAAATTCTATTACCGCCTTCCGAGAGGACGCCAGCTCACAAACTCGTATGAATTTCCACATTGATCGCTGCAAACGCGGGGTATTACTGCGGAACACTTTGCGCTATTTTCTTTAGCGCAGTATTTGAATTGTCGCTTGCTATTTTTATAAAATTGCTTTATTCATAATTCCTTTTCTTTAAACGAACAGATTTCGATTTCGATAACTTAACCCACGACAAATCTACAACTATAATTCATTAATTCGCTTAAAAATTTACGAAATTTTAGGTCGCGGAACGCGTTATTTCACCCATTTTTACACAAAATGGCGATCGTGTTACTTTCAATAGGCAATCTAAAAGTATGTACCCACATTATCTAGTGTAACTAATAAGATAGCGGCATGATTAAGGTTTGGTATTTCACTCATTTCTGCGTACGTGAAAATAAATTCAGCGTCACTGAAGTATAGGCAACCCAACATCTCTGTAACAACACTGTAATTTCAAACCACTTCCTCTAAAATCTTTTTATTAACTTGTCTGCTCCATAGTCCAGTCAATGAAGGGGTTGTAGAAGACAGATTTTTTGACCTCAGGGATATGTTTGGACAACCTAAGCAAAATAAAATCTCATAAAATTTCGTACAAGATTGTTTCCATTCATTTTCTTTCTATCCCCCATAGTTTTCGAAATATTCGCCAGCAAACGTTTCAAATTGTTGAGAAAAACGTTTTTGCCTCACATTTCTTGACAATCTCTTTCTTCAGCCTTTAGTTTTACAGCGAAGTTCTCTAAGAAGAAGTTGTAGAGGATTATATTTCTTTCAAAAAGAGATATCATTTATTAGTTTATCTTTAGCTTGTCCAGAGTTACAGCTATTTGAAATGTCCGGATAAATCCCAGAATTTTGGATGAAAACGGCGCATTACTCGTTCTCGTTTTTCCAGTGTTTTATATATAAGTAATAATATGTAGTGATCTTGTAAACCATAAGGAGAAGGTAAGCTAATAAAATAAACAATCATTTATAAAAAATTGGATTTGTAGAGGACAGCATTGTTGACCTCAGAAGTGTTTGGGGTAAGTAGTGAGTTTAGTTTTCTCAATTGGAATATTTTGATGACTTCCGACACCGATCCACCATGTTTAGTCGACCATTCACCCCCCCCCCCCCCTCCCTCACGAGGCGCTTACAACAAGCTTATAAATATCTCCATTGGTCCACTCATACCGGTCATTACCCTACATCCCTTTTGCGTCTACATGAAAATTAGTTTATTGCTGTAGTGAACAAGATACAGCGAGCGACAACGTTATTTGAGATTGGGAACAACGTTATTAAAAGCCACCGCACTCAGCTTTTAAATGTCAACAAATCTAATAAGTGCGCTCCCTTTAGAGTAGGTACGCGACGTGCAGACAAATCTTGGAGTAGTCCATACTCTCAAAGAGGGTTGTGTAACTAGAGAAATAAAAACTCTCAACCTCCACTTAGTTATTTGTAATTTATTGGAAAGAATAGAATTGTACAGTTATGATACTAACGACATGTTTCGGGAAACGCTGTTCCCATTCTCAAGTTGATAAATCGAAGATGTATATATATTATAATATATAAGTTCTAACATTAAGATTATACTTAGGACGTTAACAAACTTCAGTTAAGCAGATGTAGATGAAAATTTTTTTATCAAGTTGAATAACGAACACAATAAAAATGAAAGGGGCCCTCGCATTGAGGGCCCCAAATTAACAGCTGAAGGGCCAAGGAAAGGGGGGAATGAATGAAATGAATAAAATTATGGAGAACTAACGACTGCAAGTGAAAATGGAGGTAATTAATGAAATTGTACATGTTCGTTGTATAGCAAATGTTCGTACGTGATACATCACCACTCTCCGTTTTTGAAGAGTCTTCTTTTTTTCGTTCTCTACAACGTCTGCACATAGAAAGCAATGATTTTTGAAATCAAATTTTGGTAGTGACGACCTCAACTTCATTGTTTCAGTTGATTCAGATGACGTTGACGCAACCTGCCTCTTCAACGTGATCAGCATCCAGTCTGGTAGCAGACGTTCTGTCTAGGTGAAATAAATAATGGGGAATAATTGAAAGAGAGGCAGGTGATGCACGGTCGACTCGGGCTTCAAAACCCGAGTCCAATTTAGCCGCGGGGCTGAAAGTATTTTGAAGTTCAGTTCCCTTCCAGTGTGAATTGAGTGATGTTGAGTTATAAATGAGTTCGAAAGCTCCGAGTTTCTTTTATATCTTGTGAGTCAGATTATCGTTCGGGATGACTGACAAGTGTTTTGTGCGTGGCGGAGACACCGACGAATCCAGTAATGACGTTTCAAGAGTGACAGCAAAAGGAATATTGGCGCTTGTAGCTGCAAGAAAGGAGAGACGGCAAGGGCCCCCAGCTACGTGGCTTGAAATTTCTTCTAGCTCACAAATCATGTCGTAAAAACTTTACCAGAGCACAAAGCATTAAAGCTGATTTGAAGAGGCATGTTGCGTCAACGTCATCTGAATCAACTCAAACAGTGAGGTTGAGGTCGTCGCTACCAGAATTTAATTTCAAAAATCATTGCTTTCTATGTGCAGACGCTGTAGAGAACGAAAAAATGAAGCCTCTTCAAAGTGGTGTATCACGTACGAACATTTGCTATACAACAAACATGTAAGAATGCGAAGAAAGACAAGTGGGGTGAAGAAGTTCCATATATGAGTTAGTCGCCGAGGATGCTGTTTACCACGACGACTGCTGTGTGAATTTTATTAGACCTCTATACTTGATGAGTAAAGAAACGAGAACAAGAAGAGGAAGGGAAAGGAGGAGGAGAATATACGCCTATAAAGCCAAAACCAGGACCTTCACGTCCCAAGAGAGCAAGAACCACAAAACCTTGATTCTTAATAAAATGTTTATATCTATCGATACAGGTTTAATACATGCAAGTTGCATTAACTGTTGCTTATTATTCGGTTATTTTCTCCTTAGGTTTTACACTCATGAATATAACCGCAATAAAGCGAGAACGAACGATAGGTGGTTTTCTTCCAAAATTCTGGGATTTACCCGAAAATTTCAAATACATAGCTGTAACTCTTGACAAACTGAAGATAAAATAATAAATGATATCTCGTTTTGAAGGAAATACAATCCTCTACTTCTTGAAGGACTTCGCTGTAAAACTAAAGCCTGCGCCGCTAGAAGAGAAAGATTGTCAAGAAATGTGAGGCAAAAACGTTTTTCTCAACAATTTGAAACATTTGCTGGAGAATATCTAGTAAACTATGGGGGATAAAAAGAAAATGAATGGAAACAATCTTGTAGGAAATTTTGTCAGCTTTCATTTTGCATAGGTTGTCATTTTCGCTACAACGCACTGGTTTCGAGATTTCAGCGATAACCCAAAAACAGGGACCTTCTTCGCCCCCCGTCCCCGCACCCGGCTCACCTCGCTGGTCAGGGAACTTTTGGCATGTTTACCTCCTAACTACTCCAAACATATCCCTGACTGTCAACTATATGAATTATTTACACATAAACTATGAATTACATCCGAAAAGTAATGAAATCTAGAAATGCGTAATTATTTTGGGTATAAACTCTGAAAATTTCCAAGTAAGCAGCAAGTTATCTCCAAGAAAATGCACATTTTGATCTATCACAAAAATATTAGGTACCTAGGTACATTTTCGTATTTTAGAAAAATCTATTTTATTAACAAAAATTGTGATTATCCATAACTGATAGTTTTAGTTTTATTATAAACACTTTTTTACAAATCTGCCGCGTTCTTCATTGCACGCACGATTTTCAGCCAACAACAGCGAGGCAAATGGCAGATCCGGCTATTAGGATAACATGAACGAAAGGAACAATGACATAAATACACCAAGTTACCGACTTTTCCACCACCTGCTTCAAAAAATAATTCCTCTAATTGCTAGATGTCAATACGATCGCTGTGTAATTATTTTATTGACTAAATCTAAAATCATTGTATAAATGTAATACTTATACAATAATAAAATATATAAAGACAATTTTCCTTCATCTATTCATAATACAATACAATTTGTTGATTTATACGAAATGAGAAAATGTATTCAGATACAGTGACTTTATTACAAACAGTGACGACAAGCGGCGATTATCCGCCATTAAGAGGCAAAATTGTGGGCGGGTTTATATGAACTCAACGGTGGTATCCTAGCAACGTCCTAAATCCAAATAAAAATCACACGCTGATCAAAGGTAAACACAGTCAGGCCGCCATTAAGATGCAAAATATACCACGGCCAATCAAAATCGATACCACGCTTGTCGTCACTGTTTGTAATACAGTCACTGTATATTCAGATTGTTTATGGCGACATCTATGCCAAGTTATTTTCACACTAAAAATTGCAAGTTCTAAAAAACGCTATATTCGTCCCCAAATTGTAGATGTCGGTAAAATCCATATCATTGAGAGGCGTTACTTCTGACACGTTATTGAGGTAAGAGGTAACCCTTTGATGAGTAGAATCAAAGGGGTAACCGAGCTCTACCACTCGTGTGGTCCTACCACTTAATAAAAGTGTATGGCCTTTATGTATGTGTGAACTGTGAATGTTTGTACTCCTTGTTTTACGTTGTAATTCGTAAAACCTTTCACAATATTAATTTAGCACAATTCGTTTTGCGGCCAGGGGAGCATCCCCCCTTGTCCCACCTTGCGTTCCCCCTTAGTTACGCCGAATCGATGTAAAATATTTTCAAATGGCAGGACCAAAGATTAAACCTCCCTAATCTTTGGGCAGCACTTCAGGAAATGCCGGAAGTAGCTAGTAACTGGGTTACTGCGCTAGTAACGCCAACCCCTATTTTTTATTCCACTTTTGGATTCCTCGCGAAATTTCAGTCCTTTTGATACCCACATGGTACCTACAATTTATGATTTTTCAGTTATTTTCACTTTTTAAAAAAAATGGTGGATGCAGACGGTACTTAGAGAGTTCTATACTTGAAAACCGTTATACTTACCCTGTTAACAAATACATTGCAACGTCTAGAAGTGTATAAAACACGTTCACCTTCACCCTAAACTTATCCTTTGGAGAATTGTGCCGTTTCATAAATTGGTTATTTTTTAAATTTTAATTTTTGAAATGTTTTTTTTTTTAATGAAATTATGAACAAAGCCCTAGTGGCGGCCCCCGCTTGCGCCGCATCCTTTTCAGGCCCGTTTCCGCCGGCCCTGGGCTATAACGACAACTCGAATATGTAATTCGAAAACTATACCTAAGCGATATGAAGATCTAGTTAATTTTTGTTGTAAATACTTTTGCTTTTAATTTTCTAGATTTGATTTCAATATGACGTGACGAGGTATAATTAAACCCAGAAATGCGTAGGTATAAGTAGGTAAGGTAGGTACTCATTAACGCGTTAAGGCGCGTTTACATTGGTATAGTATAAATGGGTTAGTCGCTTGTACCAGTAACTTGCAAGAGAGATACTAATCAAATGTGAACAGTTAAGGCTCCTAAGGAGAGCTCTGTAGTTCATATTGGTAAAATGGCCATTTTGGACGTAATCATCTAACAAAAATTTAAAAAACGATGCATAGGTCAAATTCTGTGTAGCATAGTGATCAATTAATGTAAACCTTCTGGTTTCAAATTAAATATTTAAATTACAATCTTGGTCGAAAGTTCTGAAGGAGAGGTACCTACTTACTACATTTACGCAACTTTCGACCAAGATTGTAACTTAAATATTTAATTTGAAACCAGAAGGTTTACATTAATTGATCAATATGATACATAGAATTTGACCTATGCATAATTTTATTAATTTTTGTTAGATGATTACGTCCAAAATGACCATTTTATGACCATTTTTGTAATATGAATTGCAGAGCTCTCCTTAGGAGCCTAAAGGCGCGTTTACATTGGTATAGTTACTTGTACCAGTTACTTGTACAAGCTGCTGGCCTGGATAGTTCACTTTCTCAGATGAAAAGCTAGTAGGTGTTTACACCTAAAGTCGTTGCCAGTTCCCAACGTGCAGTTGACGTGTAACGATGAAATCTTGGCATAGGCGTGCTTTGTTCAAATCAAAACTACTAAATAAAAATTGAATTAAAATTTAATTTTATAAAATCAAACTAAATAAACGACGGCACTGTTTTGCTCTTCAATACTATACTAAACTTGTCAGGTCCCGTCTACACACGGCTAGTTGATAAGTTTATCACCTGGCCAGTGCGAATTTTTGTGGAAGGGGAAGGCTAGTAGGCAAGTAAATAGATGGGCTGGCTATTTACTTTCCTGTCCTCCCTACTTGTGCAAGTACTTGTACAAGTACTTACCTTAACTGTTCACATTGGATTAGTATCTCTCTTGCAAGTTACTGGTACAAGCGACTAACCCATTTACTATACCAATGTAAACGCGCCTTTAAGGTAAGCACTTGTACAAGTACTTGTACAAGTAAGGAGGACAGGAAAATAAATATCCAGCCCATCTATTTACTTGCCTACTAGCCTTCCCCTTCCACAAAAATTCGCACTGGCCAGGCGATAAACTTATCAACTAGCCGTGTGTAGACGGAACCTGACAAGTTTAGTATAGTATTGAAAAGCAAAACAGTGCCGTCGTTTATTTAGTTTGATTTTATAAAATTCAATTTTAATTCAATTTTTATTTAGTAGTTTTGATTTCAATTTGAACAAAGCACGCCTATGCCAAGATTTCATCTTTACACGTCAACTGCACGTTGGGAACTGGCAACAACTTTAGGTGTAAACACCTACTAGCTTTTCATCTGAGAAAGTGAACTATCCAGGCACTGACCTGTATTAAAGGTCAGTGTATCCAGGCCAGCAGCTTGTACAAGCAATTGGTACAAGTAACTATACCAATGTAAACGCGCCTTTAGGCGTTACCTACATTTTCGTTATTTACAAAATCTGTTTTATTGAAAAACGTTGTGCCACTTCTAATGGCACTTAAAATTCTCTATAATTTGATGTGCATCTATCTCATTTAGTTTTATCACAGATGTATGTATGTATGTGGTTTTTTATTAAAATTTGTTTTTCATTTTAATCCGAGGCACTTGCTCACAATTTCAAGACAAATCACAAATCGAGCTACTAGGATAACATGAAGTAGAAGAATAAAATGATAAAATAGGAGCGTTATCCTTGTTAGCGCATTCTGATCTCATTTAAGAAACTGTAACGCAATTTTAAAGCAGTTGATTATATTTCTAATACCTAGATGTCAGAACAATCAATCTCAAATTTGTAAAACAAAAAATTAATTAATCTATAAATTAAAATCACTGCACCTGTAATACGTAGAGAATGGCAAGACAAGCTTGCTTTATGTATCATAATGCCATATAATTAGATGATTTACACTAAATAAATAAAAAGCAGTTCGATTGTTTGTGGCGAGATCTATGTAAAGTATCATTTAACTAATTCAACCGCCAATAAGTAATGGATAAAAATTCATAGCACTTCGAGCCTCGAGAACGTTACTTATTTAATGATTAAAATCATTTCAGATATTTAGAAATTACTTCATTCTATCAAATAGTTATATATAATTGATATGCGAGGTGACTCGTTACACGTTCAAAACGGCTTCAAGGCCTTAAACTGGATTTTGGTAATACATATTTTCTTTTACATAACTGGTGTGATTATAAATCCCAGGCTAACATAAACTCCCAGTCGGCAGTCCTTCCCAATATCGAAAACTACAAGCAATAAGCATCGCTTGCGATTGACTTCTCACGGCTGCGGCTGTCTAGAACACAGACGATCTGTTTACACTTACTCAGAGATTCTGTGCTGCCGGCGAGCTCTTGGTTCTTCCAGTAGAGGAGATGGCCCAATTCTCGGCTAGGGTCTAAAAGCAAGCTACATGTGTTTCTCGACTGTATAGAATGCTGCGGACTATTAGCAACTATAAGGCACGGCACGTCGTTTCGCGCCATTAGCCATCTTGATGAGAGTGTGATCTTATGTGTTTATGTGAATAATCATTTGGAAACTTTTGAAAGGTATGAAGATTTTATTTTTACATTTTACACTAAAAGACATGTTTCTGTCTCATTCAAGTTTATTTTGTTGTGTGCGCTTTTGTATGAAATATTTAAATTGTCTTCATCCAACCTCATCAGTCTTTCTAGGTGCTTTATGTGGATTATGGACTATTTTGAGTGTGCAAATATGGGCTCTAAATAGCCGATTACATAACAGCGCAAATAGATGCTCCAAAGAATGATGAGTACTGAATTTTTGTTGCCGGCTGCTGCAGGTTCATGTGCCGCTTCGGTAACATCTTCACCAGTTCTTTCAACTTCATCTGCTGTGTCTTCCACTTTATCTGATAGTCTTTTAACTTCACGTGTTGGTTCTTCAGCTTCATCTTCTAGTCTTCAAACTTCAATTGCCGATCCTTCAACTTCATCTCCTGGTCCTTCAGCATCATGTGCTGGCCCTTCAACTTCATTTGTTGGTCCTACAACTTTTTTTGGGTCTCCCATAGGTAACAACGGCTGCTACAAAAAAACCTGCGTCTCACCTCATGAAATACCTATCTCCAATCTCTATCACTAAAAAGAAAGGAGAAGTCACAACCTCACAACAGTAAAATTCTCATTTTTCAAGTTGTAATTAGGTTGAATTCTACTAAATGTTGTGTAGTTTCCTATTTTTTCACTTTATTAAAAAATAATGTAGATAGCCTGTAGGTATAGTGCCACCGGTACGTATAGTATACAGTTCATTGGTACCACCAAGCTTAGAAACGACCCGGAAAATATGTCAAACAAATAAAAACAAATAAAGTAAGAAACGTTCAATTATTTCTGATTGTTTGATTTGTCAAATTAATACATTGATATATCGCATAATCCATAAATGCATAAATTTGTTTTTTAAAATAACTTCTTTAGGATCAAAATTACATGAAAATAATTTAGATCAAATTTGTTCAATATTTGTAGAGTAGATTTTGTGCTAATCAATTTCCAAAATTTACAATGACCGCCATTTTGCTGTTTCGACTGGAAGTCGAGTAGAAGCACAGATGTCTAACTATAGACACTTAGATTGACATCTTCATTGTTAAACGTGAGGCCACAACAATGAACTGTATACTACAGTATACAGTTCATTGGGCCACAATTGCCAGTTTGACAAATATGGCGGTTACCAATTATATAAAGGTTCATAAGTAAATAACCGTACAGCTTTTGATCGATGTATTTTTATAAACCGTAATTGTCCATATATGTAGACATTTTAGAAGCACCTCATAAACTTAAAGTAATAACTACAATTTGTGAATTTCCCACCATTCTTGCCAGTTTCGCAAATGGCGGATATTCGTATCCTTGGAATATAATTATGAAGTTGTCAATCTAGGTGTCTATTGTACTTTTCACACCGAGAATTCAGTATGGCTAGCATAGGCAATGCATTTTAAATGGGTGAAACCCGAGCAGCGTTGCCGTCACTGGCATATAAAGATAAAAAAATATCTTCAATTTTTGTCTAAATTGTACTTAATAAAAATAAAATGCATTGTTTATTAACAAGATTATTGTTCATAATTAACGTTAAAATAAAGTTAGATCCGAGCGGCGCAGTTTAGTTGGGGCCACACCTCATTTCTGACCGGCAACGGCGCGCTCCGTAAGGTTCGATACTGAATTCTCGGTGTGAAAAGTACAATAGTTAGACATCAGCTGTGAGTTAGGTTAGAACCCACTGAAATCTATTATATGTATATGGAAGAGCAATGTATTGTAAATTTAAGTGATGCAAATTGAATATGCGGACGGATTCCCGATCATGCGCCGTAATAAATTAAGAATTCATACAAATAAAACAGCTGTTATATATTATCTAAAACTGTATTTTAATTATAAACCTTATAACACCTACTGTAAACCCTTCTCCCTTGTAACGTTTATAAATCAAATCAATCCACGTACGTGTTCACGAAGATATACCACGTAAAATTTTCTAACCCAACTTCAATTTATTAGGTAGAGTTCAGTGACTTCAACACATGATGTATTTTCCACTGCGCAAACGCGTAGTCCCCGTGGTTAAACGATTTTCGACCTTCTTATTATTCTCTTCAAATTTGCACACTTTTTCACGCGCATCTCCACTGCTTTGCTATTTCATGTATTATTGAGTTCAGTGGTTTTTTCCGGTGTTCGGTGTTCGCCGCCAAAGAACTGAATTGATCGTCACAGAATGGATGTAATACTAACATTTTTTAAAACCTGGCTGTGACTATTGTAATGAACTCTTTTTGAATTTTTGATGCTCAAATAGGCGCTCACGAAGCTGTTGCCCCCCGGCGCTAACGGGTGTAGTTACGCCACTGAAGGAAGCACCTAATTACTTCACGATGAGTCTGGATTCTGAATTACGATGGGAGGGTGGTCAGAAGTCCACGCGCACATAGGCCACCTATTCGAGCTCTTTGTGCTACCTCCCCGATTAGAGTCGTTCACGGTGAGTACGCCAATGCGTTTTAAATTAAATAAGTGAAACTCTGTTACGCCACTGTGAATTTGCAAGCGGGAATTTTAAATACTGTGCAAATGTTTTTTTATTATAAGAAGAAGCAAAGAACATTACGTTCTTTGTAATAGAAGTAATGAAAATTTTGTTTTAGTATAAATACTTAACGGTAATGAAAGGGAAACGGTATCTAATTATTTTATAATCACATATTTGTAAAAGTGTTATTATGTTAACAATGCATATTTGATTAGTAATGTAAATGTAATGTAGACTGTTTTATATGTTATAGATCGAAGGACTAAAGATTTTGCATTAGAGTGTATTGGCCTCGCATTTGTAGAAGTCAATGACCCATTGAAATCAAATAATTGCAATTGTGTAGCAAATGTACGAAAGTTTGAATGTACGAATTAATTTATACATTTCTCAAAGTAAGGCGTTTCGCTTATTATTTCAATTAGAGTTAATAACGTGCTTAATAGAATGGAAATTGGAAACAAGAGATCGTCTTTGAAATTAAAGATTTACCGCGTCTATCGAGCATGCGCAGATGAATTGAAATTAGTGAGCGCTTTGCAGCGGAACCAAGCAGAACTAACAGTTGCTTAGATTTCTAGAAAGTTATGGCTGTAAAATAACCAAATTTCTTTGTTTTCCATGAACACTTTATTAATTGATCTCATCGGGAGCTTGTTCGTGTTTGTGAGCTTCTTATATAGAAACGCAGATGAAATTTTATTCGATTGAATATAAGCTCGGGCATGTTGGTTAATTTAACGGAATCGCGTTCATAGTATTGGTGGAGTAGGTTTGGATCTCTACATTGACCATTACGTCTGTGAATTAAAATAATGTGTTCCTGTCCTACAAGACATGAGTAGTGCTGCAGTTGCAAATTGCATGAAAATGCCATTATCGCGAACTCACGCATTTTCAGTAACCTCATCCAATTCTAACATTCAGGATGGTAGCGCTTTGCCACCTGTGAAAATAAGTTCACCACCAACTTCGGCCGTATTGCCCGATCTGTATATTCAAGATAGTGACAGTTTACCACCTGTAAAAATAAGTCCACCTCCATCATTAATTCAATACTTACATACACGTATGGTTAACAGACTAACACCTTCAGGCATGCCCCTTCAGCAGCAGCAAGAAAAACCGAAAACAATGGTGGCTACTCCTGAACAAGTAATGAAGCTCTACATGAATAAGTTAACTCCTTACGAGCACCACGAAATTTTCAATTACCCGCAAATATATTTCATCGGAGCGAATGCGAATAAACGTCCCGGTATTATCGGTAACCCCAACAATTGTGATTACGACAACGATCAGGGATCTTACTTACACATACCTCACGATCATGTTGCATATCGCTACGAAGTTCTCAAAGTTATAGGAAAAGGCTCATTCGGACAGGTGGTTAAGGCCTACGATCATAAAACACATACTCACGTAGCATTAAAAATGGTTCGCAACGAAAAACGTTTTCATAGACAAGCGCAAGAAGAAATTCGCATATTAGAACATCTTCGTAAACAAGATAAGGATAACACGATGAATATTATTCACATGCTGGATTCCTTCACGTTTCGCAATCACATGTGCATTACTTTCGAACTTTTATCGATGAATCTCTATGAGCTTATTAAGAAAAATAAATTTCAAGGTTTCAGCTTGCAGCTCGTCCGAAAATTTAGCCATTCACTTCTTCAGTGTTTAGATGCCTTAAATCGTAATAAAATAATTCATTGTGACATGAAGCCCGAAAATGTTCTGTTAAAACAACAGGGACGTAGCGGTCTTAAGGTAAATATTGTTGCAATTCTCTTCAAATTTATTTTGATTATGTGGTTCTCGTACATTTACACAGTAACTGATTTTCTCATTAGAATTAAATCAAATCGAACACAGTAATCATGTCGTCTTTTTTCGCTCTCCTCGTTTATTCTTGATTGAACCTCTTTTACTACCACATTTAAGTACAATGTGGAAAATTATTGAGAAGACTTATAAATAATTCACATTAGTTTTTAAGTGAAGTTAATCGCTAAAGATAATTAATTTTTTCTGGGTTATGAGGCCGTAGTCATATGGAATGGAGTCTAGCAGTGTGACTTTGTGTGTAATTTTGAAGTCTGTAATAGTATGTAACGAGGGGTGGCTCACTCCCAAAAAATCCGTACACTGAATACGTACTGAACTTGCTAGTACTGAACCTATAATGACTATACTGACCTCATATTGTATCCGTACTGATCAAAATAAGTGGGATCCATTGTCCTCTTTTTTCTCAAAATGGGATGTTGAATTTTGTGTAGTGAAATAAATTACACAAAACCTTTCCCCATAGACTTTTAATAATTACATAAAATTAATCTTGAACGTAAAAACTTAATGTAGGCTACAAGTTTCAACAACGTGATTTGGTTGTCATCATCAGGCCATTAAATTATTAAAACGTGAAAAGTGGTAACATGATGGTGGTGAAACGATATTTGGGGACCAAAGTCGAGATATTTTATCCCCGAGATAGGGACAAGCAAGTAATAAACATACTCAAATAAAAGGGTAACACCCTGAATGAAAAAATTTAATTTAAATTTAAAAAACCATGAGGACTGATCATACTGAACAGATACTGAATGCATAAAACCACTCGCTACGAAATTAGATTTATTACAATATTTTGCTCGAAATGCCCTTCTTCATTGTGTAACCGTGAACTGTAATAGTATATTATTTGTTTAAATAAAAATAGTACCTGTACACATTTATTAATTATATATAATTTGGTACAAAAGTGCAATAAAAATAGGTGTTCCCATTTAAGTTTTCAAAACTCATCCCCCTCCACTCCCCAGGGGATGAGGATGATGTTTATGTATCATCACTGAAAGGTTTTAAAAAAAGGAACACGTACTTTTTCTTTTTGCAATCGTATGTGTCATTCTCGAGATATTCAAGGGTTTCCATACTTTTTCGACACCCTGTATATTTCTATACAGCAAAATTTCATATGATTAACTTGAATACAACTGTACAATCAGCATAGAAGAAAGCAAATATGCCACGGATGATGTCATATCTTGAGACTATGACAAAACAGTGTCCGATTTATTACGCTTTCAAAAGTAAACACTCGAACATCGAACATACCTACTTAAAATGTACTGAACCAATACTGAACTTCTACTGAATGGTACTGAACTCATACTGAACTTTCATTGAACATACTGAATGTACTGAACTAGTGTTGTGTGCACACCATATTTAACAATTGAGCCACCCCTAGGTATTTAATTAATGAATACTTGTCATGTAGCACCCTGCTGCAGTTCCTATATGTAATATAGCTAATATAGCTGAACAGATCATTTTAGAACGAAGGCTTTAATAGTTTTCTTCCACCTAACCCTGTCTCTTGTCCTCAATTCACAATCTGTTACTCAATCAATCAATCAATTTTTGAAATACATATACAAGTTATTTCTTAATCGAAGTCATTATCAGCAACAGAACTACAAAATTAACACTAAATCAAAATCAATTTTAAACTACCTCTACTTCATCTGTTAACAAAACCTGTTAATTAAACCCATTTTCTCCTTCTTGTCTCTAAAACCTCTTCCATCCATTTTTGTTCCTTACCGCCCTCTCCAACCTCCCTCCTGCTTTCTTAACTCTACATATTCCTCCACCATGTGCTCGATACTTTCCCTTCCTTCTCCACACAGTCTGCACAACTTCTCATCCTCCTCTATCCAATATTTACTATCTTTTTCTTCATTTCACATCCTAAACCGCGCCACTGTCCTCTTACTCTCTATGCTTCCACCTCCCATCAGGTACTTTGGCCACTAAGTCCATATATTTTCCACTGTATCTTCCCTCTCTTATCCTCATCCTTCTCTCTTGTATTTGTACATCCTCATCTCTCTTTGCTATTTCCGCTGCTATCTCCCATCCCTCCTCCCTCTTTCTCACTACCTCTTCTGTCGCATATCCCCCCTTCCTATCTTCTTTCCATCCTTTCCTCAAAAGCCATCGCTCTCCTTCCAGCATATCTTCTTCAGCTTCGCTTCCTCCTCCACCACGTACCCCGGGTTGTCTCTATGTAACGCTAGAACCCACCTCCAATATTTTAGTTGTATCTTTTCTATCTGCGCTCTTACCTCCCACCCCCACACCTCCGCCCCATATGACATCACACTTTTCACTAGTCTATCGAATAGCCACCTCCTTTTCTGAATATCTCCCCCCACCCATCTTTCCCCCAGACCCCACACTTGCCCCACTATTTCACTCTCTTTCATAGCCAACAGCCTAATCTTCCCATTGTCCTTATTGTCATATCTTATCCTGTAACCAAGGCACGTAACTTCATCCACACTTTCTATATCCTGATCTCGCCACTTTCATTCTCCCTTCTTACTTCTTCCTCTCTTCTTTTGAAACTCCACAATTTTGATCTTTATTGTATACACTTATCATGTCCATCATCTCACCCTCTCTCATCGCCACTAACACCAGATCGTCGGCATAACGTAGCACCTAAACTCTTTTGCTTCCTATCACAATACCGCTACTCTGATTCCTCCGAAGTACATCCTCCAAGTCTCCAATCAATATTGAAAAGAGGCTAGGGCTTAGAAGGCAGCCCTGCTGTAGCCCCATACTAGTCTAAAAGGGTTCACTGATATCATCACCCACCCTCCCTCTGCTTCTAGTTCTTCCATCACCTTCACTATTTCCTCGTCCATTTTAGAGAAGTCTGTAATGGTAGTTAATTAATGAATACTTGTCATGTAGCAGCTTGCCGTTCGTTTATAAAATAGCTCAACAGATCATTTTTGAACCAAGGCATTTTTCTAAATCTTACACAGCACTTTTATCCATTTCCCCCGCCTTTTCTTAGCACTGTCTCCCATTTCTCCCACTTCTTGGTACCCGCTCTTCAGACATTCTAGACAGGTGCCTCAACCATATTAAAAAGCTCTGGGACAAAGGATTTCCTTGCCTTAAACCACCTCCACCATCACTTTCCATTTTGTTTTCAAAAGGGTCATTTTTATTAGTGTAACCACCTTTGCCAGCTTCGTACAATTTTTCTCGTGATATCGTGTCATATGCTTGTTTGTAGTCTATAAAAAGTATGTGTAGCGGTATATTTTGGTCATAACTTTTCGCTGCCACTTGCTTTACTGTAAAAATCTGGTCTATTACCAACCTAAAATTCCCCTGATCCCTAAGATTCTCCTCGTATATAGGTATCTATTTTGTTGCGTGTTAGTATTGTCAGGATTTTGTACATCACATCCAACAAAGCTATGCCCCTATAATTGCTACACGCCGTCTTATCTAGCCCTTCTTGTCAATTGGATGCAATAGTACAATTTCCCACTGCTCTTAACATTGTCTCAGGATTCCATATCTCGGCTACTAGTTCATACAAACTTTGTTGTAGCTCTTGCCCACCCGTTCTGACCAGGACTTTTGTTTTGCTTGAGAGTTCTAATTACATTTTGGAACTCGTGATATGTGGGTACTTCTACTTCTTGTTCAATTATTTCTTCTTCCCAATTTTTTCGTTCTTTGCTGTCATTGCTCCCCTTCATTTAATACCTCCTCCATTTTCTCATTTATTTCCCCCTAACAGTTCTCCATCTTTACTTTTACAGTAATTCGCGTTGTTTCTCTTTTTTGACCTTTTGATTTCTTAAATCTTCTATTTTTTCAACCGTCTTTGAAGTGGGTAATAGTATTTACTTAATAAATACTTGTCATGTAGCAGGTTGCAGTCGATATATACAGTTCATATAAGGTCAGTACTGGAAGGGTGATACATATTAGAATGAGGGAAGCCGACAGTCTCATAGGGTGGCCCCTCTTACACCTTCGGAAAAGTGGATCATTAACACACAAGAATATTTCGAATTATAAAAATTTTCATAAATATTTACTTACAAACCTTCAGTAATATTTTATTGTTTTACAAGTTCATAAATTCTTTCTTGTTTTCTTCATCTGAGACCAAGTACAAGGAATTACAGTCTGTTTGATTTTAGCTGACACAGCAGATATCTCAACTACTGTTAGAGATGTAACAAAATGTTATAGAAGAAAAGTTGTTTTACATTTAATTTTGTATTATCTGTTATAGCCAAAAAAACAATTGAAAATGAAATGTGTTACGTGCAGCAAATACATACATTCTAAATTTTAAATGGAATGTACCCAATTTTTATATCTATTCTGATATTTTCTGAATTTTTGATTTCATTTCAAGAACTATGTTTATACATTTTCTATTTTTAATTAACTGATTACAATTTGCATCTTCTACATACAACTTCTTTGATTCTGCCTTCCTTCCATTTTGATCCTAATTCACTTTGGAAGCAAACTTTTTTGATAATGTGCTTGTAGTGATGGTAATAATTTAGTTCCCCTATTGTAATACATAAGTACATACTTTAGTTGAGTATTTTGTTTTCTCAATATATTCAAATTATATTGCGTGTAATTAATTTCAAGTGTTTTCTAGTTATAAGTATGTAATACATTCCTTAATACAGGCAATAAATACACCATCTACACTCTACAGGCACATTTCTATACTACATTAATAAGCTTAAATACACATCTTTGTTATCATCATATAAGCTTTTTTAAATAACTTTTTTATTGTTTCTATAGCTCTTTCAACCATACCATTGGATTGAGGGTATCGGGGACTGATTGTTTTCTATGAAAATCCCCATTTGGTTGCAAAATTGGAAAAACTAGAGGAAAATTGTGGCCCATTATCCGTAATAACACATCTTTATTATCATCATAAGCTTTTTTAAATAACTTTTTTATTGTTTGTATAGCTCTTTCAACCATACCATTGGATTGGGGGTATCGGTGACTGCTTGTTTTATGTGAAAATCCCCATTTAGTTGCAAAATTGGAAAAAACTAGAGGAAAATTGTGGCCCATTATCCGTAATAACTGTAGCAGTCGTGTAAAAATTGAGTTTAAGTGAAACGCTGCTGTTAATTGTATAATGTGGCAATTTCGACAAATTTTGAATAAGAATCAAGTTATTGTTAAACTGAAAAATTAATATCACAGCCCACTTTGTTCCATGGTATGTTTGGTATAGGTAAAATGAAATAAGAACTACCTGTCACGTGACCACTGATGCGCCAATGAATAACCTTCAAATCAGTAACGGCGTCAATTCTAAGCGTGAAGGATCGGAAAAGCAGGGATGTACAAAGTAAGAAACAGAATTTTTCTAAGAATTCTTTCCTTAATTTTGAAGATATTATTAAATTTTGGCCCTTTATACTAAGATACCATTTATGTAACTCAATTCTCCCCTAAATTTATAGTAGGTAACATTTGCATTTGGAGGAATCAGTTTTACATTAGTCGCTCGTCCATTTTACGATATATGTAGTCACTTAACAGTCTTAAATCAACATCTTCAGTAGTTGCGTTTTTTAATTCTAAAGTTTTGCTATTGTCATTATTAAATTATTTTTGATCATACAAATCTGAACATTTAATTCTTTACTCAGCAATTTCATTGTCCCTAATTTCACAAGCATGAGATAAAGCGTCAGGAATGTACATATATACTGGTCGTACGGAGAAAGATTGCTTCGGGTGCGCAGGTGAACTTCGTGTATTCGGAAGCGATCGGCATGTAAACTGCTTTTTCCACGTTTAACACTGGCGTTGCTTTTTATGAGGAAATAAAACTCGCAGCGTTATTAAATTTATATTTTAGTAACAAGTAAGAAAAAATACGTGTACATGTAAAATTAAATCACATATACTCATTTAAGACAAAAATCATTTTTTTTAAATATTCAAGCCAGATGTTACTAATTAAACGGAATTTAGCGGCGACACCACTGGTATCATATGATTGCCATGCTTGGAAAATTTACAATTATACGAGTGCGCATCCGACCTTGGGGCAATCTTTCTCCGTACGACCAGTATCTACCTGCAAGGTTGATAGCCCAGATTTATTTCATATTTTGGTAACTGAATGAGCATATGCTGCAAACAAGCAGGACAAGATGGTAGCTCTTTATTGACAATTGCGACCAGGGGTTGATGTTCCGTTTCTCGAGAACGACACATCCTATTACAAAATCAGCAAATACATGTTTATTTTTTGAAACCTATTCAGTCATGATATGCAAACATCAACCTCACTCCCCCCTGTGAGTTATAAAAACTTACAGTAGATTCACACGATCCAGGTAATTGTTGCAACTTTGATGCCGCATCATAATTGCCCCATATTTTTCGATTTACACCACGAATTTTGATGCACGGAATTAGAATCTGTTCTAAAACCATGCAATAAACTGCATGCAATTCTAGTTGGGTATACATAGTTATTTTTAACATACCAGTCATATATATTGGGTTGGTATGCTGGTCTGCCCTTGTTGGTACAGGTATTTTAACTTTATTCATTTCTAAATAACCTATAAATCGTTTAGGATTGTTTTTGATCAGTAAGTTACGTGTATTTGGTTAGAATTAGGCTCAATCTATGGCTTACAGGACTTTAATACTACATATTAACTTAAGTTGGCGAAAAATAAAATCCACTTGTTCACATCCAATACAATTGCAACAAAATTGCATGGTGTGAATCCTACTCCTTTTTTGTCCCATCCTCCCTATCCCTAAGACTTACCTATACGTAGCACCCCGGATTCTGCACAAATGAGCCATTGTGTTTCTTTCCACCCTTAAGGGAGGTGGTGGACAATTTGGAAATCACAAAAAAAATTTTGAAGGAAAAAAAGGAAAGGAAGATCGCATTTTCCTTCTTTCCACCCCCAAAAAAGAGGTCAGATTTGGTGGGATGATATTTGCATCTACAGTACAATAAAAAATAGGTGTTCCCATTTCATTTTTCATAACACACAGGGGGGAGTGAGGTTAATGTTTACATATCATGACTGAATAGGTTTCCAAAAATATAGGAACAGGTTCTCAAGATATTCAAGCGATTCCACAATTTTTGTTTGAACAATACGTAACCATATCTAAAAATGTTTGTACATCGTTTTAATTTTGAATTATAGTTATAGATATTTTTAATTGCTGAAATTTTAGAATTACCGCTTTTATACTTTTTTCTGTAAGTGTCCCAAATACACAAAGCGAAATCTTCCATATGGATTGCTGGAGATTTTTTTCATCCAGAGCTATTTCCCAGAAGCAATACTAACATCTAACAGTGAAAAATATGTGGCACCCTGTAATTGGTATATAAAAATATTCCGTACAAATAGCTTTGTTAGCTCTCTGGGATCTAAACATATTCGCATAGGCTTACCAATGGATTGACTCGCTCGGTAGGTTCATCAACTCTTAATTATATATTTTTTTCTAACTGACCCAAGGTTTACCCTTCATTGTTCTCTCAGCTTTATCGGAATACACCTAGGTAGGTGAATCATCTGCATTTATTTTAATCGAGTATAACTCCTTCAAACACCTGCAAGTTTGTTATCCAACACATTTTTATAAACAAATGAAAAATGTTTACATACATCGCTTGTTTGTAAACTTAAAAGTGCTTTGTAATTCCCTATTATTACATCAAAATTGCAATACATATATCGATATTGTACCAAATTGGCATTTTAAATAATTTATTTTATCTGCAACATCAATTAAATTATGAGGATAAGCGTATAACTTAACATTCGTTTTTTCTAAGTCATATTTGCTAAACTCAATTTTATTTAACATTGATAAAGGCACCATATTTATCATAGCACCTGAATTTGCACTTGACCATATTTATCATGATCATTTCACACCATACTGCATGCATTATAAACTTTACAGTACGCAGGACATTTCTTCTTTGGGCAACTCTTACAACAATTTCGATATCTTGGGGAATGATAGGTTGATCTTTGAACTTTCCTTTCTTATCACCCCAGACCCAGAACCTTGCATGTGTTGACGTTTGATACCATTGATCAGCGTTTTCATTTCTCTCTCCCGTGGTTGATAAGTTACCTTAACCTTACTTGACGATTGTTGTTTTGATTCTTCAACTGATTTGCACACAGTTACGGCTTTATCTAAACTAAGGAAGTCGTCCTTTCCTTTCCCTTAACTTATCATCTCCAAACTTGCACGAATTGTTTATTTTTAAGATATGTTAGGAATAACTCTAAAGATTCGATCTGCAACTGCTTAGGTACTTATGGGAAAAAAATTTGCAACGAGACGTTTTTCTTAGGCTTAAAACGTTTCTCAAATTTTCCAATTCAGACATCTAATTTATTTGTCTCTCCTTCCTCAAATGTTAATGTACATATTATAAATTCTTACCCCATCATCTCCAATATAACATAGCAACTGGGCACATTTTGTAGAACCAGCTTTTTTGTGTAATTCCGTAGCCTCCAAACAATTTTTATTTCCAGAACATTCCGTTTTCAGCTAAATTTCCATTCATTATCAACTGTGATATTCCTCGATTATTACCATTTTTTTTCACTTACCTTATTTTTACATATACACCTAATTAATTATCCTACCGTCTGCGCCATGTTATGTAAGCACGTTAGAACCTCTTGTATTTGAATGCTTTATTTTATATACATACGTGTGAGCCTATATACATGACAATATGGACCACTAAACAATCATATAGGAGGTCATATACAATTCCCACACATTAACCTTAAATGGTATAATGCCTGAACTCTAGCATAATTTTGAATTGTAATAATAAATACAGTTAATTCCACTCATTTTTATTTAAAATGTAACCTGACGCATTTCAATGCGTCATTAACAATTATTTATATTATGTCAATCTGTTATCCTTGATAGTAACACAGTGTTGAAACACGTCTGGTTACATTTTAAATAATAAATTAGTAGAATTACTTGTGCATATTTATTATTACAATTTATTAATTGTGAAGTTCGACAAACTAAGATTGGAGCAAATGAATTCTATGAATGTTTTGGTCGGCCTATAATGTCAATTGTGGAAGTTGTGGAAGAATCTCTAAACGTTACTTCGTCTATAAACAAAAGTGGAGAGACAAACAGTGAATTGGCAGTTTGCACAATAAATCGTTGGTAAAAGTTCTCTTGTGGTAGATGATAGGCTATTGATTACCAAGAACAGAATATTAAACCTGTTCAAAGGACACTCATTTTTCGATATTCTATCAGTAAGGTGTTTATCGAGTCTAGACTCTTCAAGTCTATAATGAGTTGTTACTGTTACTGCTATAAGCTATAATGATCGTAGAATTAAATATATGTATATAGTGGGAAGGCATGTAATGGGGCAATATTTAGTGCGATCTCGTGTATTTTTATCTTCCCTGTGTAAAGAATGATGGTGTAGTGTGTGGTACGCCTAATATTGTTGTAAACTGTTGTGTGCAACTGAAATATGTCCACAACATAGTGCTCAAGAGATTTAATGTAGTTAAAGAGTATTTTTGTTGTGTTAGTGATCTATAAAAGGGTTTTTCATAAATTGTGTGTTTTCTTTTTGCCGCTTCCTTATACCACCTCAATCTGTTCATTGTAATTCGTGTTTTGTTTGTGTGTGTTTAGTTTTGTAATGATGTTGTGTAGCTGGCGTGTTAGTTATGTCTAATTGCATCTATACAATTCATTAGACACTTTTCCCAGGCCGGAAGTGTTTTCGTTTTACTGTGGTGTTGTGTTGGCATTGTAGGTGCAGTACACAATTTGGGTGTAATTTGATAATATATTGGTGTCTAGTATTTGAGTGATTTTGTAAATTGTTAGTGTATTCTATATCTATGTGATGGATCTGTGTTTGTGAATTCTTTAAATGCAGTTTCAAATTCTTTTTGAATT
Source organism: Pyrocoelia pectoralis (assembly GCA_036250285.1). NCBI lineage: Eukaryota > Metazoa > Arthropoda > Insecta > Coleoptera > Lampyridae > Pyrocoelia > Pyrocoelia pectoralis. Next base: position 6,855,273 of record CM070082.1, read on the forward strand.
TTTCATTTAAGTGTTTCATGTGATCTACTAATGTTGTACTTTGTTGTGTCATAAGTGGATGATCATTGTTATTAGATGTACCTAATGTGTTTTGTTGGGTGTTGTTAGTGTTGTTTATGTTTAAAAATGTTTCTACTACATGTTTGATTTGTTCTTGTGTTTCTACTAAAAGAAATGTCTTTTGATAATGACTCTGTATTAGTCTGCTATGCTTAAATGCGAAAGATCGTTTTGCCTGTATCCATATTTGTTGCTCCCAGGTATGTAGGTAAGATGAATCGTTTCATCTCTTCAGTCTATTTTATACGCCGTCTGGAAGACTCCTTTGAACTGGCCCCATCCGTTAACGATTGAGAAGCAGGTACAAAGGTCTCTACTTCGGTTGTTGTATATCTTCTATCCACTGTACTTGTTCTGTGTTTCCCTGTGGGTGGTGAGGGCGCCACTCCCCAAATATACACATACGTAAATATTTTCCTACATGGTGTGGATTTTATCTTTTTCTCCAGTATAGAAGCTGTTTCCATTTCCAAATGTAGATGTAGCAAATACAGATTCATACGAATGGTGTATACTGTATTTATACATAGGTAGCACTTGTGACAGTTGTCATATTTATACTTGTAAATTTAGTTATATGCATATAATTTATCCAATTGGTTAATGATTAAATGACAATTAAATACATCTAAATCATATACATTCGAATGACATTGTTAGAATACCTAATGTGACGATATGACACGCTTCCTATTATTATTATTATTATGTCCATATACAACCGTCATTTTTTCAGAGAAATTTGTTTTGGTCTATTTCCTACTTTGAGTATGACGACGTATATTCCACTTTGATATTCGAGTTTTAAATCACACATTTTCGTGAACGTTAACTTCTACAGAAATTTGAAAGAAACTTGGCCAATAGAGTAAACGTAACAGGCATTGACTGTTTATGATACCAATGGCCGATTATAAATTTTTACATAAATAATTTTTTTCGTTTATTTATAGTAATAATAATATTAACAGACATGTTATGCTAATGCACACATGCAGAAAAAATGCTTACATTTTTTTTTTTATATTTCAGGTCATCGATTTTGGATCTTCGTGTTACGAACATCAACGAGTTTATACGTATATTCAATCCCGATTTTATCGAGCACCGGAAGTTATTTTAGGAGCTAAATATGGAATGCCTATTGATATGTGGTCTTTGGGATGTATTCTTGCCGAATTATTGACCGGCTTTCCTTTATTACCTGGAGAAGATGAAGCAGATCAATTAGCATGTATAATCGAATTATTGGGCATGCCTCCTCAGAGATTACTAGATCAATCGAAACGTGCAAAAAATTTTATTAGTTCTAAAGGATATCCTCGTTATTGTACAGCCACTACTTTAACCGATGGAACAGTAGTTCTTAGCGGAGGACTTAGCCGTCGAGGAAAACCTCGTGGTCCTCCAGGGTCAAAGGAATTAAAACGAGCTCTGAAGGGTTGTGATGATCCGCTTTTTTTGGATTTTATTAAAAGATGCCTAGAGTGGGATCCCGAAGTAAGAATGACACCACCTGTTGCTTTACGTCATGCGTGGCTACGTAGACGATTACCTAGGCCTCCTCACAGTACAGTAGAAATAATTAGAATACCTACTCATAATCGCAGTCCTCCCAAGAGTAATACTTTGACTAGCAATACTAGTACCAAAGTTAGGGTGCAACTGAATGATGATCGCTCCGCTACTCTTCATTCTCAACATAGTACTCATTCTGGAAAGTTGCCACCCGTTACATAGCTTCTTCCTGCCCCTCTTCATTATGTGATCTTAGGTTAATTAATTAGTTGACGACTGTGTGATTCATGCATTGATCACAAACGATTTCTTTACAATCTGCATATCATCCATACTTGAATGTTTATAATAATATGACCCATTAATCATTTATACAATAGTATGGTTATTACAAGGTATTTAAGGGTACCAAATTAATATGCAGTTTTTCCATGCAATTATAGTATATTATGGACAAATTAGTATAGTAAATTTTTTTAGAATTACTTTTCTACATTAATTAATGATGCCACGAATCAGTAATTATCATGTTATTTATATTATTTATCTTTTCACTAAATTATTTTACCATAATGTGAATTTGACTTTATCGAATGAATGATATTTTGTTCTGGTCAATTCTTTTATTTTAACCAGCAACAAAGGCACAATTTTATACTTATCGATGACTCCAATATTAATTAAAATACTCGTATTTATTTAAGCGTTTAAAAAAATCACTGCCATAGTACACTTTGCATTACTGCGATATGCATTTCATTTGATACTTATCTTGAATCGTAATACATTATTAGGGGAAAAAAAGGATTAAGTTTTGGGAGGTTTATGCATTTTAATATAATTACTAGACTTTTTCTCAAAATGTTAAGGTTAGATTTGTACAGAAGTGTGGTTTGACGTTTTGTCAATTGCTGTATTGGTTAAAATACCACATGTGTGATAAGGGCTTCTTGAACAATAGATTGGAGTTTGGGGGTATTATATGCTAGGTTTTTTTTTAGTTAGTTTATACATATATATTTCATACTTAATGGTATTTTGGACACCATCAAATGTTCATGTGAGGACATTAAAGCCACTTTCTTATTTTCTTCTGCCAATTTCGTATTGTGATATCCTAAGTCCAAAGCTTTTGCTAGTTAGAGGGTATATTATATTTATATAGTGGAATAAGTTATATTATTATAATGATGAGTAATTTCAGAAAAAGTAATTGATTAAAAATTAAACACGAATTGCTACATTTTAATATTAGTACTATTTTCCTAGTATGTAACTATAATTTAGCAACTCCTGTTTAATTTTAATTACTTACTCTCTGTGACGCAGTGCTGAAATCCTTTTTGCCATTTTAAATTTATACCACTGTGACTACTTACTACTATAATAACGTAGCTTATTGATGAGTTTCCGCCTTGTAAGTTTAAATAAACTTAATTACATCCATGGTGGAATTTACATCGAGTTTGCTAAGCCTATTTTAGCAAGTTCTATTAAATCGATCATCGAATTTATCAAATCGGTTAGTAGGTGACAACAATCAGTACTGTAGGGTGATGAAGACATTGCAACAATATTATGAATATCTTCATAAATGATAGTAGCCATTTACTAAATTTACAAATATTCTTTCTCATTACACTGATAAATTTTGCATTGGCAACATTTGTTTTTTAGAACAATTATTTGCGAACCGCTTAACTTTTCAACTCTAATATTATCGTGTAATATTTGGTGAGGGTTTTATAAAATATCTAAATCCTTAGCTATCTTTTGTTCAAACTTACGAATGAAACTGCTCAAGTCTGATACCTCGCTGGTTGATAATGCGAGAATCGAATTTCAGACTATTTTCAGTAAGATCCAATTGTTCAAATTAATTTGCATTTACCTTTAGTTTTATTTGTTCCTTCTAATGATGATGATTTAGACAGCTTTCACACTAGGATACTGTATCTCCCATATACTTTTAAAATTGTCGGTTATGGAACGTTTCACAAGTGAAATTTGTGGGCGACAGTTGCCGGCTACTAAATTTCAGTTGACTGAATACAGACTGGCTGTTGTATTAAATACGATCTTTCACACTAGGATACTTTGTAGCCAGCAACTTGTCAGTGGTGTTCGTGTTTCTCAAGTAGGCATACGTACATACGATGGAATGCACCCATTTTCTACTCTTCTTCTACGTTGTTTGGTCTCTTTGGTGGTACTACAGCAGTATACGCAGTAAAAGTGCTTCCTCAACATCCATCACTGTGTGGGTTGTAGCTGGGGCTTACAATACCGGAAAAAATTTTGAATACCGGTTTTCAGTATTCAATCGAGTGAATCCCGCGATAACTATGAAAGAAAAAGAAAAAATGCATAGCTTAGAAATTCAAAGTTCAAAATTCCAAATTCAACGAATTCAAGTTATTCAAAGATGTACCTTAATCTAAAATGTAAATTAAATAAATCCACATAAAATTCAAAAATTTCGTATTCAAAATTAGAAATTTGAAATAAAAAATTGAAACTCAAAATATTAATGCTAATGAATCCTAAATTATAATTTAAAAATTCAAATTTCAACTTCTAAGCTTTGTGATCCCTGATATTCAATTTTTTGGACACATGCGGCCAAACAATTTGTTTTAAGTACTATGTGTGACACATAAAGTCGCACTTTATTTAGTATTATTAACTAGAATTGAACAAGGAATATACAGGGGGATTCCATTTAAAAAATGCAACTTTGATATAAATCATCCTGTATAAACTTTGCGATTCAAGTGAAAATATTTTAGATTTGTAGCCTTTCAAAATGTTCGTTAATAAACCCACAGCCTTGCATCCACATCCTGTATATATACAATATTTTGCACTAGTTATAAACATCATTAATCCAAAATATTTTCTACTAAAATAAAGTTAAATAAATACCGAAATACTGCATCAATTTTGTCCAGGATCACGGTTTTCGAAATCCTGGAATTCCGGTATTGTTAGCCCTAGTTATAGCCGCCGCCACTGAACTGAATCTATTTTAGATTTTATTCTTGCAATCGCGCATGTACAAAAAATGATGCCAAGAGTATCTCGAAAGAATTTTCGCAAGCGACTGTATCTCGGATACAGTATCCTAATGTGAAAGGAGCCTTAAAAGACTGAAATAAATTATGTCACCTGATGGTACTAAGCCTACCATTTTCTAACTAGATTTAAACACGGGAACTGCGTTTATTTTTAAAGGGGTAAATTATTCAATGGTAAATGTTTGAGATCAGTAGACATTTTTTCTCGCATAGAAATTTGATGGAAAATTTAGCATTAGGAAGGATCTCACTGGTACTTAATAAGTGTAACGCTAATATTGATAATTAGCTCCACTATGTGGACGTGATAACAATATTGTACAACTTCATAAGTATTGCATCTTCTTCTTATCTCCTATCTTTCATTTTGTATATTTAACATGTATCATAGTTGTGTTTATAAAGTCAAATTCATCTTAACCAGGAATTGGAGCTATTTCGTAATGTTTGAGTATAACTTTTGTTAGTGTAGTCATTTTTTTTTCTTAAATGTTTTTAGTATCGAATTGCAACATTGTTCAGAGATTCGGCAGTTGCACAAAAATTTAGTATCGACCCACTAATGCATTTCTTTTGTAAGTCATAACTGCCAGTGTTTACCGTAAATCAACCAACAACCCCACAACAAAATATACTTACTCATTCATTGGGAAGCTTTAGTGAAATTTTTTGTATTTTGTGCAATATTGCGTAGGTTATTTTCCAACATGCTCCGATCACAATTGAATTACTTAAATGTATTTGTACAGTATCTGTTTTGGAAATGAGTGTATGTAGTAACAAATGTTGTTAATGTTGCTTTTAAAATATGAATTAAACCACACAAAAATTTTGCAAATGCGAATTTTTGAATCCACTTATTTTTGATGTGGTTGACAGCATTTGTTTTACTTACAACTGAATTTTGACTAGTGCCTATAGCGATGAATTTGTATTTTAGGTTTCAATATTGTTGTATATATAAATTAAGTTAGTATTAGTCTTGTCACATGTGGAATACTAATATCTAAAATTTTAAGGTAAACTTGAGTAATGGCTACTTAAATTGACGTTGTGGTGATTTAGTGTAGAAGCAAATTGAGCGATGTTGAATAACTGCTCTGCTAAGTGATTTTATATTATAATTTTTTTAGCATTTTAAGTTTTTCGACTGAAATAAAAATCCTATGTAAATGAATGCACAATAATATTAAGTATTTCGTAAACTTTTCATGTTTGCAGATTTTGTACGGATTTTTACACCTAAAAACCTTTAATTTCAGATACATATTATGTAGTTTTCAGTTCATAAATACCGACAATTACTTTACGAAAATACTTGCTTTCTGTATTGTTATAGAATTAAGTTAATAGTAAAGATATAAAAACAAAAGCGAACTATCACAAATTCTATGTAAAAATAATTTTTACATACCATTAGGTCTCGTATTGCGATTTATTGTTTTTGTTACATTTTACAAACAGTTCAGCATTTTATTGATGCAATTTGACAACTAAAATTGCTCGAAATGCTCCTAGCAATGTGATGCATCTAATTTAAGATTTATGTTTACATTACAAATATAAACAAATAAACATGTTATTTTGCTTTATTTTGTTGTAAATACCAATCTGTAGACTAGTCTAAACTAAACCACATTTTCAAAATAATCCCTAATTTATTACATGGTCAAATTGTTTTGTTTTTATTTCAAAGTGTATACATGTCATGAAGTCTGCTAACATTTCCTTATGATTTAAACTGCTGATGGATTTTTTGGTTGTATTAATGTAACATTTTTTGTTACAGGTTTTCCTGTTCATTTATGTGCATGACTTTTACGGATCCAAAAAGTTGAATTCCATAGCATATGAGCGAGATTTGTACACCGTCATCGTTGCTAAAAACCTTTCAAGCATATACAGTACTGGACAAAAGGCAACAATTGGAAAAATGGATCTATTGTGGATGCATTTCTTCGCTCTGAGAACTGGTATAAAATAATCATAACCTGTATTGTCGATGTCATTTTCCATTGGTTTTCATATGACAGCAAAGTGTCAATTGCAAATTGAAACCAAAACAAAAGTAAAGCAACAAGCTAATAATTCGCAGGAATTTTCAATAAAATTGGGAAAGCTTATCATGGATAATTTTCATTGCGTTTAATACCATTAATTCAGATGCCGATTGCGATACCAACACCAATAGCAATAAAAACATTTTGAGGTGCTATTAAGATGAACAGCTAAAATCAGACATTGCTAAGCGTTTGATGATAGGCAAATACACGGTGACTAAAGTAATTAATCAATATGAGAATCGAGGAAGTTTTGCTCCAATTCCCAAGACTGGGAGGCTCTGAAAAACAACGCCTTATACAGACTGATCGTTTGAAGCTTCAAAAACGATCCCTGGATGTCCGGATTCAGAATTAAAGCGGATACCTATTGAAGGGTTAAACGTTAGTTCAAAGACGTCTTGTGGAGGTTAAACTGTTCTCAAGAAGACTTGCAAAAAAACCGGTGATCTCGGAAAAGAATAGAGTAGCGCGTTTAGAGTATGGAAGGAGACACATTGGCTGGACTGAAAGAGACTGGAGAAAAGTTCTCTTCAGTGATGAAAGTAAATTTGACATATGTAGTAAGATCAGATGGAATCCGCCCTGTGAGAAAACCCATTTTTTTTTTTTTTAATATCTACAGAAACATTTATTGATTTTACAATCTGATCACAATTATTCAGTGGTCAATGAGCAATTTCTTTCTTTCTTAATATACTAGGCTTAAAGTCTTAACTAAGGTGCTACTTGCTAGTATTCCCTAGGTTCTAATCACTTTATTTAATTGCGCTTTACACTATATTATATCACTTTACCAACTCAAACGGCTTCATCCTCTTGAGTCTTTATGTTTGTGTATTATCGAGTAACTGTATGGCTTCGATGTTCACGTGTTTGAGAAGTCTTTGCTCATGACTTTGAGCAATGTTAGCAATGGTGAGATCAATAGTATCCATCTTAACATCTCTCTGAGGGTCACTGTTTCTGATGAACCAGGGAGCATCAACCATGTTCATTAGCACTTTGTTCTGGAACCTCTGGATACTGAGAATGTAACTTTTTTTAGCGCAACCCCAGAGCTGTAGGCCATCTGTCCAAACTGGTTGCTGGTTGGAGTATTTGTTTATATAGCACTATTTTGTTATATATTGTCCAGCTGACCAGTTTTATTAGTAAAGTTGATGTGTGCAGATTTATTTTCGTTTAGACTCATTCTCCATTTTTGAGTCCATTTACTGATATGTTCCACAGATCTTTGTAATTTCCTAAGGAGGTTTGCCCGGCTTAGGGATCATTATAACCTCTACAATTTTCCACAGTGTAGGCATGTATCTCAGTCTGAACAAAGCATTGATAAGATGCGTGATCTTTACAATTGCTTTCTTTGGGAGCTGTTTCAGGACTTCGCCAGTGATTAGGTTGTACCCGTGGGCTTTTCTTGTATTGCTGTTTTTTATGTCTTTAGCTACTTCTTTTGGAGAGGTGGGTGTAATGTTTACTTCTTTAATGAGAGACTTAATCCTAAATACACAATTAAGACTCTCAAACATGGCAGCAGATCAGTGGGGGCTGCTTTTCCTGGATAGGTTCGTTTACATATCCTGGAAAATCAAATATTACCTCATGCACACATGGGAAATGCCACTTCAATTCATTTTCCAGCATGATAACGATCCCAAGCACACTTCCCTTGTTATTAGAGAACGGTTTGTGTAAAACAATATTCCGGTACTCAAGTATGACCAGCTCAGTCTCCTCACCTAAACCCAATGGAGAATGTACGGGATGCTGAGACGTAAAAATATCATTTACAAAGAATAGCAACAGCCATGTTTTCATGTTGTCTTTATACTAAACATTTCCAACTTTGACCACAAAGTAATAATGTTCTTTTATATAGCTTTCATACAACAATAGTTCTTTGTGCCCTATTCCAAAGCTTTTTGTCAGAACAGTTCAGTGACAGACTAGTTGATAGTGGTGCAAGCATGCATATGGCTGCTAAGAAAGAATGTCTAAAAAATACACCAAGTCCTCACTTACCTGACATTGTTCTTGCTAACCTATCAAAAATTGATGATTTTTGCACAATAAAGATTATTATTATTATTATTATTATTATTATTATTATTATTATAAAAATTGATGTAGAATCAAGACTATCACAGCAGATCTAGAACATTGGATTTTATTAAGAAAGATACAGTTTTTTCCGGGTTTAACAACAAATTTATTATCTCTTTGTCAACTCTGATGAAAAGGGTTGTAAGATGTACAATCATGAAGGTATCTTAGTGGCAACTGGTACTTTGACGAATAATGTGTACAACCTAGATGTCCCAGATGGTTGTGCAGTTTTTTTGGCAATTAGTGAAATATGGTATCAACGCCTAGACCATATAAACAACAACTATCTGTAGATGGCTGCAAATATGGTTTGACTCTCACGAAATTGCTACAACAGGTTTACTAATGGTTTTTGGTAGCTTGGTGTGCTGAAAAACATACTCAAAGTTTAACCACCCAGAAAGGCCTGTGCCTAATTTTCAAGATGGTCGTTAAATACCTAACTTTTACAGTTTTCATCCTACAAAAGTAAAGTTTGTGTCTACCCCTATGTGTTTGAGGTCTTGTGCTGCAGCAGCCAATTTTGCACCATGCACCCATACTTAGGATAGATCTGAGCGCCACTACTGAAAAGAATTTTGCTTTTGAAGTCTAACCAGCATTGTTCTGGGTAGGCCTTAGTTCAGACCTGGTTATCGAGTTAATGAGATTTTTAAAGAGCACGCAAGTGGTACGCTTGAAGAAATGTGTGCTTTGTGGAACAATGTCCACACCTGACATCTCAATACAACTATGCCATGCAGAAATTCAATATCCTCAACTATACAACCAGTCATCGGCATCGACAACCAACACTGTTAAAAATGAAACGACATTACTGTGATTCTGAGATCTCAAGGGCATAATTTATAACCTGTACTTCATGCTCACCAGTCCCATATATCTTTGAGAAATAGTGTTACAGGTGTAATTGCCAAAGATGATGTCCATGTAGAGCAGTTTCAAAATCTCGTGGCACTCGCAGGATTTAAAACAATTTCGAAAAGTAGGCAGGACGTTATACGTCAAGAAAAATCGGTAGGTAAAATGTCATCCTAAATATTTAGAGTAAATTATTTATACAACTTGATAAACCGGAGTTGAAATTTTGAATTGAACGGCAGGAGCTATTTGAAACATTTTAAAACAACACATGGCAGGCAACACAACATACACCAAAAGCTTCATGGTCAGCCGCCCTACTGAAAAATTTCGCTACTCTAAGAGCAATGAACTGTATACTATACGTATAGCGTTGAGTGAAAAATATATTTCACTCAACGCGTATAGTATACAGTTCATTGTCTAAGAGTGAGGGCGCCACACGCAACGCTAATAGATAGTAAAGAGACAATTCTCAGGTAAGTACTTTTCATAGCTTCCGAATGGCACATTTTTTAATTTTTATATCTTCCTCTTACGATCTCTATCGATGGGGACATATTAAAAAAAATTCCATTTCTCTCTGTCTCCAATCTCCATGCATTTATCCCCATTACGTTTTTACTTTTTCACTGACTTCAAAATGATTTACCGCATCCCTTACAATGTTTCTCATAGTAAAACCACAGTGGTAAAACACTATTTTTATCTACTTTTTTTCTCTTGTACTTTACTTTAGTATTTCGGACACCTGACAATATTTAATTCCTATTTTCAAGTCTAAATCTTCAACATGCAGTCGTTTTTTGCCTTTTTTTGTAGACTTACCTATATTTTGTAAACCGATACATCTCCTTCTACTTGATCCCGTTTGTAAACTTTTTTTAGAGATATACATTTTTTCAATCTTACTTCTTTTTGTATGTCTTCCTCCTTCAAGTTAATTTATTAGTGTTATATGCTTCAACCGTTTCTTCTCCTGTCACATTTGTACGGTAATGGAGGAAAGGGCGCTGCGAAGGGACCATCTATTTGGATCTTTAAAGAGCGATATCTCCGAAACGGTTCGACTTAGAATGGAACGGGTTGGAATTATTTAATTGGCGTCTAATGATCTAAAAGACGGACTCTGCTCGGTCGAATTTGGAGAGTTCGGTTTTTAGCCAGCTTTTTTGGCAAAAAAATGAAGAAATTTTTTATTGGAAAAAAGTGCAGAATATGTTAGTTTACTTCATAAAAGATAGTTTAAAGTAGAAAAAGTGTACCAAGTTCACCTCTAAGTGTCTCATTTGTACGATAATGGAGGAAAGGGCTCTGCGAAGGGACCCTCTATTTGGATCTTTAAAGAGCGATATCTCCGAAACGGTTCGAATTAGAATGGAACGGGTTGGAATTATTTAATTGGCGTCTAATGATCTAAAAGACGGACTCTCTGCTCGGTCGAATTTGGAGAGTTCGTTTTTTAGCCAGAAAAAACTCAAAGGGGTTAACCTTGCTTTTTGGCAAAAAAGTGAGGAAATTTTTTATTGGAAAAAAGTGCAGAATATGTTAGTTTACTTCATAAAAGATAGTTTAAAGTAGAAAAAGTGTACCAAGTTCACCTCTAAGTGTCTCATTTGTACGATAATGGAGGAAAGGGCTCTGCGAAGGGACCCTCTATTTGGATCTTTAAAGAGCGATATCTCCGAAACGGTTCGAATTAGAATGGAACGGGTTGGAATTATTTAATTGGCGTCTAATGATCTAAAAGACGGACTCTCTGCTCGGTCGAATTTGGAGAGTTTGTTTTTTAGCCAGAAAAAACTCAAAGCCTTGCTTTTTTGGCAAAAAAATGAAGAAATTTTTTATTGGAAAAAGTGCAGGATATGTTAGTTTACTTCATAAAAGATAGTTTAAAGAAGGAAAAGTGTACCAAGTTCACCTATAAGTGTCTCATTTGTACGATAATGGAGGAAAGGGCTCTGTGAAGGGACCCTCTATTCGGATCTTTAAAGAGCGATATCTCCCAAACGGTTCGACTTAGAATGGAACTGGTTGGAATTTTTCCTCAATTATCGTATAAATGAGACACTTATAGGTGGACCTGGCACACTTTTTCTACTTTAAACTCTCGAAAATCGACCAAGTAAAGATCGTTTCTTTTAGATCATTAGACGCCAATTAAATAATTCCAACCCGTTCCATTCTAATTCGAACCGTTTCGGAGATATCGCTCTTTAAAGATCCAAATAGAGGGTCCCTTTGCAGAGCCCTTTCCTCCATTATCGTACAAATGAGACACTTATAGGTGGACCTGGTACACTTTTTCTACTTTACACTATCTTTTATGAAGTAAACTAACATATTCTGCACTTTTTTCCGATAAAAAATTTCTTCACTTTTTCGCCAAAAAAGCAAGGTTAACCCCTTGGTATTTTTTCCGGCTAAAAACGAACTCTCGAAATTCGACCAAGTTTTTAAGAAATAAAGTAGCAAGTCTAACTTAACGAAAACTGTTAATACATTGATGTTTAAATAAAAATTTATGTATATATATAACAGTTTTAAATTTTTTTAATTTTTATTTTTAATATTTTTAAATAGACGTCGGGGGTAATAAGCACCGGTGAATTAATATGAAACTATGTGATTTGTATGTACAATATATAATTATAATTAATAAAATATAATTACAAAATCAAACGAAATAAATTCTACAATCTACAAGAGATATACAGCCTGTTTCAGAGTAAGCGCCTTATTTTTTTTAGCCACACTATGGGTACCACTTTCAAAATATTTAGCACTAATATGTTTCAGGACATTCTCTACACGATGGTGATATCAGATTTTTAATTGGACGAATTATTTCAAAATGGCGACTTTCAATTGTTTTTTTTTAAATGGAATGATATAATTTTTTTTGTATTATTGGGATCCTAAAAACATTCTTTTTACGATAATATTTCGTTTTTCTTAAAAATTCATTTGTTTCCCTATCAAAAAGCAAACTAACATTTGAATCTAGTAGTTATTTTTGTCCAAATATCAAGTAGCAGTAGGTACATCATTCGATCTATTGGCTCCATTGGACGACCGACGTTTCAATTTATGTATTGAAAAAGAAGGAAAACATGTCTAGCATTGTTTGTAAAAACCTACCTAATTTTTATTTTATGTAAATTTTTAATTTTGAGTTTGAAAAAGTAGATGTTTATTGCAAAATAAAGTTTAATTGTTTGTTTTGTGTCTACCTTACTTTATTTTTGTTTAATAATAACAGGAATACGAAATATATTCAGTGCTATTGATTATGATCAGAAACAGAAGCGTAGGTTCAACTTTTAGGTTTGTAAGTTCATTGCAGTAATCTAATATTTATAAACAAAAAATTGTACGCATATTTTGACGAGTAGGTATTCTATTACCTGTAAAATATTTCCAAGTTACGACGAACGTGGGAATAAATTGTGTAGGCAGAAACTCATCCCTCTATTAGCGAAAGGCAGCAATAATACGTTTCCAGTAGATCGCTTTTACATGTTAGAAATTGAGCTACTTTTGTAACGGCATCTTTTATTACAATCCAAAAGTACAGACTCTACGGTGGCTCCAACTGCTATTACAATCCAAAACTACATACTAATGCGGTTTTTTCACACGTATTTGAGTTAGCATTCTTGTTTATAGTATATATTACGTTCAACGTTCTTTGCTTTGGGTAAGAGTTTTTCCGTACCCATGAGACGTAAGTGGAAAGACGTGGTGGACTCTTAGGGAAAGAATCTCTTTAAATAGTATATTAAAAAACAAGTTTCATAAGGTACGTTTTATGGCACGAATCAAAATTTAGAAAACGAGTGGCGCAGCCACGAGTTTTCTTAATGATGAGTACCATAAAAGCCTTATGAATGAGTTTTTTATACTATTTCTTAGAATTTGCGCCTTTTGCAAGAAATTTTAAATAAATATTTGACATGATCAAAATCTAGGGAATTTTTTAGAGATTGGAACTACTACTTTTTATTTAAAGGTTAACTACAGTATTTGCTATGAATTAATTCGGTAAATACCAACAAATACTTTACTACTATAATACGGGAAACTTCTGTGTTTAGCATAGTATTTCAGGGCGACAGCGATTGCAGCACCATCTATTGGTTTGAGGTGATAACTAACAAGCACATTATGGCAAATTCAAACACTTTACGTTATTATAGACAAACGGGGGTACATGCGATTCTCGCGTTTTGACTCATTCAAAGTATAAAATCGATTTAAAGACCAAAAACCGTCAGACACAATAATGTAAACACTAGCAAGAACGGTTTAGTTATCAACTCCCACCGCTAAAGAGGGCGTTGATGTGTCGTCACCCAACAGAGTTAGTAGAGTCAGTAGATTAACAGAGTACCGCAACCTCCGCCATGTTTAGTCCTTTCCGCGCTTCACTCACTACACGCTCAGTAAAGTAGATGATGTTTTTACAAAATTTTTCGGAATATAATAAAACAAATACACTTAACGGCACAACAACACGGCATTTTATTAAAAATTACGCACTTTTGTAAGTCTATCTTATGTATATGGACTAAACATGGCCGCCAGGGCGGCATTTGTCGCGTCAAAGGCACTGACCTGTATCTAAAAGGACTGAGCATTCTAATGATCCCCTCCACTACTTTTGAAGCAAATTGAAAACGGGGATTTAAGGTGCCAGTTAGTAATTTAGTTTTGTTGTGTTGGTGATTATTGGTAACACTGTTACTAATGTTTTTATTTACATAAACATAACCTTGTTTCATACGTAGTATAAACTACGTTTATGCATTGCAATAAAATACAATTTTTAATAATTTACGTTTTTAAATAATTATGAGCCTGTAATTATACTACTTTTCACCAGATATTAAGCATATAGGTTAGAACAAGCTAAACTGTAACAGCTGATACCAGTACTACCAACACATTATAAACACCGAGCTACCATCATTATATAACTAACGCACTAGTTGGCACCCGAAGTAACTAATATTTAGGTGGGGCTTGTTTGCTTCAATGTTGTATTGAAGAATGCTCAGTCCTTTATGATACAGGTCAGTGGTCAAAGGCTTGCGGTACTCTGTGGTATCCTAGCAACGTTCTAAATCCAAATAAAAATCACACGTAAACACAGTCAGGCCGCCATTAAGATGCAAAATATACCACGGCCAATCAAAATCGATACCACGCTTGTCGTCACTGTTTGTAATAAAGTCACTGTAGTTTTAAGTAAGCGTTTTATAGGTAACTTTTAAAATGTCTCACACGGCTCCTACCATTCAATTGAAAATTTCGACCCCGATTAACTAAACTAAAAGGATATCATTCACATTTTTTACTTATCTAACCTTGATTCACAACTTGCAAGTTGAAATGCCATAACTCCAGGTAATTGAATGAGACAATTTTTAGGTGGTAATAATCCAGTTTTTTTAATTTCTAGTGGCTAATCGTCCACTAATTGGAAGAAAATTAATGATTAAATCTACCCTTGTGGTCCAATTATATTTTAAAATAACTTGCTCATGATTTATTTCAATTTAACTTTGAATTCAGCGCGTATTCAAACTGCCAACTTCGAATATTAGAGGCGATTCAAAACTGAATTGGCGAAAAACCACCGTCAACATGTTCCATCACTAACCAACAGACCCCATAAAAAGTACAGGGTGCTGACAACCATACCAAATACTTTTAAAGTGAAAATAATTGTGTTTCTTTAATATTTGCCAGTATTTTGTATATGGGTATGTGTCTATATTAGTTCCAAGTAAAAAATTAAACATTGTTTTCGTAATGAGGAGTTTAAAATTAACTGGAAACCATACCCCACAAGTATATTTTCAACCAAATTTAGTTTTTTTAAAAACGGCCGCCATCTTGGATGCGCGCATGAAATGTCGACGCGTCCTAATCGAAAATGAAACTCCTTGACATAAGGAACAATCGTTCCATATGGCGTCCTGTACATTTAACATCTTGAGTGCCCTGGTGGATCAACGTTGTCCACTACTTTAGAGAAAACAGTTCCACAATGGCCGCGGTGGGTGAATGTTGTCCACCACACATTTTCTAACTTAAGGCCGTGGTGGATCGAAGTCGTCCACTAAACCTATTCACAATATGTAGAGGATGAAATAAGATGCTTTTTGCTTTTAGCAATATTTTCCCGTAGTTGGTGTTTACGCTGGTGGGTTCACATTGTCCACCACAGTGAAAATGTAATAACAAAATTATTTTCAACTTTGAGATTACTGTAACTAATTGTAAACGTCTATTATCAAGTAACGCCGACAACACAGAGACAAAAAAAAAACAGTTTAACTAAAATATTAATTTTTCAAATTCGAAATGTGTAGTGTGAACGCATGTTCACCACGGCCATAAGAAAGCTTAGTCATTGCAAAGGTTAATTTTTCTATGATTGTAGCCGCGGTGGGTCAAAGCCGTCCACCGACTTTTTATACGTTTCTTTTTCAAAACTATGTGAATTTTGGGGCGACTGTTTGTATTTTCCCTTAAATATAACCATTTTATACAATTATATGTACAAACATTTTTTGGTCATTAGGGACAGCCAAATTGACTTGTTATGGTGGCACTGAAGGTGTGATGCCAAAAAAAAATCGTACCACACCGACTACAAGTAGGTACCTAGATAGATAGATAGATGCCCTTTATTTTGTTATATTATAAAAAACGAAACAAAAGATTTTTATTTCACTAAAACAAATAATCTATTTCTGGCTCCTTGGCATCAGCTTGTCCCTTCGCTCCATCACCCCCTTCATCCACCCCACTCCCAGCCCGTTCCCACCTAAGATCACCTTTATCCCTCTCCACTCTTCTCTCAGCTCTTCACATTCCCTCATTAAATGAAACACACTCTCTCGCCCCTTACCGCACATTCTACATAGTCTTCTCCCATCCTCCCACCAGTATCTATTTTCGTTCTCTTCATTTCCACATCTAAACCTCGCCACCATTCTCTTCTCCTTCAACTTCATTTCTCCCATCAGATACTCAGCCTTCCCTTCTTCCATAATTTCCTGATATCCGCCATTATATCTTTCATTACATACTCTCGCTCTCCTTTCCTGTGCTTCCACATCTTTATCCCTTCTTACCAACTCATCCACCATATCTCTTCCCCCCTCTCTTCTCCCTTCTATCTCTTCCCTCGCATAACCCACTCTCTCATAGAACCGTCGTCTCTCTTCCTGCCCATACCTTATCCGTTTTTTTGCCACCTCTCTCATGCACTCCTTTACTCCAACAATATCTTCCCGCTTTCTGATCATCTCCTCATATTTTACCGCCCTCGCTCCTGCCCATATCCTTATTTTCTCTAATTTTACCTCTTCCCCTACGATATACCCTGGTGTCTCCCTGTCCAACCCTAATGTCCACCTCCAGTACTTCTCCTGAATTCTTTCTATTTCTTCCCATTCCTTCCACCCCCATATCTCCGCTCCATACCCCATCACACTCTTCACCAACTTGTCAAACAACCATCTTCTCTTCTCCATATCCTTCCCAAACACTCTTTCCCCCAAACCCCACACTTTCCCCACTATTCCATTACCCTTCTTCGCCAATTCCCTCACGTGTGCTCCATCTTTATTGTTATACCGCACTACATACTCTAGGTATTGCCACTCCTGTACACTCTCTATTTCCTCCTCACCCCACCACCACTTTTGCTTTATACCCCTCCCCCGTTTCTTCTGAAAAACCATCATTTTAGTCTTTTTCACATTTGCTTCTAAATTCTTCCCTTCCAAATATCTCTTCATTACCCCAATTAACCCCCTCATCTCTTCCTCTCTGTCTGCCATCATTACTACATCGTCCGCATATGCTAGCACCCACACCTTTATCCTTCCTATCACCACTCCACCCCTTTGATGTCCCCGCAACACCTCCTCCAAATCTCCAATATATAGAGAAAATAGGCTCGGGCTCAACGGACATCCCTGTCTCAACCCTTTCTCCGTCCAAAATCTTTCT
Source organism: Pyrocoelia pectoralis (assembly GCA_036250285.1). Classification (NCBI taxonomy): domain Eukaryota; kingdom Metazoa; phylum Arthropoda; class Insecta; order Coleoptera; family Lampyridae; genus Pyrocoelia; species Pyrocoelia pectoralis. Next base: position 6,872,989 of record CM070082.1, read on the forward strand.
CCTTTCTCCTCCCTCACTCCCGTCACGCACCTTGTCTCCTCATACACCTCTTCTACCGCCCTCTTCAAATCTTCTTCTACCCCACATTTCCTCATGATCTCCCACATTTTCTTCCTATTAACATTATCGAAGGCTGCCTTTATGTCCAAAAACAACGCATACACTTTCCCCCCTTTCCTTTCCATTACCTTGTTCACCACTTGCTTCAACACATAAATGTTATCCACCGTACGCCTTCCCTCCCTGAACCCCGCCTGCCAGTCCTTCACTAAACACCTTTCCTCCATTTCCTTCTTTAACCTCCCTCGCAACACCTCAGCATACACCTTGTATCCCGCATTCGTAATACTAACTCCTCTATAGATTTTCACATCTTTCCTTTCCCCTCCCTTGTATATCGGGATTATCCTTGCTTCCTTCCACTCCTCCGGAAATCCCTCTCCTTTCCATACTTTACTCAATATCCCTTTTATCCTTTCCCTCGTTTTCACCCCTGTGTATTTCCACTGTTCACCTTGTATTCCGTCCGGCCCTTGCGCCTTCCTTAACTTCACTTTTTTCAACGCTTGATCTACCTCTTCACGCTTTATCTCACCTCCGCCCCTACTTCTTTCCCCACTTTCTTTCTTACAAGTAGGTACCTACCTAACACTAAGATAGTTCTTTGAAATATTGTCAACATGGCTAACAGCTCTCCAGAAGAAAGAAAATTGTCATTGGAAATAATTTGGCTCCCACTTTCCATCTTGCTTAGAAGCTATAGTGCAACCTTTGGGTACCTAAGAGTTTTTTCGTACCCATGAGACGTAAGTGGAAAGACATGGTGGACTCTTAGAGAAAAAAATCTCTTCAAAAGAAAATTTTTCTGTGTTGTTTGATAAAAAATAATCCCACAGTCTTCAAGCAGAATTAAATAATAGATTCTGTTAAATCACTCGATGAGAGCTTATTACCATTTCTGAATGAAATCTTTCATTAGAAAGAAACAAACAAAAAATCGATAAAAAAATTTTGATGCTTCACAAGTCAGAATGTCACACATGTCCATAGGAAAAAATCAACGGACATCCAGACATCCAGTTGTTCATCGAAAATATTAAGTGATAGTAAAGGTTATGTGAAAGAAAAACATATTTACCATTTTATTACACACAATGAATTCTATAACGAGATGACACTATTTTCAAATTCTTTGTTTTACTATTTCTATTTGCATTTCGTTATTAATACATTATTTCCATGGAGATCTAGTAAGTGATTAACTTAAATTAATGTTATTTCTATCATTATTATATGTACACTAGGTATTTCAACAACTGTATTCAAACATATAACTAATATTTGTATATACATACGTACAACATTAATATGGATATAATCTGTTTAAAATAGACAGATCTTTTTGTGATTAGAGAAAGAGAAACAATGAAGTAAAAGATATGTAAGAGATATGGTATATTCATGTTAGTTACATTGTGAGGCTACAAATAGAGGATAGTTATAGCGATTCATTGTCACGATATGAAAACATTGGATCAAATGATACGGATTAAGTAAGGAACATTTTGTATTTTGGAAGAATTTCAATTAATTCATCAACATAAATTACTTATGCAGATTTGAAGCGTTCGAGTCGTGCTCAATATTATAGTAGTTTAAGAAATGGCGTTACAAAAAGGGTCTTAATTAGCTAATCTACAAATGGAATCTAGAGGTTTTATACAGTGATGACAATAGCAACATGTTATTAATGAAATTCTACACGCTTCTATTGTCAATATGGGGAAATGTAGGAATTCAGTCTTACGCCGTGAAAGTAATTGTAATGGTTATTTTTGCCGTATGATTAATTTAAAATTTCGTTATCGTGGCAAAAAGCGATTTTATGGTGCTCATTTTGTCGTAAAAGGTTGAGTGGTTTCGCGCTCACAATAACAGACCTAATACAGCCCTCGAAACCCTTATAATACGATGACGGTAAACCAGGGGGTGGCGAACGTAACCCACCTGTGAATGAAGAATTAGTAGAGTTACTCTTTAGGTGTTAAAATTTGTAATTACCTATCCACAATTTGGAACTGGTATTTAATGATATGGCGCCGTTATGGGAAATACCTTTTGTTGGTGGTTCTCCATCAACGGATATAAAACCCATTTTCTTTCTCCTGCGAACCTCTAAAGTATGCCATTCCCCGTCATTAATTCTTGTTTTGGCCCTATTAATAAAGGAATTAGTTCAATTCAATAAAAGGTTCTACCGCGGATTTTACCTTATACCCCAAAATACTTTCTGCTTTCCTAAATTGTAACTCATTTCGGGATAACCGTCAACTATCGCTATTGCGAAATAATCTTCTGTTAAACTGTGACTTTTACTTCTCCAAAGTAATAGTCCATCACCGACTGACGTACGTAGTCTAAATTCGTATCGATTCCCACGTTCACCTTTTCTCCTGAAAAATATTTTGTTACATTCTTCACTTTTTCAAGAACAGATTGTAAGATTGACAATAGTATTCTCATCCATACCCAAGAAGGTCATAGAAATTATCATCTAAGTCATAATCTTCAATATCTTCATCATCGTATTCAGGGTATAAGCCATACTGATCTGTTTCTTCTTCTGGCAATACGTCATCATCAAAATCATTGTTGATTGTGATGTAGTTTTCATTTCGATTATAACTTACATTCTCACTAGGGTTAGTTTAAAAGGTTAGTGCATTAAAAAGTAAATAATTCTAGAAAATTGTTAACATATTAATGTAAGTAGAAAAGATATATTCCACAACACCGGAACTAATTCGAGTTAGTGGGAGTTGCGGTCGTAGGACTTGCGGTCAAGTAAATTTTTAATTAAATGCAGTAGGACTTGTGGTCAATTTTATTTTCGCAATGGGACTTGCGGTTGCTTCACAGTTGCCCGTATAATTAAGTATAATAATAATAATACTGACATTTGTATATATTAAGGTAACAGTATATAATTATATACAATTACCGGTCATTATACACATCTATCTGTTTAGGATTCAACTGAAAAAAAATACTAAACCTACAAATAACCTAGGCGCTTTAGTGGCAATCTACGTTTACGATTGGCATTTTTTCTTATTTCCAAACTTTGTTTAATGTCTAAAACCAGATCTGGTAATTGTATAGTATAGTAGTCTTTATTTGCATTATAAAATATTTACATTGCAAAGATTACCTTACAACCCTCCCCCAAAATATATAAGCCAAAGCAACAGCAAAAATGACAAATAAAATTCTTCTTTTTTTTCTTTGTTTTATCCCCCTATTTCATGCTTCACCTCCATCACTACTCTTCTTCTTGCCTCCACCTCCTCCATCCACCCCAACCCTTGCCCTCCCTCGTTTAAGATATCCCTCCAAGTTCTTCTCTCCGCCCGCACTTCCTCGCACTCATCTACCATAATATGCCCAATACTTTCCCTACCTAGCCCACATAGTCTACATAACCGTCTATCATCGTCCCACCAGTATTTATCTTCCCTCTCCTCATTTCTGCAACCATATCTTACAATCAATCTCTTCCTCCTCATACTCATACCACTTTTCAGATACCTTGGTACACCCTCCGTCATTATTATCGCATATTTATTATTATATCTTCCATCCGTTACTTTTCCTTGCCTTTCCTGGACTATCGCCTCTCTATCTCTCTCTACTATCTCTTCCCTCATTGTATCACCAAACCCTCCCTCTCTTTTCGTCCGCACCTCCTTCGTCTCATATCCGCCCCGTTCGCAATAGTAGCCCCTGGTCATCCTGACCATACTTTAGCTTGCCCGTCTTCATCTCTTCCCAGCAACATTGCAACAGCTCCCCTCCTCTACCCCTCTTCAGGCCCTCTTCGTACCTCATCGCCATTTTCCCTGCCTTCACTCTCATTTTTTCACCCTTCACCTCTTCCATCACTATATAACCAGGGGTCTCCCTCTCCAATCCCATTACCCATCTCCAATATCTCTCGCCCTCCTTCCCTTTCGAAAGCCCGCCTGTCAATCCCCAATTAGATTTTTCTCCTCTATTTCCATCTCCAAGCCGTACTTGAAGAACGGGCCCTGTACTATAATTGCGTTGTTGACGCGACTTTGTTTATTTTTCATGAATAGGAGATATTTACACACGGGGTACAAGAACATAAATATAAAATTAAATACATGAAATGAAATAATAGATAAATAACGAAAATGAACAATTTACTCTAAACACGAACTAGAACGTAAAGTTACAGCGCGTATGTACGTAACACATTGCCTTCTTGGATCCAGCGGTTGCAGGGGTTGCTTTGGAGGGACCGCATAACAGGGCCTGCTGTCAAGCTCAATTGGTACCAATCTCCACTGCGGCTTCTTGGTCGGAGTCGGTCGCAGCGGTAAGACAACGGTTGGTACCGGCGATCGATGCGGGGTAATGTCTCGTGGAGGCCTAACTGGTGACGGAGGCAGCGACGAAGATCTTCAGGACGCACCATGAATGGTCTCGAAGAGGGTTTTACTGTTACCGGACGTTTATCCTAGCCGTGCTTTTATCAACGTCGGCGTCGGATAGCTGACACTTTTGTCCGTGCTTTTATCAACGTCGGACTAGAGTAGCTGCCCCTTCGTCCGTGCTATTATCAACGTCGGACTAGGGGTACTTAGTTCTTCCGTGCTATTATTAACGTTAAAAGAATAAGTAATTTCCTGCAGCGCGCGCACGCTTTTAAACCCATTTGAGCGGGCGTGTCTTCCCTACTTATCTTAGGTGAATTCTCATTGGCGCTTGTACCTGGCGTGGGAAACCAATGTCAGCCAACCGCGCTTCGCGTGACCGATGTGGTTTCGTGCATCCTCGCATATGCCCGATTCCTACAATACTATGAAGCGACCGCAAATAGCGAAAATAAAATTGACCGCAAGTCCCACTGCATTTAATCAAAAATCTACTAGATCGCAAGTGCCACGACCACAACTCCCACGACACGACTAATTCTTTAGCAAAGTGCGTATGATTTTTCTTACCTTTTGTGCCCTCTGTTTCGATACTGAAGGAATACGGTACCATTAAACTTAATGGATGAGTTATCATCGCGCGCTAAAATTGTGGTGTAAGTAATTAAATGTAACTCAAACACATTGACTCACAAATTTCACAATATCTTCCTTCGAATTTTGATTGGCATTGGCAAAAATACTTGTTTAAATACGGCACACATATACCATTATTGAGGCAAGGGTTTTTAGTATTAGGACACGGTGGACCATTATAAACATCAATATTATTGGAACATACAGAGCTATTTGTTATTTGACAGTTTGCTAATTTTCCAGAAATTGGAAGTGTCTCTCCGTTAATAATTATTTTCTGAATGGCACCTCTAAAACCTTTTGATATTCCCGACAGTTTGTGTGCTTCTTGCCAGTATCTACTTAAGCGAACAGCTGCAGGACGATCATAAAAATTAAGCGACTCACCTAAGTGATCCTACATAAAACGGCAGATCTAAATTTAATTGTGTTAATGGCGAACCCGAATATCCGCGAGTAGCTGTCGAATTATTGATCTGTAAAAATCCTTCACGACCATTCCGAAGAATTCTTGCCCAGTGCCACTTCCCCATTTCAATTTTTTCATCAGATCTAAAAGAAAATTATACTTATGGTAAATATTACTAAAATATACTTACGTAATATTTGCTACTCCACTTCCTAAATTAAACCTAAACTGTAAAAATCCGTTTACTAAGTTCAACGATATAAAATCACCACGTCCATTCCTTAACTGACCATTGTACAACACCATTCCAGTTTCCGAAGTACTTAAAAAGAAGATTTCTATGGAAAATGTTTTACTAACACCTTCCAGCTTTGGAAATGTTATGTAACTTGAACCATTGAACTGTGGGGTAGATAAATCCATATTTGTATCCACTATAATAACTACAGTCTAAACCTCGTACACTAATTATAGAAAAAAATCATACCTAATTCGCATGTATTCCCTTTACGTCCAACAGGACATTTACAGTAATAACTTCCGGTGTGTAATGAGTCACACGTGGAACCTCCTTTACAAGGATTTGATAAACAAGGATCTATCATATTCTCACAAAAATTTCCTACGAATGGTGGTTTACAATCACAACGATATTGAGCTAAATCAAGTGGATAACATATTCCACCATTTAAACAAGGCACACTCGAACAAGGATTTTCTCCACATTCTTGAACACCGTGAACATTTAAAACGAACTCGTCTTTATTTTCGTGCAATTCTACCGTTCTTCGTCCTATCTTCAATTTTCGAATGCATCCCTGGAAGCCCTGATCCGTTCCAATATTTTCGTAAACTCTAGATTTTGCAATAATAGTTAATGACAAAAAAAAAGTCAGAAAGACTAACCTTGAATAATTAGAAGGAACGAATCCTATAAAGGCATCTTCTAAAAGATCTAAAGCTCGTAAGGAACCTTTAGATTGTCCCGCAACGTCTTCACCATCATCAACTCTAAGCATTCCATCACGATGATAACGTTTAATTACAACTTTATGAAATTTTTTGAGTTCTAATTTCTCTAAAGATGTAATAATCACAGCCCCGTTTCCTAAATTGTATTTAAACTCCAGATACCCATTAATAATAGCTAGAGACACAAAATCTCCCATACCCTTGGGCGTTTGTTGATTATATAAAATTACACCATTAGTAGAGTATGTTTTAAATTCTATTTCTATACTAAGTTTATGATACGCTTTTAATGGTTTTAAACGAACAAATGATCTCCCACCAAACGCCGCGACTTCGTAATGTTTTTCTAATACACCATTTTCACACAGTGGTCCAGTTGAATTATTAGAGCATATACAAGCAAATGTTAAATCTGGAAGATCTATACAAGTGCTGTTATGATGACAGGGGAAAGAACTGCACGCACTGTATTCTTCAGTCGTACTAGTCTCGCCTATACATTCCTGGCGATCTGTAGAGTGAGTGTAACCAGTTACACATGCACAAGCACCGTTAATGCAATCGCTGTACATAATTAAGCAATCTGAATTATCAGAGCATAGATCTCCCAACAATGCAGTCACTACTCTCACAGTTGCCGGTGTTGGTCTATAAGCCGCTGCATAATTATCACCTGTATTTACAAAAGTCAGCGTAATGGTGGCAGGTACTGTTGCACTTACCGCGTGTATTGTAAAATTTGTCTGAATGAGAGAGACCATTTTCAACTAAGAGTCTGTTGTCAGAATCGGAGCTGGTGGAGTATGATAAACCTTTGGAATGCCACAAAGGAGATCCATTTCTCTCGTAATAATATCGCAAGTCCGAAACTAGGAGATGCCTGGTAGATTTAGAGAGTGGGGAATTTGATTCGTCGGGTTGCGTAAATTGTAATGGAGTGTAACGTTGTACTGGCCAGTCAGTTCCGGGAAACATGTCTTCTATTACGTAATCGTATGGTTAACAATTATCTAAAACTGCAAAAGTTTCTTACCCTTACAGGTACCAAAGGCTTGAACCACTACATCTTTTTGCAGTCGACAGGCTACTAAATGAAGTTGACATGCAGATATGTATGTTTGACCATCACTACCACAAACCATCTAAAATAGACGAACATCAGAATTGAGCAAAGCAAAGTTTAGTATTACTTGGGTGTTAGGCTCTTCTTCGCACCTTGCGTGACAATCACACACAGCTAAACCATTTCTTTCTACGCACACAGCTCCAAAGTGGCACGTTAGTTCCTTGCACCTTACTGGTGGTAAAGTAGTAAGATCGGCTATTTAAAAATATAATTACGAACTGCACTGTAAATAAGTATTTGTACCTGATACACATCCGTTTGGACCCAAAACCTTGTTATGACTGTTACAAATAGTACACTTTTGACCTTGAATATCCGGTTTACAAACACATCTCCCAGTCATCTGTTCGCAGTCCTCACGCACTGATCCAAATGAAGAACAACCACACGCTAATAGAATATGATTACAACACGTCACCTAATAGTGTGATACTTACGAATGCAACCCAGATATCCCATAGATATTTTGGGAAGTCCCCAGTATCCAGGTAAGCATCTATCACATTTAGAACCACCAACGCCGGGTCTACAAAGGCATTGATGGGTTTCAGGGTCACAAATATGGGAATAAGATCCCAATTTATTACAGCCGCATAAAGAAGGACAACCAGCAAAATTGGCACCTTGTGCAGGAGTTTTTCCATCCGGGCAGCAACCGTACCAACTATCTTCACAACTTTTTTGTTGAATAATGCTTTGATCTGAATTAGGTATATTTTGGTAAAGTTTGAAGTCAAGAATTTAAAGTTTACCTTTGTGACAGCAACGAGAAAATCTAGTTGTTTGATGGCAATAAGTACCAGATGGACAATCCTTTCTATTCGGACCATTTCCGCAATCTAATTCTTTCCCCGTTAGTAGATCTACTAATGGTTTATCTCCGTTGCAAGGTTTTACTTCCATGCCTAGAATATGCCGATTATCAATGCGTAAGAATGAAGAAAGGTAGTGTGATTAATATGTGAAATTAGTAAGGAAATGACCTTGACATAGATCTAGTGGTCTCAAGCGGAGCTCTTCTTGTCTCTGACATGCTTCCATTTTCATTGAACAGAGTGAAGGATAGATCCGTAAATCAGAAGCGCAGACGGCCTGAGAAGAGGAGAGGTGGGCGGCTGTTGCACAGCTAAATTGGCAGGTACAACGTGGGAAGTTGTCAGGACCCAATTCGCAAGTAGCTTCAAAGTCGCAGTGGATGTCGAGGCACGCTTCTCGCTCTGCAGCATTTAATTCCACTTCTGTCAAACTGATAGGATTTTCAGGAGTGGCCACGGTTGCATCTGCAGCCGTCTCTGAGATAACCAGGACCACGGATGGGAATAGAGTTGCTGGAGAGGATGTTAGTGCGTTGTTAATGACATTCATTAGTCGGTTGCTTAGCAAAGGGATTGGTATTAAAAGTACAAAACAAGAACACCCTCAATTCAGTACTTACTAAGAGCGCCAGTAACTGGAAATTTTTCGCTACAGTTTCCATAAAACAATACACTTAACGGCGGTTTGGATGGCTGAAGACATGCAGATCTTTCAAATTCACATTCGTTTGTGTATGTAATCATGTTTGAGGCGCAAATAGGTTCCTCTTTAGATTCCGCACAATTGGTTGGGCAAACACATTCTCCATCGTGACATTTTGCTCCATTTTTACATTCAACGTTCTTACAAATATCTAAAATCTCCTCCTCTATATATGAAATTTTTAACGTAACATGTATTATTTACCGCAGTCTCCTTTATAGGCTACCATAACGTATTGGTTTCGTTTACAGGAAGAAATTTGAAGATCACATTCACTCTTATACGTAATACCATTTGTACCACAAACTGCTCCATCTAGAAGCTAAACAACAGAATAATAAAGTGGGTCCATCCCCCCCCCCCCCGCTCCGAACTTCGAAATGAAAATTTGCACACGAGTTGTGCTCGTTTTGTGCTGAATTGTGCCGTTAAAATTTCGTTTTGTGCTTCACCCCTTTCAGAGATATCGCCAATTCAACTTTAGGAAACCATTTACCCAGCACCCCCACTTTGAAATTCGAACTGAAAAGTTGTACACGAATTGTGCTCGTTTTGTGCTGAATTGTACCGTTAAAGTTTCGTTTTGTGCTTCACACATGCGTTGTTGTCATGGCGTTCACTTACCATATGGCCTGCGGTGAATTGGTTGTCTCCCGGAGAGTAAAACATTTTTACATACTAATCCGCCAATTGCGTCTATACTAATTTTTGCAAATTTGTTTTGTCTGCAGTATACATAGACGATATGTATTTAATTCTTGGACAGACCGATATTGGACGTAAAAACGGTCGTATCCCACGTCTTGAATTATTTTATTATAAGGTAAAGTGCCCTTTATTATACACAAAGAGTGTCCTCATTCAAATCGTCTTTTTTTTCGCCTTATTATTATTATTTTGACTGGGGGTGGTCCCAATAGGTTCCCGCACTGCGACCGTTTGGTCTATTGTGCTCCCCGGTGTTGTCTACCCTTCAAGAATCCTGTATCTTTCACAAAGTCCAGGATTTTAGTAGGGCGAATCTTCGTTACTTCCTTTTGTGTAATCTTTTCATTTCCAAGTAGGTGTTCCCTTGCCTTTACGAATTGGCAAATGACGTAATAGGGCGTTTCATCTGCCTCACCACAACTCCTGCATGTCGAGCTATCAGTCAATCCCATGTTGTGCAGGTGTTTGTTCAGGCGACAGTGGCCCGTGACCATTTCTGTCGCAAGTTTTATCTTCGTCCTGCTTAACTTTAAGATGGACGTAGCTAGGTCCCCGTTTGGGGTTTCCAGGAAGATCTTGGAATGACTCTGTCCTGGGATTTTCGACCAATTTCTGCAATGCTCTTTCGTGAGTATTGCTTGAATCTCCTTTTTGGCTGTGTTATAAGTAATCCCACAAGCCGGTTCGGGTCCTAGGAATGGTTTTGCGCTTGGCATTCTCGAAAGCTCGTCAGCAACCTGGTTACCTGCGATTCCCGCATGCCCAGGTGCCCACACCAGTGTGACTGAGTTGCACTTACCTAGTGCGTTTAGTATTTGTGTACATTCAAGGACTAGCCCTGCATTTACCACATATGAGTCTATTGCTGCAATCGCTGCTTTGCTGTCCGTCATGATAAAGATTTTCTTTTTGATAAGGTTCTCGTTTAATAGCTGAGAAGCCGCTGTCAGGATTGCACGTATCTCGTCTTGGAACACGGTCTCTTGTTGTCCTCGATTTACAGAAATTCTGCAGCCCCGTCCATTGCTCCCGTATACTCCAGAGCCAGTGGTTTTCGAGCCGTCTGTGTAATACAAGATTCCATTCAGCTTTGCTTTACTGGAATTATTCTCCCAGTCGTGCCGAGTAGGGATCGTTGTCTTAAACAGTTTGGTGGGACAAACTGTTTTGGATATCCTCTCAGTTCTAGCTCTAAGGCTTTTATGTTGGAGATTTCGTCAAAAATGAGCGAGTACCCCCCCTCCCCCCCTTGACGATCCCTCCTCGCCGTTAACTCTCAGCCGGTATGCCCCTCTGAGCGCCTCTGCCCTAATTGCTAGGTTTAGTGGCGGTAGGTTCAATAGGATCTTCATAGCGGTCGTGGGGGTCGTTATCATTGCCCCCTAAATTCCAAGGTAAGCCATACGCTGCACCTTGCTGAGTTTCTGTATGTTCGTCTGGGTGGAGGTTTTATGCCACCATTGCCACCACACCAGTGAGCCATACGTAATGGTCGGTCTGATCATTCTGGTGTATATCCAGTAGGTCATCATTGGAGATAAGCCCTACTTCATGCTTCCGAACGCTCGCCTACAGGACTTTGCTTGTCCTTACATTTATGTATGTGTAATGCGTTATTCGTAAGTAAACAACCTTTGAGTTTCCAGCCTTCGAACATATGTGGCGGATTGTTTTTCCACTGTCAATTTATTGGCGAGTTCATCTTTTCTACGACCAATCGTTCGTCGTTTGTAATTACTACTGGATTACGATGGGAGGGTGGAGATAGTTCACGTGTACGTAGACCTCAAATTTGGCCCTTTGTACCACCTCCCTGACTAGAGTCGTCCGACCCCGCAACGTCACTCAACCCATCCCACACGTTAGACGAACCTGAGGATGCTGAAAGGAGAAGCGGCTCTAATCAGGATTCCCTCAACATGGATTGTCTCAGTTGGACAAGTGCCGGATACTTACAAAGTATGAGGTGTACCGTCTCGTCGTTACGAATGTTAAGTACTTGAATTCTCAAAGTTAAAATTTTATGAAAAATCAATGCTTAACGCATTTCACCCAAACTTAATAGTCTTACATAGGGAACGGTAGGAATAGAAGTATCAAAGCATGCAGCATAAATGAGTACAAAATAAAAGATTGAGACCCGTTTTAATTACAAATTCCAGATAGAGAGGGCTTACATTTCGACAACTTCATCCGTAAGTTTCCGTAATATCTATTGAAAGGTGAGAGCACTAATGAAATTTAACGCCACCCCAAACGAGCACAATTCGTGTGGAAATTTTCATTTCAAAATTCGGAGTGGTGGTGCTGGAGAAATGGTCGCCTAAAGCAGGCCCGGACTGGCTCCTTTGGGGGCCCTCGGCTATAAATTCAAAAGGGGAATTTAGAGGGGATATAATATTAGAATATGTAATTTTTGAAAATAGGCTTACATGTCTAAAAACCACATTAGCTATTTTGCCACTCGGAAAGTAGTTGAGTAAAAAAGTAAGCTTTTTCTGTTGTATTTTACTTACTTTCATAATATTTATATACCGCCGTATCTAAACTAGTTCCATGCTAGATGCTTTTCTTTCCTTTTCCTAGCGCCACTTTGGTACACGCACGTTTCATGTTGACACAACTGTGACACGGCCCTAACTACAACGCGTACAACCCTAGCCCTACTGCGAGACTGGGGGAGTGAGCGTTGTGACAAAGAAGTTAGTTAAATTACTTGACCTGCACGCGCATTCTAGATGTCAACAATCAAGAAAACCAGGTTTTTCACAGCAAAGCTTCAATACTTGTTTGCATTTAAGTTTTTTGGTCACAACGCGCTTTTTATCTGAAACTATGAGCACTGCACAAAACGCGATGAGTCAACCAGCACCCCTCCTCCGTCGCCACTACGTATAGGCTACCATAAACAAAAACCAACTGGCAACTACTTATTAGTGCTTAAAAATTGATTGTTAACGCGTAAGATTACTGGAAAATAAATAATCAAATTACTCTGATGTAACTAATCATAAAATAGTATATCCATTTCTCACGACAATCGCGGACCAGCCGACCTTACCAGTCCGGGCCTGCCCTAAAGTTAATTGGTGATATCTCCGAAAGGGGGCACAATTAAGCACAAAACGAGCACAATTCGTGTGCAAAGTTTCATTTTAAAATTCGGAGTGGGGAGTGCTGGGGAAATGGTCCTCTAAAGTTAATTGGCCATATCTCCGAAAGGAATCAAGCACTACGAAATTTTAACGGCACAATTCAGCACAAAACGAGCACAATTCATGTTCAAATTTTCATTTCGAAATTGGGAGTGGGGGCGGCGGGGAAATGGACTCTAATAAAGTACAAAACGAATAATTAAATAGAAAATAATTAAATAGAAATTACGAGTCGGGTATAATTTCTTATTTAGTAACGAAATAGGTTTCTGTCAGTAGTTGGAAGTATTTTATATTCGGAAAATAATTTCATTTAAATAATTTAAATCGTGTCGGAGTGTAGTTAATAATGTGAAGTCTGCTAACGACGCCTCCACCCCTCCTTATTCACTAAAAACTAAAAGTCATATGTGCAAGATGAATGGAGTTGTTGAAAGTGTCAGGCACAAACGTAAATAAATAACTTACACTACGACTTAGTCTACGTATTCACTAATAGACTAAAGAAGACAATTCGTACCTACCTTAGGTTCATTACACGATTGAGGGCATACGCAGCGGCTTTCGTTGCTGCAAGTCGCATAGAATTCGCACCTTTTTTGTTCGCATCCGTCTAAAATGAATTTAATTTATGTTTCTACAACTTTTTCAACTTACCACACGGTCCTGTATACGACAGCTTAATGTCCTGGCTAAGTTTACATCCTTCAAAGCGAAGTTTACATTCATTCCCGTAGGTGATACCGTTTGAACCACAAACAGGATCAAATTCGGTTGGACACGTTGGACACTTACAAGTTGCTATACCGGATGTCTCAATACATCTTGCTCCAAACTTACATTCATGGTGATTACAAGGACCTAGTACGCTACAATCACCAGTATGCGCAATTTCAATAATTGTTCCAGTAATACACGACGACCTTCTCAACTCGCATTCTGAAGAGTAAGTTATTCCATCTTTTGAACATACAAGTCGCATAACAGGGTCGCATGCAGGTGGACACTCGCAATGAGCAATTCCATATTTATTAATTGTACATTCTTGTCCTAAACTGCATCGTACACTTGTGCAGGGATTCACTCCTAAATAAAATTCGCATCATTTTCGCCGTAATCCTAAATTCCCTTACCAGAACTACATTTCCCTCTGTATATAATATGTAATGACTTTCGCGTCCGACAGGTTTCTTGCCTCAACATGCATTCGTTAGAATACGTTTTACCATCAGAACCACAGACTGGCTTAAATTCGAGAGGACATATTTCGCCGCATCGACATACCGGATTCCGATATTGATCCAGCTGACATACCTCTGGATCGGGACAGTCTACCCCGTCACATGGATCTGAATAATACTCTACTAATTACCGAAATCCTATAAAGACTATGTAGTGTACGTACCACATTTTCCATAAAACTTTATAGTAATGTTACTGTTAAGGTTACATGCGGCTTTGTTCAATTCACAGTTGTTATTGTAGTCAACGCCATCAGAGCCACAAACTGGATGCAGAGCAGAATGTTCTCCAAAACATTTTTGTTGACATTGGCAGACACCTTCGCGACCATCAGACGTTAAAACGCATCGGCTGCCGAAACTACAAGTCTTGTTTTTACAGGGATCGTTCAATTCTACAACAAAACTAAAGTTAGTTGTGTTTTCCAAATTTGAAATTTTTAAAATATAATTTGCTCATAAATTTTAATACTTTTCCATAACTCCGCTAATTACCGAATATATGTTTACAATGCTCCCATACGTTACAGTAACAACGAACGGGTTCTGAATGCGAAGATATGACCATATGAGGCCATCGTAACGTAATGGAATTGTTAATTTTAGACAATTATAGGGAAGTTCCAATACATGCTGCAAAGCAATTATTGGTAAAATAAGAAAAAAACGTGTCTAAAGACCTGCATTGCGAATTTGTCGCCAAGGGGTAGGGGAAGGCTACCACGTTTTATTTCAAAACAAGTAGTACGATTGATCGAGTATCAGCGTAACTACCTATGTCCAGAAAGTCACGTATCTATCTTTGTTTCACTCTAGACGACGAAACAGGTGAAAGTGTGGAATTTGGCGCGCTTTCAATAGGTGATTTTTGAATTAACAGGCAAAATTAATTGAAGGTGAATAGATTTAGGGAACACTAATGTTTGTTTACTATAGTTATCCAGAATAGGTTGTAGGAAATTGCTTTGTTTTTTTTTAAATATGGTCACATGGGTAAACATGGGACACTGTGTCATTGGGTAAAACGGGATGCGTCCCGTTTTACCAAACGACTATATCGTCAACGTCTCTTTTAGGCTTGGAGAGTAATAAAAAAGAAACACAACGGCAGTCTCGGGACGAAGACAGTATGCGCCAGGCTATTGAGGAGGTACTGGAAGGAAGAATGGGTTATCTCAAGGCTTCTAAAAAATATGAGGTACCTCGTACAATTATTGAAGCGAGAGTGAAGAAAATTAAACACGGTGTTCTATAAACAGGAAAAATTCAGCAAAAAAATTCTGGCAAGTTGCCACGAGTAAGTATTAACACTTTTTGCTGAATTCAGGAAAAAATAAACTTACATAAAAAAACTGCAATTTTATCTTATAAAAAAAATGAGTGCTGCCATTTTAGCATATACAGGAAGTACCATCAAAGGTAATATCAGCATTTTCGTCCTTGGCCCGAATGCAATCGATTGGCGAAAACCGCATTTCGGTAACTTTAATAGTTTCTGAGTTTAGAGCGTTGCAAGGAATGTGTACGGACAGACTACAGACGACAGACGGAATTTTCTTTTTCATTTTTTGAATCTACGTATTCAGAAACGCAAAAATATGTCAAAATTTGCATAGGTCAATTTTTTTTTGGAAGACTATCCTTTTACTTCGTACTCGGGAAGTAAAAAAGACTAAGACGACAACTAGAAAAGACATAGGTAGAAGCAAAGAAGGTAAAGAAGGACAGTAGCAGTTCAGAAGAAGAGACCATGAGAGAAGACAAAAGCGTATTAAGAGTCAAGAAAAGAAAAGAAATCAAAAGAAAGCAATGATTCCAGTTCAAAATATGAAAGCGAAGAAGCGGTCTGCATAGTTTTCAAAATGAAGGTTGGATGAGGTGCCAACATTGCAAAGGTTGGGCAAATGAAGCTTGTTCGGGAGTGGGGGAAGACGAAGTTTTTATCTGTAACTTCTGCTAATAAAATAAAATTATTGTGCCTGTGCTAAGCGTTATGGAACTTTAAAAGCATAACTTTCCCGTTTTGTCCCACTAGATGGCTAAAACGGGACACTTGCTACTTTTTACTTTCCCGTGCATATAATACACACATAAATCGAACTTGAGGTTTTGATGAATCTCGACGTTTTGAGCCCCGCTGAGTCCAAAACCACCATCTTTGAAAAATGTTTGTCTGTGGGTACGTGGATACTGTGTACGTCATGGCTGTGGAGGGTAAATTACTAGGCCGATTTTGATGAAATTTAAAACTCAGGCCTAAGTATAAAAAAACTTCATCGGTAAAACAAGCTTCTCATCAAAATCCGCCCAAAGAGGCCCAAACTAGGGGCGTTATTTTGGGAGCAAACATTCAAATTTTAACTCAAACTAATTTCCCTTGGTGAAAATTAGTAGACGTCGTAAAAAGTAAAACGCCGTTTTTCGTTTCTTTCTAAAATTCAAAATCGCGGCCAATATAGCAATTCTCCAAGTATTATTTTACTTTTTAGGGTGTAGCTCAAGAATCCTCTAACTTAATTAAAATTTGAAAATTGGAAATTGTAGCCAAAGGGCCAGAACTTTTACTTATAATTGTTGAAGAACAAAAATTAAACGTAGCCAACTTATTGGTGCCCAAAATAACAATTATGAACAAATAAAATAGTACAGTGAAGTAAAGGACACACGACCCTTTTAATCGAGTATAATAAGTATACCATTTTACTTCCGGTCTAGCCGGAAGTTAACAAAATATTTATGACATACCCTGTATATTATTTCAGTAGAAAATCAGAAATCGTTTTCTGATTACAATATACACACTATATATTTCTTTTTTGCTCTCCGCAAATTATCAAAACAATAAAAATATTTATGACATACCTTATATATTACTTTAGGAGAAAATCAGAAATCCTGATTACACACTACATATTTATTTTTTTATTTTTTTGAGTTATTACGCCAAAACTGTTTTATTTAATACGTCATTGTAGTAAACACTAATAACTACTAATAATGCAAAATCGCCATGCGACATACTGTGAAATTGAGGCAACCCTAGGCATAAAATATTATATGATCATTTAGCCATGAAAAAGGTTTTGTTCTCGTTGAATCCCACATAATTTGAGGAAATCTCAAAAAGTTGTTCGCGTCGCTTGGTGCTAATAAATGTTCAGGAAATGTGGCACCCAATGACTTCTTCTGGTTCCCGAATGTCAAGAATAAATTGCGTGGAAAACGATTTTCGTCGGTGGAAAATGCGTTCAAAAACAATGTTATGGAGGTGTCTCAAGAAGATTGGAAAAAATGCTATGATAAATGGTTCGAACAAATGCAAAAGTGTATTTTGATCATAAAGGAGAATATTTCGAAAAACAATACCTAAAGCAATGACAAATTTCTTCATTGTTAGGCTCAAAATATGAATAATGACTGTCGTAACAAGCAATTCTACCCAAATTTTAATCTTAACTATATGGGCATCCCATAGGTAAACGCTCTTTTTCTAAAATTTATTGATAATAATAAATAATAATTGTATTTGTGAGCTTATATGGCTCTATAACATGAAATTCAGTTAACAAGTAAAATAAAAAAAGATACAGATGAAAATTGTAGTATCTGTAACATAAACGTTAATGAAGATATCTATCACCTGAACATCGAATGCCCATTCTACAAAAATTTGTTGATAAACTTTAAGTAAAAGTAATACAGTTCAGAGATCAAATACTCTAACTCTACGTTACTATTAACTAGGAAATTATAGAAGAATAAACATTCTTGCGGCGGTACTGCTAATATAGAAACTATAACAAGTTTGTTGTCATGTGATAATTATCGAGATTGTAACTAGTTTGAGTTGGTGCTTTTCGATTTCTGTGAAGCAGACTCTGCAACTATCTAAGTTCTGTTTAATTTCCCTTTGAGATTTAATGGTGACACGTTTATGTAGAACTTTTATCAGTATCAAGCGATTTTAATCAAAGTGATCGTTTTTGATAGGTATTTCATTTACTAGTAATTTTAAATATATAACGTATTGATGAGTATCCTTTATAACATTCAACATCCAACATTTATTAAATTTTATTACAGTAGAAAAAATAAGAGTAGAGGAGGTATAGAGGTAAAATACGGGGAGGAAGTGGAAGAAGAGTGGGTTACAAAATGCTAAAGGAATGTTAGAAAGAGGTAAAAGAAGGGAAGGAGAAATATGGACAAGAGGGCATGGAAGAATACTATAAGAGAAACGGGTACGCGAAGGAAGAAGTAGAGAGATTAAGAGAAGTGGGGGTGAGGGTGAGAGAGGATATAATAAGAACGGAGAGGGATGTATAAAAACAAGAAGGGTGGAGGACAATAAAGGAGAACTACGAGAAAATTAAGGGAGAAGGGATATCGACGCTTAGATGCGGGAACGAGGAACGGGGTAACAAGTACTGGAGAAAGGAGGAAGAATTTTTTTTGAATTGTTTAATACGAGGGCTGTTTTTTTTCAACCTCCGATTGGCTATAAAGGATAGATGACTGATGTAAAAAAATTATAATGTGCGATGAAGGTTATTTGTCTAATCACCTTGATGATTGAGGCATTTGTCATATGTGAACAAGCTTTACAATACCCTCTTCATAAAATCTTGCCGCCAATGATTTGAAGTGAGTTTTCTTTGAGCTCTTCGTCAGTTTGGAAGCCGCCACCCAAGCCACTTTTTTTAATTCAGGGCATTGTCATGGATCAGAACAATTCCAGAAGTCAGCATGCCTCTTCTTGTGCTTTGAATAGCGCTGTAAAGTTTCACAATATGAATTTGCAGTAATTGTTATCCCCGACTGCATAAATTCTACAAACAACACACCTTTCTGGTCCCAATAACTTATGGAATTGTTCTTATCTATGACAATGCCCTGAATTGAAAAAGTAGCTTGGGGGGCAGCGCATCCAAACCGACGAGGAGCTCAAAGAAACCGCCACAACTCACTTAAAATCATTGGCGGCAACCTTTGTGCCATATTTCCTTTCAATTGCGAGAACTCCCCTTCATCAGCAACTTTAGATTTTCCAAAACATGAGACCTCCTCAAGCAAGTCACTGCCTCATACCAGCGTCAAAGAAAAAACAAAGGTCAGTGTAATTCGGTCTTTCGTATGTCTACAGTTTATATAAGATACAATTATGTGGAAAGAAGTGGTGGTAAATATTACAAATAATATCGTATAAAACATATTTAAAGAAACTAAAAAAGACGGAAATAGCGCTGGATGAAATTTTCTAACTCTATTACTTACGCACACTGGCTCTCCCTTAAGACTAAGCTCACGTTACCTTATTGTTACCAATTTTTGAATTCCTCATTCATGCATTATCTGCTCTGATTTAGCAAATGAAGTAAACCAGGTAACCTTCAGTAGTAGGAGTATGTTTGATTTTGAAAAGGGTAAAATTGCAAGCGCGAGCGCAGAAATCTTAAGTTAGTGTATGTGTAATTGCGTAGATATAAATTGCTTAGAATTAAGCAAAAAGGAAAGGAAATTTTTGTCTTTTAACATAAGGCTACCAGAAAAAAAGGGGAGGGTGTGATGGAGTAATAAGTAAGTAGTAAGTAGGTTAAGAACAATAAAGGTAATGAGGATGTTAGATATAAAACAGAACGCTGAGTTCGAGAAGAAAAAGTTAAGTTAAGTTAGAGTAAAGAGTTCGATACTCAGAAGACACCCTGAAGGAACATCCATGGCGATCCTGCGAAAAAAAACATGCCGAAAAAACCATAAACCTGTGGAAATGGAAAATTCACAGAAAAAGCAAGAAAATATAATTGTGGAGCTTGCTAAGTAGGTCTGGTAACAATAACACGGCACAGACTAACAGTACGAAAACTGAAGTGCTGGAAATTGGGATAATTTTTATAGTGGTCCTGCTGAGCAGTCATTGCATATACAGGGTATATCACGGAACCCGTTCATTAGAAGTTTCTGGGGCCCCTTACTACTTATGAATTTGAAACTTTCAGGTTAAGGATAACCCATAGCCTTCTTTTGTTCTAAAATATTGTCGATGTTGTACCACTTCCGGAGGGACCGGAAATCGCCATTAACCTTCTTATTTTAAATGTGTTAGAAACCAATTTTCATTTTTTGTGTCCTAGTGGCAAGGGTGTTTTTGTTTAGTCGTTGTTAGGGAGTTGTTAGGTAGTGAAAAAATATAATATAACAACGTTTTGTTGCATCTATTGTAAAAGTGTTTTTCCTTATTAAACAAGCTGAATTTGCGAGGAATAAAGTTTGAATTTCCTTTATTCCTACAAGTAGTATATGCCGGGAAAACGGGTAGTTGACCATCGGCGATACAAAATGGAACACCCTGTATATTATTGCATTTTTGGATTATACAATCGATTCTGCGTTAATCTGTATTAGATTATGCTATACCTATCTTCAACTGTTTTTGAGATATTATGATTTTTTTTTAAATTTGCGTTTTGCGGAGGGATGTTTAATAGCCCACCTTTTGCTCTTCTTTAAATGCAAATCATTCATACTTTACAAACACCAAGTAAAACCATAAGGGTTCACAAAATACATTTGCAAACCTATCACAGATTATACAGGGCGTTCAAAATTAGTGGCAAATTAAAAAAACTTCAACAACCAAAAAGTCATTTTTTTCAAATCGAACACCCCGTATATTTTTATATAACTAAAATCCTGGACTATGTGAAAGATACAGGTATTCTTGAAGGGTAGACAACACCGCGGAGCACAATAGACCAAAAGGTCGCAGTGTGGGAACCTATTGGGGCCACCCCTAGTACGAATAATAATAATAACGGTAGGTAACCTAGAAGGCCCCCTGAAGGAACATCACAATACGAAAGGGATTTGCTAAATTTGAGATTGCGATATAAAAATATTTTCCATTTCTTTTCCGAGTAGATTAATTAATAGTAGTTATGCAGGATACAATTAAATTTAAGCAATATACTGCACAAAGGCTTATTTCACAGAAAAGTGAAACAATTTATGAAATATTTGTAATGGTGTAATTCTACTAAATTTTTAATGAATCTATTTTTATTTAATTTTTATATTTGTTGGGCCTCTCTACCAACCTTTACAACCCTTCTACAAATTACAGTCCACTTCAATATCTATATACAAGGTGCCCGCGCGAAAACTATAAGTGGAATTATGTCTGGTGTTTTAAAAGATAACGACTTGAAATTTTGAAACGTCATTAAGGAAGTAGCGGGAAAATTTAAAATGTTTTCATGGCTTGGTATTATTTTTAGCTTTCGATATTGTATCTGAATCTTTAGCTTACAAAGATTATCATGTAATTAAGTAATTTTTGCACATAGAGATACTAAAAAAGTACGCCCTTTTAGAATATGTCAAAAAAATACAGAGTGTCATTTAAATTGTTGGACTGGGAGTGGCGAATATCGGGTGTTATTTAAATTGTTGCACCCGGGAGTGGCGAATATCACGTTGGGGTGGTATCTCATACACTATTATTTTTCCCCTTACTTCTTTAATGACGTTCCAAAATTTCAAGTCGTTACATTTTAAAACACATACTTCCATTTAAAGTTTTCGCGCGGACACTTTGTATATAAAACAAAGTCGAAAATCGAGTTAGTAACACTCAAGAACGCCTGGACCGATTTTATGATTTTTACTTTATTGGATTCGTCTCCGCCCGGAATAGCATATAGACTTACAGGGTGTTCAAAAATTAAGGAAACCCTTCAATATTTCGAGAACGATACATCCGATTACTAAAAGAAAAAACACGTGTTCCTTTATTTTTTGAAATCGATTCAGTCATGATACATAAACATCACCCTTACTCGCCTGGGGGGTGCAGCGGAGTGAGTTTTTAAAAATCTAAATGGGAACACCGATTTTTTACTGCAGTTTTGCATTATCCATCAAAAACTGTTCTCAAATTGCAAGTTTCACTCCCAACCCCCGACCTTTTTGGGGTGGAAAGAGTGAAAATTGTCCACAGAAAAACGATCTACTACAACATTCTTTTGTGATTTAACAATAATTATTAATTCTAAGGTGGTACGAAGTTCGCCGAGTCACCTATAAGATATAAAAATTAATTGTCGTGCGTTAGAATCGCAAAAACTCGAAAAGTAGTCCGTCGATTAACATACAATTTTGCATAGTAGTTCAAGTTAACCATAGGTTTAAAGCCATTAATTGAAATCCTAGGTTGTAGGACTTCACCCCTCTGGCTTATGAGTAACATTGTAAACTGAAGCGTAACACCTAAAATTGACAGCTGTTAAGTTTGGGTTATTACTGCCAAACTTAACAGCTGTCAATTTTAGGTGATACGAAGTTGTACATAAATGTATATATTTTTTGTATTATTATTATGTACTTCGATTGATATCGATACTCAGGCCAAGCCTGGTTAACTAATCGCACTGATCGAAATCAAGTAACGATTAGTCCTACTAATACATATATCTATACAATATAAATTTGAAGTTACTGTTAAAAAGTGAACATACTAAATACTATACACATATTATGTTCATTAAATTAAATGACGTTGATAAAACCAACGCTGATCACATTTTAGATAATGTATTTGTTTGAGAAGCCTCGGTGTATTTGATCCCAATTTGTAAAAGCCACGTCCCGTCGACCCTCTTTCCGCGAAGGCATTAACATGAACGCAGCGTCGCGCATCAATAACAAAAAGAGACCCTAGGCTTCTCCGTTGGCGTCACTTATTCGTGACTTAGTGACTTTTTATATAAAAGAAAAAATGAACATAATATGTATGTTTTGAAAAAGTGTTATGGTTATTGTGTAAGCGTTTTTTGTTGTTTAGCTCAACGGATAGGTTGCATTCGAGTGGGTAATGTGTTGTTTGTGTTTTGTGTTAATTGCGAATTCTGATACTGTGAGTATATTGTGTGTTTACGTTTGAGTGCATGAGAACGAGTCAGAGGTGTTACATGAGTGATTGTTGAAGTGTTGTGTGTTGGTAATGGACTTTCTATAATGTTATGTTGTGTATGCAACAGAGTTTCAATTTGTGAAGGGAGGATTGAGTGTTGTGTTTCATTTTGTGTTTGAATGGTATTAGTTGAAAGTGTGTGATGTGGTTCTGAGTGATGTGCGGTATCTTCCGTTATGTTTAGAAATTTTCTAACTATGTGGCAAGTATTGATAATGCCTGCCTTTTGTAATTGTATGTATATGTTCTTATCTAACCCTAAAATGTACAAACTGTGATGTATTGTTTTTGGTATAACTCCGGTTGCACTAAGAACAATGGGTACTGTAAGAGCAGTTCCCATTCTCCATTGCGCTTTAAGTTCCTGAGCTATATCAGTGTATTTGCGATGTTTCTCTGCGTGTGTATTGGCTAAATTGTTTGTGTTGGGAACGGCAATATCTATTATGTATATGATTTTTTGTGTTTTATCTATAAGTGTTATATCTGGCCTATTGTTATATACAGTTTTATCTGTGAGTAGTGTCCTATCCCAATATAGTTTGTGTGTGGTGTTTTCAAGTACAACTTGCGGTGTATATTTGTAATAGGGTGTGTTATCACATTATTATTATTATTATTATTATTGGTTCTGGGGGTGGTCGCAATAGGTCCCTGCACTGCGACCTTTTGGTCTATTGTGCTCCCCAGTGTTCTCTACCCTTCAAGAATACCTGTATCTTTCACAAAGTCCAGGATTTTAGTAGGGCGAATCTTCGTTACTTCCTCTTGTGTAATTTTTTTCATTTCCAAGTAGGAGTTCCCTTGCCTTTATGAATGCCTCACATTGGCAGATGATGTGATAGGGCGTTTCATCTGCCTCACCACAACCCCTGCATGTCGGGCTTTCAGTCAGTCCCATGTTGTGCAGGTTCATGCGACAGTGGCCCGTGATCATTTCTGTCGCAAGTTTTATCTTCGTCCTGCTTAACTTTAAGATGGACGTAGCTAGGTCCCCGTTTGGGGTTTCCAGGAAGATCTTGGAATGACTCTGTCCTGGAATTTTCGAACAATGTCTGCAATGCTCTTTCGTGAGTATTGCTTGAATCTCCTTTTTGACTGTGTTATAAGTAATCCCACAAGCCGGTTCGGGTCCTATGAATAGTTTTGCGCTTGCCATTCTCGCAAGCTCGTCAGCAACCTAGTTACCTGCGATTCCCGCATGCCCAGGTGCCCACACTAGTGTGACTGAGTTGCACTTACCTAGTGCGTTTAGCATTTGTGTGCATTCAAGGACTAGCCCTGAATTTACCACATATGAGTCTATTGCTGCAATCGCAGCTTTGCTGTCTGTCACTATAAAGATTTTCCTTTTGATAAGGTTCTCTTTTAATAGTTGAGCAGCCGCCGTCAGGATTGCATATACCTCGGCTTGGAATACGGTCGCTTGTTGTCCTAGGCTTACAGAAATTCTGCAGCCCCGTCCATTGCTCCCGTATAATCCAGAGCCGGTGCCCTTTGTGGTTTTCGAGCCGTCTGTGTAATACACGATTCCATTCAGCTTCGCTTTACTGGAATTGCTCTCCCAGTCTTGCCGAGTGGGGATTGTTGTCTTAAACAGTTTGATAGGACAAACTGTTTTGGGTATCCTCTCATTGTTCATACTAAGGGTTTTGTCTTTGAAGATTTCGTCAAAGATGAGCGAGTGCCCCGCCCTTGACGATCCCTCCTCACCGTTAACTCTCAGCCGGTATGCCCCTCTGAGCGCCTCTGCCCTAATTGCTAGGTTTAGTGGCGGTAAGTTCAAGAGGGTCTCCATAGCTGCCGTAGGGGTGGTTATCATTGTCCCCGTGATTCCAAGGCAAGCCCTACGCTGCACCTTGCTAAGTTTCTGTATGTTCGTCTGGGTGGAGGTTTTATGCCACCACACCAGTGAGCCATACGTAATGATCGGTCTGATCATTCTGGTGTATATCCAGTGGGTCATCATTGGAGATAAGCCCCACTTGCTTCCGAACGCTCGCCTGCAAGCCCACAAGGACTTTGTGGCTTTGTTCGCTGTCTTCTCTAGGTGCGGTTTGAAGGTTAGCCCTTGGCCTAGCGTTATTCCCAAGTATTTGCCTTCTCCCACAACCTTCACCTTGGTGCCATACATTGCTATGTCTTTTAGCTTTGTCAGTTAGCTTTGAGGTTCGTTTTTGTTGGATTAACCGACAGACCCTCTTCTCCGCACCATGCTTCCACTAGATTTAAAGCTCCCTGCATCACGACCGATATGGTCTCTTCAAATCTGCAACGTACCACAATTGCTATGTCATCGGCATAGCCAACCGTGGTGTAACCTGCCTCGCTTAATCGCCTCAGCAGTCCGTCCACTACCAGGCACCACAGTAGAGGAGAGAGAACTCCCCCCTGTGGACATCCTCGTGCGGCTCTGACCACTACAGAGTCGTTATTAAGCGAGGCTGTAACGTTCCTATGTTTTAGCATGGTATGTATCCACCTCCGCACGGTAGGTTGTACCCCCTTGCTTTCCATAGCAGTTTTAATTGATTCTAGAGAGGTGTTATCGAACGCCCCCTCTATGTCTACAAACGCCCCTAGAGCTACCTCCTTACAAGAGATCGCCCTTTCGGCTATGTCCACTACTCTGTGGATGGCGAGTTTACAGGATCTGCCTGGTTGATAGGCACATTGGTATTTGCTGATGGGCTCAAGTCCCAGCACTTCTTCCCTAATGTGTCGCTCAATTAGTTTCTCCAATAGTTTTAGAAGAAACGACGTTAGACTGATAGGTCTAAACGACTTGGCTTGGGCGTATGAGTCTCGCCCAGGTTTCGGTATGAACACGACTTTTACGTCCCTCCACGCCATGGGTATGTATCCTAGGGCAATGCTGCCCTTAGCAACGTACAGAGCGTGGTGGCTACCAGGTCAAGACCTTGTTGTATAGTGTATTATAATTGAACAACAATATTTATTTCAATCTGGGCGGTCAAAATACTTTCAATTAATTTATGATTACTTTAACTCTTATCCGGGCAAGTCTTTAGAGTAACGTAACCGGGCAGTGTGGGTCCAACGGACCCACCTTCTTCATATGCACAATTTTTATTACTCCCTTATACCGAGTGGTTATTACTGGAATATATTTCTAAATTAAGGTTACATACACATTATTATATAAAAAAAAACTATTTATTGCGTTGCTGGAGCTGGACATTTTTAGACAAATGTACAGTGCACAAAAATACGAATAGTTACCTAGTAATAAATGACTATATTTATATATAAAGTATAAAGGAAGGCAAGGGTACTAATTGAGTTCCAAAATATGTAATTAGTGTAATTACAATTCAACTAAAACTTTTATCTTTGCCAATAACAAACATTCCAGACTAATTACGTTTTTTTTTGAAAATAAAATCCAAATTCTTGAGTAAAATGCAATTATAAATAGATATTGTAATTTCACCACTAATAGCAAATTACTCATTATCCATACCTAGATAATTACTAGAAGAATAACTTGAACATTATCTAATTGCAAGATGACTTAGCTTGGAAACCACAAAGGCATTTTTTCAAAAATTAAATATTAACTGAAATATGGCCGTTTGTAACACTGCGTGGGCCCATTGGACCCCACTTGCCCGGATAAGAGTTAAATAATTTAACAATCTAATAAAAATTTATTTTTAGCGAGTTTTCTGTTTGTAAGCAATAGTTTTAAGTAAGTTTATAATAATAGTTTGTTTTATTAATTAATATACATACAATTATTCGTAAAGACTTAAAGAGTTTTGTAAAGCAAAGGCATAAACATTATTATGCTTATTTATTTCAATCTGTTTCTTTGAGATGGTATACATCCGACGTTATGTCGTGTTATTGACTTAATGTTCCGTTTAATGAAACGAAAATGTTCAAAGAGAAATCGCAAATACAGTGAATTTGAATTTATCTTTAAAAACTTTTGTAATAGTTCAAAGAAATGAAATGGATGTTTGCTAGTAAGCCATTAAATGATTTTTACGCTTAACGGAACGTTAAACCAGTAAACACAGTTAATAGTAAAAAATTCACTTTCCTTAGAAATAGCATTACTAACTCGACAATTACTCCAGATTAATTTCAGGTAATGTTATAATTACAATGTATGATGTACAAACGAACTAATGCAAATTAGTAATAGGATCGAGTGGTGTGATGAGAGCTGAAATTCTAGAGTGGACTTTGTAACTACAATTGCTTTTACAGTCACTTCAGATACTCTGCGAGTTACAAAGGGATTACAATCCCAGACCTGGTAACTTGAAATTTATAACTGAAATATTTGCATAATGTGATAGTTCTCGTTTTGTATTAAAAATAAACTTTGTGTACGGTTATTGCTTGCTATTATACTGTCTAAAAGATGTAAACAATAATAAATTGAGTACTTTGGAGAATATTTTCATAAAGATGCGCGTGAATAATTATTTTAACAGGAATGCAATGCAGTATTTAAAAAAATGAGAGAAAACAATACGTATGTCCATAAGAAAAGTTGTGAGTCAGTGCATGTCCTTTCCAAGGAATATCTTTCACGGTTGTAAACTCTTTTCTAGGGTACATTTTAGGGTTTCTCAAGCTTTTATTTTTATGGTTTATTTCCATTTGATGCAATTATACGAGGGAGAATTGTATGTTCTATGTTCTCTGTGTACGTTTTAGAAGTTTTAAGTTCTGTCCAAGGTGTAAGGCTATGAATTGTAATTTACTAAATCATTCGTGCAGAATTATGTGTAGCGCGATCACGTATGTGTTCAGTAGTTAATGGACCAGATTTCTCGAAGAAACTGGGGAAAAA
The DNA here is from genome assembly GCA_036250285.1 of Pyrocoelia pectoralis. NCBI lineage: Eukaryota > Metazoa > Arthropoda > Insecta > Coleoptera > Lampyridae > Pyrocoelia > Pyrocoelia pectoralis. The sequence goes on from CM070082.1 coordinate 6,901,013, forward strand.
ATAGGGGTCGGTTTTAGGTATGAAAAAAACGTCAAAGGATTTCAAGTTTAATAAGGAAGGTACAAAAAAGGATTAATAAATACATTATTTGAAGATTGAAGGTAGTTAATAATTGACGTAAAACATTTTTATTATTCGAAATTGCATGGATTGTATAACCCCTCCCCCAAATTTCACATTAATATTGAACCCCCTCTCAATACTTTTGAATATTTATGTCGAAACGTCACCCATATACTGTGTGCTCAATTGCGCCATATCGTTACAGTTTTGCGATATTATAATACCTTACACAGTGGTTCACAATTTTATTTGTGGGGATGGGGTCATCATTTCCTTCATACTGTTTTAACAATATTAGTAGCGAAAATTACCTGAAACTGTACCAGGTATTACCAGAAACTTGCTAAAAGCAATAGGTACAGAGCGTTAGGCAAGCAATTTTTAAATTAAAATTTGTGGGACGTACACTTTTTAATTTAAACTTTTTTACGCAGTAACTGTGTATAAATCGCCAGGATAGAGCAACTTATCTACAGGGAGGGCACAAAGCCCCGTCACCCCTCTTAAATTAACGATATAAGATGGAATTTGTGTGTTTTTTAAAATTTCAAATAGAAATCATGACTGATACAAGTGACTAGACTATTGAAGAACGCACTTGGGTTCATGAGAGGCCAAGAACAGGAAAAACGTTGGAACAGGTGCGCAGGGACTTCCAGCAAAGATTTGGACGGGAACCCTCTCCAAAGAGAACACTTTTGCGTTGTTAAGGATAAACCATCAAGTGGTAGACCACCAGCGAGATGGGAACAATGCAGAGAAGTCGCAGTGTCAGTTAAAAGATCAATGAAGTCAATTCGCAAACGATCCGCGGAACTGGGTATGCCCCGTTCAACTCTGCGCAAGCACATTAAAAATGACTTAAAGTTACGCCCATATCGACCGAAATGTGTTCAAGAATTATCTGACAACGATTTAAATCGAAGGAAGGAGACATGTGACGCGCTTCTTTAGGTGTTTGACACTATCCCGAAACGTAGCAAAATAATTTTCAGTGATATATCGAAGCTCCCGATGAAGAAATATTGTTTTCTGGTCAAAGGACAACCCTTATTTTTATGAGGAGGTTGAGAACAACCCTCCCCATGTCATGATATGGGCTGGCATGGACAGCAGACACTATATTTCTATATTTCTTTGATGAGCCTGTTAAGCAGGATATTCTAAGACAATGGTTCATACCTCTTTTGGAAACCCGAGGGGTCAAGGAGACATGCTGGTTTCAGCAAGATGGAGCGCCTCCACATTTTGCCATTTCGGTTCGAGATCGAGAATATCTCAATGAGCAGAACGATGTATTGGCCGAGGATTGCCTGCATTGTCAGCTCCACTTCAGTGACCACCTCGAAGCCCTGATTTAACGACATATATATGACAATTCGCTTACGGGATTCATCAAGAACATTGTTGCAGAACAACGATTGATGAATTGAAAGAAGCTGTGGGGCTTGCTTTCAAATGGATTACTCCAGCAATGCTGAGCAGAATTTCCCACAGAACCTGGCGATCGATTATTTTGTGTTCTGAGAATGATGAATCCCATACTGATGTTTTAGACATTAAGACAAAAGCCATTAAATTATTAAATTAAATAATTAAAAATAAAATTTTCGATTTTGAGACTTGACACAAATCCGGAGTTTAACACTTGGAGAAACTATGACTCTTAAATCGTGATAAGTGATTACAAGAGTACGTTTGGTCACATAAGTGTTTAATGTAGTAATTTATAATTCAGGCAAGCAGCAACGTAGTATATTATGAATTTTTTAACTGTATTCTGTGTAAGGTCATGGTGTCGGCCTTTATGCAGAGAGGCGGTACATGTTAAATAATATACGAAACGGGCTAAAATGTATATGGGTAAGTCCTTGATAGTTTTTAAACGAAGGTAAACTATATCTTGACGTTCATAGCATTGTAATTGTATTTTATAATTCCACACCCCTAAATAATAACATCCGAAACGCCATTAATGCGGGCAATACGCTTAAGAAATGATGACGCCAATATGTACTTTTCAATTTGATATTACTCTATAACCAAAATGACCCACAGTACAAGCCTAAATTATTTGACATTTTACAAATGAATCTATATCGAAATTACAGTATATCAAATAGGACAGATATCTTGAAATATATAAAATTAGAAAAAATAGAAATGAGCAAATTTCGAATTATTTTAAATGGCACAACGATATATGTTACTATGGTACAACATTTGATTATCTATCAATTTGCATTAGGTTATCCTATACGAATTTTCAGTCATGACTACGTTTTTCAGGATCATTTGTATCAAAAGTATTTGCAGAACTAAAATTTGTGTAGCTATATGTATAAAACTTAGTATACAGGGTGTAGAATTGGCCGATGCACCATAGGGATTTCAATGTAAAAATCTTAATATTCGATTGTTTGCTTCCCTAATTATTTTAGACAAAAAGTCTATTTACTTTTATGAAGATTAAAAAAATCATTTTTACATGTTTGTTCTTGTTTACCTACTTAATATAGCATAAAGAAAAATTGAAAATTAAAAATGATACTTTGGCAAAAAAAATATTGGTGCCATCGAATGGTTGACGTAAAAACAATAGTTGTTTGCCTGTCAATGATCATGACGAAAGTTTTGTGATAAGGTTAGGATATGGTTATAGTGATGGCCAAACGCAAGACCAAAACAACAACACATAGGTGTTGGTCTTGGTCTTCCACCAATATTGGTCTTGTTTTTGGTTTTGCATTGATATCCTTAATCTCGGTCTTGCTCTTGGTCTTGACTATGGAGTTTTGGTCTTGTTCTTGGTCTTGCACTTTTTTTTCAATTGAATCCTAAACAAATAAATGTACCTATACAATGACCGGTAATTGTATACAATTACCGAATTATATACTTTTACCTTAACATATACATATGTCAGAACAAAGTCAATTATCCTTGGGTATTAATGTTTTAAATGAAAGAGCAATTCTTATTCCCCATTGCGCTTTAAGTTCCTGAGCTAGATCAGTGTATTTGCGATATTTCTGTGCGTGTGTATTGGTTAAATTGTTTGTGTTGAGCTATTGTGTATATGATTTTATGTGTTTTATCTACAAGGCTATTGTTATATACTATTATTATTATTTTATGTAATTATACGTGCAACTGTGAGGTGACCGCAAGCTCCACTGCGAAAATAAAATTGACCACAAGTCCCATTGCATTTAATTAAAAATTTACTTGACCGCAAGTCCCACGACCGCAACTCCCACTAACTCGGCGCATCGGCCAATTCTACATCCTGTATATAATATAATTAGATCAAATTATTTTAAAATGAAGGCGTTCTGAGCAGTTTACAGCAGTGTTCTATTTTACGTTTTTGTAGATCCTTACTAAATTCATTACAATTTGAAGAAGGGGAACCGAAGAGGGTTCATTATTAGCGTGAGACAACCATAGTAAATCAATCAAAAATCATTAAAATATATTTTACAAAAACACAAAAGTACAAAGTGGTAGAACGTGTAATAAAGGAATTGAAAATAAAAAGCAAGCAACGGGGTTACGCTTTAAATCGGTTATTCTACATATTTTGTGCATTTTAACGAATTTGTGGCCGTAACTAGAAACGCCGTAGGTGAATTTGGGAGTTACATTTCTTTCGATTACATACAGAACCGACCGCTTTGATAAAATACTATCTAAGTACGTATAACACTAAAAAATAATTTAATTCCTTCATTGGCGTGTTTAAATCACTTTAAACAGCCTCCGTTGTAACGCTCTTCTAAATATATCTTTCTTATATGGAATGAAAGTGCTGTAAAGCACTGGAATGAAATAAATACATGTTACAAAGTAGATTTGAAACTTCCAAACGTGAATTTGACGACAATTTCACTTACATTCGATAATTCAATTGGAATGGTGACATTTTTTTAATAATCATCGCATAAATATCCTTTATCGGTAAAATGCAAGATAAAGGCGAAATGGCTATTTTAAAAGGACTTCAGAGTGTAGTCTCCTTTATTTATGAAGCCTTCTTAGACTTTAAGTTAACATTTTTCGAATTATCTGTGAAATAAGTCAGCTACCTATTCCGATTGGTATAGATACATCACATCAGCCGGTGTACAACCACATAGGAAAAAAAACCCACAGAACTCAGTTTCTATACTGTACCTAGGTCACACCTAACCCTAGTAAATTGATTTAGAAATAACGAACCCCACATACCTTACATAGGACTCACGACACACTCTCCAAATCAAAATTAAGAACACCCATTTTCCCTCGACACCATAAAAAGTATAATTGCAACATTTGGAACATACTAAAAACACTTGGACATCTTGAAATAAAACTGGTTAAAACCAACCTCAACACCAACCTGACATATCGCAGATTTTGTAGAGCCCCAGTCTTCTCATCTTTGAAATATCCTTACCCAATTTTTGCTTAAAATAAGTGTTTTACTACCCCAGTGACACTTTTTTTTTGGTCGTTTAGTGTTTCCACTACTGCGGTCATTCCATCCTTTCGATCTAAATTTTATTGTACACTCCTGTTTTGTAGTCAGTGTGTGCTGTTTCTTGTTGCGGGACACTGGCATAGCAGCTGGTTAACCGTCAATCTGTTATTGCCGCAATTGTGGCAGCTCGGTGGGTCGAACGAGGTAAGTAGAGATGTGCATGTGTGAGAACGGAATGCCCAATTCTCAATCGCGCGATTTTCACACGGCGCTGTCTGTCCAGGTTTTCTAAGCCTCTCCATTGTTCGACATCCTTTTTAATGCTATTTAATGCGTTCTTTGTTTCCATCCACTCGTCCTTGCCATTTCTGTTTTAATTTACTTTTCACATCCGATTTCAGTTTTCTCCACACTTGCGGATTAGGATCAATAGGTGGTTCCTCCATGGTCCACGGTAGCAATTCTATTGGAACCATCGGGATTGGGTGCGGTAAGTGAAGTTCTAGATCCCGTAGTAGTTCCAGTGCCTGAACGCCGGCTGGCCGTGAGATGGTCGATCTTTCCGTGTAACTCCTACCACTAAATAGGACAGGGGAGTTTCGGTGGTTAGGCTGAGCTCTTATATTAATTCCGTAACGCATAAGTGACTGCGCGCGTCTCGTTGCCAGAGGTGGAATTACTGCTTCGCTTTGTAGACTTACCATAGCGTTAGTACGGCAAGATCTTATGACCGAATTCTGAACTGGGTCCAGCAACGCGAGCGTCAACCTACCAGCAGAGGAGTGCGCGCCATTTCCATAGTCGCTTTGGCGAGGATCATCAACCGGTAGATATCGAGCAACATCCCCGACTCTCCTTCGAACCGGGTCCTCGAAATCGCCCTCAATACATTTAGCGCCGGTTTACATCTTTGGATTAGATCTGTGATGTGGGCCTTCCATGTTAATTTAGAATCGAAGGTGGGTCCTAGGGACCTAATTGTCTCTTTGCAAGCGATAGGAGTTTCATTCATGTACAAATTTTGACGTAATTGTAACAGCATCACACATAATCGTATTAGTAGTGCTATGCAAGTAACATGAACTGTATACAGGGTAGCCCATTAGTACGAAGAGGTCCAATATTTCATTCAATATCATACGGATTAAAAAATGTTTCAAATAAAATTTGTAGGATACGAACCATTGCATATTTGTAAAATATTTATAAACATACATAGGTAATTCGTAAAATGTTGTAAATTTCGAATAGGAAAAACTTCGTTATTTTAAATGGAACACCCTGTATATTATTATGTAGCTCGATAAAGCTTTTCAATCTCTCCAATTCATGTCTGTACTATGTGTTTTCTAAAACTAGTAGCTTTTACTGGTGTTCCATTTAAAATAACAAAGCTCTATTCGAAATTTACAACATTTTACGAATTACCTATTGTAAAACACCCTGTAGGTATAATTAAATCGACAAATATTTGTATATTCACTAAGAAACGATCTTTACTAATTTGTGTACCAGAAATTGACTCAAAATTTTAAAACTGAACGAGCCTAAGCATTTTTTAATCAGGCCGTGTTTTTCACGAAAAAAATTCATCACTTGGGAACGCTGCATTACAAACAAAAAACAAAAATATGGACATAGAGCATTTTAAGAGAGCAATCGGAATATAAAATCAAATATAGGGTGTTCCATTTAAAAAAACACGGAGTCACGATTATTCGATGCACCCTGTAATTTCTGTTGTAGGGATTCCAAACCAGTGCGCAATATTCTAGTTTAGAACGCACCAAACAAAATTATAAGCTGGTTAGTGCACTTGTGTTGGTAACAGATTTACAATTGCGCATAATTTTAGTCCTAATGACTTCATTGCAGCTGATTGGATCGCTTGTATATGTTTAGAGAAGGAAAAACTAGTATCAAAATAGACACCTAAATCTTCACTGATGATGGACGGTGTAATACCTGAGAACCTATGGTATAATTATAAGTTATGGGATGATGTATACGAATGTATGAGATAGTCTGACATTTCGAAATGTTTAGTTCCACTTGATTTACAGTACACCAGCTTTACACTTGCTGTTGCAAGCGAGAACAGTCACTAACACTTGAGACCGACGTATACAGTTTCAAATCATCCGCAAAAAGTAGTACATTGCAATCCAGAGTGTCACATAGGTTATTAATAAATAAATAATAAGAATAACAGCGGACCTAGATTCGAACCCTGCGGTACTCCGAATGATGCGCAATAAGCCCACGAAATGTGCTGGTTATAAATGACATACTGTATACGGTTCTTTAGATACGATGTGGACAATGACAGAAGGTCCTCACTGAGCCCAAAGTTGTTTAGTTTACGCAAGACGATGGCATGCGAGATCCTATCAAACTAATGATTTTTAATAATAATCGATCACCATTTTAGAATTTTTTTAAAAATATATTTTATGATCTTCGAACGTAAGTTTACGTTCTAAGCAAGTCATTAATTTAATCAATTCACTTATGATATCCATATTTCCTTAAATTCACGAGTTATTTTATACCTTGGTGTTCCATTTTTCTGGTTTTTTGATATCGTCACAGTAAATGTGGCTTGTCTAATTCTAGCCTACTATCACTCTGAAGATGCAAGCTGCAATGTCTTGCGAGACGTCAGAACTTTTGGTTTCACATTCAGCAGTCAGGCCTACGTCTGCGCTGAAATTATGTATATACCCGGTTTTGATGGCGGTTCAGTTCCAAAAACAGAGAGTAGTTCAGCGATGCAACTTTTTGAGACATTTTCGTTTTAAAATTGTAGAAAATTATGACACGATCGTTTTCTTTGGTGTATTCAATTTTTTCCTGACTTAGTTACTTTAAACTCTGACTAGACTGGAGTAATTGCCGTATAAATAACATAATTATACTAACAAATGTGTCCCTTAAACCGGAATAGTAAGGCTGTTAATAGCAAATTCGACTTTTTCCAAATTAGGTCCAATCTTTTACAATCTGCAGCTTTAAATTAAATTAAATTAAACCTACGTCTGAATAGTTTTAGAAACCAGCTGAAAAGGTGCTTGCTTAACAGATCTGTAACAGAAGTTAATGGCATGTATGAAGTTAACGCTTGGATTCGTACGCACATTTGCTATTATTAACCGCAATGTGAAAACATTTTGCTGCCTTCCCTCAAATTCTCTCAAATTGCTGCAGTAAACATTTTTTAGTTAAAATAGGTGTTTGTTCTTTTTTTGTTAACTATTATTAAGGAAATTCACTTATTTCTCATCGGCACAATACATTGGGTTGTTTTCCTATTGAACTTTCATATTGAAAATAGCCTTCTCTTTTGTCACAAAATTTGCAACTGAAAGGCAATGGTTAGATAAGCAATTGTACATACTGAAATGTGCAGACAATGATATATTTCGCTTAGGGGTAATAACAATAACTTAGCAAAATTAAACCTGCGGTCGTTGGTGTTATGAACATAAGGTTTTGGGGTTTTTGAGAAATTTGACTTAATGTATTAAACTTGACAGCCTTTACATGGTACACAGCATACCACATCGTAGATAGATTGTATGCGCACTTTGTTTTTGTTTTGAGTATATGGAGTAGCTCTATTATCATTCTAGTTTCTTGTTTTATTGAATAGGAGTGTGTTCAGGAGTGATTTCGGATAATTATCTTCGCCAATTGGTTGAATCCATCGAGTGATTTTGCTTGTTCGTAAAGAGGGTTGTGGGGATTATCTAAGGAATACTTCGCAAAACCTCCCCCTTAGTTTATATTTTTTGTTTTATGGTACTTGAATATGTCAATAAATACGAAATTAATGCCCTACAAGTTTCCATCGTAGCCATCCTCAGGATTATAAATGGAGACGATGACTTAATGATGATATGAAAGTTACTTTAAGAGCACGTGATAGGGGGAAATTACATTATCACAGATTTTTAAGTTAATAAAGATATTACAGCTTGTTTGCATAGTTTGCACCAACCAAGAGAATTTCTAATTCTAATAGTTATTGAATCCATGTCTTCCATTATTCTTTCCGAATCCGACGTGTTCACACAATTGTTAAAACTTAAATGCAACAAAAGCTGCGGCCCTGATGGACTTTCGCCCTATGTCTAAAAATCTGTGGCTATACACGCTGTCATAACAAGCGTATTTAACTTGTCACTCAACCAAGGGGTATTTCCAAATTGTCTCAAAACAAGTTATGTAATACCCATTTATAAATCAGGGAATAAGGGTGAGGTATGTAATTATCGGTCAATCAGCATTCAGTCTACATTAACCAAAACCTTTGAAAAACTAGTGCTTCATCATCTTAAACCAATGAGCCAATCAAGTTTAGTTTTATTCCAACATGAAGCTCTGATCGCCATGGAACAGGGGAAACAATTAGACACCGTGGTATGCTGACTTTTCAAAAGCCTTTCCATGATGTCTTAATAAATAAGTTCTCAACATTTGCGATTCATGGTTATATTCTCAGATGTTTGAATAGTTAACTTCGCGGCCGAACTCAGATGGTGAAGTTGAAATCCCTAGTTTCTACTGACTTTTTTGTTACATCAGGAGTACCACAGGGGTCCCATCTGGGACCCTATTTGTTCCAAATATTCATTAATGACATCTGGAGATGCTTCAAAGGAATAAAGTTCCTATTATTTGCTGACGATCTAAAAATATATTTTATTGTGTCCTGTCAGGAAGATGCGTTGGTGCTTCAACGGTGCCTAGAAAATTTTTAAGAGTGGTGCAGACTTAATGACAGTGAAGTTAACCTTTCAAAGTGCTACACCATCCCTTTCGACCGTAAACAACACCCTCTGAGTTTCCATTACTCATTATTTGGACAAATTCTTCCTTGGAAAGAAACTGTGAAAGATCTTAGAGCTATTATGGATGTTGCGTTAGACTTTAAGCGCCACATAGAAAATATTGCTAAGAAAGCCAACTCAATCCTGGGGTTTTTATCAAGGAATACCAAACGCTTTGCCCTCAAGGTTTTATACACCACTCTAATGAGACCAATTTTGGAATATGCGAGTACCAGTCCACACATGGATCGACTAGAGGCAATACAGAGAAGATTTCTGAGAATAAACTGCTGCAGAGAAACAGGCGAGTACGGTGAAGTGCCTGGCATCTGTCGGACTAGACGGTGGCAGTTAGATGTTATTTTTCTGTACAAAATATTGCACTCTCTGGTAGACAGTCCAGAGTTGCTATCGCTACTTGACTGGTATGTTTCAGCTGCCAGAACCAGACAACAGTGATGTTCGCCATCCACTGTTATCGGACCAATCACCTAAACCAAGAATGATGACGCAAGCTAATCAGCTGAACATCGATGTTCTCAACACTAGTTTACCGCCATTTAAAAGATTTCTAGTAAGTGGTTAGCTTTGATGGAAATCAATTACAAGGTCTTATTATACGATGTTTATAATTAGAGGGCGGATTAATATGCACATAAAAAGTCACATATATGCGCATATATATGCACCAAATATGTTAAAGATATGCAGTCAGTTTGTTAAAATATGCAACATTATATGCAAAATATGCGTACCAAGAAATAATAAACAACCTGTATTAAACAAAAATTGTTATTATGTGAAAAAGGTTCTTAATGAAATTAAAAAAATTAAGTAATAATAATAATGTATATGTGTAATATTAACTACAAATAATCTTACGATCAGTTGGAGAATTAAACATATTATTCTGATCATCGCCTTTCTGCCTATAATAATTTACAATAAGGTATTTTTCCAAATTGTTTAAATTAAATCCTTGCCGCGTATCAGATAAAATATATCCCCGTTCGATCAAATGGATGTAGGGAGGCGACTGAGAAATCTCGGTAAGAAATGCAAGGCAGCTCCATCTAAATCTCGATATAATCGAATGCTACGGCCAAATTATAGCAGTGACGCTTCTCTTACCTTCTACAGGAATTTTTAAAGGTTTTATTTTTTAGATTTTAATCTTTTATTTAAAAAGTTTCATTTACTTGTGCTCTTTTGAGGAGATGAGAGAAATTTTTTTAAGTAAAATGTCAGATTTATTTAGAAATGCACAAATTATGCAATAATATACACACTTTACAAAAATATGAACATTGCTGCAAATATATGCAAAATATGCAAAATTAAATTGGTGTCAAATAACTCGCATTAATGTGATTCACCTAGATACGGAAGGGTACTTTTATAGCATCAATATTCAACAATATGCATTTTGCATATAATCCGCCCTCTATTTATAATATATGTTTTCTTCTTGTTCTTTTCTTGTACATTGTGTAATGGACAGTTTGTCCATAAAATAAATAAATAAATAGTTCAATCGTTGGATGATTTAAATAAATTAAAATTTAAATTAAGTTATAATCATTTTGAACTTGTGTTTGACGTGTCGCGCTTGCGTTAATCTTATTATAATTGTATATCAAACACAAGTTGAAAATGATCGTAACTTCAACCTTTTGTTGAACTGACAATAGATGGTGTTGAAGATAAATTTAATGGTTTCTAAGGATTTATTCTTGAATTGAGTCGACAGTTTCGGTGATTAAGTTCTAATCCTTCTCAATTGTTTTTATTGACAATTTTACTGATAAGACACTACATCCAGAGAAGGGAGTACACAATTTAATGGAATTTGGAAGGAAAAATGGCTTCATCTTCACAATTTAAAGTTATTTTGGCGTGTCGATTCACAATTGTAAAATGTGAAGCATCTTATTTACTCTCTTGCTTGAAAGGGTCCTTAACAATATTCATTTCGCATAAAACTGTTTATTGCAACGTGGGACGGAAATAGAGTGGTTTACATGTATATACTTAGAAAATTAAATTCGGAGAGGAAATGAATTAAGTAAAATTGGAAGGACGTTTCCTAGCGGATATGTGACACATGCATTTCGATAATAATAGAAGCACCACTCTAGAAGGTAGAGCAAATTTATCTTCCCATCTTACACAATTCAAGCGTAAACCAAAGAAGACTGCTTTGTATATGTACAGGGTAAGCCAATAGTGCGTGGATTTCTTAATAAATTTTTCTAATGGTCGTTGCTGGGAAGTGGTGGGGTATCCTTAAGGCTACAAACCTAAAATATTTTCACGTGAATCGCAAAGTTTATACAGGGTGACATATCAAAGTTGCATAAGGATTATCTTCATTATGTTCACGTCAACCTCAATTTCAAATATTCACGCTCTTTCGATCTAGCCGATGGAAATACCATTCAAGCAGATGATACTTTGAAAAATCAGTTCTTTGAGATACCCCTGCAAAACTTTTAAATGAGACAAATATCCAAATTTAATTAACTTGACAAATAAAATCGGCGTGAGTTTCATGGAATTCAGGAACGGATCAAGGATTATCGATAACTCTTAAGCGTATCAAGGACATTACGTTTTATCAACGTTTTTGGAAAAGAAAGACAATCCCAAGTAGCTTAACAGAGCTATTTGTTTAATATAGATACCTATTTTGGCTTTATCGTATTACTATTTTGTTGTAATAACTTTTGTTTAAAATTGTAATAATAATGTAATGAAATAATTAAGTTACTATTGACATTTGTCATTATCGTTAACAATAACTGAAAATTGATCTTCAAATGTAATATTTGTTGTCCTGCGTTGTACTTAGCGAAGGTAACAATCATAACATGTATATGTAGAAACGAAAATCGCTTGAATCAAAATGAAATATATCTTCGTTTTGGAGGGGATGGTAGATGGGAGCATACTGACGGAAATGGAAAGGCAGGGGGAAGAGGTGGAAGGGAGGGAAAGAAGGCAAGGGGGGGATAAGCAAGGAAGAATTGGAGAGAGCGCGGAGGAAAATAAGGAAAGAGAAAGCGGAAGGGACAGATAGAACGCAAGGAGAACAATGGAGTATACGGGAAGAAAGGCGAGAGGTAGAATATTGGAAATGTTCAATGGAATATGGAAGGGGGAGGGTGTCCCAGAGAAGTGGAGAGAGATAATTGTCTGCCCAGTGTATAAGTGTAGTGAATGTGGGGTGCAATGTGTTCGCCACGATTATACAGGAGAAAATGGAGGGGGAAATAGAAGGAAAGGAGTTAATCCCAGACTGGCAGGCAGGGTTTAGGAAGGGGAGGGGAACTATGGACAATGTGTATGTGCTAAGGCAGTTGGTAAATAAAGAGTTCGATAAAAAAGGGGGAAGAATGTACGCGCTGTTTAAAGACATAAAGGCGGCGTTCGATAGTGTAAACAGGGGAAAATTATGGGAGCGGGGGGAGGAAGAAATAGAAAGTGTAGATGAGGTGACGTATTTGGGATACAGGATAAGTTATAATAACAAGGACAATGCGCAGATAAGGGAGCTGGCAAGGAAAGGAAATGGAATTGTGGGACAGGTATGGGGCTTGGAGGAAAGGTGGATGGGAGGTGATATGTGGAAAAGGAGGTGGCTCTTCGATAGACTTGTAAAAAGTGTATTGGTGTACGGGGCAGAAGTGTGGGGATGGATAGAAAGAGAACAGATAGAGAGGATTCAAGTGAAATACTGGAAGTGGGTATTGGGGCTTGAAAGGGAAACTCCGGGATATGTGGTGGAGGAAGAGGTGAAGTTAGATAAAACTGGAATAGTGGCGGGAAAGAGAGCGATGGCCTTTGAGGAAAGGATGGAGAGACGGGAAAAAGGGAGGATCTTGAGATGTAGTTGGATTGAAGTGAAAAATATGAAGATAGTATATGGGCAGGAGGGAAGAAGGTGCTTTTACGAGAGGGGTGGATATGCGAGAGAGGAGGTGGAGAGGAGGAGAGAGGAGGGGTGGAGGATGATTGGGGATATAGTAAGAAAAGTAGAAGATGTGCAAAGACAGGAGAGGAGGGCGAAAATTAATGCAGGTAGGTACAATGGAAAGTACAAGGAGTTGGTGACAAACGGTTTGCCGAGGTATTTAACCGGTGAGATCAACATAAGGAGGAAGAGGATAGTGGCACGGTTTAGAGTGGGGAATGAAGAAAAGGACAATAAGTACTGGCGGGAAGAGGAGGAGAGGGTATGCAGACTGTGCAGGGAGGGAAGGGACACGATGGTGCATATGGTGGAGGAGTGTTGTGAGATAAGAGAACAGGAGGGAGGGTGGAAATGGGTGTTAAGCGAGGGAGGAGTAGGGATAAAGTGGATTGAGGAAGTGATAGAATTTAGGAAAAGGAGAGGGTGGTAATCTGTAGGGGATGGGAAGTGGATAGATGGTAATTTTAGTGGGTATTGTTATTTTATTGTGTTTGTGTTTTATTTATTAATTTATTTATTTATTTATCTTTATTTATCTTTGTAGTGACTACAGAGTAGCATCTACTCCAAAAAAGCCACAATGCATTACATAATAATCAACTAAAAATAATAATCCTGTAATATTAGGAATCTTGTACATGTAATTAAGTACAATAAATTAAATTGAATTGAATTGAATTGATATCTTCGTTTTGAATTATCAGCAGTCTTGTATTATTTACTACCTTGATTTCAGTGATTGTTTGGTTGTATTGTTGTTCAAAAACAGTTCAAGAAAAAAAGTGATGGATGTTGAAACTGAATCCATTCCAATTATGGACGCCAATATCGTTCCTTTTATGAGCTTTACGTATTCGTAGATGAAAGTGAGTCTGTAATTCCATTTTCAAGTGAAGTCATTAGCATCATTTGTAGCGATAAAATTTTAAATGAGAATGCTAAAATTACAATTACATAGACAATTATGTACGGGAAATGAGTTTTAAATAAGGAACTTTGTTTTATAAATAATATGAAGTAACTTTAAATAAATTTCAATTTACCTCAACGACATTAAGGCTAAAGATTCAAACATTTCACCTTTTCACAGTTTTAAACACGAAAATACAAATGTTTCTCAGTCTCAACCTTTAAAACTGTCGAATCTTCAATTTAAAAGAAAATAATCGGCATAAGTTTGAGAGCGTTTTTGACAATAACGTCAATTACAATATTGTTTTAGAATTCACTCAATGCTAATCTGAAAGGGATTTTTCCACATTCATCCCTGAATGTTTGAAGTAGAAATGGGTGTATAGATTTACCTGAGCGCAAAGAGAATTGACGAGTTCATTATAAACGCGTTGTGCGCCCAAGGGAGTAATATATTATATATTGTTTTTGGATCACAGCAAAAATATGCAAAAAAGTCTAACATCGTATTACTACCTTCGAAGAGCTTGTATAGAAATTTTAAAACAAATTAGAAGGAATTAGGTTAGCCTCCATTCATTACCTTCAAAGATCAATATTTCGCAATTTTAATATAAAAAGCGTTTTAGAAATATACATACACATTGAGTAATCAATCACTAGCGATGGATTAGTTCAAGTTTTGAGGCTTACGCCGCTTTTAGATAAGTTTAAAAGGAAAACGAGGTATATGCGATATTGTAGAGAATCTAAAAGAAAATGCGCGTGTTATTTCTTTCAAAAACTTATCTTTCTCATAGTGAATGAAATTCCGCCAGTAACTTAATTTTGAAATCGTTACTTTCACAATACAAATACCGAACCTTCAATGCAAAGTGGGGCATGAATATGATTTATTATATGAATCTTCACTATGCTTTTTGGATTTGACGGTATTAGAATTGAAATACATGCGTACTGGGAGACATCTACTCATATATTTTCGCGTCTATCCAGCTTTTGGTTTTCACAAGGATCCGTTTTAGGTCCACTATTTTTTATTTACATCGTTAATTCACTTAAAAATCTATCTGTGGAGGTTCATAATGTTATGATAGGGTAGACGACAATTTACAGTTTCTTTCAGGTGATTGGTTGCAATTGGCTGTTTTAACCTAGTAACAATGCCAGTTCCCATTACCTTTAATCCTTTATGTGGTGGCGGTGTATCGATTATACTACTCGGTAGTCGTAAGGCAGAGCAGTAGACAACATCTGCGAGTGTAGCGTGTAGCAGTTGTTTGATTGTGTAATCCGTAACCAAACTAAAGATAGAGATTCTGTCCAGTGAGTGTTATGATATTTTAATGCCGCCTTTAACTGACGATGGAACCGTCCGTTGCTTTGCGGATCGTATAATGTTGTTCGTGTGCTTGTTTACCTTCGATCTCTGACATGGTAAGCATGTCTTCATCCAACTGGTGACATTCTTCTCTATATTTGTCCAGAAGTACCTTTCTGTTACAAATTCCGTTCATCCTTTGACACCCGGATGTGACAAGTTGTGTGTAATGTCGAACATGGTACGGCGATAACACTATGGTACATAGGTACCTAGATACATACTGTTTGTTAATTGCCATGACTATAGCACCACATTACCATAATATGTAAAGTTCCCATGAGGAGTCAAATCTTTGGTGTGCCGTGCAACAAGGTTCTTCTAGTGCCTGAGGGAGTGACCATTTCAGCGTATGCTGACGACTTGGCTGTGTTTGTCGTAGCAAAATCCGAGAGGGAACTAATCAAGGCAGCCGACACAGCCCTGCGCCGAGTGGCCAGCTGGATGAATCAAAGCTGTATGGAAATCGCAGAAGATATAAGACCATCGTCTTCTCAAGTCAAAAGAAAGTCACATTCAATAATACAGAAGTCGTCCCCTGCAAGACTCTTAAGTATCTGGGAGTCGCGCTTGACAAAGGTTTAACCTTCACGGCCCACAATAGCGGCAGCGCTGGAGAAGCTGCTTCCATGGTGAGAGGGCCCCAAGGAGATAAACATGGTTCCACTATCAAAATGGCAGTCTCAAGAGTGGAAACATAGTGGAAATTGAAGATTTTATTGGATGCGATGGGGACACTACATCTTGACTATCTTAGAGATGCTGCCCTTCTGGACAAATTCGAGGTTGATAAAAGACTGGAAGTAGATCGGAGACGTGTGCTTTTCAATCATGATAACGCGTCTACTCACATTGTTCGGGAGAAATTGGAGAACTGCGATTTCAGATTGTACCTTTCGACAGTTTTCAGAGCTTAATAATTTCCATGCTGAGAAGAAGTTTGCAATAGAGCAACATTTTGATGATCTTATTGACACTAATTATAAAACGGGCTACTTCAGCATCGCTGATTCAAGTGCGATACATACTGAAAAATAAAAATAAAATACTTGGTATGAGCTTTTCAACTGTTCAATCATCAATAAGTATAATCCTACGCCAATGTATTCTACTGTTTTGGTATTCCCGTCTGAAAGGCTCCATTTATACATAATACATATAGTAATCTGTATCCCAGAGGCGGATATCGTCGCGGGCGGCTAAATGTACAAGATACAGAAATGAAGCGGGATACTGTATCCGGCCAGCAGAGACGTGTTAAATGCTCCATTTGAGCGAATGTATTGGCTGTACTGCACGCGGCGCGTAAGAAGACGAGGAGCCGGCGCATCGCGAAGAACTCCGGCGAGTACCGATTATAATAAAAATATCAAGTAAACGAACGCGTGAATTTGAAAAACATCATAAACTCGTGGTTTGCGCATTGGCGGGCTCGTCTTCTTACACGCCGCGTGCTGTATGCGATTCCGTATCTCGCATACAGTATCGCCATCTGAAAGGACCTTAAGACTCGTAATTAATCATCAACCATTGAGCTATACGTGCGGAAAGCTGGAACAGGTGATGACTGCAGGACTGCTGGTGTCGGGGAAAACTTGTTAGCATACGGTTCCTAGTAGACGTCTATTGTACTTTTCACACCGATAATTCAGTACCTATGGTTAGCATATTAGGCAATGCATTTTAAATAGGAGAAACCCGAGGAGCGTTGCCGTCACTGCCATATTAGTGACAGGGTCGGCTCGCTCCAAAGAGCACACGGATATCCCGCAGATGTTATTTAAAATTATTGTAACTATATACATATAGGTACACAACGTTAATTTCGACTTGCTAAATAAGGCAACTGCGCACCCCGTAAGGGTCGATACTGAATTCTCGGTGCGAATAGTACAATAGACGATTGAAAGAAATAACGTAACAAAGCCCACTTGACCCGTTGGACCCCTTGGCGCTTTGGGCCTGTTTACTTTGCACGCCATTGCGCATCAGTAGCTACGCCGCTGACCAGAAACCGCCTCGAACGAAATTATAATTCGTTGAAGAATATCTTTTGAAAAGCGAAGCAAAAAAATCCTCATTTGTCGAAGAAATACCGAGAGTAATCACTTTTAACGAACTATGTCGGTATTGCGCATCAGGAACATTTTTGACAACAGTAGAATTTTCAGCAACTATTACATTAAAGATAATTTAAAGTTCATTAAATTTTCCGTTTTATTTTTTACTAGCTGCTTACCCGCAGCTTTGCCCGCGGTATGGGGAAATTCGTATTTTTCGGGTTTCCCGGTGAAATTGTGGAACCTTCTCCTGATCAAGTAAGGTATGTGTGCCAAATTTGGTGGAGATTGGTCAAACGGTGTGGATTTCTATGAAGGACAAACACACACACACACACACACACACACAAATTTACTTTATAATAGATTTTTCACACAAGAATTTTGTTAGATATTTCCGTGCGCATTAGTACTAAATATTCAGTACAATTCAGATTTGAATTAAACAAAACTCGGGGTAAACATAAGAACTAACAGTAACAACCAACATACACGATAAAATGATTTAGATGTAAATCCCCCTTTCATACATATATTTATTTAAGTTATAAGAGAAGGAATAAATTCAGAACCCTCTTGTACGAACAAAACCATACGAAGAGGCTGAAACAGGTATTACAAAAGAAGGGTTTCACGAATGTTAATTTCTGCGAAAGATACAATAATTTTTTTAATGTAACGATTAGCAATAAACGTTATGGTAACTATTTATGGTGCATTCAAGTGAGGAACCCCAAAAGTTACAAATCTCATTTGTTAAAATATTAATAAAGGGATCTTCGTTTATTGGTATATGTGTTTAAATAAAGAACATTATTTGTTGTTACGTTTCGAATACTAATAGCCCACTGCCTTCTTCTAATGTCTTACCGAATAAAATAGTAGTCATTTAAGTCGAATTTGAGATTAGATACTGGGTACGTTTAGAGGAAAAAGGAAAGGGCTGCAAATGAACTATAACATAAACAGAAATTATCTTTGCAGCAAATGAAAATGCCAGAGAATGAACCAAACACACCTTTCACGTGAGACGGTATTTTATCGATTGGTTGCTATTAAATAGGATTGCATGTTTACAAAAAAAGGAAAAAAATCATTAATTTTAATTATGTAGAACGCATTATGAACGCTTAAGTATTTTTGTTGCATATTAAAGTTTGTCATCGCCAGCATAATAACCATTTAATGCTGCAGTTAACTGGATTATAATAATTGTAACGTTTTAGATGGTTTAGCGGAGCACATTTATACGAAACCACTTCAAAGGCATGGATATGAAAGTGAGAGAAATGTCGGGGTAAACTTTCACCTTTTACACACAATTTCGGAAATCAATTCATACAGGAAAATCGAAAATAATTCTACCTATCCACATACAATTTTCTTTTTTCACATTTTATTATTCTAAAGAAACATTTTATATGAAAGGGGGAAAATTGTATCTAAAATGAAAAAGCTGTAAGCAAAAATTTTGAATCAAAGGTCGCTCGTTATACAGAATTCCAAAGCAATACTTTTTTTTCTTATTGTAATGTCACTTATTACATATGTAAATGTGAAAAGATTTCACGTTGCCAGACGAGATCAGGTTATTTACACGCAAAATTATAGAAGAAGCTAAGACAATACACCAAAAACTAGCCATAAAACAATAGGCCAGATGTAACACATAAAAATCATACATATAATAGATATTGCCATTCCCAACACAAACAATTTAGCCAATACGCACGTAGCGAAACACCGCAAATATACTGATATAGCTCAGGAGCTTAAAACGTAATGGAGAATGGGAACTGCTCTTATAGTACCCATTGTTGTAAGTGAAGTTGGAATTATACACATCACATAAGTTCAAGTAATGTCTCTCTAACACAAAATGAAATGCATAGGGAATGACATATTCTGGAAAATAAATAACCCATTAGGTTGGGGTGTTCTAGATTCTGTATTACGATGGGAGGGTAGACTTTGTACTACCTCCTTGGCTAGCGTCGTCCAACGCCGCAACGCCACTGAAGCCATCCCACACGTCAGATAAATCTGAAGATATTAAGGGGAAGCGGCTCTAATCGTAGCCCCAACATGGATCGTCTCTATTTGACAAGTACGGGATACTCACAAAGCAGGTGGCGCGCCTTCGCTTTGGATAAGGTGTGTGGGGAGAAATTATGGGAGATAATGAAGGATAAAGGAATTAGTGGAGAGAACGGAAGAGTTGTACACAGTGATGAGGTGTAAAGGGAAAGTGGGAAAAAAGTGTGGGGAAGTACTTAAGACGATGAGTTGACTAAGATAGGAGTGCCCTCTCAGCTTTGGTTTGTTTGCACCATACATAGGTGCCTTGAGGGATGCGCAATATGTGGGGTGGTCATTGCGGGTGGGAAGGTCTGGGCCTTGGCCTACGCCGACCACATTGTAGTGTTGGCAAAAATGGAGAAGGAAATGAAAGGAATGATCAGGATAGTGAATGGCTTTCTGGATAGAAGGGAATTGGAGATAAGTGCAGACAAGACAAAGGTGATAGCGTTTCAGAAGGGTAGGGGAGGAGGAAATGGAGAGATGTGGAGATGAGGTGAGGAGCAGATTGAAAGTGTGGGAGAGGTCAAGTATCGGGGTTACCAACTAAGGTACGAAAATAAGGAAGCCGCACAGGTTAAAGAGTTAGGAGAAGGAAAGGAAGCAAAACACTAGGGCAGATATGGGGTCTGGGGGAGAGATTTTTCGGAAATGACACCAAAAGGAGAGGATGGCTTTTTGAGAGATTGGGAAAAAGTGTAATGATGTATGGGGCGGAGCTGTGGGGGGTCGAATGAGTGAGAGGTATTGGAAAGAGTGCAGATGAGATACTGAAAGTGGGTGCTGGCGCTGGATAGAGAAACTCCTGGGTACGTGGTGATGGAAAAGAAGCTGAAAATACAGTCGGGGAAGCTAGCGATGAGATACGAGGAAGGCCTAGAGAGGGGAGAAGGGAAATATAATGGGAGGTATGAGAGAAATTGTAGGGTAGGATGTGCTGAGGTACTTGAGGGGTGGATTGTCCTTGAAAAAGAAGAGGCGGATGCGAGGTTCAGGTGTGGAATGAAGAGAAGGACAACAAGTGCTGGGCGGAAGATGATGATAGAAAATGTAGGTTGTGCGCAGTGGGGTGGAAAAGTCTGGAACATATGTTAGGGGAGTGTGATGAGTTGAAGGAAAAACGAAGGAGTAGAAAGAAGATATTAGGGGAAGGAGGAGAAGGGTTAGGGTGGATGGAGGATGTTGTAGAGAGAAGAAGAAGGATGGTAAAGGTGTTAGGAGAAAGGGAAGAGTATTCATTTACTGTGCCCAGAAAGTATAGGTTCCCACAAGTAGTCGCAGGTTCTTCCTTGATAGACCCCTATTCAAAAACGTGCCAAGCTGCGAGATGTTCCCTGAAGACCTCTCCCGTATGGCTATAATCTAACATCAAGTTCCACCTAGCCTTGTGTGTCTTGAGTTATTAGGTTGTTTACAGTTGATACTGTAAGTGAAAGAGCCGGTTCTGGACCGTAAAATATCTGTTTTGAGGCCAGTCTGGCTAACTTATCATCTTATTCATTGCCTTTCGTTCCAGTATGCCTTTTAACCCATATAAGCTCGAGGGTATTGCTGTTGGTCACATTGGGGCGATGAAAAATTTTTGATCACAAGTTTTACTACATTGTCTCCTAACATGGTTCATTAATTAGAATTCTTATATTATCTAGAACTTCTGTGTTCTCATATTTTGTGACTAACATTTAGAGTAACTTTTTAGAATTAAAAATTGCATATTCATCCATATAATTCCCGTGGTTGTGACCTAATCTTTGGCGAGTATCCTTACAGGGATTAAACCTTCTATTTGTATAACGAAATAAATACGCTTTAGTCCAATCAAATTGTCATTTTGCCTTACAAATGAAATAAAAAGCGATTTTTTTCTGGGGTGTGTGGGGGAGGGGGGGGGGGGGGGTTGATTTGAAAAGCGTAAATCCAATTTCGCGAATTGATTAAGGTTGCGCTAATTACCCTGCCCTTAACAAACCAAAACAAATTTTGTTTTTGCAATAAATCGGATTCTTTTCATCGGATTTTAAGTTTTCACGGCTCATTTTGTAGGTCTTTTCAAGCCCTACAACTTTTCTCTTGAAAGACCATAACCTCAAATTAACACATCTCGAGTTAGTGACACTTTTCGGTTTTTCTTCTAAAACTCTTTTCATTCACAAAATTGACAAAATAGAAATTTTTGCTCCACGAGAAAGTTGTAGAGCTTGAAAAAATGAACAAAAAACATTTCTTTAATGAATATAATTTTATTGCTACCGGCAGCATTAATTATTGCATATCAATTGTGTACCATTATTTATTATATAATTTACATATTAAAAATGCAAGAAAATGCAGTTACATACTGCCAGAAACTGTATTTGTTAAAAAAATGTTAAATTGACTATTTCAAGCGATCATATGACTTAAGCTCATTACTGTGTTCAATTTTTAATTAATTTTAATATAATTTGCGGCTAAAGGTAGGTATTTTCATCCTGTACACGTTTCATGTTAGTCATTATTCGATAGCATTTATCAGAAAAGAGACAGAAGCGAAAAACGAACAGTTTTCAGAACGCTCGACGCGCTACAGAATTGAGTGCGCAACTTTGGACGCTGCCTTGTACCTTAATTTTTGACGAATCTAAAATTTGAAGCCGATGATTTTGTTTATTTTTTTAAGCTCTACAACTTTCTCATGAACCAAAAATTTCTATTTTGTGACTGAAAAGAGTTGTAAAAGGAAAACCGAAAAGTGTCCATTTTTTTCGCCTTTTTTCGCCAATATCTCGAGATGTGTTAATATGAGGTTATGGTCGCTCAAGAGAAAGTACAGTTGCACGTAAAAATGTAGTTCTTCCATTTTTTTGTATGAAACTGCTTAAATAATTTTTTACATTGATAATAATTACATTATGCTCGAGTAGCTGCTATTTGGTCATCGCAACGCTTTTACATCTAATATTTTTTATGTAAATATATATACATAAAACGTATATAAATTCATGTGCTACAGATATAAAAGAATTTACATCTAATAGACATATATATTATATGCCAAATTGCTGACACCTGACATTCATTATCTCTTATTTATCTTCCAGTTTTATGTAATTCTAACAAGCTCTGACATAATTTGTATGTATTTTATATAGAAATGTGTTTGCTGAGTAGTTACACTTAAAATAATGGTGATTCGGGAGGAAATGGAATTTGGAATTTTGAAATTTGAATTTTCAAATTATAATTTAGAATTTATTAGCATTAATATTTTCAGTTTCAATTTTTATTTCAAATTTCAATTTTGAATACGAAATTTTTCAATTTTATGTGGATTTATTAAATTTACATTTTATATTTACATCTTTGAATAACTTGAATATTTTGAATTTGGAATTTTGAAATTTGAATTTCTAAGCTATGCGTTTTTTATTTATGTTTTATAGTTTCAGCAGTAAAAAAAGTCAATACCGGGATGCCGGGATTCACTTGATTGAATACGGAAAACCGGTATTCAAAATTTCTTCCGGTATTGTAAGCTCTAGATGCTCCCTCGAATTTTCCAAATATTTTATATGCATTCGATGATTTCAATAAATGGTTTTACTATTGGGAGATGGATTTGTTTTTTAACTTATGGGTACTAAATTTGCATCTTTAAAGTCTCAAATTGGAGTGGCAAATAATATATAACCTTGCAAAATGAAATTATTTAACTTATTTAATCACATAGCAGCAGATAAGAAAAGAGTTGTCAGAGCGGAGGCGACGTTTCGCTCACTTTCGTAAGGGTCTTCATCAGGACAAGAAACAAACAAAAATATAAATAAAAAAAACAACAAACGTTGACTTTTCCAACACTGACACGGTCCTACCCCTCTTAAGAAAAGAGGTTACAAGAAGTAAATGAGGTTGAAATACATGCCACAATTTTTTTATTTATAATAAGAATAAAAGAATAAGTCAAAGTTGTATGGTGATGCTATGATATAAACGTAACTTTGGAATCAATTTGAACGTGATTGTTTCGGTATTTTCCCTTTTGTATTATGTTAAAACAATTATATGCAATCGAAAGGTACGCTGGAATAACAATTTTTCATTAACATATACCAAAAGACATTGGGTGCTGTGTTGTGTTGATCACATTAATAATTTCAAATTTAGCGTAAAATACGTTTACAAAAGCCCAATGTAATTGAACTAGAAACGACCGGATGAAAAAATACTAAATGTCGCGTTAAACTTTTAAGGACAAAATTAACCACATTTCTGTTGATATTATTGTAAATTAATGGTAGGGTGAAATTTAAAATGAAATCTATATTTAACTTTTAAACCAATAAATGTGTATTTTAATTTCATATAGAAGGGAAAGTGGCCTCAGGAAATTACATTCAACTTGAGCTTATTATAGTTGGATCGAGCTTGATTACTTATTCTCCCTTTTAAATTAATTAGAACAAAGAGATTTAAAATAATTAAATTAGGGAATTTATTTCTCTCGCTTGAGAAATATTTCCAGTAAAACTCGCCTTTTTTAATTGTCAACAACTGCTTTGTGCAAGACTGAGAGGGGGATTACATATACGCGAATTTCTATATTAAGTCGTTTAATATAATTATGATTGAAATTCAATTAAGGTGACTTCGTTTGATCTTAAACTGTAATAGTTCTCGTTCATTTACAAAGGCCATTGTTCCCTATCGCGGTTAATTATTAACTGTTCACTTCTCCAAGCCGTTTTTGAAGAAAATTAACTGACGTTATTCAGAGGCTTAACGTTCTATTATGTTAAAAATGTTTCTATCGTACAGGATTTTCCTCAGCAGATCTCTCCTTTCTCTAATATTTATACACCTTGCTGTATTTCATTTACTATAAAAACTCAATTTAAACATTTTTGCAGATTTTAACGCAGGAAATCTCTTCCTTGATTTTTATATAACAGCAATACAACCCAAAGTTACACTTACACCACGGCCGTAGAAAGAAATTTTTTTGAAGGGGTTTGCGTAAAATTTTGCTTTTATATCAAACACCCCTATTTCCGATTTGAAAACATAAAATAATAGAGCGCTCGGCGAAAGATAAAGAACACAATGAAAGGGAAAAGTTATACGAA
The DNA here is from genome assembly GCA_036250285.1 of Pyrocoelia pectoralis. NCBI lineage: Eukaryota > Metazoa > Arthropoda > Insecta > Coleoptera > Lampyridae > Pyrocoelia > Pyrocoelia pectoralis. The sequence continues at coordinate 6,925,880 of CM070082.1, forward strand.
TTTAGAAGAGCTACAATAACAAATTAGTTTCATTTATACAGGGTGTACCACAAACAAAATTTAATTTCTTTAAATGGAACACCCTATATTTAATAACATTTTTGGATTGGTTCCTGAAAATAAAGTTAGTGTTGTTAAGATTTTTTTGTCTAACTACCCTGCTTGCCGAGATATTACTCATAATGTCAAAAAAATTGAATTTTCGGGATTGTTCGGGGTTAATGTTCTCAGTCTGCAAAAAGATTTTTGGCGAAAATACCCTACAGCCTACATAGCATCCCTACGCACTGATAAGATTGGTTTTCTAATAAATAGTAGAGGGCGCCCGTATAGTTTTAGTCAAAATGTCTAACTTAAAATATTCATTATTCAAAATTATCATATGGAAGCCATATGGTTTTATTGAAGGTTCGAATAATGCAGATAATTTGCTACAAAAAAGCTCTAACACTTCCTATTCCTAAATTAAATGAAAGACTCACAACCTCCCCTTAACAATATTTTAATGCAGACGAAGATGAATTTTAATTGTGATGGTAATTAAACTGCTACAATGCAAATAGCAGGGTTGAAATTGTCACTTAGTTTTTATCGTACTACCTGGAAACCAATAGTGCTCAGGTGAACGAAAATTCAATTAACTGATGATTAATTACTATAAAGCGACATGTTTCGGAATACCACTGATTCCATTATCAAGCTTAAATTGGTATAATGAACGATTACATAATCGATGAAGGCTTGAATACATTATATTGCTAAGGGGAGGTTGTGAGTATTTCATTTAATTACCTTATAACCCCTTTGTGAGGAATCCGAACCTTCGGAGATGTCAGTCCTATTCCTAAATGCAATTATTTCCGAGTAATTTTGATTCCAATATTAAATGAGCAAACATTTTGGATGGCCGCATATAAATTAAATAAATAGCTCTATGACAAGAATAAAACAAGGAAAAGAAATATTAAAAATTATTTCACATTAAATGTTCGGAGTGTGCACCCTCATTATCGCTACAAAGAATTCAATTAATCAAAATGTTTCAATAATTCTTTAAAAACAATAGGGACAGGGTGCCGGAAGAAAATTTCTTAGGAGGGGGGTTACAGCACCATTAAAATATTGACATTACTATAGGACGGTGAAAGTGAAACATGGATAACTCATGAACATAAAGAAACCATAAAATCAAACGGTAAAATGTTAAAAAAATGTGGCCAAATCTCGATGTTTTAATAGGGAATCTCGTAAACTATTCGTTCAAAATCAGGGACGCTACGGTTTTAGTGTTTGGTGTGCCCTATTTGGAAATCGCATTTTAGCCTATCGCATTTATGAAGGAAAACTGAATGGGCAACGATATTCGCAAATTTTAAACCAACACAAAGTTGAGGATTTTTTAGATGACTTACCGCTGAACATTAGACAAAATTTATATTTTCGACAAGATAGGGCACCCCCTCACAATAGTGGAAACGTCTCTGAATTGTTAAATATTCATTTTCAAGACAAATAGATAGGAAGGAGTGGATCAGTGAGGTGACCACTACGTTCGCCAGATTTGACGCCCCTAGATTTTTTCTTTTGGGGACACATTAAAGACAATTTATATAAAAAAATTATAATAATATAAACGAACTAAGACAAAATATTATACAGTGTGTTAATTCCGTCTTTAATATTCATATTTAAAACGCAATTCGGAATGTTTCAAAGCGATGTGAACTATGTGTTGCAAATAATGGACATCAATTTGAAAATTTAGTTTAAGTGGCTTTATGTATAATTATTACCTTGTCTTGTTCTTGGTTTGTAAAAAATTACATAATGTATGAGTGTTTTTGGCCATAACTCAAAAACAAAAGACGTTAGCCAAATTTGAAATCCACCATTGAGTTTTTCTCAAAAAAAGAGATCGAGGATGCGAGGTTTATTTTTTCATACGAACTATACTTTAAGAGATTCCCTATTAAAACAGTGAAATTTGGTCACCCTGTGCATATTCACAAGGACGAAGAACAGACTATTGAAAAGTGCATTGGAAGTAAACATAGCAAGGGGGAGATAGATGGAACAGATAATAGCAAGAATAGGAAACGAGAAAGGAAAACCGCTAAACGAAATGAAACAATTGGCAAAGGTCGGCAAGAAATAGAAGATATTTATTAATGGTTGAGAGACTGCCACAGTGATACAAGGAGACAGCGAAGAAGAAGAAAGAAAGTATTATTATAAAAAAGGAGAGCAGTATCCTGAAAAATGTCGTTTATTTTATTTACATATCACCATAATAATCACTCATACATAATAACTTTTAAAAATGGGGCGAAGGTTTGAATACTAAGCAGTTATTAGACATTTAATTACTTTGAGAAACTTTATAAAGGTTAACTATGTTAGCTATTGTGGCTTTGATCCTTTTTTTTAAGTGTTGAAATAAAAACCAAAAGAACAATACAAATATACTTTCTGTATGTTAATAAATATTAAATAACTGTAATATACTTTCTATCAAATGTAAAGAAAAGTTGTATTATTGGGGTAAATAATGATTTGAAACAAACAATGAATTTGTAAACTCGTATATGTTTACTTTCAAAAACATTCGTAGTGAAAGATTGGCTGAGCATTGAGCAATTGATTATATTACCAGTAGGTACATATTTATTTTCATCTCTATACAGGGTGTTTTTTGGGAGCTTTAGTTATACGTTTCTGGGAAAGTTTTATAGGTAGATTTTTGAAAATTTGTAGTTAGGGGTTACTCAAAAAGTTTAGTTGTATGACCTTCACCTATGAGGCCCCAAACTTAAGGAAATTCAAAGACTGAAAACTCAGTTTTTTTAAATGAAATGACCATTTTCTTACTATTGCATTTGATAGAGAATCAAAATGGGCGTATTTTGGTATTACATGTTCCTATCCCTATCTTTAATAGTTTCAGACTTATTCTCATTTCATTGCAATGATACCATATTTTTCGGATTTTTTAGTAAGTAGTTGGCCATGACCTTATGGCAAACGAATTTTAAACAAATCAATCCGTCACCTGTTAGTTTCAAATCAATTTAAAACCTTGTCTTCTTCAACGCATGCTCAAAATGAGCGCCTTCATGTTCCAAACACAAACTATTTTTCGTAAATGTGCTCGTGTGGAGTATTGTATGACTTGTGATTCAGTATTGAGCATATTCTTGCAGAGGCAGCTCTTCTATTGCAGGAACAACAATATTGCGTAAAATTTCCAAATAACGTTCTGTATTCAAATTTTCTGGGTAAATGTGGAAACACAAAATATTGTTATTTTCAAACGCACAAAGTACAATAAAACTCCAGCACTCTTGAAAGTGTACATCTCCATTCAAACAAGCATTTTAATGGCACCAGCAATGCGAATTATGGCGATTAAATTTTTACTAAATTTGGCCTCGTCTGACCAAGTAATGTTCTCCAAAAAATATTCCTGGTTCCTTAACATTAGCTATTCGTAAAACTCTTACTGTAGGTAAGGTGGTACAAAGCTTCCAAAATTCAAACAATTTCATTCCAGTGTTCGGATGGTACATTCTCTAGGACGCGGTCTTTCTGGATATCTCTCAATGAACGCATGATAGGCATGTGAGGCGATTCTGTTCATTTCACCATAAATAACAATTAAATTCCAAAAATCTTAATATGTAAAACCATTGCGAGCCATTTTTCATTTTTTTCGATTATTGAAAAACTTATGTTAACCTATTACAGGTGATGGTTTAGTATCACTTGATTTGTTCAAAATTCGATTGCCATGGTCCATGTCATGGGCGACTACTACAAAAAAATCGAAAAAAATGGTATCAATGCGATGAAATGAGAATAAGTCAGAAACTATTAAAGATAGGGATAGGAACATGTAATACCAAAATATGCCCATTTTGATTCTCTATCAAATGCAATAGTAAGAAAATGGTCATTTCATTTAAAAAAACTGAGTTTTCAGTCTTTGAATTTTCTTAAATTTGTGTTAGAAAAATGGAACGCAATCAAATTATAATAGTTCATATTTAAAGTATGCGCGTTGTAGTAGAGTTAGTTGCTATGGTGAAAAATAACAGATACCAAGTTTTTTCTCTAATCATTGAATAAAAGTCGTCTAATACGTTTAATTATTATTTACCACAATTACCCAATATTCCTTTATGGTAGCAGAGCGTGGTTTGGATGTGGTAGCAATTTGAATTTGACGTTAAGAAAATTTACGATTAGTTGCAAAAACATATTTCAAGATGGGTTCAAATATGTTCAATTTAGAGAAATTGATTGGAAGAAAAAACTTCGCAACCTGGAAATTTAGTATAAAGACATACTTGGAGCACGAGGACTTGTGGTGCTGCATTGAACGTCCCGACGATAAACCTGTAGATGCGAGTAAAGACGTGAAGGCAAAATCAAAGCTGATACTGTTGTTGGATCCAAAGAATTACGTACATGTTCAGGAATGCAAAAATGCAAAAGAAGTATGGGAGAATTTACAAAGAGCTTTTGACGATAATGGTTTAACCAGAAGAGTAGGTCTACTTAAAGATCTGATAAATACTACACTGGAATCAAGCAATAGTGTTGAGGACTATGTAAGTAAAATAATGAACACTGCTCACAAACTGCGTAACATTGGATTTGATGTCAATGACGAGTGGCTCGGTACTTTGATGTTGGCTGGTTTACCTGAGGAGTATAAACCTATGATTATGGGTTTAGAGAGTTCTGGCATACAAATCAGTGCGGACTCAGTTAAGTCTAAACTCATACAAGAAATAAATACATCAAAGTCATCTGCTTTCTATTCAAACACTAAGAAAATTAGAAACAATGCACAGCAAGTGAAATCAAAGGGACCTAGATGTTACAATTGTAATTAGAATGGTCATTTTGCCAAATATTGTAAAGAGCCAAAGAAACAATTAGCTAACCAAGGAGAGAGCTCTAGTTTTGTATCAGCATTTTCAGCAATTGTTAAAGAAAACAAAAGTAATGATAAATGGTTTTTAGATTCAGGTGCATCCATGCACATGACAAGTAGAAAAGATTGGATGTACAATGTCACCGAACCAACCATAAAGAATGTTACTATAGCTGACAGAGAGCCATTAGCTGTGAAGGGAGTTGGTTGTGTTGACCTACATATAAGTCAAGTTAAAGTGATACAAATTAATAATGTTTTGTATGTTCCAGGGCTAGCTGCCAATTTACTTTCAGTTAGCACTATTGTGGAAAACGGACATAAGGTCACTTTTAATAACAAGGGATGTGTAATTCAAAATGGTAAAAATGAGTTTATATGCTCTGCAACTTTGAGCAACAAGTTATACATTATGGATATCAGTAACGAAGTGGCACACTTAACCTCAAGTTCTCAGAATTGTAATAACACTTATCTGTGGCACTTGCGCATGGGCCATTTGAATATTTCAGATGTGAAGAAGCTACCTGGTTGTACTGATGGTGTGACTCTGACTCAGGAACAAAGTAATGTCACATGCATTCACTGTATGGAAGGTAGGCAAGCAAGGCTACCATTCAAAAACGTTGGTTCTAGAGCAAAAAGACCACTAGAAATTATACATTCTGACTTGTGTGGCCCTATGGAAAATTTATCTTTTGGAGGTATGAAATACTTTATTACTTACATCGATGACTTCACAAGAATGGTACATGTATATTTTCTGAAAGATAAGTTGAGTGTTTTAGAAACATTTAAAGATTTTAAGTTAAAAGTAGAGAATGAATTGAATCATAAGATTACAAAACTTCGCACTGATAATGGTAAATAATACTGCAACAATAACTTTGAAAAGTTCTTATCTAATCATGGTATAATTCATCAGACCTCTACTCCGTACACTCCCCAACAAAACGGCATGGCCGAAAGGTTGAATAGGACTTTGGTTGAACGAGCAAGGTGCATGTTGTTCTATGCGAACCTGGAAAAGAAATACTGGGCTGAAGCACTGGCAACTGCTGCGTATGTTGTAAACCGTTCTCCAACAAAATCTCTTCAAGGTAAAACCCCATATGAAATGTGGAAAGGTATGAAACACACTCAGGAGACGCCTACATCTGTATCTGCGATGTCCAATAGAGACTCAGATACACAAGATAATGGAGAAGACTCAAGTGAATATGATACTGACACTGGAGAACGCGATGAAACGTACTATCTTTCATATCAGTTAAGACAAGATAGCAATAGTAATGCAACATTGAGGTTGACACGAGCACGGAATAAACAAAATGAGACGCAAGATGGCAGGAAGGGCCTATTGTGTTTGTTTACTGATTTGACTGACCCACAGACTGTTGAGGAAGCACTCACATCATCGCAAGGACGCAAGCTATAGAATGAAAGAAGGCCATGGACGAGGAATATACTTCCCTGATGAAAAATAAAACATGGACTTTGATAGATCTGCCTCCAGGTAAAAAGGATCTTCCATATAAATGGGTGTTTAAAACAAAAACAGACCAGAGTGGAAATGTTCAGAGATACAAGGCGAGGCTTGTGTTAAAGGTTATGCACAAAGATGGGGCACAGGCTATGTTTAAAGTTAAGGGTGAGGAAATGATTGCTGATAATTTAACAAAGGGCACAACTGCCGACAAACATTTGTATTGTGTAACGAAGATGGGGTTGCGTTCCTAGGGAGGGTGTTAGAAAAATGGAACGCAATCAAATTATAATAGTTCATATTTAAAGTATGCGCGTTGTAGTAGAGTTAGTTGCTATGGTGAAAAATAACAGATACCAAGTTTTTTCTCTAATCATTGAATAAAAGTCGTCTAATACGTTTAATTAATTATTATTTACCACAATTACCCAATATTCCTTTAATTTGGAGCCTCATAGGTGACGTCGTATGCAGCATAACTTTTTTTTAAGTACGCCAAAAGAAAGCGCTATTCTTCCTCTATGCGATAGTGAAAACTCGGTTGCCATAGCTACAACGGTTTTCAAGTAATGAATTCTTAAAGTACCGTCTGCATCCGCCATTTTTTTAAATAAATGGAAATAACTTAAAAACCATAACTTGTAGATATTGACATGTTGGTATCAAAAGTTATGAAATTTCACGTAGAATCCAAAAATGCAATAAAAAATAGGGGTTGCTATTTAAAATAACGAAGTTGGTAGCTACTTTTCCGGAAGTGCGGCCAATTTGAACATATTTTACATCGATTCGGCTTTTTGAGTAACCCCAAAGTACAAATTTTCAAAAATCTACCTATAAAACTTTTCCAGAAACGTCTAACCAAAGCTCCCAAAAAAAACACCCTGTAGAGAAAAATGCTTTTTTCCTAATTTAGCCGAAGATAGCGATATATTGTTAAGTAAAATAAACGAAATTTTCTATTTATACATAAATTATGCTAAATTACCTACCAGGGCAGAAAGTGTGGCGGTTCGCCGAACCGGCCCGCCATGTAGCCGCAAATTCGGCGAACCGGCCCTGTTTTGGGCATAGAGAACCGGCCTTAACTGATGGCGAACTGCCAACAATTACAGAGGGAACTAGGTCGCAAAGAAGATAAAACGTTGCCACAAATTTTAAAATATGTCAATTGATGGATTAACATTCAACAGATATGTCGTAGTTTTTATTACCAGAAACCAGTGTAAATGATTTTCCAAAACGTCAGTGTGGCTTATAAAAAATTGTATTGATGGTAATAACAGGGCCGTATATGGTGGTTGTGCACGTCTTCTCAGCTCAGTTGAATTGGTCAAGAACTTGGGCCTTATGCACGATGTTTTATGTGAACTAAGTGAATTATCCCTCGAACTGCAAAAACGTGACGTGACAACACTATATGACACTAAACAAGGGCAAAAGATATAAATTGCATTTTTGGGAAAAAAGGGCCAAATTCGAAGTGCGCTGATATTGTTGTCAATTTGATGTACTTTAAAAATTGTGTAAATGTTGATTGCCGAAAATTACACACTTTAGGAGTTACAGAGCGAAAAGAGCCGTTTTTCGCCAGTTGTGCAAATAGCAGAAATTTTGCGAAGTCGCAAACTTTAGCATATACCACCCTAACTGCCCCGCACTTTTTCGAATTTGGCCTTTCTTCGTGTCGATTTTGACTGGCCTATTAAGGGTACGATTTATCCGATGCACGCTTTTTATAAGTATATAATATTTCAATGGCAAATTCCTGAAAATAACAGTGTTTTTATCATTCTCCGGTACACATTACAAGTACAAGTACCTTACTTAGTATTAGTAGTTCGTAACAATAAAACTTCAGGGCGTGATTTGATGTATAAGTAATTTCCCGTAGGTATCTAGTAAACATATTCAAGTAGTTACTAAGCGAACGTGAATTACTACACTTTGAAAATCATCATTTCAATCATTTCCTAGCGTATAGCTTCAATAAAGTAAATGTGTAAAGAAGCGGTGGCGTGGGGTAGCAAATTACTGCTGTGAACTACTTCAAAGTTTGAAGTACACTTCGTTGTTTAAAATGTACACCTCGTTGAGTTCTAAAGTGTGAAACGGCATTTTTTAGAATGAAAATCAATGTTGAAGTTTAAGTTCTAGTATACATCAATCTCGTAGACATTCTTATGAAATAATAAAACTGTAAATGGCTTCGTTTCGTAAGAAAACCGTAAGAAAAAATTTTAACATATAAACTATGGACGAATCGGACTCTGCCCAATCACACGATGAAAAACGTTTTCAAGTTTATCCCAAGAGTTTTCGGCGAGATAACACCCTCAAAATATGTGGGCTTCTCATTTCCCTTGAGACACAACAGACTCAATTTTCAGACTCACACATCCTTAACACGATAGTTACTGCTAGAAAGATTCTATAAAAATATTATCTTGTTATAAGACATACGAAATAAATTATGTGTTCTTGATAAGCCATAACATTAGTTTTAATAATATCTTTTATGATTGTTACTACGATACCGCATCAAATTTTCTCAGGTAATAAATGATTATCAGGAGACGTTATATACATAATTTAATTAACTTGCAAATCTTATGTAAAATGTAAGGTTACACTATTCCCATTTAAGTTAAAATAACTTTTATGATATTGTAATAAATTTAATCTTATAGCCGATGTAGGAAGCATAAAATTTGTTTTATGAAAACATTTTTGATAGCTACCATAAAGACATCCATAATTTTCTACGGGCGATTTTTATTCGAAATTACATTCGCTGCAGTAATTATTTATGATGAATGCGTATTTCGACTGCCAGAAATACGAAAAGGCATTAATAAACCAGGAGACCTCATTAAAGGCGCACAAAGCGAGATCACCTCGCAAGACAGTTTTCAAATTCCTTTTATTTTCCCATTTCGTCTTACATTTAGTGCGTAATCTGAAACAGTCTCGGACAAAAAACAAAATGGTTGGTTATGCACAATCGGTGGTGTATTTTTACTTTGTATATACACACGTAATGTAATCGAAAAAAAAATTGAGCTCGAAATTTTAATGAATATCGATGTTTTGAGCCCCCCTGTGGGTGCGTGCGTACGTTATGGCTGTGGAACCCTAACTACAGTGCGTCCACGGATTTCAAAATTATTTCAATTTCAAAACCATTTTTTCAGATTCTGCCCTGCTTCATTGGAAATGAATTTTCATCATATTTTTAATTTTTTTAATTCAAAGCCGCCCTGATCGTGGAACAAAAACTATTTTCTTTGCAGGTAAAGTACCATTTTATGTATCAGAGCAAAATTTTATTAAGAAAAACTGTTCAGAATCAAAAAATAATAATCAGTGCAAAATTTGAAAGTAATCGGCACAATTTCACGAAACCGTTATTTTTATATTTTATTAAGTCAACTATCATCGATTAGATCTAGGAATTTATGCATACAAAATGTCAAACAATACATTGTCATTTGTTTACAAAAAATACTGATTGTCATTCTGTTACAATGATAACTCTTCAACAAAGAATTTACCTTGCATTGGGGATGTTTCATACAGGTACGCAATTCAGTCAAAAGCCGGACGTACACATTACGGTTAATGATGGAATAAAAAAATTAATATCCAAAGAAATTTGATGAGAAGGGATCCGTTGAAGTCAAAAAGAAAGGGAAAAGGTATACCGTGAAGACGACGATGCAGCTACTGCCTTAGCCATGCATTCTTTATTCGAAAATCCCAGGTTGAGTTTACAAAGAAGAGCAGCGGAGGTTGGTTTTAGCAAAAGCCACTTAAGGAATATATTTAAAGTAAATAAAATTATTCCCTTCAAACCAACATTTATTCACACCTTAAGAGCTTGTGATTATGACATTAGGCTTGATTTTTGTGTAAACATTGGTGGAAAAATTATGGATGGCCGTTTTTTCACTATGTTTTATTTTCCGATGAAGCAACGTTTACGACAAATGCAGTTGTTTCATCCCAAAACTGTCGATATTGGGGTAGTGAAAATCCTCATTTCAGGATTCAATGTAAAAGCCAATTTTCTAAAAAGAACGTTTGGTGTGCTGTTTTACCAGACAGAATAATTGGACCGTATTTTCTGGATGAGTCGTTAAATCAGGAAGTTTATTTGGATTTGCTGGACAACTTTTTATTAGCAGAATTAAGAGAACTTTCCCTTGGAGCAAAGGCGTAAAATGTATTTTCAGCATGATGGCTGTTCGTTCCATGCGACTTTACTGATAAGAGGATGGCTGGATGAATATTTTCCGGAACGATGGATAGGACGATATGGACCGATATTCTTTTCGCCCCGTTCACCAGAGTTAACAATTTTGAATTTTTTTCTATGGTGCTACCTAAAACAGAAAGTGTACCAAACAGATATGAACCACAATATTGAACATCTTGAACAGGCAATAATAAATGCCCTAAGTGAAATAACTCCGGCCATGCCAAGAAATGTATACCAAGAATTTCGAATTAGAGTGGAAAGATGTTTTGAATTTGCTGGAGGTTACATCGAATAGTTGTTCTTTTTACTATTTAATGTACGTTTTCTTTTTTAAAATTATTTTTATTATTGATTACAAATAGACGTTACTGAAATTGTTGTTTGAAATGTTGTATGCATAGATTCCTAGATAGCAAAGTAAGGGTTTCATGAAATTATGCCGATTATTTTCAAATTTTGCACTGATTATTATTTTTTGATTCTGAACAGTTTTTCTTAATAAAATTTTGCTCTATGATACACAAAAAAGGTACTTTACCTGCAAAAAAGTAGTTTTTGTTCCACGATCCAGGCGATTTTGGATTAAACAAATTAAAAATATGATGAAAATTCATTTCCAACGAAGCAGGGTAGAATCTGAAAAAAATCGTTTTGAAAATCCATTTACACCTATAGTGAACTCAATCCGTGGATGAAATTTAAAACTAAGGCCTACAATAAAACTTCATCGGTAAAACAAGCTTCTCATCAAAATCTAGGGGCATCATTTTTGGAGCATTCAAATTTTAACCCAAACTAAGTTGATAGACATGGTTACACAAGTAAATCGCCGTTTTTTGTTTGTTTCTAAATTGAAAATGGCGGCCAATATAGCACATTTCTCCAACTTTTTACTTTTTAGGGTGTAGCTCAAAAACCATTTAACTTAATTAAAATTTGAAAATTAGAAATTATAGCCAAAGGATGGTTAGAACTTTTACTTATAAATGGTAAAAAGAACAAAAATTAAACGTAGCCAATTGATTGGTGCCCAAAATTGGTCAAACATTAAAAATCGATTTTCTCAAAGTTCATGAGAAACTGTTGCCACTACGTTTATTTCTTTATTTCCCATAGGGGAAGGGGGATGAATGTTTGAAGTTGAAAATTTAAAAAATTCATAACTTTTTTGCTAACAAAGATGAAGAAATAAAATTGCGCAGTGAAGTGGAGGACATACGACTCTTTTAATCGAGTATAATAAGTACACCAATTTATTTCCGGCATAGCCGGAAATTAACAAAATATCAAAAATATTGATGACATGCCCTGTATATTATTTCATGAGAAAATCAGAAATCGTTTTCTGATTGCAACTATACTACACACTATATATTTCTTTTTTTTTCTATCCAGAAATTAACAAAATATTAAAAATATTTATGACATACTCTGTGTATCAGAAGATTACATCTATACTACACACTATGTATTTATTTTTTTGAGTTATTACGCCAAATCTTTGAGTTATTATGGAAAAAACTATTTTATTTAATAAGCCATTGCAGTAAACACGGGAAAGATGTGTGCCAGTTTACTGGTCATTTATTTTTCCTTAAATGTAAATTGTAAACCTATAGTCCTTTTCACCTTAGAAGGCGAGCGCGGCAATGCGCAAAATACGAATTTATGCTGCTTGTAAAATTGGCGCGTATCCATAAGTCAAGTATTGTTTCATGTTGTTTTTGTAGATACATTTATTCAAAAAAGTTATTGTATTTTAATATATTAGCACAGTATACATACGAACCAGTATGATATCTCGTGACGTCACGCACTAATTTCACTAAACTTTCTGTTACCTTCAACGCTGCTCGGATGAGAATCTCATCCGACGGTGAATGAAATGCGTAGGAGTTATTGTACTGGTTCGTTTATATACTGTGATATTAGCACAATAAATGTAATTAAGTACCTACTTTATGATAATAAACAAAATATATTTCAAATTACAAAAATGGTGCTATAAAATTAATAAAACACAGAAATACTTAATATGTAAAAAATGAAGATATGATTCGCCACTGACTCGTATTTTTACAGTACTTGGCTTTCGGAATCAGGAATCGGGTTGCGCCGGTTGCTCGCCTTCTTAGGTGACTAGGACTGTATGTGCTGTAACTGCACCCTCCTTAGCTCAAGTGGTTTTTACTTTATTTCTTCAAACAGCAAGGGGTAAATTTAATTTTCTTTGAAAGAGGATTAAATTATTTATGAAATAGCACTTCGTTTTTTAAATTTGACTAGCGGGTTACGGAGGAAGTTGAATTGTAATGTTCAAAAGTAGCTTTTTGTGCATTGTTTTATTTGCAACCAATCTTGAAACAATACTTTTCAGACCGGGAATGACATTTGTCTGCTCCATACAGGAGACTAAGCATCACGGATAGGTTAAGTACTTTAACCCATTATTTCTACTCCAAATACCACGAAGTTATGAAGGAGTGCTTTCTGCGGATGCCTAAATCTTTTGAGTCTGTTAACTAGTTAAATAGTTAACCGCCATATTTTGTTCCCACCCTTAAGGGAGATGGCAGCGGCCAGGGCGACGGACAATTTGTAAATCACAAAAACATGTTGGAGGAAAAAAGTAAAAAAATGTCGTTTTTCTGCGGTGATATACAATTTTCCCCCTTTCCACTGCCAAAAAGGTGTTGGACTTCCCATTTAAGTTCTCAAAACTCACCCCCAAGAGCGGTGAGGGTATTGTTTACGTATCATGACTGAATAGGTTTCAAAAAACAAAGGAACACGTGTTTTTTCTTTTTGTAATTTGATGTATCGTTCTCGAGATATTCAAGGGTGTATATACAGTATATTTTGACTTTAACGGTCTCCCGACGGCGAACGGATGATGCGATCAAAAAATTTACCAAAGATTTGGAATCAGCAACGAATTCCCTATAAGATGACATCACATCCAGCTTTCTAAACCCCGTAACATCGTGCAACGCACAGACACACAGACATCAGGACGAATTTAGTAACCAACTTTTTGAAGTTTGTTACTAATAAAGGTCCGAGTCGTCATGGTTAGGAGAAGAAAAGCATTTATTTATAATTGTCTAGTTTTGGGAGCGAAAGAGAGAAAGAATGGTACTGCTGAAGTGCTTAAACAGTCTCAGATATCTACTATCCGATGTGCACTGACATCTGAAAATCTACTTGAAATATTTTGCACAATATTAAGTAAAAGTAAGATGGTTCAAATTACTAATCAAAATCAAAACGATTTTAAACAATAATATTGGACGATTTACACTTACCACATGTACCAGAATACTTCATTCTAACATTTTGACGATTTTTGCACGAAGATACTCTTAATTCGCATTGGTTTAAGTACGTCCTGTCATCTGTACCACATATTGGATCGTTTATAGGTTTACAATGCGTGGGGCATTGACATAATGCTCTTCCATCTGGACCAGTGATGCAGTGGGCACCCCAAGCGCAGAACGTTTTTTCGCATGGTTCTGAAACAAAATAACATTGTATCTAAATCTCACAGGTCTAGTTTTTCTCACCCTATCTTTATTGTATGGGTTAATAACGTTGAGATTTAAATTCGCGCATATACCATAACGTTAAAGGTAAGGGTGAGATGAGCTATAGAATATAATATATACAGATATTAGAAATAAATACGTGGGAGTCCATCTTTTCCAAAAATGTAGAGATAATTGTTGGGCGCGTTCTCAATAAGTCATGCGATTAGGGTTTAAAGGTTTGAAATCTCAAGTAATCCTAGGGTTTATTTACTATTCTGTTTATCTATACTAATTATATATTAATCAACTGGATCGTTAATTTGTACAGATATTTAACGCAAATGTTAATTAATTAAAACACGATTTGTTTAGTTATTCGCGTATTTCAATAAGCAGTTGAGCACCTGGACACTGTCCGTCCCAATTAAAATATCGACATCATGTAATATTACTGCATGGGATAATGGATAATAATTTGTCGTATCACGTTTGGTTAATTGTTGCAGTGCGCTGAGTCGATGCAATATCATATGTATTGTGTCGATACATTTTAGTATTGTTGGCGGTTAATACATTAATTTGTGTGATCAATATCGACATGTCGTGGTGTCGTTTGACGTTTTGGCAGAACCATGAAATACTTCAACGATTTAAGTATTCTTGGGCAATATATAGGCATGATTACATAAACTCTAATCCCATTGTAATAATGGAAGATAATATAAAATTTAATGTAGAGAGCAGTCAATCTAAAGAGCTTTGCTAACTGTTAATATAATACGGTTTTTGTCAACAACTTTTTCCCATCCAGGGGCAAACATTGTATGAAGCTTTTAACAACTCTACAACTACTTTTTAGTCATTTATGTCGCTCATTTAGACCATTTCGATCGCAGCAAATAAATAATGTGAAGCCACCAATCGTAATCTCGTTTTAATAACAGCAGGAGATTATACATTACGCTATCAAAAAAAATGGTCTCTGTAAAACAAGAGCATATCAAATTCAAACAATAAAACCTATGCATCAAACAAACCTGTTCTTGTAGATGATAATAAGCTAAATAATTACTTTATACTCTCCATAAATGATTATTATAACAGCAAATATGTTTTATTAAAATGGAAGTTATGTAATTATACTTTTATAACTCCAACAGATGAACAAATTCCATTACGTTATCAATTTTGGAGAAATCGTAATATGATATTGGACGTAAGCTTATATTTATACTTTAGTTGTCTGGTATTACATCGAAAATCCAATAATTAATAAGGACGTGTGGCGTAAAGAAAATGCACAATCACCGATATCCATTGCGACATTTTCAGAGGAGATGACAAGATAAATAATCTAAATTAAGATTTTTATGTTTAATCTAACGGGTAGAAAATTGATTATTTTCCGAATTACTCGTCCATTACATAATTGTTTCATAAAAAACTATGTGTCGCTGTCTTAATCTCACCAGGCAGACTTTAAAGGACAGCAAGATGGAATGAGTTTAATTTAAATGTGAAAGAAAAGGACCGTCGCAAATTTTCAGTGTGGTAGTTAGGTTACTGATGGAAAAGGGTTATTCCCAAACATGTATTTAACTTGGTGAGCTCATGTACGTCAATGAAGACACGTACTGTTCTAGCGAGATGAAACTCATTTTACCTTTTAATACCTGCTTTTCGTATGTACTTTTTATGTAGGTATTTTATTTTAAACTTAGCATATTTGTATCTTATTTTATTATTTCTGTGTTAATTTGTTTTTATAAGATTTGTTTGCAGGTGAGTACTCAGTATTTGTGTTATTTTTTGGTATTTCGCAAGATGTGGTGTAACTGTTCGAGAACAACAAGACGTGTTCCCAATACCATTGATCCATAGCCTGCTTTTTTTGTAAAATAATAATAATAATAAGTGAGTTTATTTAATCACAACAGCAGAATAATTAAATAAATTAATCACTTATCGTTCAAATAAATATAGTACACCTTGTAAATTTTGTATGGGAATACAGCTTAATTCCAGCACAGCCATAGTGGGAGATGTTATGGGAAAAACAAGTAACTGTTCAATATACAAAATAAATTGTAAAAAATAAATAAAAAAATCTTTCAATCTATCATATCATTTCTAACATGGAAATAACTAAGGTCGATTCGCACTATACGGAACGTCACCGTCACGTCATAGATCGGCACTGTCACGTCAAAAAAGGATTATATTCACACTTGACCGATAACGTCACGGAAATTAGGTACTGTCAAGTGTCTATCTGTCTGTTGTACTCGTACGTTTGTTTCGTCCTGTGTTTCATTTTTGTTTTCATTTATCCAATTTTCAATTTTATTGCACAAATTTTGGACGATGAAGAGAATAACTGCAAAAATTGAGCCAAGAAAACATAGATTTGAAAAATGTTTACTATGAGAAAGTTTGAAGGAGAATACCATACTTTTGAAGAAATTTTTTTTTACAAAGAGTTTAGAATGTCTCAAAATCAATTTTCTGTCCTTTTATCAATTAAATGACCAGTTAGACTCCTTTCGCACGGGGATACTGTATGCTAGATACTGTATCCGAGCTACTAGTCACTTGCGGAAAGACTTTTGAGCGACTTACGAGATATTGTTGCCATACTTTTTTGCGTAGGCGTGATTGCAAGAATTAAATCACGAATAGGTACGTTCAGTTCAGTGGCGGCGGTTATAAATTTCGAAATTAATTAAGTATATTACATGGTTTATTCAAAACCTGTTGTGTGTATAAAAATATTTGACACAACGTTTTAACTGTATAATTACAATTTTTCAGTAGGTAGTAATAAAACGTTCCCGTTCTATATTTTCCGTTTGTGAGCGCAATTTTGACTTTAACACGAACACCACTGACAAGTTGCCGTCTACAAAGTATCCTAGTGTGATACATTCCATAAGAAACAACAGCCGGTCAGTATCCGAAAGTCGTAAAATCGCCGGGCGACTGGAATTTGAGGGCGACTAAAATTTAGTTGCCGGCGGCGGCGACTGTATCTCACAAATTATTCGTGTGAACGATTCCATACGCGACAATGTAAAAAGAGTATGCGAGATACAGTATCCCCGTGTGAAAGCAGTCTAAAACTTTCTCGTGTTTAGTTTTTGATTAATAATTCAAAATAAAATAGTTTTTGCGTAATATCTCAAAAAAATAAAAAAACAAAATAATACCTATATAGTAGTAGTAGTATAGAAAACGATTTCTGATTTTCTCCTGAAATAATATACAGGGTATGTATAAATATTTTTAATATTTTGCTAATTTCCGGATAGACCGAAAGTAAATTGGTATACTTATAGTTGTGTTATAATACTCGATTAAGAGTCATATGTCATCTACTTCATTGTACAAGTTTACTTCTTCATCTTTGTTAACAAAAAAATTATGAATTTTTAAAGTTTTCAACTTCAAACATTCATCCACCTTCCCCTACCTATGGGAAATAAAGAAATAGACGTAGTGCTAATAGTTTTTCATGTAGGTATAACATTTCAAAATATAAAAAAATTCTTCGAGCAGATTTCGAGAAAAACGATTTTTAATTTTTGACCAATGTTGAGCACCAATAAATTGGCCACGTTAAAATCTTTCCATTTTTATTTAATTTCTCTTCTCCGTATGGTCCATTGGCTTCAAAATTACACAAATTGTCTCAAGACGATTATACAACTAGCCCTTGTTTTTAAGTATACTTACTGATGGAGAAGATTTTTTTAAATCCATTATGACTAGTGATGAGATGTAGGGAAATGAACCGACAATCACAACAATGGATGCACACAAATTCTCCAAACAAAACCAAAAAATTTAAACAAACGTTCAACAACCGTAAGTTTGGGACCAAAAAGGTGTGTTGTTGTGGAGTTTATGCATACGGAGACACCAATTACCGTACATTCTTATTTGCGACACTTAGGGAGCTATTCAAAACACAAGAAGAAGCATGAAATTTAAATGGGTCATTTTCGAACGCCCACCATATTGTCCCGACTTAGTACCGAGTGACATCCATCTCTCCCCTGAATTGAAGGAGTGGCTTGGAGGGCTGCGCTTCCAAACGACGAAGAGCTAAAAAACGTCACAACTCACTTCAAATCATTGCTGGCAACATTTTTTGGAGAGGGTATGCTTGTTCACAGATATGATAAATGCCTCAATCATTCAGGTGATTACGTAGAGAATTAAGCTTGATTGTACATTACTTTTGGTAATAAATCATTTTTTTATATTCACCCGTCTTTTCTTTATAGCCAATCGGAGGTTGAAAAAAAACAGCCCTTGTATTAATGTACGTACGTTCGTTTTATTGAGAGACGGTATAGTGCGAATGAAAGTAAGGATATGTGGTGGGGCTCCAGCGTACATTTTTCCCAGTAGGCCCTAACAAAGCAGTCCGGCCCTGAATAACACACAGTATATAGTGTTTTGTGCTCGACAATAAAAAAGAGAAAACTGATGATCAGTCGTTTATTTTGATACCTTTTGCGCACTAATTACCATACCGATTGATAATTATTTCACGTAGCAATAAAGATTCTATTGCGCGTTGCCCATTACCCTTTAAACACGATCTTAAATAATGAATTTTGTACTTATAGTCAAGAATGAAATTTTTAATATTAAAAAGTATTGAGTGTCATAAAATTTTCATATACCTACTCCTTCAAAAGCTTGGTGAATGTAGAGTGGGTAATTTTATTTAAATCGCTGGGCATTCAAAAAACCTTTTTTAAATTTTATCTATGTAATGCGCAATTCTGTATGAAACTAAAAATAAGTAAAACATTTAAAGTGTTACTGAATTATTTTAAGTGGATGTTTTTCATGCCGCGTCAAACATAACTTGCAATTTCCTTTTGGTGCAGTTACCTCAATTTAAAATCCCTATAACATGGAGCATCCTTTTTAGTTTACCGCCGCGGTCAGAAAAACTGGATACTCACTTACCTTCTACCTCAAATACTATGTGTTAGAACGACAAGGATATATAGCTTGACGTGTAGGATTAATATATACGCTAATCGGCTTTTGAAACTTACTTCTTTTTACGGACTATAAACTGTCTCCAAGTCATTTACTGTTATAAAGAAATTCACTGGGATTCGCCTGTACTGGAACAAGCGTTTCATATTAAGTGGAAAGTGGTAAATGTATTGCTTTGAAAACACAAGTTAAAATATATAATAGAATAATATGGATTCCCTTACCCTAATAACTTCATGATTGATTATGTGATTATACTATTCGTATTCATAGATGATTGTCCGACTGATTATATCAATTGTGCCATATGACCAAAATTTTTAAATTTCAAATAAAAATCGATTGTATGGTTTGTTTTAGTTTACCGAATGACCGACTCTTTAGGAATGAATGTCGTTTACGACACATATAATACGTTATGGTGAATATTCAGATCTATTAAACAGATCTTTACATCCTGCATCTAATCACGTATTCAATACGAGTATAAATTTTCATACAAAGCAATTTAAAATTTGAGAGAGATTCATCCCATATTAACAATCAAATAAGTTCAACTTTTGGAATTATTACGAAATTTGATCCTAAAACATTATACGAAGTAATTAGCTTTGCTGATATATGTCCGCTTTTATCAGTCAACCTTTCCCGTATGAAATTTGAATTTTGATAACGATTTATTGCAGTGGATGGGTTGGTAGCACTTGGTTTTTAAATTAAATGTTAGTACATTTATAGATGCCAGCTTTAATAGAGTTCTGATAAATCAGTACGCTTCATTTCTTTGATAAAATGCAGCCAAAGTGCAACTTTAAGATTACGAAACAGCAATAGCGTAAACGGGGGGGGGGGGGGCTTGGGGGTTTGAACCCTTCCCGAAATAAGTTTACACTCTGCACTAAATCGTAGGTAATTCATATGATCAGCCGTAAATTTTTTCATTACTGAATTGGGGATAGTTGACTCGACCTTATGCTGAACCCCCTCCGAAAATTATCTATAGCTACGCCCCTGCGAAACAGTAACTATAACTTCATTAGAAATTCACCCCAACATTCACTAGTTGTTTTGAACTACTTCGGTATAACCGCAACCGCCACAAAAACAACCTCAGCAGCTGCCACATGTCCAACTGCTTGAGGGAGAAGGGGCATCACTGCTCAGGCTGCCACGGCAACCTGTGGGCAGTGAATATTTGAGTGTAAGTAACTCATCGGGCCCGATTACGAACTGGGATGAGTTTGCTAACCTCGAGGCGTTGCTGAAATCAGAACCAAGCGACGTAGGCTAAGTAAAGGCAGCTCCTGTCCTTTTACATGCCATAGTATGAAAAAGCATTTTATACAAATAAATCTGCAACACTGTAGGGAGGCTGCGAACAACCCCCACAGCCGTCGTGGAAGCCATCCCGAGTTTCCACGTGAGAGAGCAGGCCGTTCTGGCAGTCTTGCGTCTGAAAACCAAGGAGTTGTTAAATTATTGAGATGGGTCATTCTCAAATTCTGGACGAGGCAGTAAAGCGACTGCCTATCCTAGAAGTGCGACCTGACTCACTCATCCCTCAATTTATATTAGGGAAAAGGTACCACATCTTCTTTGATGTGGAAGTGGCATCCAAATCTGACAATCATCTTCACGGATGGATCTTTTTTTTTAATTGGGAATGGGGAAATGCCTAGCGCACCCTCCTGCTGCTGTGCCATATAGTCATGCACGGAGAGTTTGGGACCAGCCTCCACTAAAACCCTTCTCAGATATCGCCGTTTGAGCATTCATCCCATGTCCTGCTCTCGGGTTTGTATTCTATCTTCTCCCCTCTGCCTCCCTCGTGTCTATTACGAGGTGGCAGAAACTAGCTATTTTGTTCCAGTCTGGTGCGATGTTTGTAGCAAGCTTTCTACTTTATCTCGCCCTTTCGCCATACCACCTTGGACACTCATACTGCATGGACCTTATCATCGTGTAGGTCGCAATCGGTACACTCCTCCGTTTCTCTCTTTCCAATTCTAGCCAGGTTTACCGTACTCCGTAAATAGTTGCGTTGTTGAGTAGTCGACCTCATCCCCGTGGGATTTGGCCACCCATGCTCTGATATTTCTTATGAGTGTGCGAGTCCACGAATCACTTTGCTGTCGTTATAATTGCCACTCTAGACAGGTGCGCATTCCACCCCATTTTCCGCTCTTCCTTTGATCAATATATGCGCTGGCGGAATACCCGTTAAAACTAACACATCGTCCTATACGCGCTTACCACTCGTATCGCAAGTAACCGCATTCAACATTTTCCGGGCGCACCCCTACTCCACAGCTCCCGCCCACACCTCACTCGCGTAAGGCAGTCCAGATTTTACCGCACTCATAATCACCCTGCGCCCTACAACCCCCTTTGTTTGGCATCAGTCGCGTAGTACTTTAGCGCCTTCCTCATCACTCCTCTCACGTGCTCAATGAATGACTCATTTTTGTCGATAACTACTCCCAGTAAGTACTTTGATAACCTTCCCGGCAGTTATTTTTTGGCCGAGTAGTTCCAGAGTGACTTCCTCCAACCTCCTCCTTCCCGTTAGGAGGGCCATCTTAGTCTTCTCTGGTACAAGTGTCATACCTCTTTCCTCCATTCAATCCTTTATTGCAGCTATAGTTGTTTGTAATTTGTGCACGGTGCACTCTACCTTTCGGTCTTCGACGGCAATTGTGATATCGTCAGCGAAACCTATAATACCGACTCCTTGTGGTACTCTTAGCTTCAGGACTCCATCATAGGCGTAGGGGTACACTTCCCTGTAGAACACCTGCACTCGGCCGAAACTTGTATGTGCCTCTCTCCGGTTTTTCCACCTCCACCAACCTTCCGGAGAGGTAGCTTTTCGTAATCTCAATTAGATACCTTGGGAGCCTCATACCTTCCATGGCGTTCTATGGTATTCTATCCGGTCGTAACGCCTTTCTGTTAGGGAGATAGCGCGACGCCGCTGCTACCTCTTCGTGTACGACCCTTTCGTATGTACATATAGTGGATCTCTGCCGCTCTAGAGGGTGGGGGTCTCTTTGGAAGAAGTTGTTCCAACGTATCCTTCAGGATCGCGTCATCCCAGCCATGTGGATGTCCCGCTTTTTTGAAATTCCCCATCACCATGTTATATCCGTTTCCCCACACATCATTTTCCAGTTCGTCGCACAGTTGGATCTAAAACAATGGAAGGAACAGATACTGGTATTTACTCCAAAGAACTGCACTTCCATATCACCTAATCACTAGACAGATTTCCGACTGTACTGCAGTCAGAATTGGTAGGATTAACGCTTACTGCAGGCAGTTGGTCACTGTAAAATTACCTCTAGGTTGGTTTCCGAATGTCACCACGCACTACAACAAGTAGCAAGCAGCAACACCCTCGAGCACGTATGGGTTTAGGGGCATGCTGGAACGAAAGGCAACGAGAAAGCCGATGAGTTAGCCCGACTAGCCTCAACACAGATGTTTTATGGTCCAAAACCGGGTCTTCCAGTTCCACTTACAGTATGAACTGTAAACAACTTAATAACTCAAGACACCCAAACCCAGCATAAGGCGAGGTGGAACTTGATGTTAGACTGCCATTATGCGAGAGAGACCTTCAGAGCATCATCTGGTAGCCTGGGGCGGTTATCAGGGCTATCGAGAAAGAAACTGCGGCTACTAGTGGGCATTCTTTTTGGGTACTGTAAACTAAACAAGCACATGTAGTATTACCATCCTGTAGAGGATGTTACACAGACGATGAGGATGAGACGGCACACCACATACTTTGTGAGTGTCCAACTGAGACGATCCATGTTGGTGGTATCTTGGCCAGACATGTCGACGTTTAGAGCTGTTTCCCCTTCCAGCATCCTCAGGTTCATCTCATGCGTGGGATAGCTTGAGTCGTTGCGGGGTCGGACGACTCTAGTCAAGGAGGTTGTACAAAGGGCCCGAATTTGAGGCCTATCTACGCGTGGACTATGCCCACCCTCCTATCGTCATCCAGAATTCCAGAAATCCAATTGCAGTGCATGGATTGGTAGCACTTCGTTTTTAAATTAAATGTTAGTAAGTACATTTATAGATGATTAAAGTGTAACGAAACAGTAACTATAGTTTCATTACAAACTCAGCCCAACATGCACAAGCTGTTTTGAACTACTAAACATGTTAAAAACTCATTTAAAATTTTATAAAATATAATATTAAAATTAAATCTAAACTTTCAACTTTGTAAAGTAGAATACTCTCGGTCAGAAAATGAAAAAGAAAGAATATTAAATTTGCGAAAATATTTAATAAAGTTAAATTAGCACAATTTCACACGATTATAAACTGCTTACCATTCGTTATACGTTTAAACGAATCTTCCAATTAAATTTCCAAGTACCCGTTGTGTTGTCTGTCGTATAAAAAAGTATAGATATTGATTAAATCAAAAATTAGCTTGTTCTTTTTAAGCATGAAAAGTGACTTTTTAGGATTTCCGAGGGTGTCGGTATTTAATTCTATTCTCAACTGTTCGCAACCGCTTTTGAACGTTTTGTCAATATTCAACCAATTGTTCCACTTACCTTTAGATTAACTTTTTCTTCATAACGAATTTTCAACAATAAAGTTGAAATTGAACCAGGTACCGTAAAAAACGTTATATTATACAGATGCATTACTAACGTTTCCTTTATAATAAAACGACGTAATCACCTTTTCCGCATAGAAATAGAATGATTATGTAAATTAAAAATATTAATTGTCGAACGTGTCCAATGTTGAGTATCTATTAATGAAAATGTAAATATATTACTTGTAAAGTTTTGGACTTTTGTGAAGTATCTACAAATTTCGAATTGTAATTTTGAAAATCGGAAAGGTTTTGACGGCATTGGTGGGTATGACTAAAGTAAGTAGGTAAATAATTACGGTATCGTGATTCGTGTTATCACACCTCGCTATATGGTTGAACATAAGGAAAATATCTGTTGCGCATCTCAAAAGATGTGCATAATAGTTATACGTAATCAGGACCCGACAGTAACTGTCCACAGTTTACGCCATATAACTTTGTTGGTGAGCATCGAGGAAGATAACAAAGCCGCGAAATAAGAAAAGAAGACGAAGAGTTTTGCTGTTTCTATACTTTTTAATTTACAGGATCGATGATTGCAATGAACCATGAAACCCTTTAAAACCATTTTTATATTCACTACCAAAATTTCAAAGGATTATGAACAAAACAACGATTTGTACAGTACCTAGGGTTTATTTTCTAGATATGAAAATGATCACGTATTCTCCATTCTTAAGATATGGAAATTTAGGGGTAGGTAAACTTAAAACTAAATTGTAGTTTAATTTTTTTAGAAGAATATGTACTAGTTATTTAAATATATTTTTTCCACTACTAGCTGTGAAGTTGACAATTATTGCGTATCCTAGACAACTGAGAAGTTTAATTTCTCTACCTAGTGGTCAATAATCTATTATATTATTCACCTAGGTTAATAATGGGAATTTGAATTCCTGTGCTACCTACTTGATTTTTACAAGAAATTTTTTTATTTTTAATTTGTGTCTTAAATTTGACTAGTAGTGGAAAAAATTGTATATACACCACGGTGGTGAAGCCATTTATAGACCTCGCACCTTATTCCGCTCGGGGCAAAGCCCTTCGCGAAATAATCTTGGTGCTCGGTCAATAATAACAGTCTTCACCACCTTGGTGTATAATATACTATTAATAGGTGTATCCTAAACCGTATAAATATTTATAACGTTTCGCTGAAACGAGTGAGCTTCATCAGACATTGGAATAAGATTTGTATAAGACAGTTTCTAAAAATAATTACCTTAATTAATATATTTTATGAGTAATGAATAACTTAAGAAAAGAATGTAAGAATTAATTAGGTAAAGGTGCACTAGAAGAATTTCTTTTTCTTCGATAACATGTGATTAGACTATTGAGGTTAACTTACATGTGCAATAATATTAATTTTGTGCGAGTGAGGAGGGGCAAACGGATAAAGTATGGACAAGAGGACAGGAGATTATATTATGAGATGGTGGGGTATGCCAGGGAGGAGGTGGAAAGAAGAAGGGAGGAAGGAAGAGAGATGGTAGAGGAGGTGGTTAGGAGGGATAAGGATGTGCAAGGTCAGGAAAGGAGAGAGAGGATAGCTAGAGGGAGATATGATGAGGGATACGGGGAGATTGTGGTAGATGGCAAGGCCAAGTACCTGTTGGGGGAGATGGGATTGAAGGAGAAAAGAATTGTGAGAGAGATTTAGGTGCGGAAATGAGAAGAATGAAAATAGGTATTAGTGGGAGGATGAGAAAAGGGTTTGTAGAATGTGCAGGGAAGGGAGGGAAAGCATGGGGCATATGTTGCGGGAATGCGAGGAGTTGAGACAAGAGAGAAGAGAAAGAAGAGTGATACTAGGAGAGAAGGGGGAAGGATTGGGCTGGATGAAGGAAGTGTTAGAAAGAAGCGAAAAGATGGATTGTAAGGGGAAAGACAGATGGTATTAGAAATAAGATGTGTTGTTAATTTAAATAAGAATCATGCACCTACTTATTTGTAAGAAGGATACAATAAACTTTATAATGTGCAATAATAATAATAATTTTGTGTGACTTCTATAAGTTGTTGAAAATATTTCCAATCTAAAAGTTTATCAAAGTGTTTAAATTTGAAAAATTCTTTGTATTTTCCATATAATATGTATTTATAAATTAATTCATTTTGTACGAACATTAGTTGACAGGAAGCATGTGGTTAAAAATGGATCATGCGTATGTGTGCTACAATCATGTAATGAAGTGAGTCGCAAAATATACAGGGTATAGGGAAAAGAAATTAACTTGTTGTATTGAGTAATAAGAATTTTTTTTGTATACTTTACTTATTAAATTGTGAAAGATTGTGCTAAGATTTTCTATGTCATTTCTTTTCTGCTGAATTTCGAGCATTTCAAGGATGAGCCTCCTATTAAAAAAATTTTTCATTTGTAATATTTTTGGATTATTGAAATTGAAATTATGGAAATGTGTAATGGCGTGTTCAGTGAGAGTAGTTTTTGGGTTTAGAGTTTAGAGGGTTAGCTATAGATTTTTTTATCGAGTTTTTATTTTGATTAATGCGGTTATTTAAATTTTGCTTGGTTTGGCCTATGTAACAAGAATCACAGTTCACACAATCAACTTGATAAATTAGATTGTAGCAAGATAGAAGGTTGGTTTTGTCTTTCAGATTTGAGAAACAATATTTATAGATAGTATTTGAATTTTTAAAGGTGTTTATGAAGACTTTTTCCAGAAAGGGTGGGGATGTAAGGAAGGGTGGTATAGTGTATGGTAGTGTCTTCAATATTGGAAGAAGGTCCGAAATTGTTAGGTTGAAGATTTATAGACTCATTATGGTCATTTGTTTTTTTGATGTATTTGTTAATATAGTATGCAGGGTTGTTGTTCTTTAATATGCATCGGATTAATTTAAGGTTATAGTGGTGGAATTTTTGGAAGATAAAATAATGGTACGATCAATTAGGCCATAAATTACTGAAATTTTGTATTTATTAGGTGTGTTGGAGTAATACATAGTTAATATATCTATAACTTTTAATTTCTTTTCTGCACCAGTTAGTATCTAAAGTGTTGTTACTTTTTCTGATAAGGGTGATGTCTCTCCTGTTCTCTTAGTTCACAACATTCTTCCACCATATGCACCATCGTCTCCCTTCCCTCCCCACACTTTCTATCCATCCTCACATTTCTGCCCCGTATACCAATACACTTTTTACAAGTCTGTCGAAGAGCCACCTCCCTTTCCACATATCATCTCCCATCCACCTTTCTCCCAAGCCCCATACCTGTCCCACAATTCCATTTCCTTTCCTTGCCAGCTCCCTTATCTGCGCATTGTCCTTGTTATCATAACTTATCCTGTATCCCAAATACGTCACCTCATCTACACTTTCTATTTCTTCCTCCCCCCACTTCCATATCGCCGTCTTTCCCCTCCCTCTCTTCTTTTGAAATTCCACCATTTTTGTCTTTTTTGTGTTTACTTCTAACGCGATTCTCTCCATATATTTCTTCACCACCCTTATCATGCTCCTCATTTCATTCTCCTCTTTCGCCACTACCACCACATCGTCGGCGTAAGCCAAAATCCATACCTTTTTTCTTCCTTCCTACCGGAATCTGTTCTGTAAAATCAGTCATTTTTCAAGTGGAAGTTAACAATAAAATTAAACTATATCAAATCAGGGGTATGCAGAGATTTTCTTTTGCCTACTTTAGATCTTAAAAAGGATTCTTTTAATCCCACTACGCTGGTTTTTACAATGGATGTTCAAAGTGTGTTGGTTTTTCCCAAACTATTGGTCTCGAGTCAATATTATAAACAAAAATTGCAAGTACGGAACTTTGGTATTTATGTTTCTAATAACAAAGACGTACATCTGTATGTTTAGCTCGATGGAGGTGGAGCAGTTTCATCCAACAAATTTACTTCGTGCGTTCTAGATTTCATTTTAAACCATTTAAATTATAACAAAATCATCATTATTTCAGATGGTTGTGCTTATAAGAATAAAAATCGATTTCTAGCAAATGTGTCGAAAACACATAATATCGAAATCGAACAGATTATATTAGAAAAAGGGTAACCCTACTTTACAAAAAATAAAAAAAAAGCTCCTAGCAGATTTTGAGAAAATTGATTTTTAATTTTTTATCCATTTTGGGCACCAATAAATTAGCTACGTTTAATTTTTGTTCTTTACCAATAACAAGTAAAAGTTCTGGCCATCCTATGGCTACAATTTCCAATTTTCAAATTTTAATTAAGTTAAACGGTTCTTGAGCTACACTCTAAAAAGTAAAAAATTGGAGAATTGCTATATTGGCTGCCATTTTGAATTTAGAAACAAACGAAAAACGGCGTTTTACTTGTAACCATGTCTACTAACTTTTCACCACGGGAATTTAGTTTATCTTAAAATTTATATGTTTGTTCCCAAAATAACGCCTTTAATTTGGGCCTCTTTGGGCCGATTTTGATGAGAAGCTTGTTTTACCGATGAAGTTTTTTTATAGGACTTAGTTTTAAATTTCATCCAAATCAGTGTACTAGTTAAGGCTCCACAGCCATTACGTATGTGATATTCCACAATCTCTCGTATCTGCAACTAAATTATAGTGTTTCCATTTCATACGAATTTATTGAAAAAATTAAAAACATTGCGTTGGCAGGAGATGAACTATTACTTTCATTTAATGTCATTACATTGTTTCCTAGTATTCCGATATACACGGTGTCCAAAAAGTATGGAAACCCTTGAATATCTCGATAACGACACATCCGATTACAAAAAGAAAAAACATGTGTTCCTATATTTTTTGAAAGCTATTCAGTCATGATAGGTAAACATCACACTCAACCCCCCGGGGGATGGGGCGGGGGTGAGTTTTTAAAATTTAAATGGGAACACCTATATTTTATTGCGCTTTTTAAAAAAAAACTGTTCTATAATTGGGTTTCCATACTTTTTGGACACCGTGTATACAACTTTAGGCTATTTGCGAAATGTTTTAACACAAAACAATTTGGATGAAGCGTAAGTAGAATACTAAAATTTTCTCCCCTTGTAGCTCAACAAAATTTATTTAGTTAGTCAGCTTAACTGATATTTAAGTTTTTAACGTGTTTTTTATTATCATTTATCCCTCATGCTGTTGTGAAGTTCAATGTGTTAATGACAATGTTTTGACGTTTTAATATTTTAACCTTCAGTTTTAATTCTTGCTTGATGATGGGAGCAGTCAGCTCCCGAAACATGTCGCAATCATTATTACCACTAATCATAATGGTTTGGTGATTTTTAGAAACAATTGGTATTTCAACCAGTTTCATCTTATTATTCATTGTAATTATTATTAAAGGGGAGGCTGAGAGTCTAATTAGTATTATTTTTCTATATTAACACTTACCCCCTTTGAGAGACAAGAACCTTCTATTATGTTTATGATTCCATTACATTGCAAACAGTATAAACATGCATCTTTCAACTTTTTGGCGCACAGATTGATCAAGTTCTATTTTGCAAAACCAAAATTATGCTAAAGAATTACGTAAATCAAGGAAATTGCCGTTTTCTCCGAAAATTTGGTTATGAATTTAATTAGGAAATATAAACTTAAGAAGAATACTACGTTAGGGGAATGTTCGAATAGATCATATAAGAAATATATTAAATTATTGAATTATCCTTCATATTATACAAGATGTCTGTCAAAAATCTTTCCCAAATTAAATTTACAAACGGTCACAACTTCGGAAGGCAGTTTACAAAATAAAAGATAACTCAAAATTCGTTTTAAAGAGAACTTGGTTCTCCTCAAATACAATCGGTGGAATAAAATATGAAGTTTCCCTACATTATATTATAATTTAAAATAATCACAAAGTAGATAATATGTATGTACTTCCTTAGTTAAACAATTAAATAATAGAAATGAACTTCGACTAAAAGATTAGAAATTCATAAAAACAAACGCTTTCTGATGAATAATGATGATTCGGGTCCTTTAGGCTTATCAGAACTCTTGTAAACTTTGACTATAACTAGTTTTGCCACTTCCACTTAGTAGTAGTATAAAGTTTTAGTTGTTCGTTGTTGAAATGCGTTCGATTTGATAAATGTCTATTGCGGTTTTTGGTGTTTTTAGTGTTGTGTAATTCAACGGCCACAAGAACTCCAGTTCTTCCAAATAGGAATATATTCAATTACTTTAAATTGAAATATTAATCCAATTTGTCGAATTTAATAGTTTTCGATCTAACACAATTGTTACCAGTCTTGGCAGGTATAGGAAATACTAGATGGGATTGAAAATAACATGGGGTGTTATTTAAAAAACTGAGTTTCTTAAACTTGATCATATTTTCATTAAATGGATTTTGCTTGAAAATCTTAAAGGCACTTTTGTTTACGCTGCCGCTCGATTTAAGTAATTGTCTAGAGAAATCACAGTTAGCACTCTTTGCGATCCATTTGTATAAAGTTACGACGTTACGATGTATGGTTTACAAGCTTGAGGTGGTCTGAGTACACATGGATATTTAAGCAGTTCCAAGTAAATAAATAATTGGCGAGTTGTTGGGAGTTTATCGTCAGATCTATTCCCCATAGTTTATTGGACAGTATTCTTTGGCCACTGTTGAGTACAATGAGGTAATGTTCATTCACGATACCTTCTGTCGCAATACCGGATGAATCAGTATGACCCGAGTCTCGCGGGGTGTTGTAAGAGTTAAGCTGATTTATAATCCTTTTCAGTTCACGTGAATTTGGTAGCTAGTGGGTCAGTGTATATTTTCTTTGATTAATATTTCATGCACTCAAAAAATCTTTCTTGTGTATGGGAAAGAAGTAATGTCCAAAACAGGTCATTTCCTTTGGCAACTACAAAACTATTTATAATTATAAGGCTAAATTAATTGATTTCATTATAATTCATTGCATAATGTCATTAACGATTATGATAAAACAACATAAAAAACAAACGCACAGCAAACCACCTCTACAAACTACTTCGTATCATGCCCTTTCCGTGAGCATCATCCCTTTTCAAGGACAAAAAAGCGAGTACCTGCTGATTTTCCTTCTATATTTGATCAATCTTTCTAGTATCTGTGACAGATTTCGGGGCAACATACTCTTTAATATCATATCTACTTCTATGATGTTCTTGATTTACTTTCTATAAGTAATGCTTATTATCTCGATGCTACTAAAAAGAATAAATCTGTTAAAAATATTTATATGAGGTGTAGAATATTGCAGTGTTTTAATACTTCGCGAAAAGAAAGTAGAAACCGCAAATGAGGATAAAAAAAACTAAAGAGTAGTGTCTGATGGTACAATAAAAACATTTCTGTATATAATCTGTAGTTTATCCTTTTGGTTACTGTAGACGATGTTCAAAAAAAGAGCACATTAAAAACAGAAAACAAAAGAAGCTGATTTTCATAAGCAAAGTACCATTAACTTTTTTTCGATAGAAATCGACTTAGAACTCCTAGCAACACTAACCAACAAAGAATATCAGAAAATGAATCAGAAACAGTAAAAATTATGCAATTACTGGAACTGTGGTAACAGTAGTAATGGCAACAAAATGACTGCAAAATTGTGCAACGACCAATTTGAAAAATATCATGTTAGAATCATGATAACGATGAAGAATTAGAAACCAAACACATCCATTATCTACTAGAGATTAGTACCATACCAGAGTTACGCAATTGAAGAAAAACTGATTTTGTAACTCTTCGTCCAGCTCAACCGTCACTGGTGTGCTTACCATTGCATCCAGAGAAGTTGTATTACAGATATGTCGGTGTATCTTAAGGTTTCTTGACAATGGGTGCCGTCAGAATAATTAGATATATAGATTATAGAATCCTAATTTTAAAAACATTTATGAATATGTTGTAAATCCCGAAATTTCTGATTGTTCATTTACAATCAGTATACTCATACCTCGACAAAAAACAAAAAAAAACACTCAAACATTACGCAAGACACTAAAATCAAAAGGATCAAAACCCTTTGTTTACTCGGTTCTAACATCTAGATGTCAATTAGCTTATTAATTAGGTTAATTACTGAGTTTTACTACTGACAGTATGTGATGATGAAGTTTTATTATTATAGTCAATAAAACGTTTCCAGTAAAGGGTTAAATTCGTTATAAGATTTTCATTTCGAATGGTACACATAACACAACACTATTAAATAAAACTTTTTACTTTGAAAATTAAACTTGGTTGGATACAATAAAAATATCATTAAAAATAAGAAATATTTATAATTATCCTTTTAAAATTGTCATAATATTATTTTGAAGGCCACAATATCGGAATCAGTTTGTGTATGGTTTCAACCTTCAATCTTTGAATGTAAAATTATATATTCGAAGCTTCAATAGTACCTATTGATGATCTTCGTATACGTTGCTCTTCTTTATTCTACATTATTTATTAATAAACGAATGGCAGAACATAATAAATAATTTTTAAACCTACCTATTTATTAGATGAAGAAATAAAAAAACGTAATACGGTAAATAATTTAAACAAAGGCAAAAAGACGGATTTAGAAATGTTGGTTCTCCATCTCCATGGTTAACTTCTTAAATATATCTTGCATACTTATTTGTTAATGTTATACCTACTAGTAGATGTAGTATATTTTTAATTAAATTTTACCTAAAAATCGACAATTAAAAATCTGTAAAGCGAAATTTAAGTTCAAATAACCATGTTTCGCTATCCGAATCACTAGAGTGATTCATTAGGAAGCGATTCATATCAGATCGACGTTCTTGTTGAGACTTATTCGAAAGTTATAGAGTATTTGCGAAAAATCGAAATTTGACGATTTTGGTGAAAATGTTCAAAAATTCAAACTAATACTATTCCGTCCTACTTTTAATCGAAATTATGTGCTGTTTTTTGCTCTTTGAACCTATAAATTAATTGTTTGGAGGTTTTAAAAGTATATTGAGGAATGTTTTTCTTAACAGAAAAGTTTGCAAGTTTGACATCTGGTATGGCAGAAAAGGATATTCGACCATGTTACGTATTGTTCATAACTCAATCTGCTATGAATCGCTTCCTAATGAATCACTCTAGTGATTCAGATAGCGAAACATGGTTATTTGAACTTAAATTTCGCTTTACCGATTTTTAATTTTCGATTTTTAGGTAAAATTTAATTAAAAATTGGCTTTTTGTCTACTTTTTTCGCAATAGCAACCAGATATTCATATATTTGCCACTTCTGGCAATTCGTATGACTTCTGTACACATTTCTGAATAACTTTAGCTACTGACAACCTGTGTTGAGTTAAGTTTATATACAGTTAATCCAGGATGTTCACAGCAAAGTTGATGTTTTCGAAAAAAAATCACCCTGGACGTAAAAGCAAACTTTCTGGCTTCGGATATCGAATTTAATTAATAGAAATGTGTGTAGAATCGAACGCAAGTATCAAGAAAATTAGGCAGAAGGAAAAGTTGAATTGTGTTACATTATGTAATTATGATGCTTGTGCTACTTCACTAATTAATACTTATAATTTTTGTAGTTTTTCTGATCCTAGTCATTATTAATATTAATCATTAGGAATCTTAACGGTATCGAACGAAATCGCGTTGCACACGTCTGAGCTTACACCATTCTTGAGATCTCTGCTGTGGAAACTTAGAGGTATATGAGAAATGCTTTCATCATCATTAATTTACCTGATTTTGGTTCGATTAATTATCATCTCAATTTTATAGACGATGAACGGTGCAAAAGGAATAATATGTGACTCTAAAACTTCTCTTATGTACCTATCGGCCGTCATGGCTCCCCTGTTTATTATAACGAAGTCCGTCCGCGAATAAAAACTTACGCCACCCCACACCATTATCGAACCGCTTCTATAGCTTACTCTAGGAGAAAAATGGTTTTGGAAGAAACGTTCACCAGTTCTCCGGTAAATTCTTTCACGTCCATTCGGTGTTCTTAAATAAAACCTTCACTCACCGTGAATAGAATATTGCTCAATTCTTCGATACCCCAATTTTCATGTTCCCTAGCAAATATAAGGCGTTCAACTGGATTGTTCTGTTATTTACTTGCACTTGTCTTACGTGTTCTAATCTGTTTTTCATTTGCACAGAAGTAACTTTTCTGTCCCTCAAAACATTTAGCGTTATAAAGCGATTATCTCGCTTACTAGTAGATTTTTTCCGACCACAATGTTCGCTTCTGAATATACCAAATTCACGAAACTGCTTTACAGCTCTTTGAACTACACATTTTTAAACTTTGGCCACATAATACTGTGACCTGCCACCCTGAACCTAAGCAATAGCTCTCGCTGCGTCGGTTACAGAAATATTCATATTTTACAATACAGTGCTCGACTCAGAGTTCATCCCAATGAATTAGTAATGAACCTAACCAATGAGCCTAGCAATAGGCGACTGAAAAGATTTGTGCCAAATGATCTAGTGAGTTGGTAGGAGATTTGAATCTTCCCAAAAACGCTGCTGAGTTGCTTGGATCAAGGCTCAAAAGCAGGAACTTTCGTTTGCCGGGAGTGTTTTCCTCCTGGTTTAGATATCGTGGGAAGCAGTTCACTTCCTACTTTGCCCAAGAGGACGAGTTGGTTTATTGTACCAATATTGAAGGTTTGATGGATACATTTAAGATCTCATACGACTCAGAACAGTAGCATATTTTCATAGATTCTTCAAAAAGAAGTCTTAAAGCAGTTCTGCTTCACATTGGCGGTTTTTATGCTTCCATTCCTGCCGGTCATTCCACACACCTCAAGGAAACCTACAAGAACTTGGAATTGGTACTTTGCAAATTAAAATATAAAGACCACGGTTGGTAAGTGTGCGGTGATTTCAAAAGCTTGGACATGTTGCTCGGACAACCATCTGGGTTTACCAAATTCCCTTGCTTTTTCACTGGACCAAAATGTGTTGGCCTCCGAGGGAGCTTAAAGTTGGCTAAAAGAACATCCTGCATGAAACTTTGGTGCCTCCTCATAAAGTTCTTCTACCACCGCTTCACATAAAGCTGGGATTGATGAAGCAATTTGTAAAGTCACTTCCAAGAGATAGAAAATGCTTCAAATACTTAATATCAAAGTTTTCAGGCCTCTCGGAGGCAAAGTTGAAGCAAGGTGTTTTCGTTAGACCAGACGGTTTATGGCTGATCCACAATTCATCACAACCATGACGGATCCTCAAAGAGAAGGGTCGATTGCCTTTAAAGAGGTCTCAGAGAAATTTTTACGCAATAACAAAGACCCTAACTACAAACAAATCGTCAAAAGAATGTTAAAAGCATTTCAAGCTTTAGGTTGCCTCATGAGTTTAAAAGTACATTTTCTTCATTCCCACCTCGACTACTTTCCAGAAAATTTAGGAGATGTGAGTGAAGAGCAAGGTGAACGATTCCACCAAGATATTAAGGAGATGGAAAAAAGATACCAGGGAAGATGGAGCGTCTCAATGATGCAGACTACTGTTGGACGCTTCAGAGAAACCTTCCAGGTGCTTCCCACAAGCGAAAATGTACCAAAAGGAGTTTCACTGGGAAAAAGATATGTGTATAGTGCTTACTAATGAATGTATTTTAGATAAAAAATAAGTTTTGTTACGCAATTATAACTTTAAAAATTTTTTTTGTCTTTTTTCTTTTATTTTAAGATGATTACCTACATTGTCAGAAAACGTGACGTTCTATGACAAAATGAAAGTCATTTTCGGATTCAGCACACCCAAAAACATAAGAATTACGCAAAAAAACCAAAACAGCTCTCAATTTTTTTTTGCAGACTTGTGAATTATTTAATAAGCGGTTAGATCTTAACTTCGATATTGATACTACCTATATGAACCAAACTATCGTTGCTTAAGAACGCTGTTTTGTGCTTTTGTGAGAAGTCAATTAGAGTTTTTGCCGTTAATAAATCAATCGTTTGGAAAAAATTTAAGATAAGTTTTGCCAAGTTGCCGAGAAAGGTGGATCCCATGTTACACATTACTAATAGAAAGTATTGATTTAATTCATTTAGTGGTTTTACAAACAAATTTTTTTGTATCAAACGTTTATCCAATGTCGCATAATAGCAAATTAGAATACAGGGTTATAATTGGGTAAGGGTTGCATCTACCCCGATACGGTCGAACCGTATTTCGGGCGCAACGAAAAAGTTAACGCTGAAAATGTATGTAGAATTGTAGAAGCTGAAGTTGTATTTTAGTGCATATTAATATAGAATTGTCTCTCACGGAAACAGGCGAAAATAGTTTAATTGACTTGTAAAAATGATAAATGAGGTAATGTGAGAAAATAAAGATTGTAATTATATTCGAAGCATTTATATTAACATAGTTAAACACTCATTGAACGGCACGCTATTAGTTTAGTGCACATTTAACAATTTAATTAAATCAACGATGTTTACAATAAACTTACAGAATTGTAGAAAGTAGAAAAGTCTCCAAAGCATTTCCCTTCATTCTTTATTAATTGGCGGATGGAAGGGGGGGGGGGCGACCTAGGGGAAGGAATTCGCAGCCCTGCTGCAAGATATTCAATATTCAATAAAAAATTTTCATCGAATTATTTTTGTAAACTATCGTTAAATAA
Source organism: Pyrocoelia pectoralis (assembly GCA_036250285.1). NCBI lineage: Eukaryota > Metazoa > Arthropoda > Insecta > Coleoptera > Lampyridae > Pyrocoelia > Pyrocoelia pectoralis. Next base: position 6,962,352 of record CM070082.1, read on the forward strand.
TAGTTTGAGTGATTTTTTACCCCGCTGCCTTCCCTTGGAAATTACCCTCAACCTTTAACTCATTTATTTACAAATCCGATGGCTTCCAATGTGAAGAAGACGTGATTTTACCAATATTACCAGAGCTCTAAAATGGCACCTGCTGAGGTTCTGTAAAGGTGGTCTTCATTCTTCCGTTTCTAGAGTCTCAATAGTATAGTTTCGTGTGTTAATGTGCTGTTAAGCAATCACTGAACAAATTGATAATACCGTGAACATTAACACAAATGACATTTTTAGACACCTTTTCTTTTGCAAACTTGTGTGTGAACTTAATTAAATCTGATCTTAAATTTCGTTATTTTGACTAGCTTGGAACGTGTTCAAACGAGGTAACTTTTTAATGCAGATATATCGTGCTGAAAAGGCATTTTCTCGTCTTTAATAGCTCCTGGCGATATATTCGATTTTGAACTCTATCAGTCTAAAAGCATTCTAGCAATATTGGTTGTAAACATGTGATTACAAAGCAAAGAAACACGCCCTTTCAAATCTTTTTTGTGCTTTTGAAATGAATATACATATTTTTTATGTTTGTTTGTAGGAGTAAACATTTTTTATGTTTGACTAACTTTTTACACAAAGTAAGATATTATTTACACACATTTTATATTAATATTAATTAATTTAATAAATCTCAATGTGTATTTTTAAATTTGAAAATTTTATTTTGGCAAAGCACAAGAACGTCTATTAACCTACGACTATGTTTCGTAGAAATACCTACTAATCTTTAAAATTTACATTTCGTTATTTAAAATTATTGCAAAATTTCACCTAAAGTTAAAATAGAGGAGCTAGACTAGATGAATTTACATATAGGAAACTTATGGAGATATCAAATGTTACTGAAACTGTTTTGAAGGCTTCCGTGCTCAAGAAAAATATTGATTAATTTCTGTTTGGTTATACATTTTTGGATTGCCTACCACATTCTTACGGTAATCCGGAAAAGGTGGGAGAGGAGGTAAACCAGTATGGATTTGTTGTTATTGAATGTCATTTATTTATTTATACAGAGTGTCCCAGGTTTAATGATCAGGACTTCGACATTTTAAATTGAAATTGATTGATTCCATTGTTGGAAATTTCGACATTTTGTAGAAAAACACATTTTAAGGTGGGTTGCTCCTATAAACATAGGTCCTAAAATTCTTTGTTTCTGAGACACATGGCGTTAAAATTTTCTAAAATATAAAGGTTTTATTTATATATTTCAGAACTGTTTGAACATATTCAAACCAAAATTGGCACACAAGATACATAGCCAGAGGATAAGATCCATGGCAACCATCATTTTTGTACACAGCCTAGGTACATTTTTCGTAAAAAGAAAAAAAGTCAAGAGACATTTTTTGTTCAGAATTGAATGCTCTATCGAGACAGATATTGAGAACTTTGAATTCAGGGCCGTACTCTTTTTATTTATCAAATTAGTAGAACGGATTACCTATATCTCCGCCACTGGTTGATTAAAAAGTTCATAGTATTCAGTTCTATGACTCTCTGTCCATGTTTCTTGTGTGCCAATTTTGGTTTGAATATTTTCCACAATTCGAAAATAAATAAATAAAAACTTTAATTTTTAGAAAATTTTAACGCCCTGTATCTCAGAAACGAAGAATTTTAGGACCTATGTTTATAGGAGCAACCCACCTCACAATGTGTTTTTCTACAAAAAGTCCTGATCATTAAACCTGGGACACCCTGTATATTTGTCATACTTATACATAGGTACGCTCATTATAAGAAAGGAGTTCTAACAACCAAAGATCCAAGTCTTGCTCAAAATGTGAAGTAAACCATAGTCAGAATGAGTGCAAATTAAGAAATACAGTGTGAAATACCTGCAAAAGCACTTGTAACGTGTATCTAGAAACAAAAAACACCTGATTTTACTGCCAAGAAGCACCAAGGATTTAGCATGATGCACGATGTGCAAGAAATCATTTCTTACATGTTAAAGTATTTTACCATTACGTCTTTTAAATTATGGAAGAAGGTACCTATAAATTTCAAAACATTTCGAATTACCATGCCCTCAAGAGAAACTAGCAATTTCAACCAATAATATCGTATACAGTTAAATTATTATAAATGCATCACGAGCACAGAATAATAATAATAATAATAATATGTAATAACGCACTTGATCCATTACTGAAATAATGGTATACTTCTGCTAACAACCAAAAGTTCACATAATTCACATAAATCGATATAAATTGTTAATAAATAAAATTTTATAACAATACCTTAAGACCAATAGCTGTACGTTGTTCAGCACAGACACACTATCAATTATTACGAGCTCAAATTTGAACGGACACTTTCGCGGACACTGAACAACTAAATTATTTTCTCCGAAAATGTAGCAATACATTTAGTGATTAACCAAAAAAGTTGACTATCATGGCCAAATACCTACATCGGACTCGTTCCTCTTGCAAAGAAAAAAGTTGTTATTACTTACAATATTAACCTTCACGGTTTGAAATTTGCAATGTAGGCGTGTGTAATTTCTTTTAAATTAATTTATGTATAAGAAATGAAATTACGTAGAGAAATTAAAAATGTGATTAGGGTTTCCATAAAATGGCACTGAATCTGCAAATATCAAACGTGAATTACATTCTCCAAAGTGCAAGAAGAAAAATAAAGAAAATGAAAATCATTGATACCCACCTTCGTCATCAACACAACATGGCCACATACTGAAGGAGCTGTTTTGGAAAATACCACAGAAGCCGACAGAGTCAATGATATATGTAGATACTGAAAGGGATGAGTCACATGCAGATCACCCAGATGAGTCAGCGACATTACTTGAAATAATGTTAGTCCCTATGCCTTCTGCTGCAGCGGCATCACATCTGTACAAACATGTACTGGTAGATGCAAAGACTCCAACGGTATCTCGTTACCAGTGAGTGCCAGACAATAAACTCTTTTTACCGCCCACAATAGAACAATGGAGAACATTCAACAGCTGATGCTCTCAGGTTGCATATTCTAGGTAGTTGCTACCAAAGTGGGCATAAATGGGGACAGATAAAAAGCTATTTGCAATTGCCTAATATTGGAGAGTGGAGCTGGAGTGTTGCTCAGAACACCTATTCTCCAGTTCGGACAGCCAAACTCGAAGTTTCACAAGCATTGCGGGAATTCATAGCTTGTCAGTGCAAAACAGATTGCAAAGAAAATGTGTGTGGGTGCAAGAAAATCGGCCTACAGTGCACATTGCTATGGAAAAATTGCAAAGGAAACTGTAAATAAGCCTAACAAAAGTAGTTTTGAGTCTTAAATTTTTTAACATTCTTAATTTAGCTTTTAACGTTATGAGTAATTGATTTTTTCAATTATAATTACAAAAACTGGTATATTTGAGAAACGTTACAAGAAAACTAATAAAAAGTGCTTATTTCTGTAATAAACAGCGTGCAACCTTAAAATAAAAATTTTTTATTCAAAAATAGATCATTATTTTCCTTTTTTCCCTTAAGAGCTTTCATTTCTTACCAAAAAATTAAAATCCCTTGAGCAGTTCGGGGGAGGTTTGTAGCTTTTGTAATGGCGGCCATTTTGATGACGTTATGGCGAGTCTCCAGGAAGGAATTTTCGGTGCCTCTATCTCTTAAAATGTTACCCTTATCTACTATTTATAGTGTGCGAGGTATTACACTTCTATCATTAAATGCAGTTTCTTTCTCATTTGCTACTCCACTAAAAAACAAAACTCATGATAATAAATGGAAAACAGGATCAACAAAATATCAAATCTGGCAAAGATGATTTAGAACAAGTTTCTACAATAGATTATCTACTAACAAAAATAAGCGACGACGGGAATGACGAACGACACACTGACTAGAAAAATAGCAGAATCCAAAACACAGGGGAAACGGGGGGTGGGAAGAACAAGCATAAATATGGAACAAAGAATAGAAGAATTGGGAAAGAAAAGGGGAAAAACCATGAGAACACTGAATATATACGAAAAAAACAGATCATTGCACAGAGAGCTTTAAAAGGTTAAATATTTTTACAGTAACAAATCTTTAAATGTATCATTAAAATAAATGAAGGTATCACTAGACCCCTCTTCCTATTTGAACAATTGAATCTGTGGGGTAGGGGGACGAAGTGAGAGAAACGCGGTGTATGTCAAATTTGATGTGTCTCGCCGTTTTTGGTTAGAAAATGTTAGGCACTAGAAATGTAAGAGTTGAGTACAATTTATTCCATTGCATTTTCACATTAACTTTAAAGTTTGCAAAGGAACGAAAGGATGTTAAGAATCCTAGACATTCATCCGGAATTAAAAGGAATAAAGATGCCAATTTGTGACATATTTTCCTAAGAGGTTATTACACAGATGCTGAATAAAATATTTTTACATTAGTAGACTTATCAATGTTGCATCTTCAAAGACAAGTGGGTAGTTTATTTTATATAATAAGGATGCAGAATACCAAAAGGTATATTCAATTTTATGGAGTGAAGTTGTGAGCTGTTACTCTCATATCGTAGATGTTTCATGCAATATATTTCATTACAGGATTTTGTTTTCTCTCATTTGACTTTACGAATATGAACATTTAGAAAAAGGTAAGGATAAGGCTTGTGACTATCTAAACAGGAGAATATCGAAGCTACGCTTTTTTAGATGACAAAACAGGAAATGCCCGGAAATTCATGAGGCTACTCCTAAAAACACGCCAAATACGCGATGACAAATTGAAGCGGTTAAACGTTACGTGACTTAGTATATTAAAAGCAAAATGTTTATACAAAATTGAACATCTACGAACTTGAAATATACTAGTGCACTTAACATAAAGTGAGTTCATTTTTAATTATTGTAAATGTTTGAATTGCCAGCTAATGGGCAATAATACGATTTCCAAAAAAATAAATATATCAATTACTTCATTCGCCAAATTGAAATATATTTTTTTTCCATTCTCGTCTTCTCTTCAAACTGAAATATGTTAAACACAAGACTTCAGTTTAAAAGAGAAAAGCGCACTTCACTCACATTCAAACGCCTCTTTATTTATCGAATTCCTCCATGACAGGTCAGTTTTATCTTATAGAAGGACACTATTCCGTTTGGGAATGGTTGGTTTTCTATATTCACTTTGAGCGAGCATAATACTCATGCATCAAAAATAATGAATGCAAGTTTATGATGTGGTTACTTATTGAGTAAATTGTAACAAAAATTGAGAAGGGAAAAATACATGGTAATCTGAGTAATTTAATTAGCATTTGAGAAAACATTATTTTAGTGGAGTTATACAGCAGTTTTGGGGGTGAATTTGAAGAAAGATGCTTTACAGAAGGGTGTTGGTATTTTGCATATAACGGGCCTTTCAAGTTCGACTTTCTTTTTCAGTAGGTAGTATTTTGTTCTGAGAGCTGTCACAGTTCGATGCGCCTCTTTTGACAGACAGTAAAGTAGACGGTTTACAATTGACTAAAATGAGTTCAATTTCGCTTGAGAACTGTATGAAAATAATTAAAATCCACTACGAAAATGGCGGATCCGTGGAAACTACATTTCGCAAAATTATGGATATTTTCAGTTGTTATAATCGTCCAACAGAGGCCGGAATAAGAAAGTTAATCAAAAAACTTAAATCGACTGGTTCGGTACAAGACATGTATACACCAGTGCATGCTCATCTCGGCCGTTCAACTGAAAACATGGCTGCTGCAATTCAAAGCATTGAAGAAGATCAAAATTTGTCAATTGAGAGACATTTACAGCAATTGGGCCTATCTACAACCAGCACATGGCGAATTTCCGTAATGATTGGGTTCTTAAGCCAGACAAAGTTATAAGTTGGTGTAAGAATTGAAGCCAAACGACCATCGCCAACGTCGACAATTCGTTAATTTCATCCAACAACAACCGGATGGTTTTGCTGAAAAAACCATCTTCTCAGACGAAGCCATTTCCATTTGAATGGTTACGTAAACAAAGAAAATTACCGCATTGGGGATTGGAAAATCCACGGCAATATGTTGAGAACCCTTCACATTCCTCTTGTGCGCATTTTGGTCTGGATAACGTGACATGTTAACAACGTTTTTTTGGCCTATTGTTGATGATATGGATATTGACGTATGTGGTTTCACCAAGACTGTGCGACATGCCACACACACAACGAATTTATTGTAAACAAAATTCCCGGGAAGAATAATCTCACGAAATTCTGAAGACATTTGGCCTTTGGACTATTTTCTGCGAGGCCATCTCAAAGATAGAGTTTAAGCAAATAAACCAGAAACAATTGAAGCCTTGAAATTCGGCGCGAAGTGTTATAACGGCTCCATTGCTGCAGCATTCCATTGATTGTATTAAGGTATCGAGGTTTTGAAGTAATGTTTGAATTTTTTTGTAAGAACCTATTTGCTTGAAAAATGTTAAATCTCAAAGTTCAGCAGAGAACTAGAATTTTCCATTGAAGTTTAAGCAAACGCCGTTTGTCCTGAAACTCTTGGGCACCATGTTCTGTGGTGATAACATCATATTGGTTGTTCCGGAATGCGACAATACCTACCAAATTTTGCTTAAACTGATCCAAACCAATCAAAACAAAAGAATTACCCGTATTATATCGCAGCATTGTAATGACAATATAAATACTATAATCCAAGGTAACAAGGCAATTCGTCGGTCCATAGTAAAAGCACAAAAAAATCTTTTGCTTTCATATTAATTTCCCATATTTTAATTCATCTGTTTTAAACATGGCCCTTTTGGTTCAACGTAGGTTCCTCACTGTGAGGGCCCCTTCAACTTACATTTTATAAGGTGATTCGCCAATATTTTTCAACATACCGGGTGAATATTCCGAAACCGAACATAGGCCATTAACATGGGAAAAAGGTTTTTCGCAGATTGCTACTCCCCCTTTTATCTTAGAGGGTTTATGACACCAATCGAAAGAAGATTTTTTTTGGTCATCTAATGATATGCGAATTAGTTAATTTTCAGTTGTATTTCTCATTATTTTGCCAAAAAATTTGCAATAAATTCAATTCGGAAAATCATGTTGGGCCATGACTCGTAAGACAATAAACAGATTCAAAAGCCATTCAAGTGACAGATTCATTAGAGGGTTTATCAGTTTATGATAACTGTCATTATAAACCCTCTAAGTTAAAAGGGGGAGCAGCAATCTGCGAAAAACGTTTTTCCCATATTAATGGCCTATGTTCGGTTTCGGAATATTCACCCGGTATATTATGTTTAATTCATTTTTTCTTCAGGTGAGTCTTAATGTTTTCCTAATTCTGTCACTTTTTGGCCATTAACCTTTACATTTAGTTTTATTGATCATTGATATTTTTCGAATATTCATGGCTTCGTAATGGGATCAGTGCATCCCGAAACATGTCTTGCCTTGTCTTATAATCTACAAATTGCTAAACTAACTATTTCACAATTAATAAACGTTGGTAAGGGGAGGTTGCGAGTTTTATTCCCAATCCATTCAACTCCTTTGGGAGTATTAGACTTCCTCATGATTTTCTCTTATAATAAACAAAGCAATAAACATTTAAGAAAGACGGATTTTTTGTTTCCCCCTGTATTTTCGTAACGGCATAACAATAAATTTTCGAAACAAATTTCTGATTGATTATGAGAATTTAAATGTACAACGTATGTCTTAAACTAGACTTAATCTTAAATGAATTTATATTAGGTATATTATATTAACGTGACTAAAAAGGAAGTTGCTCAGTAAGAAATCACAAAAAAATGAGGTTAATGAGTTTTTTTCTAAAATTTGGCTGACAAAAATCATAAATTAAATGGCTATCCAGCTGAACAGGGAGCGTTAAACAAGCACTGTCAGTAACAGGAAGACTGCCTTTCCTTAAGCACATAAAGCATTTGGAATATCTCACGTAATGAAACTATTGTAAATCATGGTTTACTGAGAAAGGTCTTTATAATAAATTTTTATACAACATCATATATCATATCAAAGTTACAACCGCAAATACACAAGAGGATTCCTTGAAAAGTCAGATATTTAGAGATAAGGAAAATGTTAATGTTAATTCTACTCAAAGCCAGAGAGGATCAGCGTTCGAACCTAAGTCGATCTTAGTCGAAAAATTAACATAATAATAAGCGGCGTTGTTTAATTGCAACAAGAAAAGGTAGATAATGTTCGTAGTTATCCTTAAAGGATATTAATGGGGAAAGACTACATTGTTTCCGCGGTAAGATTAAGAAAGGAAACGAAAATACAATATGAGAAAGCATGTCAAGATATAGAGGTAAGAGTATAAAATAGCAGGTAAATCTTGAGTCCCCCTTAATCCAGCTGTGACTATGCAATTACCCACAGACTGTAGATTAATTACGTTTATCTGGCGACCTACAAATGCCACAACTTGGAAAAAAAATGCCGACAACTTCATCTTTTAGCTGCTTCCCAAACATGCATTATTAAAAGAATCCCACATGTGATGTTCTACTTCACTATTCCATTCGACGATATCGAAATATAATATGACAAAGGGCTTTTGTTAACTCAAATTTGCTCAGCAAATTCGTAATTTACACAGTTTAATTGTTACATTTCTAGACTACTATACCTTTCCCCATTAGTCTTTCTTTAAACGTTATAGAGTTAACATTAAGTTAAACGGTTTAGTAATGTGCCTTTTATTAGGAGTAATCCTTCAAGAGTATACTCGATGAACTGGAAAACTTAATATAATTTAGACTATCGTTTATGGTAATTTGATAAAGGATCGATTATATTTACCAAAACATTTATAAACACTTTAAGGGTTGGAATAGCTGGATGGTTCCATTTTCTCAAAGGGTTATAACGATAAAATATTAATTTAAGTGTCGTTTTTTCCCCTCACAGGTGAGTGGGTGGGTTTGTCTATTTATTATTAGTTTTACATACTGTAATTTATTTTAGCTTTCATTTCTTTATCTACATATGTTATTGGCTTGAAAATGGAATCAGTCAGATTCCGAAACATGTCGCCATTGGCCTAATTTTATCATATTTAAATTATTCGTTTCAGAGGTACACAAGAGTTGAAAAAGGAACGATTTTAATGTCAACTTTTTACCCCATTGTCACTAGTTTAAACACTAACAAAAAAACATAATTTCATCTTTCAGTCAGCTAGAGAATTTCCACCTGTGGCCTTCGACCTCCTGTTTAGAAAATTTGGTAACAAGCTTTTCAAAAAATTACTTAATAAACTGCATGTACTTTCATTTAAACAAAATAGAATGAATAGCTCCCAATATAATAGTAACTTTCCATATCACACATTTCACTTTAGAACACTCAATCTTAGTAATAATTCTTTCAACAAATAGGAATTGCATTTATTAAACAAAGGTATTAAATTTAGCCCTCCTATTACTTTACATTCCAAATTTGTTAGTAAAGAAATTGCCACTCATTGCGACGCCATTATTAGTTCCCTCCATATTCAGGATCCTAATTTTGTTAAATCTGATAATTTGAGAACCCTTAAAAATTATGTTCATGATAACCAGAATAAATCCAAATCTTGTCAGAGCCATTTTGGCACTTATTCATAAAAACCTTTCGAAATTGTTTAATAAACCCAATTCTTCTAATGTGTGTACAAAAGCAGACAACAGAAATTGCTTAGTTATACTCAATAGGTCAGATTATATTGATAAGGTCAACGATTTTATGTTTAACCCTAGTTTTTCGAAATTGAAATTCAACCCCATGAATAATTTTATCAAAAAACTTCGTTATACCGTTTACCAGTACCTTACTTACCTACTCTTTCAATGCCAATTATAAAAACTTCATGAATCATGAACCCCCGTTGTCCACTATTGTACAGATTACCAAAAATTCATAAACTGGAGATCCCCATTAGACCGATTGTAAGTTTCACCAATACTCCAGTTTCCAAAATCACCTCCTGGCTTAACCACATTCTAAGAAACCATATCTCTTTACATCCCAATTCCGTGGACCTCACCGCTAAAATCAACTCGTTAACACTTCATTCCCATTTTTCGATGATCTCATTTGATATTTCCAACTTTTTCCCGAGTATCCCATCAGACACTTGTATCAAATTAGTTTCAGATGCCCTTCATAATTCAAATCTCACCGATTCCCAAGTTCATCTCATCATTTCTCTTATACAAATAGTGTCAAACAAACCTTTTCAAATTTTATGGCCCTTTTTATGCTCAGAATTACAGCTTAGCCATGGTGACTAACCGTCAGCTAGGATAGGTGAAATCCTTATGAATCATTTAGAAAATTCCTTTATATCCAATTCTCAATTTTCTCAACGTAGATGACATTTTATGTATCTATACTTCGAATAGCCAAGACATCCTATCATTTGTGCGTGATCTCAATGTCATCCATCTGAACCTGAACTTGATTGCCAGTTAACTTTTCTCGACATCTTACTCCACAAGGGTCAAAATAAGATAGAGTTCAGCTTATATCGTAAACCCACTACGACAGACTCCTTAGAAGGCTACTTTCCATCCCCATGTCCCGTTTTAATTTTGTTAATGAACTCAATATTATTAAACAGATCTCTTTCAGCAATGGATATCCCCCCCCCTCTCATTGATAGGCTCCTTCAGAGGATACAACGGTCCCTATTTTACACTCATGGGACCACTCTTAAATTAATTACAGACCATTCCGGTCTCTGTCTTTCATTCCCAAATTGTCTTATAAAATCAAGGAACATATTTAAAAAATATAATATCCACATTTCCTTTTCCAACCCTTGGAAAAACTTTAATAAATAACAAAGACACCATTCACAAACTAGACAAATCGGGCATGTACAAACTTCAATGCAACTCCTGCCCTTGTTTCTATATTGGACAAACCGGTAGATCCTTCTCCATTAGATTCAAAGAACATTTCCGTTCTATTAATAACAACAATTTAGTCCAGAAATCTGCTTTGCAAAACACATTCTTCATACATGCCTTTAATCCTAATTCTGATTTTAATGTTCTCCTTTTTTTGCCAGAAAGGCCACCTTCTCAAGGTTCACTGTTCATTTTCAACCCCATCTTCATTCTTACTTTAATAAAATGTTGTATCAACCTGTTATTGGTTACTTTTACAAATTAATGTCATGTCGAAAAAGTTAATTATGTTTCATCTAAATTAATTAACAGCCTTAGGCTCATTTTCATAATATAAATAATGTAACTAGCGTATCAATATGTAATTTTTATCGTTTAATTTTAATTTAAGTGTTGTTTTTTCCCCTCACAGGGTTTGTCTACCTATTATTAGTTTTACTTACTCTAATGTATTTTAGCTTTCATTTCTTCATCTACATGTGTTATTGGCTTGAAAATGGAGTCAGTCAGATTCCGAAATATGTCGCCATTGCCCTAATTTTATCATATTTAATTTATTCGTTTCCGAGGTTCACAAGAGTTGAAAAAGGAACGATTTTAATGTCACCCTAGTGATTTGCATTGTCACTAGTTTAAACACTGATAAAAAACATATCTTCATTTTTCATTAAATCATTTAAGGGGAGGTTGCGAGAGTTTTATTTTATCATTACTTTAAGGGTTACTTAAATCCTGTAAATTTTTTGGTTTGTTACCAACCTCAACACAAAAATTGTGAATAGTATTCTAAAAGTGATTTTGGGTATCGCCCTTTTATCTTTGGTGTTTTTCACTTTCACCTTTTCTTTTTCTGGTTTTTACTATTGTGTGGGCGGTTGTTGTTGCCGGGGTTGTTATTACTACTGATGTGATGTTTGTAATTCTAGCTTGTCGACGTTGGTTACGTTGGCTAATTTCCATGTGGCTTGTAATCTTAGGCAGTCATCTCGAGTGTTCATATTTTGTATAGTATTCTATCTCTATGATTTCTTATTATTCATTTTTCCCTTGTATTCCACATGGGCTATCATTTTGGCGTTGTTGAAGTCTACCATATGGCATGTACTGGAGACGTGGTTGATAAATTTTTCCCCACAGCTTTCTTGTGTTCCTCTGGTCTTACGTTCATTCATCTGTTCGTTTGACCGATATATACCTTGTCGCACGTTGTGCGAGGACTTCCGTAAACTCCTTGGTTTTCCAGCTGGTGCTTTTTCTTCCTCTTGTTGAGTTTTGATTCTCCTTGGTTGTTAATATTCTGTAATAGTGCAGTTGTTATTTTCACCATTCCTTGTTTTTCTCTTTTTGAATCTGCGAGTCTCTAGGACTTGGTGACTAGAGTTTTACCACGACGAGGCCAATATTTGAGAATGAGACCAATATTAAATTTGGTTTGGTCTCGTCTCAACTAATGCAACAAACTAAGATGAAACGTCCTTGTAAACGCACGGACAATCACGATTTTATTCGATAACGTATGTATGACAAACCTAATTAATGTACTTTTTACTTACAGCACAACGATTACAATTAGTTTCCATTTGAGACCATTTTTAATGAAAAACAACGTACTAACTACTAAAAATACATAATGATGCCGATTTCGGCGATTAAAATGCAAAGAGCTATTCCAAGACCATTAAAAAGTAAGGTCACGGAAGTTTTTTTTAATTCACTAACCTCGAAATGATGTGCTTTAGGTAGATTAAAGTGAATTTCATTAGAAGTTTATCTCGTCAATCATCATGGCAGGAAAAATCAAACTTTTACGATTCCAAATCTCACTGGGGAAATTATTTTATAAGGAATTTTCGTCTAAACTAATATGGCTGCTTAGCAGACATATCTCTGGTGCTTCACACAGTTTTTATGTACCTACTTTAAACGCAAATATTGCTAATGAACTGTACAGATAGCTTTGTGTTGATTTTATAAAATTACAGGTAAAAGCCGATGGTCTGTATAAATGAAAATGAATTCAGTAAAACTTTTTCTATACAAATGATACCAATGGTCAATAATTTTCGTGTAATCCTTTTTATTGTATACCGAAAATGTTTCGCAGAGCGCAGTTCACTATGTACTAATTTTAACATGTTGCCTTTAGCTATTAGAAAATACATAAATAATGTAGGGTTCGTGAAATAGGCACAAAATGATGCAAATTTTCATATAAACTCTGTATTTTGCTTTTATAGATTGTATTTTAGCTCGCACCCCTAATCCTGAATAAAATATTCGATATCAAGGAATGCGCGTCAACTTCACATATTACGCACCATACAAACGATCTAAGTAAGATTGTGCACATGGAAGCGCATTTTTTCCAACCACATATATCCAAGAAATTAGGGTGAAATAATCTTGTAGGTTCTTGAACGTACTAAGTACAGTATTGTTTAAGCGGGTCAGTGAGATACATCCTAATAAGGTATACAAATAGACAGTTTTATCCCTGTAGGAAAATTCTCTTAAGAATAGTTCAAAACCACAAACATGGGTCCAGACGCGCAGTCGGATGCAACTTCAAGCAGCTACACGTTTTGTTTAGTCACTACGTCAGGAGTAAAAGGGTAAAGTGAGTGGAGATTTTTTAGATTATCAAAAGGATCCCAAATACTGCTTTCGATAAACGCGCAGTGAAATCTTAAAAGTTCAGAAAGAAGTTTGTAATTTTTCCAAGGACGTTGTTTCTTTCTATTGTCGTTTATTGTCTAAAATCAACTAATGCAAGGCACTTTTTCAACACCATCTGTCACGAAAAAACTAAAACAGAAGCGTACAGTTTAGTAGGAAAACTAAGGATAAATTCAGCAGTTGACCACAAAACCATCTTCGAAGGTATACAGATAAATTGTGTGAAATAGTCCTTTCCAGTCTTCCTTTTCTCTGTTTTTCTTAGAGCCATCATAAGAAAAAACCAGACAATACAAAAATTGGGAGTGTCAAAAAACCACTAACCATTAGTGCAATTTTTACTGCATTAAAAAATACTATTGTTTGTGTTCTGTCCGTTGTCAGCCTGAATCCACTTCTCTACTATTTTCAACTATCAACTATACCTTGAATACAGGCTAGACGCCCCTCAAATGTTTGCGTATAAAGAAACGACTGCTGCATGAATTATTTCCCAAGGATCTGTTTTGAGAATCTAAACGTTAATGTGTCGATAACATAGTGATCGAATAATGTAATAAAACCACACAACCAACCCCTTCTTTTCCGTATAATTAATTAAAACGTAATTATCGGTTATATAAAGTTATATAAAATAAATAGTGATCGAAGTTATTTTTTGCCCACGTAACAGTCCTACCATACACGTTGTTTGCAACCGGAAGTGTTTCGGAAACGTTCTTTCTCGTAATTAAGAAGTTTGTATCATCTGCGTAGCATACTAGGTTAACGTTTTGATCAGCAATATAATAAGGTAAGTCATTGGAGTAAATCATAACAGCGGCCCCAACACAGAACCCTGTGGAACGCCTCTTGTCACACTGCGCGATTCACTCCGAATGCCATTGAGTTCAACTATTTGGGATCGTTTTGTAATGTAGGATTTAAATAGATTTAAAGCAATTCCTCTTATTCAATACCTGGAGAATTTATCCGAGAAAAGTAAATAAAAAACCCGAGCGCAGATGACTTATTATCTAAAGCACTAACAATTATGTTCTGGTATTCACAAAGTACCGATAGTGTATTCCTCCCCCTCACAAAGCCAGTAGATGATAACAATTTATTTTCTACACAGCATTTCATGAGTTGATCACCAATGACAGACTCGTAAATCTTCGAGAAAGTTGAAAGCAGGCTAATAGCTCTATATATAGTTACTGCAATCATTACGGTCATCCTTTTTAAACAATGGCCTCACAAGCGATATTTTTTGTTTTGATGGAAATATTCCCGTAGTGAAAGATAAATTAATTAAGTATGACAGAGGTTTAGAAATAAACAACTTTATCGTTTTTAAGAGATTACTAGTTATACCGTCAAAACCGCACGAGTTTGATGATGGCTTAAGTTTGTTTATGTGTTGTACGATGTCACTTTCACCATAGACTAAATACTCCTTAGACCTCTAATGTAAATGAAGCTTTGGTTTTATTGGAAATAGTGACAGTTAACTGCAATAGATGGCAGTACATGTATGTATAGAAAATTTAGTCAAATAAATTGTTGAATAATACAAGAAGAAATATAGAAGAAAACTTTTGTCAACTCAACTGGTCAACAGATGCTTTTGTTGAAGGAGTATCACGTATCAGAACAGAATTCACTATTCAGCATTATTGCAGTTACTTGACCCATGCGTTCATAAGTTTTATGTTTTATCATTATTTTGTTCCTCTGATACAAATAGGTTAACACTTTAACAGGCAAGGACGCGCCAGGTATTTTCGGCGCCGTCGTCGTACGAAATAATGAACTAATAACGCTAATATTATAATATTGAGCTAAAATTACCACCCTTCTCTCATAGTTAGCCGGCGCCTTACATACACATATCTAATATTTTTAAAATTCAACGACCGTAGGCGCCTTTAAGGCCTTAACGCCGTCCGACCTTGCCCATATGGGCGGCGCGTCCCTGTCGGAACAGCATTGTGAATTAAACGTTCCTTCGAAGCTCGAAGCCTTCATAAAAACGGAAGTATCGAAGTCGTCGTTATAAATCGTTTATTTTTTTAATTTCTTTTTTGAAATATTAAGTAATATAGGTACTGCTTCTCCTGTTAAAAATAGTTACCTCGAAATCCTAATTGCATGTAATACCAGTTTTAAAAACACAAGCGTAGCGTAGGAAGTTGACTTGAAAACGTTCTTAACGTTCACAATCGACTAAAGTACATTATCAACAAAAAATTATGACAAAAACATTTAATACAAAATCTTCCCTTAATCCCTTATGAGGATTACCAAATAGGCGAGGAAATAAAGCACTGAACCTATCAAATTTTTGTAATAAGGCGTGTTAGATGGATTGAGATGGGGTTTTTTGTATTCGCTTCCTAAATTTAATAGGAAACTTTGGAATCAGCAACCCAAGAAACCCCCGGATGCGATGTCTAGAATCATTTGAGAGTGAATTTCATAAAAAGCTTCGAAGATGACGTTGCTCCACCATCCTGAGCTCCAGGTGGGCGATGAGCCAATTTGGAGGTCATATTCGGAATCGGCGACCTCAAAAACCCCCGTGAAGCCGAATTGAGTCAATTCTAGAAGTTTATAACGAAGTTATGAATTTTTTATATGAAAATGCATTAATTTTTCAGGATGCATTTTCCACTGCACGAATGCAATTTGGAAAAAAAACATGGTCAAAAGTAGGTACAAAGTTTCCTATTGAATTTAGGAAGCGAATGCAAAAAACCCCATCTCGATCAGTTTTACCGTTGACTGAACGATTCAGTAAACGGTTTTACTACAAAAATTTGGTAGATTTGGCTTATTTTGTGCTTTATTTCTTCGCCTAAAACCAATAATTGCGATTTTAACAAAAGGTTACATAATATTGAAAATTTATTAACTTAACGGTGAGAAATTACGAATCAAATTACATTGAAACTGATATGGAAAAAATGATTACGTGGCATAACAGGCTCGGATACGTAAACAAAAGTTTAGTTAGCAAAGGTCACATTCGGAGTAAATTTGACAAAAATAAAAGATTTGAAGCGTAAAAGTTGTACCTATTTACGCAAAAAAACACAAGTTAAAGTTCGGTCGGGTAAATCACCAAGTAAAGCCGAGAGAGGTAATATTCAGCAAAAACGTTGGATCGCTTATCATTGCGGAAATTGTGTCAAGGCCAGACATTGCGTAAGGAATGTGAATATCGTAACGGTAACAGATAGGTACTACACAAAAGCGTTGATTGTTTAGTCAATGACAAAAGTTATCATTGCCGAGATTGAAACAACTTGACTTAGCTATGCCTATTTCGCTCAAATACTCATTAAGCGGTAACGTACTTCGTAAATAGTAGCAGAGTTACATTCGGCATCCAAACGATGGTATCACTCCAATGCGGGGAGCTCCAGTACTAACCAAATTTTGTAACCATTAGTGAGAGGTCTAAGGAGTATTTGGTCTATGATTTCACATACAGGACAAAAAAATGACTTTTATACAGGTGGCAATACTTCATCCGTGAAGTCGAAGTTAGCCTGATTTACAGTATCACAGGACTGACTAAATACACCATTGAACTGATTGGCAGCATCATAATCACCGAGCTTCACTCCATTCATGAGTATGTTAATGGTTGAATCCTAGTTTGAGCTTCCTTGAAGTTCAGATACGACCTGTCACATACCTTTTGCTTTGTTGGTTGAGTTTAAATTTCTTTACAGATTTTGCCAGTGTACTTGACGTTTAACTCATCCTTAATTGAGTTGAATATAGGATATTTTATTGCCAAATTCTGATAAATAGATAGTTTACTTTTTAGTTGTTGTGTGTTCCTTCGATAACAATTTCTTACAGTAAGGGGTCTTATTGTGAGGTCTTATCAGTTGTTTTCTATAGGGAAAACACAAATTTAAGTAATACGACATACCTAGTTTCCCTAAAGCTTGCAAAGGCAGATTCAACTTCCTTTTCTGCGTAAAAACCCTGCCAGTCATCTCTCTCCACTAGGCTTTTGAAATGCTGAGTATTATTAGAATTAAATATTTGCTGCACTTAGTAATTGAAAGTAAATTATTGTGTACGTACTGTGAAGGTATTTTTCATTAATCTTTCTTTTACAACGATGTGAAGACCATTGAAATTTCTTCTCATTCTAAGCATATTGGCGAGGAAATTCCTGATGCTCTTTAAGTACACGTGATTAAAGTTATATAAATACCTAAATAAACTTATATAATCAATCGATTATGTACGTAACTTAAAAGAAATAACGCTGTGATTCGTACTTATAAGCAATATTGAAAGTGGAATTTACCTACGATTTTAGATATTATTTAAATTACGTTACGTACCTCTATTGTTATTCTAAAAAAATACTATTCAAATCAACAACTAAATTTAAATAAGCGCAAATTACAAAAATTTCTTTGCGATTATTTTGTTTCCATGCGACAGCTTTAGTAAAAAGTCACATATTATTTGTTCAGTTTGCTTCATTCGAAACAGATGTTACCAAACCCTTCTCCAACTTGGCAGATTGTTCCTTCTACATGTTAATAGTTCCGTTCCCTACTTTTAGGCTTCAGTATGTTTAGATCATTTCTGCTATTTTTACAAATTCAATTACCATTATTAACAAATCTTTGGTCATTTGTGTAATGAGTTTTAGAGAACGTACACAACGGAAAAACATCTTGTAAATCCATTTTAGAAATGAACTCAGCTCTTCGTGATTCTTAACGAATTGATGTGTCTGCATCTAAAAAGCTAGCAAATCTTGGAATAGAAATTTTAGATTGACAAGCACAGCTTTAAGATGCCTTCTACGTATCCATTTCAACTAAAATGTACGTCAAATACGTTTTCAGGAACTTATACAGAATGTCAACAATTACTGTGGAATGGTAGAACATATTTGAGATACATAGATAAGTGATGCATTTTTGTGATATTGTTGAAGGGCGTTCTTTACGTTTATCACGTAGCACCCATTCAAGAGTTTCATTTTTAGTGGTTATGCATGATATAACCGATAACAATGATTCTCGATTTTTCTTTAGCCCTTTCAATGTATAGTCATCATATTTTGAAAACTACGCCGTTTTGGTTTGCTTGTGTACGTATACCGCTTCACGGACCCTTTTAAACTGTGGAGGAGCAAGTTACGTCAATTAAACGTGATCGATTACTAATGTAGGTAGACACATTCGAAATCACGTGAAAAAGTAGTAAAGGTGGCGAATAATTGGACTTGAACGAGGCAAGTCCGTGTCTACGTCACGCCAATTATCGTAAATTATGCCTATTCTCGACTTTTACTAGTAGTAAAGTGTAGAAAATCTTGCACATAAAGGCGTTGAAGTGCAAGAAAGTACTGAGTGTAGGTAAAGCATAACTGGAATTATTAGATGAAGATTTATATCAACAATATTGAAAGTTTGCTCTAATTTACATTTTGTTTGGAAAAAAATAATCTCGTTATTACGCTCAGAAATGTAACTGTTATATGCTCTTGGGCACATTTACAAATCGTTCGTATGATAAGATGGTGAATAAGGTGATGGAAAGAAAAGGCGGGAAGATGTTTGGGTTGTTTATGGATATAAATGCAGCCTTCGACAATGTAAACAGGAAGAAAATGTGGGGATTGTTGAGGAGATATGAGATAGGAGAAGAGCTGGTGATGGCGATAGAGGAATTGTATGAGGAAACAAGGTGTATAACTGGAGGGAGGAGAGAGGAAGGGAAACGTTTTTGGACGACGAAAGGACTGACGCAGGGATGCCCGTTGAGTTCAAGCTTATTCGCGTTATACTTAGGGGACCTGGAGGAGGAGTAGCGGAGACATCAAAGGGGAGAGGTGGTGATAGGGAAGGTAAAAGTGTGGCACTTGCGTACGCTGATGATGTAGTGGTAGTGGCGGACAGTGAGAAAGAAATGAGGGGGGCAATGGGAGTGGTGAAGGGGTGTTTGGAGAAAAAGGACCTAAGGGTGAATGTGGAGAAGAGAAGAGGGAGGGGAGGGAAGCGAAAATGGGGGGGGGGAGGACGAGTTGGAAAGTGTAAATTGAGTGGAAGTATTTGGGATATATGAGGTATGACAATAAGGACGATGGGTACATAAGAGAACTGGCCAAGAAAGGAAATAGGATAGTGGGCAGTGTGTGGGGGGTGGGGGAAAGAGTGTTCGGGAAGGATATGGAAAAGAGGATTTTTGATAAGTTGATGAGGAGCGTGATGGGATACGGGGCGGAGATATGGGGGTGGAGGGAGTGGGAGAGTTTGGAGAAGGTTCAGGAGAAGTATTGCAAATGGACACTGGGACTGGACAGAGAGACGCCGGGGTACATAGTGGGGGAAAAGGCGAAAGTGGAAAAAGTAAGGGTGTAGGCGAGAAAGAGAGCGGTGAAGTACAAGGAGAAGATCAGGAAGAAGACAGAAATAGTAATGGTGAACGAATGTATGAAGGAGATGAGGGGGAAACGGATAAAGTATGGACAAGAGGACAGGAGATTATATTTTGAGAGGGTGGGGATGCGAGGGAGGAGGTGGAAAGAAGAAGGTAGGAAGGATGGTAGAGGAGGTGGTTAGGAGGGATAAGGATGTGCAGGGTCAGAAAAGGAGAGAGAGGATAGCTGGGGGGAGGTATAATGAGGGATACGGGGAGAATGTGGTAGATGGCAAGGCCAAGTACCTGTTGGGGGAGATGGGATTGAAGGAGAAAAGAATTGTGGCGCGATATTGTCCTTCAAATTTGGCCCAAAGGAATCCGAGGAAATTGTCTCACGCTCGGTGGTTGACAACAGCTAATCGAATCTTAAGATTGTATGTTGCCACCGATAATCTCTCTGACAATCTGCAGACGCTGACTCAGTTTGTAATGAAAGTTTACGCACCGATCTGGTTCAATATCAAGGTAAATTGGACATCCGCAAATGGAGCCAATCATTTATTTCAAATGATTAGATTGTCTCGCTATCTTAATGACGAATTGAAAAACATTATAGATCCCGTCATCCAACGAAATGGGTACTTTGGCCACCCAGAAAACATTCTGATTGCAATGCTTTCGGGCGAAGACTGACACATAGGCGTTTGCTAAAAATAAGATCTTCAGAAAGGAAGGGTCCAAAGGAAATTCGATCATTTGTTATACCAAAATTCAATTTTCAAGCTTCTCGTAATACTGATCTCATTTAATGGAACTCAGAAGGAACAATCTTAACCGAGCCTCCTCTGACTTTTCATATTGACAATTTAGAAGAACTAGTAAAAGCGGAAATACCTCCTAAGGTAGAGTTTGCTTCTTACCCTTGCCAAACTCAGACGGTAGAAAGTAGTGTCAAATTGGTTAAAGAAGCATCGGCTGCCGTTTGCGGAGAAGACTCTAGGGATGGTTTTATTCGGGCCGCCTTAAAATCTAGATCTATAATGCCATTTTTCGAAACCAAATCTCACTATCGCACATAATAACTTTTTTTCACTTTTCTACTTATTATATAGGATAGGTATGTAAATTGGTTTCCTTGTTTGAAATAAAAAAAAATTAAATTGGCGAATTTTTTTTCTAATAATAATTAAGATTACTTGGAGCTCTAAATGTTGCCATTTGTTATAAGATTGGGTTAGAAAAAAAAATTAGCCATATAAAGCCACATTTTCATGATGCAAATGGCAAACATTTTTGAGTTTTGGAATTATGTGCCTTGCGCAAGATCATTGAATTTTTATTTTCGGATTGGCCTTTGCCTATATTTAGCAACTTTTGAAACCCCAGGACAATCGAAAAAAGTGAAGTGAAGTGAAGTGAAGAAGTGAAAATGTTCCACCCTACTGTGGAGGAGAAGAAAGAAAAGACGATTTGTGTCTCGAGAAGTGAATCTGAAGGTGTTACTACCACTATGTCTGGGTAAAAACACAATCAAGATAGATTAGTTTATGAAGAATTGCCTAAAAGTAAGGGAAACTCAAAGAGAATCGCTGCATGACATTTACTCTTGCTCATTAAAACAAAACATATTATTTATATCTGTATAATGAAACATTTAATCTATTATGAGAGTAAGGGGCAAGTAATAGTCTATGACAGCTAAGTACCTAACACACTTCACAATCATGTAGTACAATAATTAGTTTTATTAAGATTCCTCAAATTCTTATTTTTCATTACATGGGGATGAATGTGAATATATGTATTTCTCGAAATTACATTTTTCTATAATTATCGAATTGGCGAAAATTATCTCGACCTTTTCCGATTATTTTTTGGTTACAAGAAACATATTTTAGTTTATTCGTCAAAACCATATCTTCGAAGAGGTGAAGGATGGCGGTAAAGATGGAAGGTTAATTCCTCGAAGTGGAGTGGACATTGATAAAACAGTAAGATGTGAAGCAAGTTACGGGAATTGGTTTAGTTAATTTGCTCCACATATTTTAGGGTCTATTAAAACCAAATTTTCATTCCGTTAATGTTTTAGGCCAGATCGCACCGTGTTATATAACATTTGGGAATTGACATAAAAAGCGGATATTTTAGAAAGTTCAAAGCATTCTTTTGCACCATTGGGGAATGAGCAAACCGACCTTATCGATTTTTTGGTGTGGTATACCTAGGTTTTAGCTGTGATTTCTTAAACCATCATTAGGTAAATCTTTTACAGCACTGCACCGATACCTGTACAATTTATACTTATTAATTTTGTTAGTTAAATGCACTAAAATCTCGATACTAAAGATTTCCAAATGTTTAACTTTAATTTCACAATGTAAGTTTAGATAAAGTTAATTAGAATTATCTATGCTTAACGGTTTGTTCCATTAAGCATCTAGTAACCCAATTAGGAAAACTTTGGTTTACTGTATACTCGTAAGACGATAGACGATATTTGGGACTTAGGAAAGGAAATAGTAAGCGATTATATTTTGACTATCCTAAAATCCTAAATAAACGTATCTTAACCTCGTAAATAAGGGCGAGACTTCAATGATGATTCGAACTGGTTCTTATTATTTTCCACAATCAACCCTCAGAGTGAAATCATTTTACGAGAAACGTAAACAAGTTCCGAAGTAATTCACCATATGGTGCTACTGAATTGGGAATAATTGTATATCCTACCGTTATTCAGTGCTTTGTACAACAGATGGCATTTATAATTCGGATGCTTATGATAACAAAATACAAATTTACGTGTTCCACTTGCGTATAGTAATTCATCCCATTGTTCGTGTACTATTTTGTAACCCCTAAATAAATATACATTTCAATAAAACACAAATGTCTACCCGAGGTGAGATTTGAATATAAATTGTACGTATATCAATAATGGAAAACATTTGTTCGTCTCCCTAAACCAAAATGGAAAGTTTTATCCGGCTCAGTCTGACATTCTATATGTAATTACATTGAGAAATGACTTGTTTAGTGTCAGATGAAAACATTTTTTAGCAATACCGTAATATTCGATATCCCGTTTCGTCAAATGAAAATGTAAGCGAATAGATCAGGTATATCACTATTTAAATGTATTATAGAAACTAAATTCGAGCTTTTAAAGGATAAAGAAAGTGGCATAAGGTGAGATAAGCAGCACGAGGGAATATATTGAAGTGGAAATGCAATGATGAGAACACTGAAAGTTGAAACAAAGGTTATAAAATACTTATCTTCAAAATGGTTATGGTTAAAACATATAAATACCAAAATTTCACTTTTAACTTTCCGTTTTGTTCTAACGTAAGCAGTATAATTTAAAGTTTAATAATGGAACGATAAGCGAATAGTAAACTTAATTCCTAGTTACTCAATTATCCGAGCGCACCCCAATTTCGGAATATTCAAAGAGCTGTATAATTTAAGGTCTACAACGATAGATGGTCCTTACAGTAGGAACGAACAAAAGTAATGATTTTAATAATTACAATTTAATTAATTCCAGCCCGGAAACGAAAATCTAACTCTGAAAAAATCTACTGTGATGGGAATCATATTATATTACCATCTAATAAGGGTGAAGTTTTCTATAACTTGGCTTGGTAAAATAAAGCTGTACAGAGTGGCAAAATTTCGATGTTTTACCTCGTAAACTATAGTTCGTAGGAAAAAATGACCCTCGCATCCTCGATCTCTTTTTCTAAGAAAAACGCAATGGTGCGTTTCAAATTTGGCTAACGTCTTTTGTTTTCGACTTATGGCCAAAAATTCACATTTTCTAGTTTTCATTTTATGGCCATGAAAATAGAAAAAAATAATTTCAAAGTTCTTCAGGCACTTTTTTGATAAGAATGCAGTGATGTAGTCAATTCTTCAAAAATACATTCTTAAAGTTGTATTTGTATATGGAACGCGTAGTTGGCTATGGCATCAAAAAATTACTAATTTTTTTTGATTCCAACGATTATGTGGGGTCAAATTATTAAATTTTACTGCTTTTTAGCAAAAAATAGTTTTTTAAGACATAATATTTTTTTCAAAGAAAGTAATAATAATTATTTAAAAACATTCATACTTTTTACAAATCAAGAACAAATAACTACAGTGTGTCCACGGATTGAGTTCACTATAATGACATTAATGACCAAACGTTGTGGAATTTCAAAACGATTTTTTCAGATTCTTTCTTTGCAGGTAAAGTACCTTTTTTGTGTATCATAGAGCAAAAGAAAAAAACTGTTCAGAATCAGTGCAAAATTTGAAAATATTAGGCACAATTTCATGTTTTCTATCCGGGTTACGGTTAAAATATAATTCACTTGAAACTTGAGAATTTTTTTTCCTTTGAATAAAACATTCTAACATACCAAACTTTTCATTATTTTCAAAAGTCATATTTTGCACTTTTAAGGTGACAATAAACAATCAACTGTTATTAAATTGCCAATTTTATAACAACGCAATGACAGATAGGTACCTATTGTTTTATCGGAAAGATGGTAAATGATGTAAGCCAACTTGAAAATTTAGTTTATGTGGCTTTATATAAAACCAGAAGCCGGCGGTTCTTCGGCCTTGGAATCAGTAAACATCTGCTACTGTAGTGACTGTGCTGTCTTTGCCGTTGTATTTGAAAATTTACACACTTTCGAAGCGCATCCATTAAAGTAGATATGTAGTACATGTATATCTACTTTAATCTTATGTCTACTTTAATGCATGAGATTAAAGTATATCTACTTTAATGCGAATTTGTTACGGACGGACAGGACACCCTTTCATCGCAATTATTTTATATATGTTGTGATGAAGATTAGGCAGTAGTTGTATGAATCATACTATATAAATTTTATTGAGTTTTAGTCTGTACTTGATGCGAAAGGTGTCCACCGATTTGATTTTTAGATCGCTAGGCAGAGTAGTTTCAAAATCTTCTGGCACTCGAGATGCGCACCCAAAAAAAAACAGACATTCTTAACCAAGTTTTGGAAAACTAGTATAGCTTAGGGCCGGACTGGACAGGCGGGATACCGGGAAAATCCCCACGGGGCCCTCATCCGTGGGGCCCACATCGTATGGTCCTCTTAAATATCTAATAATCGAATGAAATAGCGGGTATCAAATTTGTAAATTATGAATAATATCGTTGTGTAAAGGAAAATACAAAAAGGGGCAATCTGTTAGAAAATTGCGTTCCACACCAGTTCTGCACCCCCCTTGGCCCCCCACGCCGGGATACGAATCAACAACCGTACAAATTTCTGGTTCGTAAAATATTCTCGCGAAAAATTTTTTTTTCAATAATTTGGGTCGATAATTTCAAAAATAATCATGTATTTTTCCTTTATATTACAACATTACAAGCTACATTCAAATATAAACCGATATGCTGCTGAAACCTTTTCTTTAAGGGGTTTCTCCATGCGTTGCAAGCTTCTACAAAATTAGCTTTCCGTTAAAAAAACTACCGAAACAATTAGGAAGGCTATAGTTGGTAGGTATAGTCGTCTTAAGACATTTTAAAGCCAAAAACAAAAAATCAGAAGAACACGAAACAATTTTCTCGTTGTGTTGCGTGTCTGGTCGTGGCAGAAATTTTTCAATAATAGTATTTATTTTGATATAAAAACTATACCGGGTGTTCTTTCTCAAAGTCGAACATAGGAATCTAACATGGTATTGAACGTTTTTGCTCGCCTATTTAACTTAGAGAACAGGCAATAGTATCAACAGAAAGAGAAAATTATTTCGATTCAAATAATACTACTGGCAAAACTAAAAGTACGATTTATTTTTTTAAAATATTAACTTAAAGTATAAAAAAACAAAAAAAAGGTGAATGCTATTTTAAAATTGTCATACTTTAAGTTAGTATTTTAAAAGAATAAATAGCACTTTTATTCTTGCCAGTAGTATTATTTGAATTGCAATAATTTTCTCTTTCTGTTGATACTATTGCCTTTTCTCTAAGTTAAATAGGCGAGCAAAAACGTTCAATACCATGTTA
Organism: Pyrocoelia pectoralis; assembly: GCA_036250285.1. Taxonomy (NCBI): domain Eukaryota; kingdom Metazoa; phylum Arthropoda; class Insecta; order Coleoptera; family Lampyridae; genus Pyrocoelia; species Pyrocoelia pectoralis. The sequence continues at coordinate 6,988,397 of CM070082.1, forward strand.
TATACCTATGTTCGACTTTGAGAAAGAACACCCGGTATAGTTTTTATATCAAAATAAATTACACAAATTGTCTCAAGACGACTATACAACTAGCCCTCCTAATTATTTCAGTTGTTTTTTAGTATAGGTACTTCCTGATGGAGAAGATTTTTTGAAATCCATTGTTACTGGTGATGAGACGAAGGGAAATGAACCGATAATCACAACAAGGGATGCACACAAATTCTCCAAACAAACCCAACAATTTTAAACAAACGTTCAACAACCGTAACTGCTTTTTGGGGCCAAAAAGGCGTGTTGCTTGTGAAGTTCATGCAGCCGAGGACAACAATTACCGCATATTTATATTGTGAAACTTTGCGACGCTTACAGAGCTACTCAAAACACAAGAAGAGGCATGCTGACTTCTGGAATTGTTCTGATCTATGACAATGCCCGCCCTCAGAGTGCTTGTGTAACCCAACGGCTCCTTGAGTAATTTAAATGGGACATTTTCGAACACCCACCATATAGTCCTAACTTAGCGCCGAGGGACTTTCATCTTTTCCCAGAATTGAAGAAGTGGCTAGAAGGGACTGGCGAAGAGCTCAAAGAAACCGTCACAACTCACTTCGAATCATTGGCGGGAACATTTTATGGAGGGGGTATTGCAAAGCTAGTTCACAGATATGACAAATGCCTTAATCATCAAGGTCATTACTTAAAGAAGTAAGCTTGATTGTGCATTACATTTGGTAATAATATCATTTTGTTAATATTCAATCATCTTCCCATTATAGCCAATCGGAGTTTGCAAAAAAACAGCCCTCGTATTAATGTACGTTGGTATAGTGCGAATGAAAGTAACGATATGTGGTGGGACCCCAACCTACATTTTTCTTGGTAGGCCCTAACAAAGCATTCCGGCCCTGGTATAGCCAGTATTTATCTGACCTCATAGTGTATACATATTGTCCATATAAATTAAACGAGAAAAGAAACTACGACAGTTTCAAGCAAAAACCTAAAATTCTATGCATAACAAATCATATACACTGTGGCCCGAAATAAAGGAGTACATTTTTTAATCTGAAATAACTTTTTTGTTTTTAGGGCGATTTATTTTCTTTTTACAGGGTTAATACCTCAGCATGTCCCCAATATGAGTGCAAATTTTGGTATAAATAAAATGTACAGGGTCGGACTTACAAATTTTTTTCTTTAATGGTGCATTTGTGATCGTTGCAAATGAAACATGTTTTAGCTAAATTTGAACTGATATGCTCTTTCGGTACGGTAAGTACCCAGAACACTTCCGTACAAACGAAATTCTCCGAAATTGTAGGATTTGCGAAATATAATTTTTTTATTGAAATAAGGAAATAATACATTTTATTAAATAACACAAATTATAACTAAGAAAATTAGCTACATAATTTATAACTTAAAGTAAAATATTATGAATGTGGCCACCATGATTGTTCACCACTTCTTGTAGCCTTCTGCGCCATAAATTGATGGCCCCATTTATTGTACGCTGTTCAAAGTTGTTCCATACAAACTGCATTCGTTCGAAGAAATGGCAGGAAAGATGTAATTTAGTGCTAAGGAGCTTCCGTTTTAGTGAAGATATTAGAAAAACATTTAAATTTACATAAATATTAAAATTCGATATTTTTCTTTAGTTTATGACTAATGCGCGTACTTAGTACCATTTAAATAAAAAAATGATATTTCGCAAATCCTACAATTTCGGAGAATTTCGTTTGTACGGAAGTGTTCTGGGTACTTACCTTACCGAAAGAGCATATCAGTTCAAATTTAGCTAAAACATGTTTCATTTGCAACGATCACAAATACACCATTAAAGAAAAAAAATTGTAAGTCCGACCCTGTACATTTTATTTATACCAAAATTTGCACTCATATTGGGGACATGCTGAGGTATTAACCCTGTAAAAAGAAAATAAATCGCCCTAAAAACAAAAAAGTTATTTCAGATTAAAAAATGTACTCCTTTATTTCGGGCCACAGTGTAGATATTTCTCGGTAGAACACTACAGGTTTTATATCTACGTCTTAGAATGTTCCGATTTACAAGTCATTATCTTAAAAGTTTTCAGTAATAAGCTTTAAGAATGGTTATTTTAATTTCTGTTCAGAGAAAATCCATCAATATTTTTCCAAAATATGTTATATATGAGAAAATGTCGTTGTAGTACCGATATCTAATTTTTCTGAAGTGGGAATTATGGCAAATACGTAAAAGTAAATGAGGTGGATAGAGTTAATGTAGAGTATAACGAGAGGATGGTTCTGATAAGAGCGATATAGTGAAAAGTATCTAGTTTTATAACCCTTAATAGAAGAAATCAATTTTGTCTTTATAGATTATTCAGAAAAACGTCGCAGTCTTTTAATTTTATAGATAATTTACCGTTTAAGAGTGTAATTGTTTTTGAAAGTGATTTTGATACATCTCACAGTAAAATTTCCACATTTTTCGAATAAACGTAAGGGAAAACTTACGACATTAAGAGCTATTTCTTATTGGCTCTTGGAAATAAAATGCTCCACAAAGTTCGGCCGCATACGAACACCGTCTGTATTTGACATTTAATGTTAAATTACGCGAGTAAATTACACTTTCTTAGCATGTATTTTTTATAAATCAGTAGAGTTGGCCCGTTTCCCTTCATAAGTAAAACTATTTTAAATAGGCAATTCTTAGGTCATCTAAAGACGCGAGGACAATCAACTTTCCTTTCAAAAGTGGAGGAAACAATTTGAAAATTAGGTTTAATTGAATTTCATGTTAAAAATGTCATCGTACAAATAATCCGTATCGATAAGTTTTTTTTCTAAAACATAATCGATTTTTCTTTATTGATATTCATAACTTGATTTGAATAAACCAATAACTCAAGTAAGCTCACCGAAACTGTTTTTTTTGTAGATTGAACGAACGAGTCCTATCACATCAGACTGTTACAACGTTAAGGTTTGAAAATTTATCGATGTTCTTCCCTTCCGCAGGCGTTAAGAGGAAGTACATCACGAGAACGAGGTCCGCCTAGGCGACGGATCGTAACTTACAGCATTCTTCGCAAATACTGATTGGTAAGGAACTGTCACCTGCAAGTTTACTTCCGATTTCCGTTTCTAGACTTCCACTACGGATAAGTTAAAGAGTTCAATTTCATTAATGTTGTAGGAAACGCCATCGGTTCTTGTATGTCCTTGCGGATGTTGCTAAGCTAACTTCTAAAACGTCAATCCCATTTTGGAAATGGAATTATGTAATTGTGAAACAGCCAATTTCTAAAGTGAAGTGAAAATCCCTTTGACTTTTTTTTTATTTCAGCGCCTCCATATAGTTAAAATGGATTGATCATACTTGCTAATGTAATTTCTTTAGAGCTTGATAAAAAGGAAATACCTCAATAAGACAATTGTCTTGTTTTTTTGTCGCTATCCTAATATAACTTACATGCATTATGGTAATCGATTTTTTTCAATGTAACTCACCGAACACCGCTTCGTTTCTATTTTTGACTTTTGTTACTATAACATGTTAAGAAGAATTTTGGTTATTTTCTAATGTACTTCTTGGTATAAGGGTCTTTCAATATTGTCAAATTCAAAATTGCACGATTTTAAACTTCGTTCAACGTCAACCGACCTTTTCGTACTTTTTCTTTTGTAAGATACGCTGACTAGGCGCGAGGTTGAATAGATTATATGGTTAACTAAACAGACCGTAATAAACCATATGACCACATTTCAATGTGCTAAAGACGCATATTATAATGAATCGTCGCATTTGACACTTTTTACTTTTTATACAGATCGCCACAGAAATCGAAATTTCGTAAAGTGTAAATAATCTAAGGAACAAACTCACTACGGGACCAGCCCAAGTTCCTTGCTTACTGGTAAAAGATTGTGTTTTCGCGCTACCATTGACCACAATAATTTACCTACGTTTCCGGACATTTGCAAGACAATTCAGCAACATAAAATAATTTTGCCCAAACTTACTTTGTGGAATTGTAATAATAAAAGAAGTAATTCCATTAACTTTTAATTTTAAATGTAACCCGACTCGTTTCGACACTATGTATTACAGTTCTTCCTCCCTTTTCTAACCTCTCTTTTTGCCTTTCCACATTTCCCATTCCACCAATCCTTTCTTCCTACCCCTTTATCACTTTTTCTGTACCTTCTCCTTTCCACTCCGTCATCCATTATTCTTACTATTCTTTTTACTTCCTCTCCCACATCCTTCTCGCTTTCTTGCTCGCCCTCCAGCTTCTTTTTATACCTCTCTATAGGTACTTTCTTCTGTCCATATCTTTCTCTCTTTCTATTCCTCCCTTCCCTCCTCTTCCTCTTCCACCTCCTCCTCCTTTAGGGACACTCTATAGGTATATAGTCCGATTCTTCTTCCTCCTCTCTTTTCAATTTTTCTATACTCCCAGACTCTCTTCATTTACCACCACATAGTCAATTACAGACGCTCTTCTCCCACTAATATACGTATACTCTCCTCTTCCCCCTTCCTCCATATTTCCGTTTAAGATCATCTATCCGCTTTCCTCACACATTTCAATTAACCTTCTTCCTTGTCCGTTTATCTTTTTATCCATGGATGTTCTTCTTACCTCTTCCCCATTTATCACCATCTCTCCTTCTTCTCCTATCCTTGAGGTGAAATCACCCCCTATAATTATCTTTCTTTCCTCTTTCTCCCCTAGCACTTCTTCTATACTTTCCCTTGTTTCCTCCATCTCTTTTCCATATATCGTCATCACTGCATACTTTTCCCCTTGTTCTGTGTTTATATATCTTGTTAGCACCCCTTATATTTGTTTCTCTTCCTCCCCTTCTTCCTTTCCCCAGTACTTTTTCACTCCCGTCACTATTCCCCCTTTTGCCCTCTCTCTTTTCTCTTTCCTTACTGCGAATTGGGCTGTCCAATCAAGCTCCCCTGGGAGCTTTTCCTTCCATTCCTCCCAATCGTTCTCCTCTAACCATGTTTGTACTATCCCTACCATCTTAAACTTCTTTATATAATCCCAGAAATCTCTTCCCTTCCCTTTTATCTCTGCCACATTCCAAAACAACAATTTGCTTGTCCTTTTTCTTTCCCCATGCCCCTTCATTTCCTCCCCCTTTTACTTCTACTTCCACTTTATACCCCCCTCCCGTTTTCTAGTTTTTTGCACTCCACTTTACCAACTTCCACTCTTTCTCCTCCCATTTTTTTCAATAAACACTGGTAGTACACTTCTAAATACATACACTTTAAATAAAATACGTCTTGCGATCCTCACTAGTCCAGATATTGCCGCCACAACAAATATTGTGCCAGGTAAAGTAATTTATACCTGCCTGGAAATGAAAGGTAAAAAAATTGCCAAAGCTACAAAGCAATTTATAAAATAGTAAATACAATAACAGTAAAAAAAATTTTTTATCGAGTTGCGTCTCTTAAAATATCAATTTGAAATTTTCAATTGTTATAACTTTGCCATAAAAAATAAAAAAAAATTTATCTCTGACATAAAAGTTTCTAATTTTTTAAAGAAATACAAAAAAAAATTTTAGAAAATCTTCATTTTTTAGCGAGTTATGATTTTTTGAAGCTGTAACTATCATCCCCTACCTTCTAACCTCCTTAACTCTGTTAATTTTAATAATACGGAAAAAAAAACTAAGGCTCATTTTTGTGTAAAATTTACAGTTCTACAACTTTGATTAACAATTAACGTTTTCCCAAAATGTAGAAAAAACCCATTTGTTTAATTTTTTTCAAAAAAAAAATTTCTTCGCTGTCATTTTTTAAATACTTCAGAGTGACTTATACCAAAAATTCCTGTGCTTTCCTCAAAATTCGCATTTAAAGGTCTATTTTCTTGGACTATTCTTTTCAGTCAAAGATTTACAATGCATCTACTAATATTTTGGATTTGGTAGCTTTTTGTTCGGAACTTGTGGATTTTAACAATCACCTAAAAGGCTCTACCCATATCTTTTACAGTAGAAACATCTGAAATACCTCTAATGGCTAATTCGTAAGTTAATTCATCAGCTGATAGCCTTTCAATATCATAGGAAGACATTTGCAAGTGTTAAGTGTCGGTAACCCACTAAAAATTGCACAAGAAGAAGAGAGAAGAAAAAAAATTAAATATAATTGTGTGTGTATTATTAATGCCCTTTTGTTAAAGGTAAAGATTGAGATGAACTCTAAAACTTTGAATTATATCTAAGTTATTTACAGGTTCAAAGATCTCAACAAAATGATAATACATGCGATAGGTACAGAAAACTGACAATAAATATACCGGAGTAATTCTTTAGGCAGATTGATGTCGGACGCCAACCACCCTTTTTATTAAAACCTTAGATGGTCAAAGATACGTGGTATTTCTTTAGTATGATATACCATTAGTTTCGAGAAATTCAAATCTAAATATTAGAAGAGATATTAGAAGAAAAATTGCTAGTTTAATGTACTAGTTAACATCGACATGTTTCGATAATGCGTATTATTATCATCATCAGCTGCTAAAATTAAATTAATTGCTAAGTAAAGATAAATCGGAATAAATCGTATAAAACTTACATATTGGTTTAAATTGGTGGCTTATAATCGATAGATAAACATCATTGTAGGGGTAGACGTCTCTGCCCCAATCACAAATTAATAATTCATGAGTAGTAATTGATTATGATTAATGAAGCATGCTGTAAAAGATAGGTTAGGTAACATTTTGGGGGTTATAATCGGATACTTACGGGAAAAACCGGGGATGAAAACATTGAGAGTAGCTAACAGTAGAGTCGCGCATATTGGAAAACCAAAAGGTCGGACCGTAAAATTAATGGAATAAAAGTTGAAAAAGGTCTCGAAAATGAAGGCCAATAGACAGTTGGACGCTAAAACAGCGCAAACGTCATGAAATTGGATTTAATGACAAAGGAGGAACCTGAATTATCAACCTGTACGAGGGAAGTGCAAGATACGGGGGAGATGAAGAAAAGAGTGAACCAATATTATAAGAGCAAATCCCGGTTAATATTTATCATTTCGTTCAGGGAACTGGTGGGCTTTTTATTATGGTGGGCGATAATTTCGCTGTTTTCCAAAAGGTTAAGGCGAATGCCTTTGTCGCACAGATGGAGTATTTCAAAGTCGGTCTTCGGATTTCGATAAAAAGGCAATATTGACATCCAATTTCTTCAGTATGTTTTTGAAGAAATACGAAGACAGGCCTATGAATGATAATGAGAAGTATTTAACGGAAGGAGGGGCCTGTGTGGGTCTGAGAGTGGTGCGGTGAAGATTGTGGAGGGACACACGGAGAGAAGTGTAAAGTTGCGATATTATTTTGGGGGGATAGCCATTACGGGCGGCAATTTTGTAAATGAGGTCCAATTCCTTGTGGTAATTTTGAGGGTTAAGGGGCAGCTCGAGGAGGCGGTTGAACAAGTGTCTGAAAGCAGCGAGTTTATGGGAGAGAGGGTGATAGGAATGGAAGGGGTCGGTGATCACGTCTGGTAATGGAAAGGTCTAGGAAATTGAGGGTCTTCTTATTTTCTTTTTCTAAAGTGAAAGTAATGTTGGGGTGCAGATTGTTAAGGAATTGTAAGCAATCGGTGACATCAAGATCGTTGAATTCGATAGTCACACGCATTATCGAAACATGTCGTTGTTAACTAGTACTTTAAACTAGCAATTAAATTAAATTTTGAAAATTTTATAATCTCATCTTTCATATCATGATAAACAAGTACATGGGGAAGGTTTTGTGATGCTTCATCGATTCTTCTATTTTGGTTTGGAGGAACCACAAGCTTCGAGACTAAATTGTTAGGATGTGCTCTAAGGCCGTCATTGTATTTGGCACTAAAGCGGTTGATTTCTTCTTTCACTATCGGTATTTGAAGATCATTTCGGATAGTCGCGTACACTAATGTATGTAACACTTTTGATTGGAAGCGTTCAGTATGATATACCATTGTTTCAACAAATTCAAATGTAAATATTTGAAGTGTGATGCGTCTATAACAGGTTGGAACCTCGTACATTAGCATCGATTGGTGAGGTGCTAATTGAGCTTCTGAATCGTTGGATTGGATCATGGCCAGAGCTAATGATTTAATTTCCGTAAGTTTTTGAACAAATGGAATAACATGTTTTTATAATACTCTCCAAATTTTAATACGAGTAAAGTAATAATTTTTTTAGAATTTTAGAGATAAAATGATCATCAAACAATAAAATGAAAGATTGGTGTCATTAAATATCATATTCCAAAATGTCACAGTTCTGGCCGAAAGTCGAAGTTGTCTGAGAGAGACCGACGGACTCTAAATGAAATTGTTAGAAAGGATCGAAAGATCACGGCTCCTAAAATCACTGCAGATCTCAATGAATACCTACACAACCCAGTTTCCACAAAAACTATTAGTCGGGAGCCGCACAATTCTGGATTCTACGGAAGAGCTGCAATTAGAAAACCTCTGATCTCAAAGACAAATGTTTCAAAGCGTTTAGATTGGTGTAGAAACCTCCAGAATTGGTCCCTCGAGCAGTGGAAAAATGTAATTTTCTCTGATGAATCATCGTTTACTTTATTTCCAACCTCCGGCCAAGTGTACGTTTGGAGACGGCCGAAAGAAGCATTTAATTCAGACTGCCTTTTCCTAACTGTCAAACATTACGGGGGTTCTGTGATGATCTGGGATGCTATTTCATGGAAATCCGCCGGACCAATGATTTCCCTTCATGGAAGAATTAACAGCCGACACTATTTAGGATTTTTGGGGGACCAAGTTCATCCTATGGTTCAAGAACTGTTTCGGGAAAGGAATGCCAATTTCAAGATGATAATGCCCCAACCCAAACAGCTGGAATTGTTAAAGAATAGTACCAGAAGCATTCTAATGAAGTTGAGCATCTCATCTTCCCACCAAACTTCAACATTATTGAGCAGTTATGGTCGATTTTAGAGCGTCAATTAAGAGGTCGGTTTCCGCCGCCATCGTCTCTAAAAGAATTGGAGGGTGTTTTAACCTTCGCCGTCCCGAAACGGGGTCACCGCTGACCCAGGAGAGACAAAAAACGTCAATAGTTTTCACAGATTGTTTTTAAATTAATTCTCCTTTTGAGAATTCGCCTATTTTTGTAAGAAATTTAATATTTCTTTTTATTTTATTTTTTTGTTGTTGTTTTATTGTTTGTGTCCAATCATTTATAGTAACTTTTTTTTGTAGAATAAATTTATTGGTTTTGAGTTTGTTTGGTTTAATTCCATTATTAAAGACGAAAATATATAGAATACGCTGCAAAAGTATAAAATGGAAATAATTCCAACATTTTGAACTTGGGTCAATTTTGACCCGGTTTTGGGATTCCATGTTTTAAACTTATTTTGGGACGGCGAAGGTTAAATGAAGAATGGGGTAAAATTCCTTTGGAAACAATTCACAATCTGTATGAGTTTTGAGGCTGTAATTGCCGCGAAAGGTGGATCTACACCATATTAAAATATATTTTGTTGATTTTCAAGGTATCTCCATTATTTTGTCCAACCCCAGTATGTAAATACACAATGTGGTATATGCAAAATGCATCTACATAATGGTTATAATTTATAAGTGTCGTGTTAGTTGGTTTTTTTGACGAATTACTTTACAAACTGTTATTAAAGAGATATTAATTAAAATGTAATGTAGGAAATTAGCAAAAGTCTTTTACGTATTTGTCATGATTAATTTGTCCGAGCTCGAAAACAGCAACGTTACTGGATCTCCTAGCATGAAAGATTGAAATTTGCAATTTGAGTTCACCTTTATCAATTGAATTGTGCCCGCATATTTTGCCATATTTGCTCAATTATAAGAATAGATTGGTAGGTTTACTCCCGAATTGCGCCGTGAATTAGATTATGTACTATGAAATTTACACACAATTTCCTTACTTCCTTCCTTACCCGTTCTAAAATCAGGATGAGAAATAGGAAGTTAATACGTGCGCCGAATCACAATGTGGATAAATACTTTTAGAAGTGTAATAAGTTAAAGTTGCTTTATTTGAATTTAACATTTGGATGATTTCAATAACATTTACTATCACTTCATTTTTCAATCGAATTTCTTTTAGTTACTCCTGTTTTTGACACTCACAAGCTATTTATTACAATGGTCACAGTAAGATCTAACTTTATATCAATTCAAAGAACAGGGAATACAATGACTTTTGAGATTCGATGAAAAGTTCTCTCACATTCCAGGTATACTTGATTTATCAAATTTAAGTAGTACATTTGGATGAATAGAAGAATACACTATCTCCATAATAAACTTTATTAAATTACCCGTTTCGACTTATATTGGTCATTATCAAGGCATAGAGTCCTTGAAAAACGTTTTAAAAATGACCTGAACATCACGAGTTTATAAAATTAATGATAAATGTTTGATGATGCCGAAACAAAGATATATAGTTTTCAGGAATGGAAACACTAAAATGAATTTCGATGGCAAAACCTCACATCACCTGTTGATGAAGATATGAAGCAGTGTAGGCAACTAACAAATTTGAATGAGGAACAACCCACTGAACACAGTACATCCATGAAACGTTTCTAAATGTTGCATAAGGGTTACAAATGAAACATTCCTACGAAACATCTAAGACACATTACTGGTACATTCCTGTCGAAAGCGAATAAATGGTAATGTCTAATAAACGTTTCAATTGATATGTTACATAAAATACAAAACATACACATTACAACACGAACGTTTTAGATATGTATCCAAAAATACATCTTTGTGATGTATTTTTTGGAATGTGATAACGTATAACATTTTATAAACGTTACAAATGTGATGTTTCGTTTGAAACAAAATAGTCATATCTCAAAGTTAACGTTACGGAGTTGTGTTTAGTAGTGTTGTACCAGAAACCTTATCAGTTGAAACATATCGTAAGAAACACATCATACACGTTTCGGTGTGAACGTTTTAGATATGTATCCAAAAATACATCTCTGTGATGTATTTTTTGGAATGTGATAACGTATAACATTTTATAAACGTTACAAATGTGATGTTTCGTTTGAAACAAAATAGTCATATCTCAAAGTTAACGTTACGGAGTTGTGTTTAGTAGTGTTGTACCAGAAACCTTACCAGTTGAAACATATCGTAAGAAACACATCATACACGTTTCGGTGTGAACGTTTTAGATATGTATCCAAAAATACATCTCTGTGATGTATTTTTTGGAATGTGATACTGATAACGTATAACATTTTATAAACGTTACAAATGTGATGTTTCGCTTGAAACAAAATAGTCATATCTCAAAGTTAACGTTACGGAGTTGTGTTTAGTAGTGTTGTACCAGAAACCTTATCAGTTGAAACATATCGTAAGAAACACATCATACACGTTTCGGTGTGAACGTTTTAGATATGTATCCAAAAATACATCTCTGTGATGTATTTTTTGGAATGTGATAACGTATAACATTTTAGAAACGTTACAAATGTGATGTTTCGTTTGAAACAAAATAGTCATATCTCAAAGTTAACGTTACGGAGTTGTGTTTAGTAGTGTTGTACCAGAAACCTTATCAGTTGAAACATATCGTAAGAAACACATCATACACGTTTCGGTGTGAACGTTTTAGATATGTATCCAAAAATACATCTCTGTGATGTATTTTTTGGAATGTGATAACGTATAACATTTTAGAAACGTTACAAATGTGATGTTTCGTTTGAAACAAAACAGTCATATCTCAAAGTTAACGTTACGGAGTTGTGTTTAGTAGTGTTATACCAGAAACCTTATCAGTTGAAACATATCGTAAGAAACACATCATACACGTTTCGGTGTGAACGTTTTAGATATGTATCCAAAAATATATCTCTGTGATATATTTTTTGGAATGTGATAATATAACTAAAGCTAGGATGCCTTTTTTTATAAATGGACAAACATAAGGCAGACCCTATTTAAAATCCGTTTTAGAGTACGCACTTTCCAAAAATACAAACTTTATTCTGCCTTTTTGGTTTCTGTTAGTTTTATTGCGTTTTTTACCTTTTTTTTTTGATATTGTCGCGTAAGTACCTTTTCTGTAAATTTTTTTTAGTTTTTTGAAATGTAAGTAAGTATTTTTTAATTTTTAGATTTTATTTAGGTATATTTTTCTAGGTAATTTCTAAGAAAGCAAATTGTTTGAAAGGGAAAGGAATTTGGTATACAAACTGAATACAAACTTTGTCTATAATATTTAAGCCTCTTACAATAATAACACGGATGAGTCATTTTCCTTACTTTGAAATATTTCCCATTGTATTATTTCTACCTGCAAGCTGCACCTACAAACAGTCCTTGTTGAAATTGCATCCCTTTGTCATTATGCCGAGTTAAGCGTATTTTAATTAGCCAGAAAACTTTATTGAAAAAGAATACCAGCAGATAACATCTATCAACTCTAGGTAATTACTTTTTCAAATAAATATTTGTTTGTCTATACTTAAAATTGAATATGTATTTGTTGATTTTATCTCGACAGTTTTCGCTTTTCCGTGCCATTTTTCTCCTTTTTTGTCTTTTTAGATGCTTTGTTTAAATTATTTTTTATACCTTTTGCCTGCCTTTTTTAAACTTTCATTTTGTCTAACTATCCCAGCTTTAATGATAACGTGTAACATTTTAGAAACTTCATTAAAAATGTGATGTTTCGTTTGAAGTCATCTTTCAAAGTTAATGTTACTTGTATTTAGTAGCGTCGTACCTATACTTACTAGAAACCTAATCACTTGAAACATATCGTAAGAAACTAAAAATACACGTTTCAATGTGAGTGTTTTACATATTTATCCAAAATTAACAATTTAGTGTTTAATTGGAACGAAAATTTCCGTTTCCAAAAATAGATTTATTCATCATAAGTAGATGGGTAATATTGCACATCTAAATGGCTTATTTGCCAGCGAGTCGGTAGCTCAGATAGTTTGCGTAGCTGTTTTCTGAATTCCTAAACAAGCGACCGATGTTCGAATCCCACTTGAAGCAAAACGATTTTTCAGCATCACCGATCTCCTTCGAGTCTACACTAAGAGAATTTTGGGGGCCCTGAAGAACAAGCCCCCGGAGTACATGGGGCCCTGCAGGGCCTGGGCACTGGAAAAAGAGCCCCTCAGAGCAGTTGGGGCTCTCGGTACCATAGTTTCTACCACATCTCAATTTTTTTATACTCAGGTATGTTTCAAATGAAACATATATGAGACATTTCAAATATTCACGTATGAAACATTTATAAGGACACATTTCTCCTACATATCAGTAAATTACTTTCCGATATGTTTCTTGAAACATATATAAAATGTTTCGATGTAACGTTTCTGTGTTGTTTCAAATCTAGGTTTCTGAAGGCGGACATTAAACATCTATGTTATGTGTATGATACGTTTCTGTCGCTGTTTCGGAGATGTTTCATGTTTCAGAGATACGTTTCTAAAACATTTCAGAAACGTTTTTTTGCACTGTGGGAAGAAGCCCTCCAGTTGAAGGCAGGTGAAAGATATGTTCCGGACAAACCAAAATTTTGAGTTGATCACCATTTTAGGTTCTCTCATTTGGTTCGTCCGTAAGATTTCTTTCATGTACGTCGAAAATACTAGCTTTAATCTTTACATCAATGTAATAAACTTTTACGATACCTTAAGATGCAAATGTCGTAAGTAACAATTCTGCAATTTTACAGGAGAGACAAAAACCATTGCATTTTTTAAGTTTTTTGTAATAAAAATTTATAAAAAATACTGAAATGTTCTAATTATCTAACGTGATATAAATTAGCACAATAAACATAAAATACATATTTTTTTTAAATTACGTGACTTACGACATTTTCGTCCTAAGCTTTACTATTTCGGTGGACTAATAAAAACAAATACCAATTGTCTAAATACCCTGTTTTTCACTTGTGCCCCGTCGCTGGAAACGCAGAGTTCTATTATAACTTGTGAGAGGCTTATTGACTGTCACAAGAATAATAAAGTCTACAAAGAAAAATACAAGAAATTCCAATTCTGAAGCTGTACATATTGTAATGTAATGATTAAAAAATACGAAACTTCATTACATTGAAATATTGACAAAGAAGGTAAATGCACTTTTCAGGAGTTTCATCACAGTTCATTTAAATTAATTACAACTTGTTGCAAAACGCGAATGGGTAGATGGTATTTTCATGTTTCGTTATAGAGCTTCTGTTTGGAGATTAAAACGAATTTGGGTCGAATTTTTCCCTTGAATGAAATACATTTTGTTACGGTCCATTCTATCAACCGATTTGTTAATCATATAGCTACTGAGTAGCATTCTCATCGTCTTTAATTCCACCGTTGCTTCGCCCACTTCATGTTTCCATAATTTTCAAGGTCTTTCCATTTTTCTTTCCGCCTACTTTGCTATCCATCTACCTACTTAACTGTTGTCCCCTTCTTCTACATGGTGATATCATATTTCAGTGGCTATTATGGTATCTTTATTTTTCTTGTTTATGATGGAATTCTTGCCGTCGTACCTTGTATATATTTTGTCTGCCTCAAACTAGGGGATTAGTTTTTTTTTATCGTCGTTTGTGTTTGTCCAAGTCTCTGTTTCATTTCTTCCTAAGTTGTTGCGTTCATTGTCATAATAATTTTTGGCATTTATCTTTCACTTATTATTGTATTTGATTCTATTTTTAGTGCTTGTAATAAAAATTTGTAAAAAATACTGAAATGTTCTAATTATCTAACGTGATATAAATTAGCACAATAAACATAAAATACATATTTTTTTAAATTATGTGCCTTACGATATTTTCGTCCTAATCTTTACTATTTCGGTGGACTTACAACATTTCCTACAATGGTGGTAAAATACACTGTTTTTTAACTTTTAGTAAAAAATGTAAAAAAGTAACCATACATTCCTTTACAATTTTTTATTAAAAAAATCACTTAAAAAAGGCAATACTAAGGAAATGCGATAAATCAACATTTAAAAACTGTTCGTTCAATTTTTAAAAGGCAAATTGTTATAAAATTCATGGTAATCCTTTTCTAAACTTACTTTTAAAGATTGTAAGTGGTCAAATTTTGATTTTTTTATTGATAGAGGTTTATCGTATAACATGAGGTTCTTCATAAAAACATGCATTATTATTTTTCTGGTTTCTACGAGTAATCGTAGTGTAATTAATTTCATTGTGCCTTAATTTATAAAGAATGGATCCATCAGATGTGTAATTTATAGCTCGAATGTCTGTCACAACTGGATCGCCAACCTTAGGTCCTGGCCTTAATGAAGTTAAAAAATTGAATTGATTAAAATTCTTTAAAAAAACCAAAATCTAAATACTTGACACGATATGGTTATGGTAACTTTCTCGCTTGGAGGCAGACTCCAATGTAATCTGCTGAAACATTAATATTTTTATTGCGTAATGCTCGTTCTATCGTCGCATGCATGGAGTCTGCCTCCATTTGAGTTTGCTCTATCACTAAATGGTACTTTATGGCCATGTTAATTAAGGCGTTTGAAATTGTTACATTTCGGTTCTGTGACGTACATCCATCATTCCAGAATATTATTTTTTGTTCTCTTTGCAAGATTTCCAAAACATGATTTTTTATAAAAAAAACTTAAGATGGAAGCGTAGTCATTTGCGGAACTCCTTCTGGTGCTTCAGGCTATATAAAGCAAAATCCCTCTTTTGTTTTCATGTTGAAGGTAGTAAAATTATGAACGATTAGCTTTGTCTTAAAATATTGGGATGCAACATTGCATTTTAGGACTTAAAAGCACTGATTGTAGGTCCATAAAAAAAACTAGCTCTGTCGAATTTTTATCAAACTCTTTTGCTTCTCTAGCTTCTTTCTTTTTCTCTTGATGTAAAGCATTATAACTCCTTAGAAAGGTTTCCTGTCTTATGCGATACACACTTATAGCAGTTATCCTTTTTCGGCGTGAATAAACATAAATTCATCTCTGCAAATGTATGAGAAAATGTAGCTATTGAAAGGTGGTCCATCTGTTTCTCCTTACACCAAACATTTTTGTAAAGATGATAAGTTCTAATTTTGATTTCCAGTTTGGTTCCAAATAGTTGACTTGTATCTGCAATAATGTGACTCCATTTTTGGAAGTTCTTCAAAAAAACTTTGTAATTTTAATTTCATGTCATGATACCTGTTCCTTTTTACTGCAGTTTCTCTATCTTCTACATGTTGTACTGGTCCATTTTCTGAATATTTCCAAATATTAACCATTCTTTCGCCCATACTGATGGCACTAAGGAACATTTTTTTGCAAACTCTGATTTTGTCCATTCCCTTTTGCAAATAATGTTTGGAAGTGAATTTTCTTCTTGAAATGTTTTCAAGTGAGCGATTTCTATGTCTTTTGGATTCACTATTCTCTACTGATAAATTAACGAAAGTCTTCCTCTACTTCAAATCCATGTGTTTCCAAAATTTTTCGAATATTACTGTCTCATCTTCTTCGTTGAGCTTATAGCATTGAAGTGCTTTTTCCTTCTTATACACAGATGAAGTGAGTGCCCTAACTGGGTTTTCATCGGTGGTTCAAATTGCAGTGTCATCCGCAAATGTGGCAAACATAGCATTGCTGTCAGTCGGCAGGTTAGCTGTAATAGATATAAGGTATAATAGGGGTCCCATGACACTACCTTGAGGAACTCGCGCGTTTACCTCTACTAGTTTTGTCATCTCTTCTTCATGTTTGACTAGGAAACATCTTTCTTGGATATATGATTTTAAAATAACATAAAAAGTATCCGACAGACGTTGCTTTAGTTTTAGCAGGGCAGTATTGTTTGGCTTCGAACGCCGCGGTTATGTATCGTACTACACCATACACCTGTTGGATAGTCGAGTACTGCTTTCTGAATTCGAACTGGTGTTCCGGTATTATTTTTGTTTCGTGTTATATGGACATTAGACGCTTCATTAACAGCTTCTCGAATAATTTACTTAAAATAGGCAAGAGGCTTATCGGCCTGTATGAAATCAGCTCGTAAGCTGGTTTTCCTAATTTTGGGATTAGGATGACCTTCGCTATCTTCCATTGAGCAGGGAAGTAGCCAGTCCTTAGTATGGCGTTAAAGATGTGTGTTATCAGCTTGGTCCCTTTATTTGGTAGCTCCTTTAGTACTCGTCCAGTAATCAAGTCGTACCCCGGTGAATTTTTGTCTTTCAGGCTTTCAATCATTTCCCTGACCTCGTTATATGAAAAATATTTTATCGCCAGAGATAATTGTGGAGGTGCGTCCAGGAGGTTTTGTATTTCATCACGTTCTGTTACTAAGATAAATTCATCTGGTTGAAAGACTTTAGCTAGGTGCTCTGCGAAACATCTGCCTCTTCAGAGTCGCTTTTGGCCCAGCTTCCATCGTTTCAACGGATCGGGGGAAATGTTTGTTGGGGTTGTTTGAGGCGTTTGGTAGCCTTCGACAGAGAATAGTCGGTAGCCTCCGTTGCAGTAAGACCTTCAAGGTAACGTGTAAAGGCTTCATTTTTGTAATCGCTGATTAACTTCTTTAATTCTCTATAGGCGTTGTTATACCTTCGTTTTTCTTCTGGGTAGCGTCTAGTTTGCGTAATGTTCTTTTTTCAGAAATTTTGTTCATGGTCGCATCGGGAAGATAACGTTGGGTTGGTTGCACTTGTACTGTTGGCGTACCATTCCAGGCGGAGTTTTGTATGGTAGTAGTTAAGATTTCGACAGTATTCTCGATGCTTTTTAAAGAGACATTTAAAGAAAGGTTCCTATCTAGTGCCTCTCTAAACTCATTCCAATTAGTAAGGTGAGTATGTAATTGCGGGGCTTTTGTTTTTAGTATACCACATGACCTCAGGGTTAGGATAACTGGCGAGTGATCGTAACATAAATCGAAGTTTTCATCCATTTGTATTGGTGATTTCTACTATCTGACAATACTAATTTGTTTTAATATCCAGTTGGAGAATCTAGTGTTAGCTTGCAGTTTAGTTAGTTTCTGCTTATGATTAGTGTTCAAGAATTCATCATATCCACTTTGCAATTCTGAAAATTTAATAACCTGAAGTTATAAAATCTGAAATTGAATATTCGTTATGAGACTTTTGCACAAAGGAATTTCCAATTTCGAAGTCGTGAGTAAATATAAAGAACTAACCCTTACAAAACAAATAAATCATTTTAGAATGAAAGAGTAAAGTAAAATATGGCTTCCGAACTGTATTCTGTTCTCAATTTACAGCAGATACCTCCTTCACAATCATATTTAGAGTTTTCAAATACTTTATAGTTTTCAATTTTATTATATAGATAATTGCCTTTTCTCGTTTTTCTAAAAATGTGTAGTTCACCTTAAATTTTGGCCTTCAAACTGAAAAATGTTGAAATTCCGCGGCGACTTCTACATTTTTCAAACTTACACTCTTTAGAGAATATGTGGACTGGCAAAGTCATGAAAATGGATAGATGCTGAAAATGGAAATAATTCGTTTTGCAGAGAAACTAGACCGAAACAATGTACTAGCGTAGAATAATGTGCAAGGAAGTAAAATATATGATACTCCTGTGGAATCTCATAGGTCGACTGCCATGTAATTGCATGGCAAAGAATCGACATATTATAATGTTGAAGATTTCAAGATGGAGACCCTTCATATTCACAATAATGTCTTATTTGTATAAAATGTGACACATCCATAACAATATTTACTCGGAATGCAGAATTCAAGTGGAAACTAATAATATATACACTTGTTATATATAATTGGGAAGATGTCTTGTCGACAACATTTGCAATAGTCGATACATACAACAGATAAAATGAAATAAGGCGGTATGTTCGCCGACTGTGGCTTGCTGAAGTAAGTATATGAAGGTTATCGACCATAAAAACATCTGAAAATAAAGTCTAATATTTCACGGTATATAAATCATACTGTTTAGTACGTTTTCCAAAAAGAGTGCACAGTTACTAACCAATAAGGGTATAATGAACATTGGTATGCAAATGATCTGTCAGTCTCCGAGTATTCCAGAGAATGCTGAAAGAATTTTTCATAAACTGCACTGTAGATAAATAGTTAAATATTTGAGAGTACGATTTAAGAGTTTATTAACATTTTTCGTTCAGTTGGTATATTAAATAAGCAATTGAAATCATTTTGAAATGCATCTTAGTAATTAATACAGTAAATTAACATTACATGGCGCAATAGGTAAATAATCATATTAGTAGTGTACCAACTTGCACCATTCACGGTATTAAAGGAAAAAACGCAACATACCCTGAATATAAGTAAGGTGTCAAAATAATTTACGCACAACACAATTATTTGTCATGAAGAGGAATAACTCATATCATAACATATCCTTAAATCGAAATAACCCGCAGTTGAGTACTGTTTTCGTATTTATTGGGGCGACAAACCTCCGAGAGATTGCTACTGTATTATGCCGTCGAGTGCGGCGGAAAGTGAAAGAAACGTGGTTTATTCTCAAACGCAACGAATATGAATGGGGCAACGCAACACCAAAACCAACGAGTAACCGGGTCCTATATCCCTGAGCGCACTAGAATAATAGGACAAACCACAGAAATATTTCCGGTATTTATTCCCATCATAAATGCAGAAATGGACAGCATCCAACCTAACCCTCTTTTCGGAAAGGTAAGTACGAATGTGAGGTTTAAATAGCAAAATTAATAAGAATAACTTTCGCAGGATTGAGCATCGTATGACTTCCTTCCATTTCCAAAAATGAAGTTTAAGTTCAAGGGGCGATAGAAGAGATTGAAAGTCCTTTACAGCATGGCAGAAACGTTGTATTTTTATAAAAGAGACTATTTTGAAAAGGATTGATTACAAAATGTTATTATTTAATAACAACGATGTCAAGGTGAATCCTGTATAGTAATCACGCCCGTGACTTCCAAATAACAGTACTGTAACAACCTACTTTTTATCAATAAATTAATCACTTGAAACCCATTTAAATTGTCACAAAAAACAATATTTTTCCATGGTAACTTATTTCTTCACAGATCGGTTTCTGTTAGGCTTAAAAGTCGAATTTTCTATTTTTCTCTAATACTGCGTAATCAAAAGATACTCACTTATAGTAAAACATTTTTTGAAGAATTTGATCACCTTTATTGTCCGAGCACTACACTCATACCTAAGGTAAATATCTATTTTTAAATTAAAGACTCATTTACTGAACTGGTACCGACCCAGCTTCTCTTTGTAATCACAAGTAATATTTTTCTTCGTTCTCTTTGAAGTATAATTATTGAAGCATTCATCATGATGGGGTCCAGACACACAAAGGGGTAATAATCGAAGAAATTAAAGCCTTACAACCTCCCCTTAAAATATATTTAATGATCGAAGTGAAATCGAAGATTATGCGGTCATAAGCGACATGTTTCGGGATACAGCTGATCCCATTATCAAGCGAATTACAATATGTCAAGCGTTAAAAGCAGAATATTTAAACTAAAATTAACAACATTAGAAACATCAACATTACAACTTACACTTACCTAGAACAATAAACTAAAATAACCTAGTTAGAATGATATTCACAATTAATCTAACCAAATCGAACAAGATTTTTATACATTTTAATAAACTAAAAGGGCCCTCTCAAAGAGGAACCCGAATTGGCCTGAAGGGCAGTGGATGAAGGGGGATGAGTTAAATTATGGGAAAATTAACGTGATAGCAAATGAAACAAGATGAATGAAGTTCAAATCCGGTAATTTTGATCTTTCCGACTCGTATCGATCAGGAAACCAGCAACATTAGACAATGACATGGTAAGGGCGGAAGTGGAAGCAAATCCGTGTCAGACAATCGAGGAGCTGTCAAACACTCTTTAACCAACTTTGGTCGACTATCCAAGAACCTTTGTAGCACATTGGAAAAGTAATCAAAGCAGGTATTTCGGTCCCGCATAATTTGTCTGAAGGAAACACAACTAACCGATCCACCACATCCAACTTATTGCTTCAGGGGTACAATACAGAGGCATTTTTTGATCTATTGATCACTGGAGATGGATCCTCTATGTTAATCCAAAACGCAAAAGGCAGTGGCTCTCTCCGAATGAATCGCCACGAAGTACAGCCAAGCCAGCTTACATCCCAAAAAAGCTCTTTTGTCTGTTTGGTGGAGTATTCGCGAGGTCGTTCATTTTGAAGTGCAGAAACATGGACAAAATCGTCCAGACCTTTACTGTGAACTGTGAACAATTGGAACGAGTGAATCAATCTTTAATTGAAAAGTGGCCAGCGATTGTCAACAAAAAAGGCATTATTCTGCAACACGATAATGCAAGACCGCACTGCGAAGACAAGTCCTGGAAAAATTAACCCATCACTCGCCCGATATTCCGCCATCGGGATTTCCATTTATTCCGATCGCTACAATATTTTCTAAGTGGCAAAAAATTTGAAAATTTGAATGATGTTCAAAACGCCATCTCAAGACAATTGTGCACACAAATCAATTGATTTTTATCGATCCGGCACTGAAAGGTTGCAAAAGGTTGTTGATAACGAGGGTTGTTACATCATTGATTAAAAATAAAAACTTATCTGTTTGAATTTAATGTTAAAAATCGACATTACTTTTCGGTCTCCCTGAGGTATATTATATGTATACAGTTTAATTGAATGTTGCGGAGCCCCTAGAAAGCGTGGGGCCCATAGGCAATTGCCTACTCTACCTAATGGCACTGTGGATGGATCTAAAACAATGGAAGGAACAGGTACTGGTTTACTCCAAAGAACTGAACTTCCATATCACCCAAAGGCTAGGCAGATTTCCGACTGTATTCCAGTCAGAATTAGTAGGATTAACGCTTAGTGCAAGAAAAGTGTAATACAGTAAGTTGAATTTTTATTCAGGAGCTTTCTTTGGATGATTTTAGTTTAGTTTCTCCGTTTTGTTCCTCACTTTGTAGATACTTTGATGTGAGACAGACGTAGGTGAAGGGTGTGTCATTGAACCATTATTATCCAGTATGTTTTCAAGTCAATTTCTTCAAAAAAATTTGAGGTACCCACTACAGCTTAAGATTTTGTGGGGAATGAGGAAGGCAAAGCCAAACTCACATTTTCTACGTATTACTCCTTCCGAAAAGAATAATGCTTTTGCTTTAAGTAAGATTAAAAACGATTAGAAAATAAAATTCATTAATTTTATTTACACTTACATTGCGAAACTATCAATAAGCCATATTATAATAATAACTAATTCCAGTTATAGCCCTTATTTAAGATGTCCCAACGCGTTTTAACGCTGTGGGTCATTATCAAGGGCTGCAGATTGTAATTCATAAAGATTAAGCATAGCATTACCATAGAAATATTTCAGGTATTTATTCTCCCATCACAAATGCAGAAATGGAGAACATTCAACCTACCCCTATTTTCGGAAAGGCAAGTACGAAATTGAGGTTCAAATAGAAAAATTAATAAGAATAACTTGCGTAAATATTAATCAGCTGCGTGTAATACTGTACATTGTTTACTTCACTTCACTAGAAATGATAAGTAAATCATTAATATCAAAGGAACTACGAAACGCTGATCTAGTTTCAACAAAATTGGCAAATATATAATTATGACATCTGCTTGTCCGGGTATTTGAGCAGTCTAATATTGAAAATTATATTTACTTTATAGTTACCTTAGTTTGGTATTCCCTGTCTGTTTAGGATGTTTGAGAACACCTGTTAAAATTCTGATCTGTGCTTGTAATTCTAGTAATCTAAGGAAGTTCTAACCAGCCGTTAGAAATTTGGGGTATGTATATCATCCGCTTAATCTCACCACTTCGTTATATAATATACAAAATACGGTGAAATATCAGTGGGTTGAATCTTAACGAGCAGTTTAATTAATTTAATCAACCGCTTTCATTTCAAAGTAAATGATGGAAGTGTAAATGTCGTACATTGTTACTACGTGTAAGTGACATGTCTGAAATTTTACAAATAGGCACAATTTTTAATCGTTTGTGATCTGCTCCTAAGATTCTACATCTTCTACTAGCTTACAATAGAGAATAACTTTTTATCATATATCATATCAGAGCAAAATATTTTGCTGAGTGTTGACGTACTTTGTGAAAGTATAGTACAGGGTTTACCAACAAGAAGTATGTTTTTCCTATTGGGCAAATCGAAACAATTGACAGTTTTGACATTTCGTTTTTTTTATATATCAGTAGTAAAATGTTTGGCAATTGTTACAATGAATTCAATTTCGGTCGAAAATCGCATTAAAATAATAATAATCCACTATGAAAATGGTGGATCTGTAAAAGTTACATTTCGTAAAATTCGTGATATTTTCGGTCAACATAATCGTCCTTCTGAGCAAATTTGCCGGGTTTGGGCTTCTGAAAATCCAAGAGCGATTGTTCAGACGTCTTTGCATACTCAACGTGTCGCTGTATGGTGTGCTATCTGGTTTGGAGGCGTGATTGGGCCATTTGTTTCGAAAATTCGGCTGGAAATGCGGCTACGGTTAATGGTTTACGCTATCAAGAGATGTTAACAACTCAATTTTGGCCTATTATTGATGATATGGATATCACTGACATGTAGTTTCAACAGGACGGTGCCACAAGTCACACAGCCACCGAAACAATTAAATTATTGCAAACTAAATTTCTTGATCGCATTATTTCACGAAATTCAGCTGTTAATTGGCCGGCCCGATCATGTGATTTAACACCACTGGATTATTTTTTGTGGGGCTATGTTAAAGACAGAGTCTATACGGAGCCAATCGAATTGATTGCAGCCCTGAAACTCAAAATCCGTGGCGTGATTAACAAAATAAACCAGCCAGTTTGCCAAAAAGTGATCGAACAATTTGATGAATGAATCGACATTTGTGAGCGAGGTCGTGGTGGACATTTGTTAGATATCATTCTTCATTTATAATTGTCAAACCTTACTCTTTCTAATACAATACAAATTTGAATCATTTTCATCTAAATTCTTTGTTTTATTTTGTTTTAAAAAACAAACTTCTTGTTGGTAAACCCTATACCTCGCATTTGCTTCTTAACGTTATGTATGAGGCCGAAACACCCCTATTCTTTAATAACCAAGTTGTCAATGGTTCGTAAAACGGGCTAATCATATGACCTAGTAATCTCAACTGCTATGTGACGTAAAAAAATCCGCGTGCGTAACACGTTCGTGCCATAGAATAGCATGCAAAAAGCAGAACATAATGTCAAAAGCTGAAAAAAGACGAATTTTATTAACTTTATGGCAAAATAATTTCGTGATCCAATGGCGAATGGGAGTAAAGTGACTGTTTCAGCCTTCATTAAGAGGGTGATGAATGGTGAGAGTATTGAGCACCTCTGAGCTGGAGGTAGAAAACGACTGGTGCGGGGCTACGCTGCTTGAGTGGTATAGCCAGACATAACCCAAAACTGGGATTTCAGAAGATTGTGGGTCGTTTTAATGGGCCTAATAACAGACACATATCCAGGAATACTACCCGACGCGCACTACATCGACAAGTCTACCGTTTGCGTAAAACGAGAAAGGTCTCCACGATGACACCGTTCCAAAAAAATGGAAGAGTTGAATTCTGCCAAGCATTTCAAGGCGACGCACTGGACGACATTTTACAAATGAGACCAAGTGTTACTTGGAGGGAAACACGTTAAAAGTGCTCAGCAAAGGTCGCATCAACGTTGAAGTTCTCTCAAAGAGTTATGGTCTCGGGCGGTATTTCAGCAAGGGGCGCAACAACACTTTGTATCGTCGCAAATATAAGGATCATGGATAGCAGCTTTGCTGTTATTTAAAAGTTGTTGCACTCCTTACATGTTGATAGGGCGGATTCACGAAATACTGCTACTTTTTGTGCCTTTGGAGCAGACGTGATATCAAGAACCACGTCAAGGAATGGTCTACAAGGAAACGAAATGAAAATGTGGAAAATACTCCATTGGTTGAGCTCGATAAAATCATTTTGCTTCCCCTTCATACCAAGTTGGGCGTTATCAAGGACTTTATAAAATCTCTGGATAAAGAAGGTGAGGCCTACAATCACTTAAAAGAAAAATTTCCAAAATTAAGTGAGGCAAAGCTGAAAGACGAATACGAAGAAAGATTCAACCTTTGAGTTTGATCACAGATGTCCAATTACCTGCTTGGCCTTCTCTTTGGGTAACAGGAAAGACGAAAACTAGGTTACCTTTGTAAATGATCTGTTGAACAACTATAAGAACAAGGGGTGTAAAATGTCGCTTAAAATTCACTTTTTACATTTTCACCTTGATTTCTTCCCGGAAAATTTGGGAGGCGTACGCGATGAGCAGGGTGAACGCTTTTACCAAGATATTCTTACGATGGAACACCATTACCAAGGCCATTGGAACCCTTCGACGATAGGCGACTACTGTTGGGGTTTTGTTAGGGGGAGTGACGAAACGGCAAACAAAAGAAGAACTCCGTCGTCGCATTTTTCAAAAACCAAAGACGATTAAAGGTGCAAATATTTTCTGAACTAATTTGAACCTTTTATTGGCATCATGCAAAATAGTACATATTGATTTCAAACGTTCTGAATGTGTATTTTTGTTTGACGTTCTTTCTTGTTTCCTATTTATTGTACCTTAATGGATAAGACAGTAAGTTAAAGATCTCTTCTTTATGCTCGCGTGTAATTTGGTAGTGCTGTCTAGTGACCTGATAAGAGATCTGATAACTTTTAGAAGGAGCTGACACCGCGTTCAAATATAAATAATATTCATATTCATGTACTTGCTATATAATTCGTGACTATTGCAACGCCCTCTAAAATAATTGAATACTAAAGGAAAACAATGTTACTTATAGGGGTTGTTCACTTTAAGTTTCATGTGGATAACAGAAACCATAATAACAACAATGTTAAATAGGGAACAACTTTCACATTTATGCTCTCATACTAACAGTAAACATTTTACATCCTTGGGGAGATAACGTATAATGTTTTTTTAAACTTAAATTTTAACATACCACAAATGTGTTAGGCTGAATACAGAACTATGTATGTAGTGGGGCAAAGGGTTTCCCATCCTTTGTGAAAATTCCAAATTTCAAAACTGATTGAATGGAAACAAAATTATTTATTCTAATAACAGGTCTTTGTAATTAATCGTCTTTACATTTTATAAATAAGTGAAAAGAAATCATTAATGCTTTTTTATACATCAGAAATGAAGAGGATTACATTTTTAAGAGGCTTATAATTTCAACAATTATGTTACAAATGTTACAATGTACACGTGTCAGTGGAGTTTACTTCAATTACAAATGTGGAAATTCTTAAATTAATTAGAGCCATAAATTTAAATGAAAATAAATTTCAATTCATATACAAAACCAAACCTGGGCGATTAATTAATTACCTATTAAGAAGTTTGCTGAAAGAGCGCAGCTGTAACTACAGAAGAGAATTTAACGGTGTTGTAATTACCGATCGTTATTGCAATCATACAGAAAAATATAGATTTCTTTTAAAGTTGTACTTAAACTATATTACAATGATTTGGTTTGTCTTTCGTCATTATGTAAAAATATAATTCATTGCCAGGTTGTTGCAAAATCTTTATTACCTACTATGAAAAGATTACGGTAGTTTGAGCAAAGAGTAATTTTAGATACTCTTTGGTTTGAGGATATACTTTATTAATTTAATTAATTGATATAGACATTTCCTATGTAGTTTGTCTCTTTTTGAGAAAAAAACTGACGTACCTAGTTTACTAATTTGACGAAATTGAAATTTTTAAGAGTTCGCGAAAATGAAGTAGATAGGTATGTGTTTGAAATTTAAATTTACAGCTAAACATGACTTTTTGTTTGAGAAAATGTGAAGGACTTTTATTGAATTAAACAAACAAACGCTTCATTCGCAATTATGGGAGATTTTACAAAAGGTTAATTAGAGACAAATTTGTTAGACATACGGAATAGTGACGAATTATAAATGATTATGTGAGCATAAATTGTGACAAACGGTTTGTAATTTAAAGCTTTAATATACGAAATTGTGTTAGAATATATGTGACGACAAGCTGTCACTACACCGCAACCATCCATTTTATCAGTTGAGCGTTTACAATGTCTTCTTACAAATGCAATGGATTACTTTTCCTTTATCTGCAAAAAAACGTAGGTAAGGGAGGAAAAATCTTTTTAAAAGCATCTGAAATTAACAATGAACGTTTTTCAATTTCGCACATTAACTTTTACACGCACACACACCCGCACACACACACAGTTTAGTAAATTTTGAAATGCAAATTTATCACCATTTACATACCTTTTTACCATTAGAAAATTTATTCATTTTTACAGATGATACCTTTTAAACCTCTATATCAAGGGGCACGAGTTGAATTCATTATAAAATAAATGCAAACATCTATGATTACGAAAACAGTATTCTATAGTACAATCAATATACATCTAGGTAATAATGTGTAACTTTGTTATAGAACAAAACTTTTTCTTGCTTAATTTTTGTTCTAATTATTTTCATTTCCTTCACACAAATAAGAATAACAGTAATATTGGTAAAGGAACTGCCAGGGACAATCCGATAGGGGGGTGTTGGTGGGTGCAACACCCTCCTAAGGTTTTCCAGTCGGCATATTTTTATAGAGTCGTCCGGTTAGGTATTAAGGTTGAATCAGTATTATATTTTAGTGCGGCAGTTAACGATCATATTGAAGGTGAACCGTGATACAAGTATGAGATTTGGTACAGTTGTTTTCAAGACTCAATGTACTATCTCTCGATAGTGGACCTTTAGAGAAAAAAGTTTCAAATCAAAGTTGTTCTCCATCAAATTCTCTACAAAATGATATATAGGTACACATGCCGCTATAGGCCAGACAGGAGATCCAAAAACGTAATGTGAAAGTAAGTGTTTTTTTTTTTAATTTCAATTTTACGTATTATCTAACCACCATATTTTACGAAATTCGTTCCTTATGCAATTTTTAGTGAATTGGTGAACAGAGGCCTACATTTTGATTTTTGCAGAAATGAAAGAGCAAAGTAAAAATTATTGAACAATATTTGATTTATCAGCGGAGAAATTATCAAAGTGACTTGGTCTTCATCTTCAGCCTCTTTCATGAAAGGAGGACTCGAAAGGAGTGCTTTGGCGAGTGTTTTCAATGAATTCGGAACGCTGGAAGATTGACTATGGTCAGACACATCGTCGCAGTCGCATGCTGCGTGATCAAATATGTCTCGTCTAACAGAGTGAGCACAATTGAATAGCTGATTGTACCCTTCGTCATAATCCCTATTGATGCTTGACCTCACTGTTTCATCAATGTCTGCCTTGAAAAAAGATAAGCATATTTGACCGGTTCATTCAGACGAGTTTTGTGGATGTCAGCTGCGTAACCCAACTTCTCCATCTGGTCAGCGTACATCTTCTGGATATCCGGCAATCTGAAGACAACTTTATTGGAGCTATTTTCGTTCACTTCTTTCATGTGTGATAGGTACAATACTGGCATGAGTGAAACCCGCTAATTGTCTATAAGATTTTGTTGTATCACTGGGGGATTCACCAGCCGTCATCGCTGCTCTTTTACGATTGTAAAGCGATACAAGACATCTGGTATGATATTTAACTTCTAAGGCTATCAAATCAGCCTCGGGGTCACTTTGAGTCTTGTAAATAAGCTGCCGTTTCTCCAATCCTCAAACTTTTGGTGGATTTATTCCTCAGTGGATTACCTCTAGTTGCACCAATGTTGCAGAACAAGCACTTGTCCTGGACTAGTGGCGGATTGACCTTTCTCGTTTCAATGGGAGACACTTTTTCGTTCGCACATGAAGAAAATACTCGTTTGTGGGCTACAGTTAATCTATCCGAAGAACACTTCCGGTAACAATTTTTATGCCAAGCTTAGCAGAGTTCTTTGGATCTCATCGTCACCATTCAACTCGACCCAATTTAAATTGAATGGTAATTGATCGATTTCGTAGAATGACTATGCAGGTTTTTGGCCATAGTGAAATAACCCTCTACTACATTATGCCGCGAGTATTACGAGATAGCCTGATTAATACTTTGTTCGTATCTATTTGGCAGAGAAGCGGCTGATCGGGAAAATTGAAAATTTTAAAATCACGCTGTGACATTTTGGGGAATAGTAAAAATAACACGAAATATCCGAACAGTACAGACAACTAATCAGAAACCGATAAAAAAATAAAAGAGTAACTTTTAACGTGTAGGTATTGCAGTGGCCACATATTTCTAAATTGACTCTTTCTTTTCGATTTGACCTGCCATGACAAAAGATTGTTAGGGCCATGAAATCGATCACTGTTTGCTGGTAATTCTGCATCGTGAAATAAATGCCATTTAGGTGATTAATTTTAGCTCACTAACATGTTTTTCCATGGCAGGTCTTATTCTCATTCATTTTTTCACTCATTTAGGGTACTCGCAATAATTGGAAGAAGATATGTATAATATTATATCAAGTATACATCTACATTCCGCATAAAGATATGAGTTGTCTATTGGATGAATGCACTGTCCAGGAAGCACATGCAGTCATTTATAACAATGTAAAAAAGGCCTGTGTTTATCATTTTACTAAAAATTGCACAAGAAATGAGTTCCATAAAGTATGGAGCTTAGAAAATACGTAAATTTGAAATTAAAAAACCCTCATTTTCAAATTACGTTTTTGGATCTCCTGTCTAGTCTACAGTGCCATGTGTATATATCATTTTGTAGAGAATTTGATGGAGAACAACTTTTATTTGAAACTTTTTCCACTGAAGTTCCACTATCGAGATATATTTCCAAAAAACCGAATTTTAGGGTGTTGAAACTCCTACAAGGGGTCTCCGCAAGGAGTGGAAACCGTGCCCCACATCTAGAATTATTAGATGGAGTCTTGAAAGCAACTGTACCAAATCTCAATCAAAAATTATGTTTAGTACATAATATTAATTATAATTTTATCTACTACTCAATAACAATAAAAGAAAATGCAGTGCTTAGAATGTGATAGCAAATTTGATGATGATTACCCGAAGCAGGCATGGAAATAAAAAACACGGAGGAAAACGGGTAAAAGTACAATTAGTTGGAACACTCGTAAATCCTTTTGAAGCTGCATTATTTACAGCCAAAACCTTCCACAGGTACAAATGCTGCAGAAATTATAAACTTTCCGTCAACGTTAAAAATTATGGCCAGAGATACCAATTTATATCAATTAGTACCTATTAAATTATTAACTATAGATTTTTTATTTACAAGAAAATCCGAAAATGAACTCAAAGAACAAGATGAAACTAGAAATGTAAGTTAAAAGTGTTCGTGAAAATTTGAGTAACCCTTTTTAAATTAAATCTCTAGAATTAAGAAGACTGTCAAAATTCCCACAGGGTTGTAAAAACTAATCAAAAATTGTTTTCAAAAAACAGGACAAAATTTTGGTAGCTATGGCGTCGTAAACCCCAAAATACGGGCACTGGAAATGGTCCAAAAAAGAGTTGTAACACCTATACAACGTGGAAATAAACAGGGTTTAATTTAAAACCAAGCCCATTCGAATCGACCCAACGGTTACTTTTTTTATTTAGCTTCAAACTCTGGAGCACCTATATCAACAGTCGGCAATTTTAGTCCAACACCCCCCGAAAGGTAAGGTGTTCGGATCGTCCCTGTATTTATCACGACAGCTTCCTATCTTTAAGAAGGATTATGTTCGTACCTTAGATTATAGAAAGTTAAAGAATGATACGCCTTTCCATATACGTACGTTATTAAAACATGAAGGCAACACTGACGAGAGAGTGCGCAGGAAAAAAGAGAAGAAAAAAACAACAAGACTGCATGTTCAGTGGCGTATTGTATTTAAGGGTCATATAAATTATAATAATATTAAATACGTTATTGTACACCATAAAAATTGTACAAATACTGTATAATATGAATACGAGACATGTAAGATAGATATGTGTATCTTCACATACACACTTCTCTTCTTAAAATAGAAAATAATAATCTAAGCTTCTCCTTCAAATTTTAAGTAAATCATCACTTCCCCCATTAAAATTCCTTTTTACGTCTATGAACGTTACTGTCTATGTAAGGTTATATTTTCTATTTACCCTTGAACGTCCGTAAAAGGCTTCTTTTGCACACAAAGCACCATCGCGGCATTATTGTCTATTCCGTTTTAATAATTAAATGTAGAACAGAATAATCCTTCTCGTATTTAAACAACCAATTTATAATAATTGACAGTACGCACAATTACCGTTGTGTTGTCAAATTGTTCACTTCGTACCTATGGAAGATTTTATTTAAGAACGTAAATTAATAAAGGTTGTACACATTTAAGAGTCGCTTAATGTTTTAGTTTATCATTTTCAATAACGCATTATAGATTTTAATTACTATTTTAGTTGTGATGTTGATAATTGGACAACATTGCATTGCAAAGTAAGTATGTAGTTCATTTATATTCTAAGGCTCTTACCATTAAAGAAAGCTGTAATAAGTCAAATTATTCAGGAATTAAATTAAGAGTTACAAGCTTAATTGAAAAAGTAGCTGCAGATAGATGCGAGCACTGTAATGTAGAAAAAACCGTTGAACACCTTTTTCTATTACGGCTTTACCCAAATGTACATAACGGAAAAACCACCTAAAGGATATTTTATTCGGAGAGAACGATGTTAAGGACGCCGAGATATCTTTAAAAAGTCGATTACTTCTATAATATGAAGTTAAGCGGGGTATAACTATTACTCTGCCCGAAACAAATTATTTGGAGGGATTTGAAAAATGAGCATCTCCAGTCATGCCACGTTATTATAGCATACCACTTAGGAATAGAGTTTTGTCCTCAATTTCTAACTATTCAACGACTTGCTGTTAGAAATGTGAAATTGAAAACGAAAATATATGTAGGTAACAACTTATAATAAGCTTGCTTTATATTATCAAGATTAAATTTCAGCACTCGTACTAATTGTTTTCTAATTCATTATGAAATTGAATTAGATCCAGTATTTTTTCTAATGGCATATTTCCACCTTCAAGAAGGAAAGTAATATAAATCTTTAAGTGACAGTAAAATGATTAAATGAAATTTTTATGTGAAACCTAACAACGATAAATATTGATTTTGAAATATTGTAGTTTTCATGCCACTCCCACTCTGTAAGTACCTATTCTAATCTGTATTTTATTTTTGATATCATCAACGCGTCAAATAGTTTCCAATTTTCAATGAAAATGAATGCGTAATGTATTTCTTTAAAATAGACTCAATTTAAAGTGTCTGTATTTCCTGAAGCATAAACTGAATTTAAATGGACGCAAGAGTGCTCTGTCGTGCTCATCGTTGATTCAACAGTTTCCTTCGAAAGAAGAATAGTATTTGCCGTTGAAAAGAAAAAATTAATAAAGTTGGTTTCTTGTGCAAACTTAAAACTTCTTCGGCCGAGCTACATGCAATAAATTCAAGAAAACTGTGTGTTTTAAGTGTATCCCAAAGAAATCGACCAAGAGCAGAAAATTTAGACTAATGTAAGCATGTTTCTGGCATATCTTGAAGCGTCGTTTAATGTTCAAACTGTACCGACTACATATGGGATAAGTCCCAGGGACACTTGATAGTGCATTTTTTGGGTAGTATAGCAAGCAAAGGATTATGCAGATTCATTTTTTCTGACACCACTGATGGGATGAATCTTGGAAATCATGGTTTTTTTACGCTAAAATTCGCGAAAGGATCACACAAATGCACCAATATACAATAAGCAATTGTTTATTGCGTAATTTATCACCAAAAAGTAGAGAAAATGGACAAAAAAGTACTTACATAGATCGACTCACAAAATTATTAATACTTTGTTAAAAGGTATAAAAATTATTATCAAATGTAATGAATTATCAACGACCTAGTAAGTATTGTATAACCTTTAGTTTTATCAATTAATTGTACTCTTGTAGCCTGATGATGACAAACCAGTTTTGTCGAAACATGTATATTTAAACAAAAATTTTCCTATAATCATCAATCCATTAAATTCCAATTATTAAAGAAATTTCATGGGGAAGGTTTTGAGTTTTTATTAATCATAATACTTTGATTTTAGTGTATACCGGAAGTGACGTCATCAAAGGTAATATCAACATTTTGGTTCTTGGCCCGAATGCAATCGGTTGGCGAAACCGAATTTCGATAACTTTAATAGTTTCTGACTATAGGAGTGTTGCAAGAAAATTTGTACGGACAGTCTACAGATGGAATTTTTTTTTCATTTTTTGAATCTACGTATTCAGAAGGGCAAAGATATCTAAAAATTTGCATAGGTCAATTTTTTTTTTGGAATACTAATACAATAGGTCCCTTTTTCCCTTTTACTTTGTACTCGGGAAGTAAAAATAGTTAGTTGGTCAGTGTTGTTTGTCAAAATAGGCCGATTGAATCACAATATACAGCCTGTTTCAGAGTAAGCGCCTTATTTTTTTTAGCCACACTATGGGTACTACTTTCAAAATATTTGACAGTAATATGTTTCAGGACATTCTCTACACGATGGTGATATCAGATTTTTAATTGAACGGATTATTTCAAAATGGCGACTTTCAACTTTTTTTTTAAGTGAAACGCCATAATTTTTTTTTATTATTGGGATCCTAAAAACATTCTTTTTACGATAGTAAAATACTTACATCACCAATGTAATGTGCATAAGTGTAATAGTCTGTACTAGTTAGTAGTTGTAGTATTGTTAGTATACAATGTAAATTAACATCTGTGGTAGAATCATTTGACTTAACCAAACAATATTAATCTATATTGAATGGTTCAATAAACTGATTGATTGATTGATTAGTATTTCGTTTTTCTTAAATATTCATTTGTTTCCCTATCAAAGAGCAAAATTTGATCCTTTCAATGAAAATTAAAATCTAGCTATAGCCGACGTTTTGGTAATATATAAAATAAAATGAGACGCAGCAGACAGCAAACAATCTTAGTGAAACAAAACTGTTAACAAAGGTGTAATGTGCTTACCTTCTACAACTGCTTGACCAGGCTTGTAGGTCATATCTGAAAGATAAAGCATCGTTAGTTTTAAAAAATTAATGAACATCAAATACATACGTGCTGTACATTTCATATTATTACAGTACTAACTAGTCACATATTGCAAGTAACTATATTCTCAACGAAATAGCAAAGGAAAGCATCCATGCAAAGCTTTAATGTATTAAACAGAGATTTGTGCCATAGGCGAAACCCGGTTCAACATTTAACCCTAATGATAGAATTGTCAGTGATTTATATAAATTATTCCATATACATATACGATGAAGATAATTTTGAAAATTTTTAGTTTTGTATGGGAAATTGAATGGAAAATGCCCCACCATTAAAAATAATGAGTTTTAATAAAAGAGTTGAATAACAACGGTCCCAGATGTGACCCTTCGTGTGCGCTTGTACTAACATTAATTATATCCTGTGAAACTTATCTTGAAAAACTAGATAAATTTTGTTAAAAAATATTAACCCATTTAAGCCCGTAATTACCGAAGTTTACTAAAAGTTTCAAAGTCCGAGTATCAGAAGGAACACTGTGTCGAATGCATTTGCACTCTTCATTACGCATACATAAAAGAGTTATGTCGACCAGAATATCCTGAAAAACTTTTGTATAAACTGTTTTTTTTGTAAAATTTCTAATAACGACAAAATAATAGCGGTTCCTTACTTTATATTCACGCTGTATTATATGAAACGGTGTTATTTATGCATAAGAACAGAACGCTATTCGAAGAGCATCGGATTAACCGCCCACATAACACGGGGCGAAACTTAGGTGCGTATAACCTTCCAATACTTAAATTAGAATAAGTATATGCACTGAAATTGGATGCAAATATGCGAACCTAAAGCTTTACGATAAACTCCCGCAAAACCATAAAAACCTTCAGTTGTCCAAATTCAAAAACCCCGTTAAAAACTTATTAGTGGAAATTGAACCGTACACCATGGAAGAGTTCATGACGTCTTATTAACGATAGACTTTCTGAACTACAGTTATTTACATACAACCCTTGTAACCGGCTGGTATTTGACAATAGTTGCTTCATGTGCTTGAATCGATGTATTCGCTATAATCACATCTTGCAAATAAATATTATATTAGTATGTATTATTATTACTAACAGTAGTGGAAGAAAAGCGTTCAGTTGCTAAATGCATTTGAGGAAAATCAGTGAACCAAACTGAGTATGTGCAACTGTGAAATTTTTCCTCTTCTAGCTTATGGTTATTTAGAGGAACTCTAGAAATGCCTCAGTTTTTTTAAAATTAAGTACAGAGGTTATTCCGATTCAATGAAATAGAATTAATAATTTTCTGAACAAATTTTTCTCACTACTACCTTGGTAAATCAACGTTACCAAGGAGTGAAAAAACGATTTACCGCCTATGTACACTTATCATGTATACCAGTCCAGTATACCTAAATGGAGGACGCTCGAGCTGCATTAGCACTTTATGATCAAAATTTTTCTACTGAATTTGTTTATTTACAAGCGTCGTAGCCACAGCAACTAAACAATCAGCATACTCGATTATGGCAGTACATTTTTTACTATAGGTAATTAGTATTATATACCCAAATATTTAGTACATAATTATTAGAGTTAATTTCTGTGGTAGTCAGACAAATTTTTATTGCTTAATCTGTTTCGTTTATTCATTGGAAGTTATTTTGGGAAAATATACAGGGTGTTTCACGGTGACCGTCGGTTAGAAGTATATCAAGAACTGTAAAAGCTAGAAATTTGAAATTTTGCACATGCGACATGGAGTGTTTAATCTATTAAATAGAAATATTTTCCAAATGGCAGCACTTCCGGAAATACCGGAAGTGAGCATCAACTTCTTTATTTTAAATACAAACCAGATAATTTTGTTTCACATTCTGATGTGTCACAAAATGTTTAGTAAGTATGCTTAAAATAATCGGCGTATCAATTTTGATTGTTGAGAAAAAAAAATTTATTCACTGAAAAATGTCAAAATCTTGTTTAGGAAATAAAATTGAAAGTCGAAAGTGGTAAAAGTTAGGGAAATGGGATTTTAGGTTCTCAATGTCAAAAGATTGAGACACAATTGTCTGTCATGGGTAATAAAAAATTGCCCGCGGTTACGTATCTATTTGACGTTATTTCCAGACTTAAGAAAAACTTCAAAAAGTCTCTTTTTTTAAATGGAGTGCCTATTTAATTATCGCCCCATTCGATGCAGAAATAAATTTCCTTTAAATTGATATACCATGTTCCTATACCTAAAATAAATGATTACAGAGTTATTTACATTTTTCTAATTAAATTTATAATTACATACTTTACAAAACAAAATTGGCATTGAAAATTTTCAAAAAATTTTTATTCAATTGTTTCTTATGATGACAGTTGTCAGTTAGCTATCAGTTTGAAAGTTTACGCTACATTTTTACGTTTGTTATCAGTGTTATCTGTTTGAATTTTGATTTTTGCACTTAATATTTGTTTTTAATTGGGAAATATGGAATACACAAACGCTGATATTCTAAATTTGTTTCACATTCATGGCGAGTCTGCTCGTATTACTTTTCGGACCTGCAGAACCTTTAACTATTAAATAAAGAATCACTCAACACTTTAACGAAAGATATTCGCATTTACCTACAATGACAGAACGAAAAATCAGGATGATTGAAAAGAATTTTCTAAATTTGGGCGAAGTAAATGCGCCACGAAGTTTGGCAAAGCCAATTGTCCCCAATGACGCTGCAGAAACCAATGTATTGGGATATTTTAATGTTTTCCCTGAAAGTTCTGTTCGTTCGGCGGAAAGAGACCTTGGATAGTCAAGAAGTTGCATAGATAGAATTTTAAATAATCATAAAAGCATAAGAAACATTTGAATAAAAATTTTCAAACCCAACCTTGTTTTGTAAAGTATGTAATTATAAATTTAATTAGAAAAATGTAAATAACTCTGTAATCATTGATTTTAGGTATAGGAACATGGTATATCAATTTAAAGGAAATTCATTTCTGCATCGAATGGCCCGATAATTAAATAGGCATTCCATTTAAAAAAAGAGACTTTTTAAACTACAATTGTGTCTCAATCTTTTGACATTGAGAACCTAAAATCCCATTTCCCTAACTTTTACCACTTTCGACTTTCAATTTGATTTCCTAAACAAGATTTTGACATTTTTCAGTGAACAAATTTTTTTTTCTCAACAATTGATATACTTCTAACCGACGGTCACCGTGAGACACCCTGTATATTACAGTTTGAAGGATACATCTACAACTCTTGAATAAATTATATTGGAAACACAAGAACTGAAGCGCGTAATCCGTACGTAATGCCTTTGCGGTTCTTATTGTTGGAAAATTCTTTACTAACGGCATATTTGCTATTGATAAACTTGTTTCTTTTACATACGTAATCCTTAATATACAGTCAACATTGCGAATATATACTATATACCTGGCAAACGAGATTAGATAATGATTGCATGCAGTTTCCCGTTTGATAAATACAAACATTTGTACATACAATCATAGAGTGAATTGGAATACAAGTGATGAAATGGTATTTGTAATTAAATCGCTTACGCGAATAGTAGAACGGGGTTGTTTGTATACGTGCCAACATAACATTGACATCTACAGTCTCTTTAATATTTATTAAATTGGGAAAAAGTAAATCATGGAGGTACGTAATGCTAAGTCCTCCTGTAATTAGTCAAATTTTTCGATTGTTTGGCATTCTTTGAACCAATATTGAAATTATAACGTAAAAAGTTTAGCCCATGAATAATAATCGGCAGTACTGATTAAGCAAAATGGCAGTATATCAATGGAGCTGCAAACCATCAGAGCAAGAATTATATAATCTGATAGGGGAAATGTGCCTATAATGGACTCTCGCTAATGATGTATTTTCAAATATACCGCACATAATACACTACCAACATATTGGTTAGGTTGATTGAAGTTTCCAAGTAGTTGTTTACAAGCGCTCACGTGAATATAAGCAGTTTCTGTTCAAATACATAAATAAGTTAAAATTGGTAAGTATCGATGTAGGAAAGTAACTTGGCGTAATGTTAGATATTTTTTGTTTTACGTTTAACTAGAATCTGCTTTTGTTACTGCAGTTTGAAGAACTATTGTATGTTAATTGCCGAGTAAAAATTGAGATTATGGGAAAGAACAATAAAGTTTGGGATTTATATTTGATTTATACTACTTGTCTGTGTCCTATGATGGCAATGAAATAATTTCACCTCGATTTGCTTTTCTTTTTCATTCATAGATATGGCATCCAAAAAAAGACAAAAGTGGGATGAGCAAGACATGCAGCATGCTATCCAGAACGAGCAAGACCACAATATGGGCTATAAGTTGGCTGCAAAGACCTTCAACGTTCCAAAAACAACTTTGCGAAGACGTTTGGATAAACAGGAAGCTTCCAAGGGTGATTTGGGAGGACGAACAGCAACTTTCTCTAAATCCATAGAAGAGGAGATTGCAGTGCATATTATTGAGATGGAAACACGTTTTTTTGGACTAACTTTCAAAGATTTACGGCGGATGGTATTCTAAGTAACATCAATCATGGGTTTAATCGAGAAATAAAAATGGCAGGTTTGAATGGATTAAAGGGTTCCTAAAGCGCAATCCACAAAAATATCTTTGCGTAGCCCAGAAAGTACATCGTTAGCTAGAGCCCAGGCTTTTAACAAGGCTAATATTGAAGCCTATTTCAAAGCACTAGATAATACTCTGGAGAAGTACAAATTTTCTCCCCGAAAATATTTATAATATGGACGAGTCGGGTTTGGCTACGGTTCAAAAGAAATGCCAAAAAACTTATGCGGCAAAAGACCGTAAGCAAGTTGGTGCACTTAGTAGCGCAGAGCGGGGGCAGCACATAACCGTAGTGTGTGCAATGAGTGCCATAGGCAACTACTGCATCCTGTTCTTGTTTACCCTCGCCAATGGAGCTGATGAACGATACTCCCACTGGTAGTATAGCATTCCCACAAGAAAAAGGCTGGATGAAATTTTTTGTAAATGGCTTAAACATTTTGTTAGATACACGAAGGCTTGACATGAGAATATGGTTCTATTACTCGTAGATGGGCATTGTAGCCATAAGAATCTTGCAGTTTGCCAGAGAAAATGGTGGTATTGTGTTTTGCTTCCGTGCACACTGTTCTCATCACGTTCAACCATTGGACGTTGGATTTTTCCGTCTTCTTGATACATATTTCGTCCAAGAAATACAATTATGGCTCCGTCAAAACCCGGGAAGGGCAGTAACCCAATTCAAAATAGCAGGCCTTCTCAATACAGCTTATTTGAAGAGTGCTGTACCAACAAATGCGATAAATTCCTTCCAAAAGACTGGCATCCAACTTTTCAATCTTCATAACTTTGAAGACTGGCACTTTGCACCAGCTTTAGCTACAGATAGGCCGATTCCCGAGACTGAAGACCAAAACCAAATGGAATTAGACATGCAAGAGAGCAATCTAAATCTGGTCTCAAGTGGTCTTCATCCACAGTTCTCGACATTTCGGTGAAAGATATTTTAGCTCCTCCTCAGGCTGTCGCCATTGGCGCTGATAAACGAAGAGTCAAGAGACGTGGAAAAACAGGTCATTTGAATTCAACACCAGAAATTCAAGAACTTAAAGAGAAAGTTATTGAAGAGAAAATGAAGATGAGAAACCAACAAGTCAGGTCAGTAAAACGACGAATTGTCATTGAAAATGACGCTTCTGATGAAGACGAATCCATTTTGGAGGAATTTCTGAAAACACGGACGATGATGATGCTAGTTGCCTTTACTGTAATGAATTGTACTCGAACTGACGTGCGAGAGAAACTTGGATTCGATGCCAAATATGCAAGTCGTGGTGCCACAATGTGTTACCCGGCGTTGCAAATCTTTTACTTGTGAACTATGTATCTAATATGTTCTATTTTATTATCTTAGTTGCTCATATTAGTGCGGCGGTTAAGGACCGGTGTTGTGCATTTTGTGATACAAGTATGAGATTTTAGATTTTAGAATTTTAGATTCTAGATGTGGGGCACGGTTTCCACTCCTTGCGGAGACCCCTTGTAGGAGTTTCAACCCCCTAAAATTCGGTTTTCTGGAAATATCTCTCGATAGTGGAACTTTAGAGGAAAAAGTTTCAAATAAAAGTTGTTCTCCATCAAATTCTCTACATAATGATATATACACATGTCACTATAGGCCAGACAGGAGATCCAAAAACGTAATTTGAAAATGAGCATTTTTTAATTTTAAATTTACGTATTTTCTAAGCTCCATACTTTATGAAACTCATTTCTTGTGCAATTTTTAGTAAAATGATAAACAGAGGCCTTTTTTTTACATTATTATAAATTACTGCATGTGGTTCCTGGACAGAGTGCATTCATCCAATAGACTCTATGCGGAATGTAGATGTACCTATACTTGATATAATATTATGCATATTTTCTTCCAATTATTGCGACTACCCTAAATGAGTGAAAAATTGAATGAGAATAAGACCTGCCATGGAAAAACATGTTAGTGAGCTAAAATCAATCACATAAATGGCATTTATTTCACGATGCAGAATTACCAGCAAACAGTGATCGATTTCATGGCCCTAACGATCTTTTGTTGTGGCAGGTCAAAATATAAAAAGAAAGAGTTTCAATTTAGAAATATGTGGCCACTGCAATACCTAGACGTTTAAAGTTACTCTTTTGTTGTTTTATCAGTTTCGCATTAGAGTTTTGTGTACTGTTCGGATATTTCGTGTTATTTTTACTTATTCCCCAAAATGTCACAGCGTGATTTTAACATTTTCATTTTTGCCGATCAGTCGCTTCGAAAAAGTAATTCGGTAACTAAATCCATAAATTCTGCCGCGTGTATTCTCTGCCAAATAGATACGAACGTAGCATTGATCAGTTCATCTCGTAATACTCGCGGCATAATGTAGTAGAGGGTTATTTCACTATGGCCAAGAACCTGCATAGTCATTCTACGAAATGAATCAATTACCATTCAATTTAAATTGGGTCGAGTTGAATGGTGACGATGGGATCCAGAGAACTCTGCTAAGTTAGGAATAAAATTGTTACCGGAAGTGTTCTTCGGATAGATTTACTGTAGCCCACAAACGAGTATTTTCTTCATGTGCGAACGAAAAAGTGTCTCCTCTTAAAACGAAAGGTCAATCCGCCACTAGTCCAGGACAAGTGCTTGTTCTGCGAAATTGGCGCAACTAGATGTAATCCACTGAGGAATAAATCCACCAAAAGTTTGAGGATTGGAGAAACGGCAGCTTATTTACAATAAGACACAAAGTGGCCCCGAGGCTGATTTGATAGCCTTAGAAGTTAAATATAATGGCCGATGTCTTGTACCGTTTTACAATCGTAAAAGAGTAGCGATGATGGCGAATGAATATCCCATCCCAGTGATACAACAAAATCTTACAGACAATTAGCGGGTTTCGCTCATGGCAGTATTGTATCACACATGAAAGAAGTGAACG
Source organism: Pyrocoelia pectoralis (assembly GCA_036250285.1). Taxonomy (NCBI): domain Eukaryota; kingdom Metazoa; phylum Arthropoda; class Insecta; order Coleoptera; family Lampyridae; genus Pyrocoelia; species Pyrocoelia pectoralis. The sequence continues at coordinate 7,030,166 of CM070082.1, forward strand.
AAAATAGCTCCAATAAAGTTGTCTTCACATTGCCGGATATCGAGAAGATGTACGCTGACCAGATGGAGAAGTTGGGTTACGCAGCTGACATCCACAAAATTCGTCTGAATGAACGACTACTAATGATGTGTCCTGAAATCGAATGTTCTGGAGGCCTCGGTCAAATATGCTTATCTTCTTTCAAGACAGACATTGATGAAACAGTCAAGCATCAATAGAGATTATGACGAATCAGCTATTAAACTGTCCTCTGTTAGACGAGACATATTTGATCACGCAATATGCGACTGGGAGGATGTGTCTCACCATAGTGAATCTTCCAGCGTTCCGAATTCATTGAAAACATTCGTCAAAGCACTCCTTTCGAGTCCTTCTTCCATGAAAGAGGCTGAAGATGAAGACCAAGTCACATTGACAATTTCTCAGCTGATAAATAAAATTTCGTTCAATAATTTTTACTTTGCTCTTTCATTTCAGATACCTGAAAAAATCAAAATGTAGGCCTCTGTTCACCATTTCACTAAAAATTCCATAAGAAACGAATTTCGTAAAGTATACAGGGTGTTCAAAGTGAAGTCGGCACTATTGTCAACTTTGTTATTATTACAGCTACAAAGTTGGTTAAATTAGCAAATATGAAGCATTTTTTCTCACGATTGCGTTGATCTAATCAGAAAAACAATTGCAAGTCAGGTTATCAAGATATTCAACAAAGTAACATTTTTTTTAATGGAACACCCTGTATCTTTTTACATATTTCAAAAGAAAATGAAATTTTGAGTCAAAAATGTGTAACACATAACTACGAATAAAGTCAAATTAAAACAAATACAATCCCTTAAGCTTTTAAGTTTATTTACAAAGATCTTATAAAACGAAGGTGGCTGGTACTTTAAATAAAAGAAGAAGGCGTATCTGTCATAATTTGTCTAATTTCTATCTAAAATTGAGTGCATTTTTTATTGTTAGATAAAATTAGTGATAAAGATAAACATTGAAGATGGTATTTTCCCATTTAGAAAAATGCGATATGCTGGAAAGCTACATAATTTGTAGAAAAAATTGTCAGCGCTCTTGAGCATTATGAAGAGTTGTTTCCTGAAAGA